>JAVJGJ010000014.1:17867038-17887257 GCA_035590215.1 Microhierax caerulescens | reverse complement strand
TGACAGAACACCCCCCCCCCCCCCCAGGGGTTGGGGGGGAAACCAAGCAGCCGCAGATGCGCAGATGACTGCCTGCCACTTCAGCCTTGCGCCGGCCCCCTGGTTAAAAAGTTTGAGGTCCCCTGCTGTAGAAGAATGAAGCTGGGTTAATTATCATTGATAATATACAGCTGTGAGCTGGCTTCAGGAGTGGTGGGTTGTCTGATGTAGATAAGGTCCAGCTGTGGCTGTTCTGTTAAAAGGTTGGGCAGCCGAGGAAGAGAGAAGGGGAAGAAGCAGAGAGAGGAGGAGAGCGGGCCCTGGATGAGGAGAGCCTAGGAGAAGGCAGCAGAGGGACTGGCATGAAGAGTGTGCTGGTATGTGATGGTAAGAGACCTTGTTGCAGTTTGATAGTTTGGAGAGTGCTGTGACAGGAAACAACTGAGAAAAAGCAACTGGGGCAGGTTTTTTAGTTGGAAGGAAATCAGGGTGTAGAAGAGGAAGTGCAAGGGCAGCAAGAAGGAGGGCCAAGAACTTGCAAAGGGATGATGAGATGTGCAAACTCTGTGATGTGCACTGCCTGGGGGACATGATGGGCAGCCCTGTACTTACTCATGCCAGCAAGAACAAACTAACTTCTGCCCTGACCATGCAGTAAGGGTCACCCTGACATCCATAGCCAGGGGGACCAGGGTGAGTGCACTGAGTGCTTTCTCTGGTCAGTGAGAAGACAGAATAAACCATGTATCCTGGTATCACCCATTTCAGACCTGACAGCATGTGCAGCTACGGGCTGCTTTGTAACACTGATCTGTAATCCACACTTGCAAAGTTAGCTAGATACTATATAATGTCCATCAGGCACTTCTCAAAACTTCGCTTCAGCCTGCTTTATTTATTCTCTATGTACCAATACAAGAAAAAACAGAGAAAACTATGCTGCTTTCCTCCTGGAACACATGACAAAATTCACAGAGGAAATTGCCTTCCTTGGCAGCCCCTTCAAGCTGTGACTAACTTGTCCCTTCAGCACACTCACCTGTTAAGATCTGCCTGGAGAGTGATTATATATATATATATATATATATAAAATCAATGTTCAGATCTAACAAGATGAAATATTTTACTTCTCAGGCACTTTAAATCCCTGCCTCCTCTTCACCTTGTCTCCTATTCAGAAGGCCAGACTAATTAGTTATTCCTTTCCACCCTGTTGTTTGTTTACATTCTCTTATGCTTTCAAAGCTGTCCTTTGCAATGAAAAGACAAATTTCTCTTTTATGCAAACATCAAGGTTCTCCTTCACCAAACTTAAATGCTGCCTATGTTAACACAAGGCCTGTGCAAGTCCTCCTCCAGCAAATTATTCTTAATAGCAATTTGTAATAAGAGGATACTGGAGAGAATACTAATGTACCATAGCTTAAAGGTGATCAACCTCTAGAATACATATGTGTATAAGCATGCACATATACTTTGTTTTATATATAGTTTTCTAGATCTAAGACTTTGATATAATGTAAGAATAATTTTATATAATATAGAAAAATCTGAAAGACTACTGTTTTTCTGCAGACTCAATCAACAGAGCTAAAGAGAATTTCAGTGCACAGACGTGCCAGAAGAGAGCGCAATGGAGAAAGCGGGCAGACAGCCTGAAATGCAAACCTGACAGGGGCATTAAGCAGCCTATTTTCTCTGCAGGATTTTTAGTGAAGTAACATCTATCAAGCTAGCAGTAAATCTCCACAGAAAAGCTGAAATACTTTTCAGAGCATACGCACAGACATTGAAGGGAATAAAGGATTCTCATTCTAGGTTTTGCTATGAGCTTTGTGCACAGAACCTAAACCAAGGTTGCTTCTGAATGCAGAATTCAAATGTAACTGACTTTGAGGTCCTTTCAGATAAATTAAGCTGACTGATCCACTGTATCAGTGGATGTGTGCTGAATTGAAAGCCAGAGGACTGTGAGGTGTATTTACGTAGGCTATCAGTCTGGAGAGCAGGGAAGAAGAGTGCCAACAAACTGTTCATTTAGAGCAGAATCTCCGAATTACCTCCCAGATTTATTATCTTCTGACTCTTTGATTATGCTTCCATATATTTCACAGTCTTGACTAAATCCCCCCTACTCTCTCCAAACTACTGTCTGCTTTCTTCCATTTTAATACATCAGTGACTTATTGGTAACTTTGCAATGCCGTGATTAGAATTGATTTTGATGAAGGACCAAATCCTGGCACAGAGGCCTGAGACAAACAGAACTGTAGACTACTCTGTCAACATCAGTATCAGATACTAGATGATACACCATGCTGAAATCCAAAAAGAGGTACTGGGATTCTGAAAATTCAACATTACCACCATCTTTCAGTTGCTTTCTTAACTCATGGTTACATTTGAGTGGTCATCCCTCAGCCCTAATCTTCTGCCACTTAAAATTAGCACAGTAAGACCTACAATAAGGATTTAATGATGTTGACAAATCACACAGGTGAAGTGTCAAGGCAATGCATGCAGTGAAATTTTTTTTCAAGTTTCTGCTAGTTCTCCTTTTTAAAAATTTCTCAGTCCGTAAAGTAAGAAAGCATCTTTTATAATAGGCTGATGTACCTTAAAAAACATAATCATGTTAATTGCCCCTCAGCACAGGAAGACCAGGTGTTCCACAGTCTAGCAATTTGTCACATTTTAGTTCATTATGCCATGTGCTGACAAGTTTGAAGAATTAAGTATTCTTTGTATGAAATCCCGAGACATAAAATTAATTTACCATGCATCTCTGAGCACCTTTCTGCTCCCTTCTGACTACCCTATGTCCCATGAGACTGCTTGAAAACTTCACATCTTAAAACAATCTCAGGTGATTGTCATCTATAAAGTCAACCTGTCAAAATTAATTTCCCTCCCATACAAAATGTGGAATGGTTCAAATATCTACAAAAGAAGACACAGTAAAATAGATGCTATTCAGTTCAGTGCAGATCTGTAACAACCACACTGAACCTTCTGAAAAGCAATTTATGTCCAAGGAGCAATGTCCCAATCACACTCTAAATGAGACTGCAACATACCATCTTTGGATACCCCAATTTCTTTTTAAATATTACAGTTTAAGAGGCTGGCATTTAGCTGAGTCTGAAGGGTGAATCTAAAAAAAAAAAAAAAAAAGAAACCAAACTTATTGTTCTCTATCCTTTTATTTCACAAGTTTTGTCTTCTACTACATATAGTAAATGTACCTTCTGCTGTAAAAGTTATTTCTCTCTGGAGAGATGTATTGGGTTTATACTTAATTTCTATTTAGAATGTCCTGGAAAGTATGCAAAAAGCACAGCATAAACATGAAACTCTAAATACATTACAATATAGTCCAATTTTGCATGTTAACATCATCAAAATGGCTATTTAAGGCTATCATAATTTTCACTTTCCAAGTTGATCATACTTACAGGGCATATTCTGCTAGAGGCAATTTGAAAACATCAAATACTTCCTTATTCTTCATTAAGTAAACTGAACGCAAGTAGGATACAAAACACTGAAAGAAAAATAAAAGTGTTTAACTAAAAAAGAAACCATGCAATTACCTACATATGAAACTAACATTATACTGTTGCTCTAAATAAAAAAAAAAAAAATCACTATTAAGTGGTCTCACACTGATTTCAGACTGAAATTCTTTTACACAATACCTACCAGCCAAAATTTTTCAGTACCATAGAAGTGATGCAAATTTAAGTATTCAAATATTTCATTAAATGCACATTAATTGGCTGGATTTCCCAACGGTGTCATGTTCAAATTTGTGAGAAGGAAACATCACTGATTTAATGTTTTATTTCTCCCAGCTCTTCTCAGTGTTGTTATGCTATTCTGATATCTGAATCAGGTGGACAGACTGTGTTGCTATCAGTCTGAGATGTCTTGACTTAATCTTAGCTACTAACAGAAAGTGATTCAACTCAATGTATTTGCCTTTCACTGTGGCCCAAAATAATTTGTATTACCTTGCACCTGCCACCAGCTCATCACGTACACAACTGTGAGTCAATGAACGCTACTCAGGTGACTCAACATAAATTCACTATACAACATCTACTAAGACCAGTTCAAGGTTGAAGCTACAATTAATCCTAGACTTTCACCAAGAACACTGGAAGCACTGAGTAACAGAATAGCTTAATGTTGTGTTGCATTTTTACTCCATTCTTCCCAAAAGGAAATAACTCTTATTTTCCTCATGTTTCTTTTACATAGTTTATTTCTGCCTAGCAGCAGCAGCATAAATACTGGAATAGTCTAAGTATCAGAAAAGATGCCCAGATTTCTGTTGCTTGTAACCTAATTTCTAGCATGCCAAAACTCCTACCTACAAGGCTTAAATCAGCAAACACAAGTAACAACAGCAATTCAGGCTCATAAGGTTATATTCAAGCATACTATAATCACACCCTTGTTCCACTATATACAGACACCTGTTGGAGAAAATTACTGTTAATTCTGTAAATTAATAATTTAATAATTCATCTGGAATTAAAAAAAAAAAAAATAAATCTACTTCTTGCTAACCTGAGACAGAAGAGAAAAAGACCCAGCAGTTAGAAGCATCAATCTCATGGGGATTCTGTAAATGCTTATAAGAAAAAAAACATTTCCAAAGGTGCTTAATTTACTGTCTCATCTTTCTTTTCAATGTCATAGTCAGACTTTGCTCCTTGGCAAACTGAAATAAAAACTATTAATTGTAAGATATGTTGAGCTAGGAGTTACATTTCCCAAGCTGCCCAACACTGTGTTACAGAGGTATATTTTAATTTCCTCATTTTTCCAAATGTTAAATTTTTCAGTAAAGTTTCCTGTCCAGATTATGTCTTCAGTTAATTTCAGCAGGGGAAGACACTAGCACAATCTATTCAGCTGCTACCAAGAATGACGTGTAGAATAAAACCCTTGCTTGCTCACATTAAATTATTAATAATTTAACAAAGATAACTAGACCCCTTTAGGAAAAGACTTCAAATTTGACAGATCTCATTAATCTATTGCTGTCTAGCAAGCAGCGATGAAAATAAATAACAGAACCTCTTGTCTGTTGTGACAGATCAAAAAAAGCAAGTTAGCACAAGAAGTATCTTTTCTGTGAATGAGAGCTGCAGATGTGAAGATCTGCATGAGTCACTGCATGCCAACAACCTGCTGGATAATCTACAAAGTCACCCATTTACTTTACTAGTATATCTTTTATACATATGGTCTAGAAATTAGTAAGTGATAGATAAGGGGCAGAAAAAGCACACCTTTTGCACATGCATCAAGCTCTACAATAACTAAGAATGAACCACCAGACAAATGCCAGATGTTCTAACTCACACCTATCAGCTGTCAACAGGGTTCAGGCCACTGAGACTCAAAAAAAATTTTCGTCATGGACCATATGCAGAATGCTATTGCTCAGTGTTCAAAGAAATGGACATCTAATTAAGGTAAGAGGCTCCAAAGATCTTTCAATAGTAATATTTTGATGATTAAATTATTCAGCTGATCTCACTCTCTACTATTTCAGGCATTGTGAACACTTCCAGCAAAAGATATTTCCCTCTCCAAGAGGTTACACCTAAACTAGAGAAATTTTGATTAGAGCATACTTTACAAGAAGAGAAATGAAGTAGAGAAACAGCAAACTACTACTTTGATTTTGATTTGGTTTCAGTATCTTCAACCTCATTCTAAAATACTGTCATCTCTCTTGGATTTTACTTAATTCTCCCAAGACTTTTTGATTCTGCGCACACGCACTGGACAGCTGAGGGAGAGCAAATTCAGTCTGATGAACCTTTTTCCTACTTTCTTATGAATTGCTGTTGTCTACTGCTGTTCTTGCTGGTTTGATATCACTTTCAAGGTTGTTGGTTTTTTTTAATAACTGAACATTACAAAAATATTATATGAATTAACTTATACCATTATGGAAAAATGTTATGGTTGGGCATCAGAAACATATTACAGCTTAATTACAATAGTAGCTAAAGGCCCCCCAAAACACCTGAGATTATTGTACAAGTACTAGAAATACGTAAGGCAAGAAGTACTATGCTTTACTAATTTGCTGCATTTAAATTTTGATTTACTGATTTATTTCTTGGATAATGGTTTTAAATATTAAAACACAACAAATTCAATTTACATGCTGTTTTGACAGAATTCAAAGCAGCAGGGCATGACTAGAATCTCAGGCTGTAACACACTGCACACCCTTCTGGGTGCAACGAAGAATTTAATGGACAGACACCACTTCAGTGTCCCAGCACCCCCTACACAGTAACATTCAAATTAGCAAGAAAACCACATTCTTTCTTAAACTGGTTTTCAGAACTGGATGGACACGTATTAAATATTAAAATTACACAAAATGCCAAAAGGCAGCATCAGTCCACGAGAAGAACTGCAGAGGTTTCAAAGGACCCCCATACCTGATTCACCCTCTCTTGCCAGGAACCATGTCCTATCAAATGAACCATGGCATTTCTTGAACAATTAATAGTCAAGAATTTTCTTTTTGTTAAAAAAAGTAAAAGCATCTTTAAGTAAATCTACAAGCCTAGAGAACACAATCACTTAAACCTTATGCCTTCAACACAGTAAACTGCATCCTAGCTGAACTGTGCATAGCTGTGCTGTGTCACTGCTATCTGAACCATTCAGGTAGGGAATTTATTTCTTACAAATGTCAAGAATTTGGCAGCTCGCAACAGACAGACTAGACAGCACAACACTCATGCCTTTGAGAAACTCAGCATTTCAGATAATATCCAAGGTCAGGATTTCACCTGCATTGCTTCTGTTGTTTTATTCACACTGGTATGTAAGACTACTGGGGCACATTTGCACAGCATATCTGAACACCCATACTTAAATCTTATTAAGGAGAACTTCTATAATAAACCACTTGTCCATACCTCAAGATTTTAAAGCACAATATACATATATATATATACACACACATACACAGACTGTCTGCAAGACAACATTGCACTGCTACCCAAAAAGGAAAAATTGCAAAAAAAATGGCCTGTAAGGGTAATTAAATGGCAATTAAATCTTCTAAATTAATTTCATTTTTAATCTGTAACACCGACAGCCAGCCTATGTTTGATTTTATACTTGTGCTATTTTGAAATTTCATCATTGTTTTCTTTTGCCCAATTCAGAATGATCTTTCTCTGCCTTTTAAGAGATCTTAAAAAATCAAAGCCAGAAACACAGGTTTATTAGTATTTTCATTCTAAGTAAGATGATGCCACTTCCTCCTACCCTCATCTTCCTCCAACCAGCTGCTCTGTCACTTCTGGTACAAACTGGTGTAACTGCAACTTCCTGTGGCAGTTGCAGATGATCATGTCACCAGTATGAATATGGCACCAGTACATCTGGCCTGTGCAATGTCAGAATTAAGCTTACGCTGACATTCCATGCACTACAAGTAATATTTTGTGCTCTTCAAAAACCTGGGATACCTAAACTCCAGGAATGGTTTCAAAAAATAGTCCCTCAAACATTGCCTTAGACATTTTATTCACAAAGCTCCCACTGACTTCCTCAGGCACTTTGATTTAAGACTCCCTGTTAGGAAATTAAGAATGACATTCCTCTGACCCAGTAAGTGTCTCTACTGCAGGCATCCAAGCTAGGTCACCTCACAGGCTACCTTTGCAGTGCAAATAAACTGCCATTCATCCAACCCAAAGGGTTTTTAAGGTGTCTATGTCAGGATGCCTCCTACAAGTGCTTGTTCCTCTCTATCAGCTATAAATAAAAGCTCAGGAAGACTAGCACACATAGGACATCTGAAGTTAGGTGAGATGAATCTCAAATTGTTCTATATATTGCAACTTGCCTCATTTTAGGTCCCAGTTCAACAGAAAGGCTACAACTCTTAGCCTCTCTTTAAGCATTCATGATCACCTTTTCATTTTAACCTACCATGCAAGTTTACCAGAATATGTCCAGGCACCACCAATCCCCAAAACAGCTCAGACAAACAGAAAGTTATACTAATCCAGAATTTCTGCAATCTTGTATTTCTCAGGCTTTGGTATTTCTGGATTTCTGACCATTTGGCCTTTGGAAGTGCTCTTTAAACCTGACCTATACGTATAACAAAAAATAATCTAAACATCTTAATATTCTTCCAGTCATCCTGTCTACCTGCATCTCAATTTGAACTCCTGATCTTGCAGTTTGAAAGACACTTGGTACAACTACAGAATTCATAAGCTCATGGTTATTCAGAGTTTAAAAACAAACCAACCAACTAACCTCAGAAAACCAACACATCGCAGCGCTTCAATAACACAAGCTGTCAGCTCTATCTCAAAGATTTCATGGCCTAAAAATATTATAAAAGCAGGGAAAGGTAAGAAAACATGTCTAGTGGTGTTAAGAGGCAGTGCAATGCTCAGAAATGTTTCATAGGCCATCTTGCATACAAACTCTTTTACAGCCAGCTCATTCTAGTCCAGGAACCTTCCTAGCTATTTTAAGTTTTCCTACATTCCCCAAACCTGCTAAAAATCTTGGTGAAATTCACATATTGTTCATGGAGTTTCCCAATATTAACCAGCACAGCAAACAAAACCCATTCATAGTCCCATACACACATTTCCATCTTACCTGGAAGAGCTATTCTAAGCTATTTTGCCTCTCATTTAAATACACGTGAAAGTTAAAATGCTCTATTCGATGCACTGGATTTTACCACTGAGAAAGCACAATACGTTGTATATATTCAGGAGCTACAACAATAAAAATTGATAAAGAAAGTGGATACATGAGGCCTTCGTGGTTTCCTATTTTTAACTTTTTAAGCCATGGAATGAGATCTACTACTTTTCAGGACCTGATTATCATCATCGTCATTATTATCGTTATTTCAAAATGTTCTGTACCAGCTCCCCAAGAAAAATCCCCTCAGGAAGAACTACCAATTTACCTATCCCCTCCAACCAAAAGGGTACGTAGTCCTATTCTTCATCATGAACCAAGGATACATGACAAAAACAAAGATGTATTTGTACTAATTTAACAGCTTTATGCTTTACAGAATCACAGAATAGTTGAATTTGAAAGGAACCTCCAGAGATCATCCAGTCTAAACCCCTGCTCGAAGCAAGGTCAGCTAGAGCAGGCTGCTCAGGAACACACCCAGGTTTTAATAACCAGCAATGGAGATTGTGCAGCCTGTTCCAGTATTCAACCACGCTCACAATAATATTTTTTTTTCTTGGGTTTAAATGGAGGGGGTTTGTATATAAATTTCTGCCCATCGCCTCCTCTCCTGTCACAGTGCACCACTCAGAAGACTCTTAACTCAGTCCAATACAGACTTCTCTCCTAATAGACAAGGTACTATAAGTGCTCAATCATCTTTGTGGTTCTTCATTGGTCTTGCCTCCAGTATGTCCATGTCTTTCTTGTACTGGAAGCCCAGAATCAAGCTTTGTGCTCCAGAAGTGTCTCACCAGAGCTGAGCAGAGGGGAAGGGAAGGACCATCTCCCTTGACCTGCCAGCAACATTCTGCCTAATGACACTCAAAACACATTGGCCTTTGCTGCAAAGACATGTCATTGGCTCATGTTCAGTCATGTTCACTATGACAATCAGTTGCCCCAGGTCCTTTTCTGCAAAGTTGCTTTCCAGCCATTTGATCCCAGCCTGTACTGGTGTATGGGGTTCCTCCTCCCCAGGTTCAGATCTCAAACAGCTGGGAAAGACTCAAACAAAACAGTAAAAACCCTTAAACAGCTGAGAAGCAGTAACTACTAAATCAAAAATTACTTTCATACCCAAGTACATACGTGCTCACCTATGTCTTAAATTTGGTAGCACAGCCACAGTCGGTCAGGTGGCTCTTCAGCTATCAACGTCATGAGCCCATGCTGAGCCTTTATGAACTCACACAGGTTATACAGGCATACTTACCATGCTAACACATAACTATTGTTCCTACTGATGCCATGTTTTAAAGCTTAAAACTCAGAACAATTTAGCAGTTCCAAACACTGCTGCTAGGGCATACACGAGCAGGTCAGTTATCCCAGTAGCAGTTCTATTCAACTAGCATGCCTCAAGAACTATAGTGTAGCAGATGACTTACCCTTTGAGCTTTGTCTTTTAACTCCTGATCTTGAGCTAAGAAAGCTTGCATCCTCTTTTGGATGTCTGTAAGTTTTTCAGGATTAATTCTAATTAAAAAAAAAAAAACAAAAGTTAGTTTTAATCATTAGAACATACAAAAAGAAGCACCTAATAAGTTCTCAGGAGTATCTTAATGTCTTTTGCCTTGCTTTAATATGCATAAAGTTATTACCACTCTGAAACTACTTAGAATGGAACCATATTAAGGATGAATTCTACACTCCTCAAACAATACAGGAAAGACAAATGGGAGCTCAGACTTTTTATCCAGAGAAGAGTTTTCAGTGAAGGTGGTGAAACTTCTTCCAAAGCAAAGCCAAAAATTAGCAGTAAAGAACTTCCTGAATTTATAAAAATGCTGAAAAAATCAGAAGCATTATGAATTATAGTACTACTTTGCACTGAGCAGTCTTCATAAGGAAATTCTCAGCATTTTTGAAAGTTTAAATAAGATCCATTGCCCTGGGAATACTGACGTTTAAGTACTTCTTTCTTACAGCCAGATGAGCAAAAACACAGGACACTGAGATCAAACAGATTTAAGAGCTCCTCAAGATATTGATCAGGTGAATAAAGAACCATGACTGTATTATAGACAATGCCATTAAACCTAGGAAGAATCATAGTAAGTTCTATCCCAGACTCTGGTTTTTGGCACTTATTCAAGTGATCCCTATACTATTCCAGGTTTATTTGCCCAGATCTTTTCTTATCTACTTCTGGTTTTGATCTGCTAATACCACTTAAGTGTATCATACAACCTACCAAACATGGTAGGAAGTTACCCCTCAAGCAGAGGTCAAAAGAGATGCACAACTAGCAGATTTCTTAGTCTGTTTCTTGCTGTTGTGTGCCATGCCATCCCATACTGTACAACAAAACACAGCCTTCGCTGGAGTCAAGAAAAAAAAAAAAAGAATCAAAGTCACGCCTCTTTAACATAGCAGTAAATTTGTCTAAAAAACAGCCCTGATTAAAGTACTAGGCAAGAAACATTTTACAGTCATTTTTTGTAACATAAGCCATTATGACCTTCTATTATTCTTATTAAATATGATAGCAGCAATTAAGCAAGGGGTTGGAGAGTATTACCAAAGGATACTTTAATTTATAGACATCAAGTTTTATTCCCTCATCATTCCAATTTCTTATTGCTGTCAGATACAGCCAGCAGAAAGCTAATTTGCACACAAGAGCTATTTAGCTACAGTTTTAGTGAAAGATCAAAAAGCTAAGTTCCAGTTTTAAGCCTGCACACAATTTGCTCTGAAAGTGTAAAGATATAAGAAATAAAAAAAAGGAAGCATGAAAAATTCACATGGGGGCCAAACTGACCAACAAGTCTTTGAAATGCAATGCAGGATGGAATGTACACAAGACACCAAAGACAGAAAAAGTAAATAAAGAGAAGGCTCTTCTAGATTTTATTCTATAAAGCAAGATTGAGAAGGTGACAATAAAAGGAAAAATGGTAGAATAGCAAAATAAAAGCAGTGGCTAGTTTAATACGAAACCGTAGAAGGTACAAACACAAAGCATGCTACCCCACTAACCGGGGAAAGACAGGAGGAAGAGTATAAAGCCTGGGTAGATGAAGTCAACATGTTTACAATGACCTGAAACTCAAAAAGAAAGCTTGAAGTAGAACTGAGGACAAATATAAAAACAGCACAAACACACTGGGATAAAATAAGAATTGCAAGCACATAATGAGATAAAAAAAGTAAAGAAGGGATAGCATGAATAATAAGAAAAGCAAACAAAAAAGCATGAACACCAGTAGTGAGACAGCCGACAGAAGTGTTGGATTGCTGTTAAGTTATGGGAAAGCTATTAAGATATGACCTCAAGGCACTTAAATTAGCCAGTGTCTTTTTCCCCCTTGTCTTCACTCAATGTAGCAGCTGCAATCAAACAGCTAATAGCAGCTACAGCACAGTCCAAGCTCACATCAGAATCGAAGGACAACAGGTACCAAGATAAATCAGCTGGGCCAAAAGAAATTTGCTGCATGGCAACTAGAGAAAAAGTCAAAGCACAATGAGACATAGTTGTATCTATTCTTGATAACTCATCAGAGGAAGATAAAAATCTATGAGACAGGGCAGGTAAACATAGTGCTTATCTTCAAAAGCGGTAAAAAAAGAGAAGTTAATAATTTAACTTTTTTTCTTGACACCAAAAAAACAACTCGTAAGTATGTAAAGAAAATAAGAAAACATACAATGGCTAACATAGTTTAGTCAGAAACAAAACATGACTAATCAGCTTGATTATCCTCCATAGCAGCACAGCAGGCTTTAAGAATAGGAAAGAAACAGCAGGTGTCATATTTGGTGTCAGCAAAGCATCTGGCCTTTGCACATTCTCATAGGCTAGGGCAACATGGTCTCCATGAAATCTTTAAGTAAAAGCAAAATTGTCCTTGGAGCTATACTCAAAGAGTAGCTGGGACTGTCAACTACTTACTGTTGTCACTGTCAAACTCAAAATGCATACTAAGTTCCAATTCTCACCTGGGCCCACTCTTACTCTATTTTCTATGCCTTGATAATTGTAGGAATAAGATTCATTATTTACAGGAGACAATACGTCATTGGGGCTCCAAGCATAATGGAAAATAATCTTAGATTATTTTGTTGATTGCACATAAATTTTAGTAATTTAGAAATCTGCAAGAAAAGTGTTTGAAAAAGACAGAAAATACAAGATACTTTATAGTTAAAAGCATGGCAAGATAATGTGGTACAAATCTAAGCAATGTCAACCAAGAATATGGTGCCTTAAGCACACTTGAAGGTTATGCAATTGTTAATGAGTGAGTTTGCAACTCTGAATAATAAAGAAAAAAAAGGTCATAATATTGGATTCTCTCCCTTTCAATGCTGTACCATGACAGCCACTCACTGGTGAGATGCCACCTCATGCCGGGATTCTAAAAATAAGAAAGCTGGTTATTGTTAAACTGGATTTTGTAACTGTTGGTTTCAATTTCTAAATGAAATAAAGAAATGTTGAGAGCTGTTTGCAAGTCAGAAAATACAAAACAAGAAACATAACAGAAAACTGGTTCTTGTGATCTCTACGCAAAACAACAGGTTAACAAGATCAGCAAAACAAACACTTTGACAGTGATGTTTTAGAAACAAAAAACTTTCAGAATTAACTTCAGAAGTTTGAAGAGTTAAAACTCTATTGGCAGTGAGCAATGGTCATTACTTCCTAACTCTCAATTCTTGAGAATCTGTAATTGAGTGAGTATGCACAAACGCAAACAGAATTCTTCAGCAGAAGACCTGGGACACAATCCATGGGTTGATGCAACTTCTTCAACAATTTATCAACTGACAAAACACACCAGGGTTACATTAATTGGGAAACTGGCTAGAAGTAAACAACGTAAGAAAATTTGTAGTTAAAAACTTGTGTGATTAAACTAGTTTGCAACCCACAAGTAATTAACTAAAATCCTTAAAAAAAAATTCTTGTAGCCTCTTACAAGCACAAGGCTAAACCATTTAAGCCTTAACCACACTAGACAGACAATTCTAAGTAAAACTATTCCCCTTCATTATGTTACAAATACTAATAAGGCAGGCTTTGTAGATTGCAAAACTGGATTTGGGGGCAGACTGTTAAAATGCATGATCAATCAAAAGCCCTGAGTGTGCTTATAATGATTCCAGTTAAGAATGTTACTTAAATGCATTTACTATACATATGTTCTAGTGTCTTGGTAAAAGAATGAATTTTTAGGATGAAGCTTTTAAAAACATTAAAATAAGCAAAAGAAGAGTTTTCAATTGATGCAACATCAGATTAGCATCAATGTCAAAACATGCAGCCATGGATGTCTCTGTAGAGACACATCTAACTTGGATTTATATATAGAAGATGCATTTATTGGGGGGGGGGGGGGGGCAGATTTTATTTTTTCCTTATTAAAATGGAATTTTTATTCTGGTACAAAAACACCAATCTGTATTTACAAGGATAAATATAAGCTAAAGAGCCTTTTTACCATTTTCTATCATAAGCTGTTCAAATAATTAAATGCATTGCTCAAGAAGTTAAAAGCTTAGCTGTCAAAGAAAGGTGAAATATTTATAACGTGCATGAGATCAGACATTTAGTGAATATCAAAATAAGATCAATTATCTGAATAGCTATGAAAAAGATGCAGTTTGGAAAAAGACAATTTGCTTAGGCTGCGGTAGTTATACAACTGATCCTTTTAAAGCACTATGATTCTTAAAAGAAAAGAAAGTATTAGACTAACTTAGTTTCTTTACTGATATTATCCATACTCCGTTGAGTGGTTTTGTTTGGGTTTTCTGTTGTTGCTGTGTGTTGGGGGTTTTTTTCTTTTTGTTTTTTTTTTTTTTTTTTTTTTAACAGCACAGCCATGTCAAAAGAAAGCTTCAAGCTCAATTAGACTTTTAGTAGTGTTTGACTGTTTGACTCCATTCCAGTCCTTATTTTCGCTGGTTTAGCAAAGGTCGTCTTATGTCTGAAGTTCATGCACATGCTACACAGAATCAATACACACCAGAAAAAGTGTATTTACTTCACTGGCTGCTGTGTACTCAGGTTTTTTATATAGAAACAGCATTCACAAGTGCAGCTCACAAGTGCCTTCAAAATGGCACATCCCATACATCAAAAATACTTAAAAAAATAAAAATAAACCTTAAGTCTGGAAAGTGCTACATGTGTTTTTCTATTCTCTGCAGAAATGACTAGTTAATTTTGAGCAGGCCTGAAGGTTTCAGCGACAAGGTAATAATAACCACATAACATTTCACCCTATTTTGATTTCTTCTCAAAAACAATTGCTCCAAAAACACTTTCTGCATACAGTTAATTATCTCCTTTGCTCACATATTCATGTCTTCCCTTTGAAACTACAGCTTTTCAAAGTAAAACAGTTCTAGCCTTGCTCATACGCACTTCTACAGAAACTTAATTTTGTACCTTGTTATCCTTCTCTGATTTCTTCTAGGTCCATTCTGTGATTTTTGGCATGGTGTAACCTGAACTATGTAAGTATTCAAAATGGAGTCAGGCTCATACCACATTATCTGGCTTGCTTTCAATTCTTACATATTTCCTTCACATTCTACTTCCTCTTCTGATTTATTATTTGGCTGACAGGCTCAAAAAACAATTAGCTCCTTCCTACCTACAGCTGCTAATTAAGGAGTTATCACAGAGTCTTTTTAGTGGCAGGGAGTTTTTTATTATTTTTTCAGTTAGTGTTTTTGTCTTTCCTACATGTCCATTACTCTGCATTTAACAGAAATTTGAAAGATAAGTGCTTTTTTTATTTTTACATGGTATCATTATCTGCTTCTGCAACTTTTTCAGAAAGTCAGTTCTCTTTTGTGCAGATAGCATAGATCTCTATGAATTTTCACCAGAATACTCTTTCTAGTATGTAAAATGACCACATTTAGTCACATCTTTTATTTCCTGTTCTTCAGTTAATAAAACAAAATTAGAGAAATACAATCTAGAACTAAAGAAAAGACAGGTAAGAGAAACAAGAATGATAGGTATAAAAATAAATTACAAGGACAGATTAAAGAAACTGTAGTTGTTTAATCTGCAGAATAAAAGAAGATAAAAGAGACAGCATGATAATGTTCAATTACATAAAAAGTAGTTGCAAAGAATAAAAGAATACATAATTTTCCATATATTCTTGGCACAGGACAACAGAAATCTCTCACTTAAAACTACTTAGAAGGCTTATCAGATATTTGAAGAAAAAACATTAATGATAGGAACTGTTGAGTATAGACGAGATAACTTTGGGAACTGTAAAGATATTAACTGGCAAGTTAGACAAGTATTTGATAGGAATGATTTGTGCAGCTGATCCTACCTTTGGAAAAGGGGATGCAATAGGTAACCTCTCAAGGTCTTTTCCTTCTACAACACTACCAAAACAAAATTACCTCCCTTGTTTGTCAGCTCTAGGCAATTCAAGCACTTTATCAGACTGTCATAGCTCATCACACATTATTTCTGTCGAAAGAAGGCTGAATAATGGATAGACCATTAGTCACTTACTTGATTTCACTGACTGGTACTTTCCTTTGTGCCAGCTGTTCCACCATGCCTTTTTCTTCTGAAGGAAGCAATACTAACAAAGCTTCACCACCTTCTTTGTATCTGTTTGGGGAAAAAACAAAACAAACCAAAAGAGTGACCTCAAGCAAACACGCAAAAAATACAGTCTTTGTTGATGTTTTCAATAACTGATGAGAATTTACATTTGCTTCCTTGTAAGCAGCCCAAAGAGCAGACAAAAATCCTCAAAGGATTTACAAAGGGAAAAGAAGAGGCAAACCAGTTAAGTGACTTGCTAATATTTCCACCTGAGCTGATTTCAAAACTACATCTAGAACCCTAAAAGTCAAGAGCTAAGACATGGATTGAGATCAGTGGATCTTTTCTTCCCTAGATTAGAAACATCAGTGATAATCAAGTGGCACTTGATCAAATTACAATATTAGAAGGTCTAGGTGCTTGAATTCATCCTTTATCAATAGGCAAGTCTTACCACTTGGTAACAACTGATTCTCCTTTGCATATCCTGCAAGTGAAAGAAGGTAAAGGCTAGAAAACTTTTCTAAGTGCCTTGATCCCTAACAACAACATCCAATAGAGGCTATTACTCTAACAGGTGACAGAGACATCTGAAAGAAAAGCATAAAATCAGGGAGTTCTTCCATTTATAGAAGCAGGTTTTAGGTGCAAAAGAAAAACTACCTCAGACTGATCCCCTAAGGAACATATCTAGTGTTCACTCTTCAGCACACTTAACAGCTGTATCAAATATAGCAAAGTTGGTAATTTCTCAAGATAGGTGGTTGGCATAGACATAAAAATTCTTATTTTATTCTTAAAGCACCTTCTCTTGACTTTCTATGTTGTGTAAGAAAAAGTTCCTACTTTTGGTGAATGTAGTAACTTGACGATATTCATGGAGGAAGAAAAACCCAATAGCACTAGTAAACAAACAAGACAATGGGTTTAAGTCCTACTGAAGGAGTAGTAAGGAGTTAGCTTGTACGCAT
The DNA here is from genome assembly GCA_035590215.1 of Microhierax caerulescens. Taxonomy (NCBI): domain Eukaryota; kingdom Metazoa; phylum Chordata; class Aves; order Falconiformes; family Falconidae; genus Microhierax; species Microhierax caerulescens. Next base: position 17,869,992 of record JAVJGJ010000014.1, on the reverse strand, counting down.
TATCTAATATCTATCCTAACACATATCTTGTTTCTTCATTTACAAATATTTACAAATAGTTCTTAAGAGTACAGATTGATAGGAAAATATTGCAACGAGTCTTCCATTATATAAAAAACAGCAATCCAACTAGATTTCAGAAATATTTCAAAATTGGACAGAATCCAAATCACAACCAACTGATGAGAGCAATGCATGAGACAAAGCAAAATAAGAGTAGTAAGTTACTATGTAGAGCAGTTCTAAACTGACAAGAGCTACTCACAGGAAGGCCCCTAGTCAGTAGCAGATTGTAAGCCTATATAGAAGCTGGACTACAAGTATCTGATTTATTTGAAACAGAAAATACTCATTGTTTTATTTTTAAAGCACCATTTTATATCAAATTATTTACTACCTTAACAGGCCTTTGGCTTTGTTTCTATTCCACTCTTATCTGTCTTACATTAGTAAAATGTTTCTCTATCTTAAGCATATTTGGTTTGTCCTTTCTGTTTTCTATAAGGAATGTTAACTGTTTCCTCTATCTTTATTCCACTCAGTCTGTTGCAATTCCATAAATCTTCAGCTTCTGTTACTCCAGCATACATTCTCCAGTTGGGTCTTTAACTGCATTCACTCATCTCCATCAGGAGAACCGTCAATGAAAGGATATTCTACGAAAGGTATAAACTGTCAGCAGAAGGCTGAGAGATATTAGTCTGTCCTTGGGTCAGAGACTACAGACAATGCCAGGGTAAGTCACACATCTTTCCAATGAAAGCTCATCAATGACAAGAGGAAAATGCCAGTTCAGTCCTTCTGCACAGCAAAGGGGACACAAATGCTATTTAAGGAAGTATTCAGGATCAACACTCCTTGCCTTAAGAAGAGAGCTTTTAAGTTGGAGGCCAGAGAGCGCAGAAGGATGTTCTCAGGCACATCAAACAAGAATCATACCATTAACAGATAAAAGTCATTTCAGACAGACTACAGGGAGCCCACATTTCTCGAAGTATAAACAGTCATCACCTGCCAAAAACAGTACTGCAGACAGTACTGCAGAACTGTTTGAAAACTATAAACACTATCTGTCACAGCATAGTAAGCAATGCAAGTAGCAACAAAATCTGCAGTTAAAACATTCTGACAGCTTTTATTACAGCTCTCTACTTTCATTTGATGAATTTGAAAGATCACAACAAAATGCTCTCAGATGTAGGTTTTTTGGTTTGGGTTTTTTATTTTTTTTCCCAATGCTATACATGATGGGTTTAGGGACTGACTTTTACAGGTAATTTTAAAACATTCAATATATGTTTTTTACCATGAGATTTTAACTCTTACATTCTAGGGTTTGAAATTTTACATGTAAGTCAAATTGATACAAGAGGAGAGTCTTTGCCACATACCAGCACTGTAAATTTACTGGTTATATATATTTTGGTAAGAGTATCAAAAGAAATGGTAAGACTTTTGGATTTTGTCCTAAAACATACTGCTTTAAGTTTGTGGGTGAGGAAGAGATACTGTACAAAACTATGCTAACTTGATTTTAATCCATTTAATCAGTAGACCTAAAACACTTTTAATGCAGAAACATCAGCTTGTATAACCTTTCTAAAACAAAAGTTCTAAAGCAACCCATATGCTTGGTTTAAGGAAATTATCATCTTTACCAACAGCATGGAAGACCTAACCCACTGCTAACCAAACACCCCATGAATATTCGCACACTTTATATAATACTTAGGGTTAAGGAATTACTTCTGCACATAGACCAAGTGCACCTTCTAAGAAAGCTCTATGTATTTTAACCCAGACAAATTCCAGATAATACCTCCATAAAGTGCGTGCATGTCAGAGACACCGCCACTGCTTGAACAAGCAATGAAATCCTGGAAAGCTACTAAACCTTAAAGGACTTCGTATTTTATGGCAAAAACTGATGATCACAGTTCCAAGGCAGCTAATTATTCATCAAAAGAACCTAAGCTCTCAGAGCACTGTTGGAAAGCAGGATGAAAATATTCTCTTTTCTACCCAAGGCTTGTATCAGACAGGAAAACAGACATCATATCATTGCCAATACCAGCCTCTCACCAATTTAGAGTACAGAATTACACACAGTTCTGCTCTTCTCCTCAAAACAGATGCTATGAAAGCAAAGGATTCCGAGAAGAGCTATGTAAATGATTCAGTCTCTGGAAAGAATGTCTATTTAGTCTCTTAGCAAGAACTCCCTCATTTGTCAATAAGACAAAAAAGTCTTGATCACACTATATAAACATCTACAAAGGACGATTTGATGGATGGACCACTTGGTGGGTAAGGAACTGGCTGTACAGCCACACTCAAAGAGCTGTGGTCAATGGCTCAATGACCAAGTGCAGACCAGTGACAAGTAGCATTCCACAGGGGTCCATACCGGGACCAGCACCGTTTAACATCTTTGTCAGTGACATGGACACTGGGATAGAGTGCACCCTCAGCAAGTTTGCTGATGACACCAAGCTCTGTGGTGTGGTCAACACACCAGGAGGAAGGGATGCCACCCAGAGAGACCCTGACAGGCTTGAGAAGTGAGCCTCATGAAGTTCAAAAAGACCAGGTTAAAGGTCCTGCATTGGGGCTGGGGCAATCCCAAGCACAAATACAGGCCGGGCAGAGAATGGATTGAGCACATCCCTAAGGAAAAAGATTTGGGAGTATCAGTGGACAAGAATCTCAATGTGACCCAGCAATGTACTCTTGCAGTCCAGAAAGCTAACCGTATCCTGGGCTGCATCAAAAGAAGCATAAACATAAGGTGATTCTCCCCCTCTACTCTGTTCTCCTGAGATCCCACCTGGAGTACTATGTTCAGCTCTGGGAACCCCAGCACAAGAAGGACATGGACCTGTTCAAGCAGGTCCAGACAAGGGCCACAAAGATGATCAGAGGGCTGGAGCACCTCTCCTGTGAAGGCAGGCTGA
>JAVJGJ010000014.1:17848028-17866938 GCA_035590215.1 Microhierax caerulescens | reverse complement strand
GCAGGCTGAGAGAGTTGGGGTTGTTCAGCCTGGAGCAGAGAAGGCTCCAGGGACACCTTACAGCAGCCTGCCAGTGCTTAAAGGGGGCTACGGGAAGGCTGGAGAGGGACTTTTTACAGGGGCATGTAGTGATAGGACAAGGGGGAATGGCTTTGAACTGAAAGAGGGTGGGTTTAGATTAAATACAAGGCAGAAATTCTTTACTGTGAGGGCGGTGAGGCACTGGCACAGGTTGCCCAGAGCAGCTGTGGCTGCCCCATCCCTGGCAGTGCTCGAGGCCAGGTTGGATGGAGCTTTGAGCAACTTGGTCTAGTGGGAGGTGTCCCTGCCCATGGCAGGGGGGTTGGGACTAGATGATATTGAAGTTCCCTTCCAACCTAAATCATTCTATGATTCTAGGATTTCTGTAGATTCCTTAAATTTAGTCAAAGGTATGAAGCAATTTGTGTAGTTCTGTTATTTCTGGCATTTATGCTGGAGTGCCTGACTTGGCATTCTTAAATTGTTGCTTTATTATATTTATTTTATTCAGTGTGCAATGCACTATGTAAGGACAGTGCCATACAAATCATGGAAGAAATACCCATCAGGGTCAGAGGGTGCCAACAGCCACCCTGCAAGCCACAAACCCAAACTCTGGAATGATACAGTACAGGAAATATCATTCTACATTAGTTCTGCTTTTGTAGATTTTCCTCAGCATCCACAAGATCACTCTCAAACCAGGATGCAGGACCAGATAAACCTTCAATCTGACCCCTGAAAGGTGTTCTTAGTGCTAAACACGTTATATGCTAGGTCAGTTATCTTTTCAGAAAGTACAGACTCAGGAGATTTTAATTCTAAAGGCACATTCCATAGATCCTTGAGAAGAAAACAAGCATTAAATCCAATATCTATGGACACAAGGTTTACACTAAGTCTTGCAAAGCCTCTATATAGAGAAAACAGCTAAGTAAAGAAACAGTCACATGAAAACAGACAAAGAAAAGGCGGATGTTTCCAAACACCTACACTTTCTCACCTTTTGGCAACAACTAAGAAAAAAAAAAAAAAGCACCATTACAAAATTACAAATATTTCTCAGAGCTGATGTCTTCAGAAATTCAAAAGGATGGAAAGACATCTGGTAACTACTGATGCAATGTAATTTTCTTCCTTACCTATTGTGGAAACATTCACTCCTTTAAATGCCAGTATTTTAAATGTACTTGAAGTTAAGGAGGAATAGGTTTTGCCCTTTTTTATATTGTGTGATATAATTAATTAAAATAGACTGTTTAATATTAAAGCTGTTCTTCAGAGCTAAACATGAAAATGAAATCATTACAGAATCGAGAAAGCCGAAAATCAAACAATCTTAAGTACCATCTGGGAAGGTTTGTATCTGTTCAGTGTCCCCAGTGGGTGTTTAGTTAAAGAAAGTAAAATGCAAGCCTATAAAAAAAAAGGAGTTTTACTTGGGCAGAGTATTATCTTATTTCTCAAAAAAGAAAATAACAACTTAGTAATCTGCTAATAAGAAAATTATGGTCTGAAAGATAACCTCAAAAAGACAGGCTGAAGTGGAAAATCCAAGTTTTAAAAAATTTTCTGTCTTCCATACTAAAAGCTTCTATATTGCATACTTATGAAAGCACAAGCTAATAAAAACTAGCATAAACAAAAAAGAAAAGAACACTTAAATGTTCTCCTCAAAATTTGTTTCTATTACAATGCCTAAAACAGGAGAAAAGAACATCCCTCAGTATCCTAGGGGAATAAAGTTCTCCACTAAAGCCAACAAAAGAACATTTCCATAATGATTTTCAGTAGACAGATAAAACCTTCAAACCTTTACATACACTAAGGCAGCAAAGAGTCAACCTCAGCTGCTGAAATTCTTTAGAAGACTTCTTCTGCAGGTGAGAAGACGTTAGAAGTTCTCCCCATTCTTGCTGACTGCAGCCTTCAAGTTTTCCATCATCACCAAAACCATACAGCTGGCCTAAAAGGCTAATTCACTCTGATGTTTTATTCACTAGGTATGCACCTCAGCTGTGCTGAAGACAAGTAAATTAACAACCTCAACATAATCAAACTTTCTTGGACTGTGTAGTAATTGGTGATATTACTTATCCTGTCATCTCCTCAAGCTGATCAAGAAACCAGAGCAGGGACTCATCTCTACACTGTGGTTTTAACAGTCTCATAGGTTACCAGACACAATTCATTCCAATTCTATGGAAAATTGCATCTTACCTACAGAAATTCTTTGGAGAAAAAAAAATAAAATTCATGTACTTCTACTTCATATCTGTCTTTTTTTCTAGCATATATTGGCTTCAATACTTATCAAAAAGGCAAGTAACTTCTCTGCAACTCTATCTTGACTTACAAGCAAAGAGGCTATGACAAATCATCATTAGCATTATAAAGCAAAGGGTAGGCATGATATAGTCACACTGACTGCAGATGAGAAAAAGGATGTCTGCAATCAAGGGCAAGCATCAAGGGCTGGACACTGGGATAAATCATATAGGACAATATGATACTGGCTAATTAGAAGTAGAAAAAAATGGTTCCAAATGTCAGGAACACCATTTCCTTAGCAATGAAAAACAGAGTTGCCAAATAGCTCCATTTTGTACCAAAAATAAACAAAATAAAACACTAAAAATCAAGAGGATAGATTCTGTCATGGTGAATAAACTATCTTAAACTTCTGCTGAGTATCATCCTGAGCTCACAGCTGGTATCAAGCATGAAGAAACTAATAGCATGGCAACGATTCAGTGAGGACAGGATGAGAAAAAATGCTTTTCATGCAGGCCAAACAGACACTCAGTCTTTGTTAATCTTAACATATCTTAATGTATCCTTGATCAGACCCAGTCAAAGGCTGCATATATCCCTAGCCAATACTGTTAAAGCAAACAATAGTACCATTATCACAAAGGCAACAGGTGAAAACATATCATGGTTATTAATAAATTCCACCTTGCCATGCAGCTAGAGTTGAGCTTGTTCTAACTACATTTAGAGTAATTTTACATCCTTGCCATGACCATCATAACATATAGTTCAGTCAAATGCACTGTATTTTAACTGTCAAAGACATATGAGTCACAGTGATACCAGAATAAAATAGGAATGGGAACCATCTGATTGATGGTCATTGGGCACCAGTGTTCTGCTGTAGGGCAAACGTCCAACAGGAAAAAAAAAAATTATGGGAAAGCAATGGAAAGAGATCTGTAAGGATACTCTGCACGGATATGCAGACCTTAAAAGAAATATTATACAGGTTGCCTTGAACAGATGTATTGCAACATGTTTCCCTAACATTTGTATTTCAGAAGATATAAGTTGATGCCAAATTTCAAGAGAGTTAAAGGCAGTATTTCTGCTTTGTTTGGCAAGAAAAAAATAATCTATTTTCAAAACTGGCACAGGACAAAATGGAACTGATGACATAATCATAAAATTTGGGGGAGGAGGATTGCGAATATAAAAATACTTGCCTCTCGGTTTCCTGAATTGGAATATTTCTCATTACAGAAAACTCAATATAAAGGAGGTGATAATGTTTTTGAAGATATTTACCACACACGAACATGTAAGGAACCATAAGTATATGATTTTTACGCTTTGGAAGTCATACAGCTACCGTCATACTCAAAAAACACCCATGTGTTCTGTGGTTGTTTTTTTTTTTAATCTGTAACTTAAATCAGAATTTACCAAGTTGACTTGATTAAGGATGTAATTTCAATTGAAATGGGCCAGGATGGATAGTATCAACATATGCTGTCATCTCATCTGTCAAAAGACACAGATGGAAGTAAGGTATCACTGCAAAATTTATAAGCTTAAAAATCAAAGCCCATTCCTAAAAAGGTTTGCATTCCAAGCCAACAAGCCACCTTCAGATATATCTGAACTGCATAAACTCTCCAGAACAGATCCCTTCAGAGAAAGGAAATCATGCAGCAAGGAAGCCAAACCAACTTCTCAACTGTTTCTTTCTGACCCAGATCAAATTTGAGACTTAGCAGAAGTAAGCAAAGGACTGCTTTTCTTAAAACATTAAGGTCACCGAGTTAAGCATTTAGAGCAGCATCAAAACCTAGCCCAATAAATACATCTGGTTTTGTATGTATGTGCATTATGATACACCTTCTAATTATGGATTTGCAGTGTTCTTCTGCTTTGTTCATCACACATGATTGCCGAACTTAATACAAAACTGTTTTATAGTTACTTCGACTGTGAAGCCAAATTATTCACCATGTTAAAGCCGTCATTTATTCACTGCGCACCATTCACACCCTTTGCAGAACATAAATATTCTGAGGCACTTGATTTTGCGACAATAATATTCTTTAAACCTTTGCATACAATTTTAGTTTCCATCAAGAACCCAGAACAAGACAATTTCATCCCATGGAAACACTGAGAAGCAGAACTCAAAAAGCAGCACAGACCCCTGCTTCTAGAGCAAAGATTTAGCCTTGTAAAGACTGAAAGAATACGCCAGGAAAAGTACAGAGGTATATGTTAATGTAAACACTATTGCAATTGAGATTTAAGGATGAAGAGGAAAAAACCCAAAAACCTAGCACAGTACAGTTCTTCATCAGTTTTAAGTACCTGAAAAGAAAGAAATCACCTGAGTATGCAAATATAAATCTAGTTTTTGGAAGGTAGGTTACAACCAGCAGTTTCCAACTCTATAGGTTAGCAAAAACCTAACAAGCATGCTTAATATAATACAGACTAGAAAAAGGTTAGATTGAGTCAAGTTCTATTATTTCTACCATGTAATTTATATTTTATTTTAAAATTCTTTTTAATTCCTTCATAAAATTAACTGTGGCAGTGAAAGAAAAAACATTTAATTGATGCAGATGTTTGTCTGTAACTATACTTACGCAAATTAACAACATAAGAAATCTATAAAAATATATTCCAAACATATCAAAATGGACAGGTTTATTCTGAGAAGACCTATTTCAATCTGATACACATACGAATAAATCTGTTCACCCACACACTATTCTTCAACAAGGAGAAACAAATATCCGTATCTACCCCTAAGGCCTTCCACAGAAATGCAATAATTAATAGTTTTGTTTTAAAAGTCAACTATTAAATCTGATTATATAAGCTCCAATTTTAAACACAATTCTTAAACAAACTAACAGCTTTAGGACTTTTAGATTGGGCTCAATTCAGACAAACTTTGTTTCCAATTATAGTACCTTATGGGTCTTCTGACACGATGAGGACTGGTGAAATCTAAGCCTCAGATCAGGAAAACATTATTTCTCCAAGCCCAGAAGCATGAAGAGTTTTATCTACTGTTTATCACATCTTGTACACTGCTGGGTTTCTTCTGTAATGCAGTAATTTGTTATTCTATTTTTTTAAGTGATAAACAAGCACAGAAAACAAATGCATGAATATTAGAATTTCTATCCAATCTACATGATCAATGGTCTCCTTCTGTAATAGATACTTTTCTTTAAAACAACACATCTTTAACAAGAGATCTGTGCACTGCTAACTGAAACCACACTGTATCACCTATAGCAAGTCCTATGAAAGCAGCCCAACAAAAATTACAAGAGACCAGAAATCATGCACGCTAATTCACAGCTGAGCAAACCCTTCAGACATCATGTGTTGACTGCTGGGTCCTCAATTCAGCCAGGGAGAAGAATGGTTGTGAACAATCCAACATCCCACAGAGTATCTGAACAACAAAAAGTGAACCAGCTTCATTTTTTGGTTTTGCTTTAGCTCACTTCTGGTGCTTTGTTCGCTATTTCTCCATTGCATAGACCTTAGTTTAGTATCTCAAGAAATTTATCACTAAACATTGCTATAGAGTCAGAGATTGCTTTGGGGTTCATTTTAGGGTTTCTTTGGTGTTTTCCTCTGATCACTTCATGTCCTTTTCCTGTCTGGACAGTAGCCCATTTATATCTATTGCCAAGATCGTGCAACCAGGTTCCATTCATACCACAAAACCCTAATCCCCTTCATTCAGTCATACCGGATAGATAGGTGGTCCTTGTTTGCCAGACAGAAAGAATACATAAGAATACATATAAATACATATGAAACATAAGAAATAATGTACAAGAATAGGCAGTGGCTCACCAGCCTTACCATGCTACCTCAGAATAAACTGAATTAAAAAAGTCTTGGGAGGCCATTGGGTCCTCCAGCCTAGACTGTAAGCAAATAATTTTCCACAGCATCTGTGTCCACCCTACTGCATTAAAATACATGTGCTTATTTTATTACAGCCTACAATATAGTCTCATGTTAGCAGGTAATAACCTTAGCCACTTAATATTTCAGTGTATTGGAACATTCATACCATGCCATTATGAAGAGAATTCTAATGGGTAACACAGCGCGAGTCAGTATGACTGCGGCATCACAGGCCACTGTCAGGAATATAGGATACAGTGATTAATTTCAGAGAATTTAATAATATGATTGCAAGTATGTCGTGTCAACAATTTCTTGTGACCTCCACTAGCAGCTGTTTTACTTACCTTGAGTTAGGATGATGACTTGCAATATAAGATGAAATGTTCTAAATACTGCATATCTTTTTTTTAAAGAAACTTCAGCAAAAGTGCTTCAATGGTTCTTAAATATAAAAATAATAACCAAAGAGCTGCCACCTTGACTGTACTGTTTATTCAGGACATGTATCCCTGGGATATATTTCCCAATGAAAAAAAAACACCTTAAAAAGTTCCATTAAATCCCTCACATTTTTACATGTTTTACTGCCATTTGCAAGGATTACACTAAAGGATTATTAGTCTCACTTTCACACATATAATGTGCAATTAATTACTTAAGGAGAGCCCCAATGAGCATGCTTCAAAGCATTTTACTTCATGACAGAATAAGATCATTACATGATCTGGTCCTTTCACCTTTCCACAATTTGATGCGTGTATATTCTTCAGTATTCACAAGGTATCAAAAAAACTATAGATCTTTGAGGTCCTTATTCATACTTGGCTCTAATCATCATACCAGCCAGTACAAAGATAGTGGGCCACAAAGTGTACTGCTTTGCGAAGACGGACTTTTATTATTCCATTTATTTTCAGAATATAATTCACTAAAAGGCAAAAAGCCTATCACAGAATGGTCAGGGTTGGAAGGGACCTCTGGAGATCACCTAGTCCAGCCTCCTGCTAAAGCAGGGTCACCTAGAGCTGGTTGCACAGTTGCGCCTAGGTGGGTTTTCAATGTCTCCAGAAATGAGACTGCACAGCCTCTCAATGTAGAGCTAGACAGAGCATGCATGCCTGTACGCACACTACATTTAATGACAACAAAATTAACGCTGATTTTCCTAAATCGGTTTAAGCACCTAAGAAACCTACCCAACTATCCTGCATTGAATGCCGTCAGAAGTCTGAGCCTGAGTCAGACCTAAATCCTACTTAAGGTTCTGGACAGACCACAGATAATAACTGCACAGCAAAAGAAGATTTATTCTGTTTAACATTCTACTGTCAGTGTCTTTAAAAAAGAGAGTCTCAACAGAAAAATCACTCAAGTTAACAGTTTTTATAAGTTTCCTCTAAAGGAAAAAAAAAAAGAAAGAAATGAAAAAAAAAAACCAGAGTAGAAGGAGGAATGTACTGTTAGGAAAGAAAGAAATTAACTCTTAAAATGTGCCAGGATACAGGTATATCCAAAATACAAGATATTTACATGTGAATAGAAAGATTAATAGACTTTTCAGTGTCTTCAACTCATTAATGCAATTAGGACTGAAAGAAAAGCATCCCTAGATATGTTTTTTTAATGCCATACAACTTATAAATTATGTTTGGAAAAATAGTTAGGGAAGAAACTGAGTACCAGTGTGCTTCAAAAATACTACCTTCTGCTGTCCCCTAGTGGCACTGTAACTTGTTTCACAAAATCAATCAAAGAACATTTTCAACTGTAGGCTTCATAGGCTACAGAACAGAAGGCATCAATATAAATTAAAAGCCTGAAGAAATTAGCTTTGCAGACAATTGGTACAAGCAGCTCTTACTTAATTAGAATTTTTTTAAACTAAAGCCCCCAGGAAAACACTGTGATTAAGTATTTTAAATTACAGACTTTTCTAAGAGATTGTGTGACAAAAATATAGCGAAAAATATTTATGGGCCTGGCCATGTTACTGTCAGTATTTTAGAAATTCTGTTACTTAACTAGTTAAGACTTTAAATAAATACTTTAAAAGCAGTTGGAAGAAACAGCTTCCAACTACTCCAATCGCAGCACAACTTTCAGGTCTAAAAAACAAACAAAACAAAAAAAACCACCAAAAAACTACCTCACACACTCAAGATATGCCAATTCTACTATAAAGTAAAAGCATTACTGGGCAACATCCAGATTTTCTTGATCTTACTTTACCATAAATCAGAAGTGCAGGAGTTGCAATTTATGTTCTTCAGCAGGATAAAATACAAGTGAAACACTACTTAGGGAACATGGTGGTTTTATCTACCTAAAAATCAATCGTTATCTTTCATCTTAGATAAGGCTTTGCAAAACTGTATAACAGATGTGGGAACACATCCATGATTGTTAGTAAAATGTTTTTCAGCCTTATCCCCCAAATAATTTCTCTCTTGACTTTTATATTTACTTTTGCATCACAAAATAATTTGATTTCAAAAGTAAACAGTATTTGGCATCCCAGTTTTAATTATAGTTTAACACAGTCCCTTAATTAGTTGTCCTATTTAATTTAGCTTTCATTCTATGCAATTATATACTCATAAACCATGAAAATTTATAATTATCTCTAACCTCATTAATGAGGACTGCTAAACTACAGTTCAGTTCATTTTTATCAAGTTTCTAGAACTAACACAATAACTGTAGCTATTTAAAACAAGTGGTTTCCTACTCAACACTTAAGAGTTCACCGAGAAGTACATTCTCAATTATCCACATCTAAAACTGCATTAGCATATTTACTTAGTGCACAGTATTCACTTAAAACTATTAGACATCTCTCTTGTTTTATTTTCAAAAATGTATTTCATGCCATTAAGATCACTAAATAAATTTCTTTCCAGGACTGCTTTATTTTGAGAAGAGAGAGCACATATATGTTTCTCCAAAATGAAAGCTCAGCCTAGCTAAGCCTTCCTTGATCTCTGTAACAAATTGAAACAGAAAACACCCATAAAATTTCACTGAACAACTTGCTCAAATGTAGTCCCAGTTTCTGTAAGGTCTGGCTACTGAAAAATTCACATAAGACATGTAAACAACAGCCCAGTGAAGCTAAGGGCAGGCATCCAGCACAGCCCATGGCCTACAGGACAGACTCTCTGCCCCAATTTTCTACATCTGTCCCTAAAGCAATCACAGAAGGTTGTATTTAAGAGGCCACTGAAGACATACCCTTAAGGTTGCAAAGCTAACATCCTCATCAGAGTGACATCTTATTAAAAGCATTAAGGAAAAGGGGGGCTACTTGTCTTTATGTAGCTGCTTCCCCTCTCTAAGCCTACTTACAATCGCTCTTCTCAGCACTGAATGAGAATCAGGCAAAGGCCTGAGAATTGTAACTCCAGGGAGGTGCTTTAGGTCGGTGACAGCTCAGGAAGAGCTCAAGGAGCCTCCCAGAACTGCCAATCAAACAGTAACAAATATATTATTTTCCCTTCCACTATGACATTATGGCATAAAGACAAAATTACAAGCCTTCTGTGGAAGAGACACAGGATTAAAAAAGGAATGAAAAAAAAAAAACCAACCCACATCAAAAACAAAACCCCAGAATTCTGAGTATATGTTTTTCTCTCAATTGGTATGCATGAGATTGAACAAAATCAGTGAACGTTATATATAATTACATAAAACATGTAGCTATTTATACTTAGAGCTGAATTTAGTCATTGACAGTTTTTTTTCCAAAAGCACTTAAAAATTTATTAGTCCATTCTATTCTAACAGGTAGATAGAAAAATGTTCCCAATTACAATGAAAACATGGCTAGAACTTCCACATTCCCAAAGAGGGCTGGGAGTACACACTTCTACTCCAGTCACCAAAATGTAATGCCATCTGATCCAGGAAGGCAGATTTCAAATTCCTATAGTGTAGAGTGCTGAAGTCCTACTCTAAGTAACTGCTCTGTCATTAGATTTGACAACCACCTATACTACAAATCCCACTACAAACAAATTAAATTATGTACAAGATATAATGCCAGGTCTTGCATTTCATCCTTCACATAATTGCATAAAGGTTTTGATCTACTGAATTATATGCAATAACAGCTCCTGTTTCTCAAAAATCTACTTCAGAGATCAAGGACTGGGTTTTCAACAGTGTATCATAAAGGCTTAGCCACAAATATCTTAACTAAAGCTATTTCTAAGAATGTCATTTTACAAAAGACTTTGAAAATTAAAAATTTAACCTGTAATTAACATTATTTGATTTCTTCCTCCCCAAATTAAAATAAGGAAGAAATATTTCCATTCTTTTGAAGAGTCTTCAATGACACAAAGAAATTGGATCCACAGCCTAAAGCCTTATTCATCTACAAATGGCAGTAGCAAAACAAGCTTTTCCACCCACGAACAACTCTGCCTTTAAGGTAATCCTGTCAAGTGCAAAAGAAGATTTTTACTTCCTCACTATTAATCTTCCCTGATCAGATTAAACAACTGGGGATATTTTTCCCCATCTGCTGTAAAGAATCTCTGAAGCTCACTAAGAAATGATGAAGTCAAAGCATTACTCTTCAGTAATCAAAAGGGTCTTTGGGTGGTAACAGCCCTTCTTTCTTTCCAATTCATATCTTAAATTTTTCAATTTATATCTTGAGCTTTTTCAAGTGAGTCTTTAGCCAATTTATTCCTATAATGACCTAGTTTACAACATTAAAATATTAATGAAAATTTAAAACAAACCTGGCTGTTCTTCCCACTCTGTGGATGTATGTGTTTGCATCTTCTGGACAATCAAACTGAATGACCCAGTTCACTGCTGGAAAATCTGTGTAAAGAAAAAAATATGTCAAAATTTAAGCTCACTGTATTCAAAATCCTCCTATCCAAGAGCAACATATTATTTTAGAGCATTAACTCCTGTAAGAACCATCACTTAGACCATTTTACACACATTGAGTGCAACTTCTGAAATAAAGTTTATTGCACTTATTAGCATATTATAAACAATCATTCTCTTCATCAAAGAAAGCTAACATTAACGGTGCCCTCATTTCCTAAATTATGGCAGTGCGCTGAATGGAACGTAATTTCACACTTGACAAGAACAGACATGCTTTGTGTCACACAGATGATAAAACACCACTACGTTTAATAATTAAATAACAACATATGACCCACCTTTCACATACAGTATCAATATCCTGCACCACCAGGGTTCGAAGCTAGCTGTGGTGAGACAGCACTACTTCAGCTGTCCACATACAAAAATATCATAATCCTTCTCAAAGATGGGAGGGATAACCATGCCTGACAAAGTAGTCAACACTGAATGTGAATCTATTTTCTAACTGCTGCATGTCAGCCAGCAGCAGCATGCTTTGCATTGGACTAAGTCTGTGTTACTTCCTGACAAGTCTGTAGCGATGCTGTATTCCACAACCATACTTACACTCTAAACCCAAACAATCACCCCACATTAGATCCTCACTGGTGAGATTTTAGCAGTGTAGAAGGTATGGTAAACAGTTTTCATTTCTGCCTTCAGTTTTTAGAGCACCTTCCTTCCTTTTGTAGCATACTGACAAAACCTTGTATTTTGGACAACAGAGTTTGCTATCTGAAAGAACAAGCAGACTCCTGAAAAGTCTTGTGTCATACCTAAATGCCTCCAAGTACTTAAAAAAAAATAATCCAAAGTATCCACTGAAAATATAAAGAAATAAAACATAAATCAGCAGGTAATGACAACAGATCCTATTTGCCTCTTTTTGCCTCATCTATTTTTCTGCCTCCTTAAGAACACAGTCATATAATGTATTATATGCATATATATAAGTGCATATAAATAATTATAGTTCAGACTTTACAATTTTTTCAGGTTCTCATTTCCACATACTGCTAGGTTAGTGATTTTTCATATCCTTTGGAATAACCCACAGGATACAGGCAAATCAGAAATACTCAAAACTGATGAAATCTTGCCTTACGGCATGTGGTAAGCAAATACATCACTATTTCCATTTTCTCTCGTACCAGATATGTCACAGAACATGGCTGGAAAAACTACATTGTCTAAAGACTTTAATAAATAAATAATTAACGACAGCTTCTGCTGATAATAAACGCCATTACAAAACTAGTGGTAATATGGGTCTTTCTGGGACAAAAATCAAAAATAAGCACAAATGAAGCGGGCCTTCAGCAGAAGTCTAAGAAGCACATCCCTTCTGAGATACCCTAATGAGCTCTTGAAGCAAACTACAACTTCATTTCTTACAAATCAGGTCAGTCTTCAGAGCATAAAGGCTGATAAAGTCTCAACAGGGTTAGATCATCACTTTGTGAGTAACTATTGCTTCTGTGGGAACATACCCAGGCCACGAGCTGCAATATCTGTAGCAAAAAGTACTGCTGCCTTTTTCCGAACAAAACAAGTGTAGACTTCCATTCTCTTCATCTGTTGCTGCTTGCCATGGAGTGCCAGTACAGGAAGACCAGGCTGAAGCTTACAGAACACTCTGAATAAATACTGGACCTACCCAACAAAATCAGAGGGAAAAAAAAAAATACCATGCAATGTTAACTTGTCAAGTTCATATCCAGCTACTGGCTTAGCACATCAAATAAAGTACACTTTTCTCCATATCAGAGACAAGAGACACTATTTTGAGACTTTGTCACACACCAAAGTACTAAAAGAAGAAACAGACTATGGAAAGAGATTGACCTGCCTTTTGATAACGTTTCCTAAAAGGAACCAGAGTAGATAACAGCAAGAATGACTTGGGACATGACTAGTAAGGTGTATGCAAGGGACCAAAATATCCAAAGTCCATCAGTAGCACTGCTTTTAGACAATACTAGAAGTATATAGTGTCTTCTGCAAGCATAACCTTGCAACTCAAAGCAGTCTACATGGTCTTTGTTTACTATTTTAATCTTCAACAGCTTCTCTTATAAAAGCTATCTGTTTACTCATACATACAATACCATGATGTAGCATTATTTTCTAGCAGGCAGCTATCTAATGTTTAAGGAAATAGCTACAGTATTACAGGAACAAGCTGCAGCTCAGAGAATTTCTGTACAACTAAACCTACCACCTCACTGTACTCACCAGCCAACCTGCAGAACAACAAAAAATATTGTAACCTCTTGCACAAGTGGAAGAACTGCAATGAATATTTACTAACTATTGTATATGGTAAAATATTTGATACATGGTGTAAGTTATAGATATATTATATAAATATATATACATATAAAAATACCTGTGCCATACAAACATATACAAATAACTTCAACAGAATAGTCCCAGGACATATATACACGTAGATATTTGAAGGATTACTGCCTTATATAACCATAAGAAAAAAATTTCCCTGTACTATTTCACAATTATAATTTCTTATATAGGCAGATTGAAAAGCTTATAAAGAAAGTAGGTACAACTATTAAAATACTCTGTAACCCAACTACAGAATGTGTCATGAGACAAACTGAAATAGCTGGCCCTTAGTGACAAAACTTTTAGCATTCTTTCTTTAGCAGCAGAGCACAAAAATGGCTGATTACACTGAGGTTTCCAGGACCTTCCTGCATTGAGCCTGGGTCACTGAGCTTTCATGCAGCGAGGTCCTGCATGACATGCCTAAAGGAGTAGGTGATGTTTGGTTTCTCTGCCAGTTTCCTATTGCAAACTAAACTAATCCAGAATCTCACCCCTCTGGTGCCTTGACATCTACATCAGTATCTTCATTTTAATAGTTTTTAAATGCTACAGGGGAAGGAGGGGAACAGCCATACCTCTTTACAGCTTGCAAAAAACACAATACTCTTCTTCTTCAAGTGACTTCTCAAGAAAGAATATAACATGTTTACTTTTTGCTGAAGCTCACAAACAACATAGTTCTGATCCAAAGTTGCCGGGGTACTAACAAAAAAAAAAAAAATTAAGATACCATCAGTTCCCATAACATTAACATGAGAAAGAAACGAAGAGAAGAGAGAATATACAAGCATGCAATATCTACAGAGCTGCCTGACCTTTCAAGTCAAGAGAGTCTGACAAACACCCAGAAAAAGAAAAGTCAGGATGGAAAGTTCTCCTACTTTGAGGAACAAGTCTTAGCAACTGCACTAGAAAGCTCTCTTGAAAGATGAATCTATTTCCCTACTAAAAGTCAATGGAGAGGGGCGGATGACTTTCAACATTACTTCTAAACCAGCAAGCCAAATTCTTTCTATGTCTTTCTACGTCTAAGCAGCCAATGAAGAATTCATATTATCCAAGACATTCAAATTGCCTTGACTTCAAGTGCAATTTTGTCTATTCGTCCTATTAAAGCATCATTTGTGCTTAAAGCAATGTCAAAGTACAGTCTAATCATACACAAAAAAAGAGCACTGATGTACTTCTATTGATTACGCTGACAGGCAGGATGCTTTTGTAAAGCTCTGAACTATCATCTTAACTCACCTTTCTTTTCATTACAAAATAAAATAATTTTTTTAAGAATTCTTTGGCATTTTTACCCTTGAAATAAATACCCATCTCTTACAGTCTCTCTGCTTCACCCTAAACACACCAAGGGTTTTCAAAATTACTTTATCAAAGGTGGCCACTTGGGAGGATGAAATTACAAGACACTGTTCCACTTTTTATTCTGCTATTCAATTTGAGTTATGCCACAGCACCTTTTCCTTTCTAAGTCTTTCAGAGGAAACTTCTCATAAGGCAGTAACCTATTACATACTAAGGTAGTAAATTCTAAAACAAATTAATATATTCCTTTTTTTTACTTCAGTTTATTATCTAATTGCACTCTCCCAAATATTTAAAAAAATTAAGTGTACTTTAAAATAGACTTCACAAAAAAAAATGCAAGATCTGTGAAACAGAGGTACAGTCAGTCCTTAAAATGAAAACTATATATTATGCTTGTACATCCTCTTCTGCTAAGAGGATATTAACCACACAATTTTCTCCAGCCACCATGCTTATTTAAGATGCATTTGACAGTAGTATTGATTCAAAAAAAAAAAAGTATTTGCAGTACAATGCAGAAATAATCAAATCAAATAGTGAAAACCGCCTCAAGATTCAGCCTGGTTCTACTCTTCATTTTGCTGATGATTTCTCATTTGCTCTTGGGAAAGCTATTTTTATCACTATGCTTCACCTTTCTGCTGCATCCTACGTATGGAAATATATGCATATTTCATAGAAGAGCAGAAGAAGAATCATACATGTTCATAAGCAATTTGACATTTAGATGACTGAGCCCACAGAAATGCAAAATATTAAATAACATTCTTCATTTAGATTTAAAAAAAAAACCACAAAACGTGCCAAAAAGCAACATTTTTTCAATGAGTGACACATTAAATTTTTTGAGCTTGGCAGACCACATACTTCACTCCTAGCAAGGGTCTCCTATTCTGATCCAAACTCTATGGCATGACAAATTTATTTTGTGTGCAGAGGGCTGGAGTACTGAATGCACACAGTAAACCCAGCACATCAGAAAGCCACAAGACTTAACAGCATGTGGACTAATGCCACATGCTTTCCACTGGGCACCTAATAGTGAATACACAAACAAGACTGTCATTCTGCACCTTCCCAATAGGGTAGCATTTCCTTGGAAAGCCAGACTTATTGAGGCCACACAAAATAACTGTATTTGTGCAACACATCTGGTGGTTCTGCACAGTTAAGCATGCATATGCAGGAGGCAAGGAAGCCAAACAAAAAAAGGAGCAATTCAGAAATGAGTGCTGCTAGAGCCAGGACACTACTCCATTCAGACTATAAGCCACTCTGTGGCTTGCTCCCAAGGAGAAAATCTTTCAGTCTGAGAAGCTGCCTGAGGAGCCACAAGAGAAGTGCAAGTTCAGCCTCCCTGTAATGATTCAGTCAAAACTAGCACCCTCTTATCTGGAAATTCCTTGCTTTCAGGAAGGCACACAACAGGATCAGACACTGCAGTAAGGAGAATGATGCACAATATAACTTCTGATTCAAGGAACTGACAGCCAGAGAAGCAGTTAAGTGGGATCACTATGTTTAACTACCCCAGGAAAAAAAATATATTATCCCAACATACCTGAATTTGGCTTTCTCATGAACCCAAACATATTCTGGATCTTTGAGACTCAGCCGTGCAAGATCCTTCACCGACTTTGTTTGTGTGGCAGAAAAAAGCAAGGTTTGGCGTTTCTTAGGTAGATTTTCTATGATTGCATTCATTGTATCAGCAAACCCCATGTCTAGAATTCTATCAGCTTCATCAAGAACTGAATTGAGAGACAGATTTGAGAAAAAACAGGTTTAGCTTTATTTATTAGGAAAAAAATCATACATTAAATCCATAAAATACAAAATTCCTATTTAAACTGCAGAGGTTAACTTAAAGACTGTCTATGACGGCATTCTCCTTAGATATTCATGTACTCCATAAAATATGTTTTTTTAAAAAAACGCAACAGAAATCCTAGCATTTCCCATAACCTAGGCAATACAGCTCCCAGTTTCACATGATGAAGCATAAAAGATCAGCATTTCAAGTGAACAGTTTGGCAATTTGCAGACAGACTGCAAATTACAAACTCCCTGTCCTACTAATGAAACAAAAGCAAGGGATATAAAACAATGCTGTACTACTCATGACAGCAGAACAGACTCTCCTGTACCTAAGCTGAATCTACCATTAAAACTCATGGTATAAACAGAATAGCACAGAGACAGAGCTTTAAAGAACAGGGCCTATGTTTAATGCAATCCCTGTCTAACTGCCATGAATTGTAGTAAGTGTAGCAAGCATAATTTGACATTTTATCAGCTTCATTAGCTTCTTAATTGCTTCTAAGTTCCTCAAGCTATGTTAAAGATTATGCAGTGGCAGGCAAACCTTTTCATTACACTGAAAAATTTGTTCAGGTTGGAAGGATTAAAAGAATGTTAAGAATGCTAACAAAACAAGGAAAGGAGCAGCAACTTGTCTTAACATTCAAAGTGTTTTCTAAAACTGGACCAAAATACACACACTATAATGGATATTCTTTATGGTTAATTATCAAGTCAGGGAAAACTGGAGAGCCATAGCCAAGATCTAAAGGATTATATAGAATACTACATTCAGGTTTGGGTTCCTTACTAACTCACCTACTTGTTCTTACCATCCTAAGGCAGGCATGCTCAGCAACTGTTTCAAAGAAAGTACACACAAGAAAGGGGTTTTGCTGTTTTCTATTTTAATTTGTACATGTGTGAACTTAAATGTCATTTCATCTGCCTATCATAATTAGGATAAACTTTTTACCCAGGAAAGTACTCCACACAGTTATGAACTGTTACAGAATATTTCTGAGTACTGTCAAGTACTTAAAAAAACCTTACTCAACATTTGCAGATCAGATGCATAGAAATATGAAGTTTCATCCATGTGCTGTAGAAGCCGTCCTGGAGTGCAAATTAGCATATTTATGTGGTGGATTCTTTCAGATTCTTCTTTCAGATCCTGAAAAGGAGTTAAACCAGCTTAGCTCTAGCTGTTCACACCAGAAGCCCAGTACCAGAGACAGTCAGGTCAGCTTAACCTATTGATAGTGTTTAGAAAGAATAGTCAAGGATCAGCCTTTCCTCCTTCTACAGAGATATCACAATTTCTTCAGCATGCTCACACTTGCTGCTTGAGCAAAAAGTATTTCAGAATAATCTAAATTAAGAGGATAGTCCTGGAAGGCTTGGCAGAAAGGTCCATCCAGTCATGTAACCTGGGAAGACCATAAATATGCAAAAGCTTCAAAAGACACAGAACACACAGGCAGGAAAACCAGTGTAATGGGAACTTATTAGTGACTCACTCGTTTTCCTGTCACTAATAGGTTGCCATTAACTACTCTCTTCCCTGACTTTTTATTTCCAGGGTTTCCTTCCTAAACTTGCACTTAATATAGCACTCATTTATGCTTCCATACAGCAAACTCCAAGAGAGAACACACCTTTCCTCCAATGATAAGGCCCGCTGAGAACTCATGATTTTTTCCCACTTTACGCAGAACCTTGAAGGTTTGGTATGCCAGTTCCCGGGTAGGCGATATTATTAAAACTCCCAGTCCATCAGCTGAAGTCCACTGATGGCGATACAGGAGTTCCAAAGCCTGAAAAAAATTACCATATTCTCATTATAAAAATCTCAGAAGGAAAATATGTAACAACAACAATGTGTTAACAAAAAGCATCTTAAAAAAAGATAAAGCCATACTAATTAAAAAAATTACTTGAAGAAACGTCAGTATATATTTCACATAGTTTGATTATATATCAGTTCTAACTGATGGTAATGATACTTGATGTAGCAAAGTTCCCTAGTAACAATCTATGACAGACAGTAATGGGTGGTGATTTGTAAACATTTTTCTGCACAATTAAACCTACTGTGCTAAATTCTGGAAATTAAGCCTTAATAGTTTGCATGAGAATAGAAATCAATGTAGAAAATAGTGAGAAACTTCCCTGCTCAAAAGGTTTTGTGGGAACCAGAAACAGAACGAGCAACTAGAAGAAAGTCCATTATTGCAGGTTTAATTCTGGTTACAGACTTGAAGCACTACTATCCACACATACCATATACAGAGCATTTCAGCTAAAGCTGCCATACACTTCAGACCAGGATTACTCCTCCTCT
>JAVJGJ010000014.1:17814634-17843831 GCA_035590215.1 Microhierax caerulescens | reverse complement strand
GGCGGGGCTGGGCGCGCGCGGAGTGCGTCAGCCGGCCGCGCCGCCGGGGAGGGCTCGGCTCGGCTCGGCTCGGCTCGGCTCGGCTCGGCACCGCGCTCTGGGCCTCTTCACTCACCTGTGGAAAAGCGGAGAGATTGCGGGAGGGTTGAGGGAAAATCACACTTCGTCCTAGTATAACCCAAAAAATGGGCTCTTGGCGCAGCTTGTAAAAGGTGTTCTGTGACAGAGATTACAAAGTGGAGATGAAAAACTGTAAAGAAATGATGCCATGACAGAAAAGGAGTATGTGCTTAGTACTGACATAATTCTGTCCTCTGCAGCGCAGGGGTGCGGGGAATGAGGAGGCAGAGATCTACGAAGGCTCAGTTAATGCTTTATTTGCTGATTTATTACAGGGAAAAACTACCACATTTTTAAAATATCAGGAAGGACTTGAAAGGCATACGGTGGGCCTTGCGTGTAAGGTGCTGGATTCAAGCGCAGCTGGGTGTGTGTTTGACCCTTGGTAATACAGCTGCAGCCGGTGGCCTTGGCTCAGAGCCCTGAGCTGCGCCATGGCTTGGCCAGGCCTCACAGGGAGGGCAACAAACACGCCGAGCTGTTTTACCCGGGGTGGTGTCAGGGTGGTCTCTATAAGAGGTACGCATCTCTCCAAGTAATTAGATTTAATAAACCTGCAAATGTGTATCACGCTATCTTTACATGAGCCGATTCTTAACCCTCTCCCTGGGGGAAAGGTCTGCATCGCTCTGCAGTTGCTCGGTCAGAAACGATCCGCTGAGTCAGTTTTAGTACTACGTGGGCACGCAGAATTAAAACCCAAAACCAGGCTGCAGAGTTATTGTGCCACATCAGGAAGAGAAAATGACAAACGTATTTATGCAATGTCAGAAGAAGGAAGTAAACATGTTGATGAGGGTAACAGTGAAAGACTCCCAAAATAATTACTGTCTCTGATGAGGGTTTGGAATTCCAGAAAGCTGAGGGAAAAGGGAGTGTCTTAATTAGCCCCACTTTTGCCATACATACGTTGAGTGTGTCACTGAAGATGTTTTCCCTCCTCCCAAAGATCAGGCAAACCTGTGATCATAGAAATGTTTGTTTCCTCTTTAAAATACATTAAGTTCCTAATTTCAGAACAGGCTGGAAATATCTCCGTTAAATATGTCCCAGTGGGATCTCTCCTTCTAGGTACAGCTTTGAATTCAGTGGTTTTCTCTAGGTGTTTATTTGCTGTTAAGATGAATAAGGAAGGATACTGAAGGTTTTATTCTTGAAACAGAAATGTGGGTTTTTTTTCCAGAAGTACCTGATTAGAAACTGTTAGCAGGAGGTGCAGTTCCACCCCAAAGGATGTGCTTGGGGAGGGGTGGTGGCACATCTTTCCCATGATTACAGCACATTAACTTGACATACAAAAGAAGGTCCCAACCTGACATGATCAGACTGGTGCAGGGCTCAGCTGCCACTTTAAGCGCGGTTCTGTCTGCCTGTAATAGAAAAAGAGACAAACAGAAACTCTCCTGTGTAGAATTCCTGCTGTTGCCGTGATGGAGTAAGTTTAACCTTTTTGTAAGTGAATATACAGGTGAAAGCATTGAGTTTGAACGTGCTGTCTTTGCTCACCTAGCCTGTGTTTTGCCTACAGGCTCATCTCATTCATAGCAGAACAGCAGCACTGGTCCATGAGTCACCACAGACATAAATCCACAATGAAAAAAGTTACTTGAAAAACAGTATCTTGCTGTCCTGTTTCTAAAACAACTTTTTCTGCTGCTGTCAGAAAAACATTGTTAATTATGCTTATATGTTTCCGATGTTTTTTAATGATTTGTTTGCTCATTAGCCAAGGGATCTATATACCAGGAACGGAAGACCAGAAAGTCAAAAGCAGCCTGTCCTGTTTTCCCACAGTAGAAGGTAAAATGCTGGAGAGCCTCTCGGCCCTGTATTGGAGGTCTGGGAGCCTGCAAAAAAACAGGAGCCACCTTTCTATTTTTCTCTGCTGTCCTCTCACCCTGAGGGGCTTGCCTGAGAAACAGCCAATGGTTTGTAAAAGTTTCCCTTTTATACAGGAAAAAATTCTACTGTGTTAAAATCAGTTTATTTATGATGTGCAAGACTATTTCAGCTGTCTTGTAATAGTACTACCCCTAAAACAGTGGCAAAACCAGAGACCCTTCTGGTTTACACTAATAAAGAGAAAAGGAAGAAAAAATTGTTTTTTACAAATTAATAAATAAATGATTCAAGCATGGTTGTTTACTTGCAATTTGGAGAAGTGAAGGAAGGGAGTATGGCTGTAACAATAAATGTAACAAGGCTTTCTATACAAGACCACAGAGAAGAAGAAGGTAATACTTGATTTCTAAAAAAACCTGTTTCAGTAACAGTCATTCTTCATAGATTTCACTGTCATGCAGATTCAGTCTTTCCTACTCATATGCACAAACATGTATGTGTCTGGACAGGGTTATTTATGGTGACAAGGAGGACAAGGGGCACCAAGTATCAAGGTCAGGGCCCTGACGGCACTTGTAGACCTTAATGGCCCTGAGCAGCCTCACCTGAGTCCTCCTCCTACACCCCGGCTCAACTCCACCCTGCATCTTCAGGCCCTGCCAGAGCTATCTTATGTCATGTTTGTCCCCAGCTCAGCCACAGCCATGCCTGTTCTTGGCTGCAGACCCCACCTGTTGGGCCTCTGAGCTGCAGACTGACTTCCTGGCTTGACCTGGGACCTGCTTTGTCAGTGTGGACCTGCCTGGTCATCAGTCGTCACTGGCTGTGTCTGAACCCTGATTGTGGCCACCAGACCCGATCCTCATCCTCATCCTGACCCTGATCAGGGAGTTGATTTCCCAGCTTGACCTTGAACCTGCCTCATCACCACAGACTGGTCTGATGAGCTGGACTCTTGACTGACCCTGGTTGCCACCCTGCTCCCTTGCACTGTGTTAGCAGCCTTAGCCCCTGGCTCTTAGGAAGCAGTCAGCCCTTGCTGTGCCCTGACAGTCAAGCTCTCATCACTTTTTCTGGGTTCGTCCTGAATGGCAACAATGGTACACAATCTTTGAAATCGTTTATATTCTTTCTTAACAAAAACCTCATTTGAGTTGTATCGCACAGCTGTTGCTCTGTATATGTGTTGTGGAGCTTTCTTCATGGCATGGCCTTAGTACAGTTGGCCCTACACCCCCATCCTGCCAATTCCCCATTCTTACCTATATTCTTTCTTGTATTTCATGGTTGGTCTTAATCTCTTGATTTGCTGCATGTGCATTGCTCCCTGCACTCCTGCTGTGTCATTTCTTATGGTACTTCATGCTGCTGCTCAGACTCTCATTCACATACCACGTACCCCAGTTAAATACTTCCTTTGCAAATCTCTACAAGAATTTAAGATAACTAGAAGCTGATTTTATTTAAGAAAAAAATAATAACATTGTGTGTACTTAAGTTAAACTTTGGTGTTTCCATTAAATCTTTGATTGTTTTGTACTGACCTGTTTTCTTTCCTTTTTTCCACATGATCTTGATCACCTAAGGAAGTAATCAGCAAACCAGAGGAAGGGACCCCAGAAGTACAAGATATCAATGAAATACCGCTAAACCCCTTCTCAATGAAACAGCCATGTGCTAGGAGAAGTTCCTTGAGAGGCTGTCTGAGGCTGAGAGGCTCTTGACACTCCTCTCCTTATCTTCCAAGGCTTAACTTGTTATGCTTCAGGAGATACATAAGATTTTGCATCTGAGGATTGTGCTTGAGTGTCTGTGAATGAGACATGCAAGCTTGAAAACACCCACAGTGAAAGGATGGATCTTCAGTGTAATATTTGCAGTACTATGGTGTAACTTCAGGCTATTTTAAAAACAATATGGAAATGGCAGTCAGATTTATGAATGTTATTTCTAATAGAAGGAATGTTCCCATAAGTAATTATTGTGAATTTTTATCTGTCTAAAGGAGCACAGAAAAAAAATTTAAGAAGCCCATGGGTTTTCCTATGTTGGGTAGCCCTACAGTAAAAAGGCTATCACCCAAGAAATTAAACTTTAAAAGTCAAAACTTAAACTAGGTTTTCAAAAACTCAGTAGAAACACTGTTTCAGTAATTCCTGGTCTGAGCAAAAGGGTAAGTTGTGATGAATAAATATTGTTGGTTATGACCAAGAATATTGTGTGGTATAATTGAGAGCTTGTACTTTCCTCTTAGTAATGAGCTGCTGTTTCCCCAAAATAAAATAAATATGATTTTGCAGATGACATTATGCGCTCCTCTTGTGGAAGTAATGAAATGAAAACACTTTTAACAAGTGTATAAATTGCAGGAATGTGGTTTTCAGTAGACACTCCAAAATGCATTCTGCTCTGGAAAAAAAAAGTAGTCGTACTATTACTCTAAACATGAATGCATGGTGCAGCTTAAAAACTCTTGAAATAAACTAGTGGTTGCAACCTTGGTAATACAGACGTACATAAGCAACCTAGTGTTAATTCTGAAAGATATCTTACAGGTATCTGGATTTAAATGTTAATTTTAGAATTAAGTCTTTTACTTCCACACTGGTAAATAGTTTTATAGTTTGAAAAAGCCAACTGTCATGTACAAAATAATTTTAGAAAGTAGCTGCTGCTTTTTCAAGCCTGAGCCTACCAGATGACAAACAATGACTCATGGAGAGAAATATGGCCCTCCAGTCCTTCACTCATTCTCTTTGGCCATGGATGATTTAACAGCCACAACTATGGATATAGCCCTCAGTTGTTAAAATTGTCCTTCAAGAAGTTTCCAAATTGGGATTCTTTCAGGAGATGCAGGTTATGTCTGTTATCCTCTTAAAACCTGGGGTGAAACAGACTGGAAAAGGTGGGGGAGGAGAGAGGACTTATGCTTTGCTGTTCTCTTGATTACCAGAATTTTGGCTTAATGCCATGCCAATTATATTGATCAGAATGACAGCAACCAACTTACTAAATGTTTAAGTGAAAACCACACTCAGTACAGATTTACGTTTACATGATAAAATTAAACTTTGTGCCGTGATGCCTCAAAAACACTTGATGTGTGTGAAAAATAGCAATAGGGAAAATTAAACAAGTTTCTTCAAATTCAGAAGCAAAACCAGCTTGTCAAGTCTCTAGAAATGCCAAAAAATCTTGATACTGTTGGTCAGGAAGTGTTGGATGATATTGTGTGATACAACAGCATGCTTTAGGAAAAAAACTAAAGAACTTTTTAATAAGATGGCAGAAACGCATTTCTTCTGGAATAACAAAGAACTTTTTGTGTTCTAGGGACTGCTGTTGGTGATTCTAATATTCATGATTTAGTCTGCAGGACCCTCAAAATGAACTTTTTGCTAGGGAAGGCCCACCTGAACATTGGGAAAGTTGTACTGAAATCCCTGACCAAAGAAAACACTTCCACAGTCAAGGAAGAAGCTTTCACTCAGGTTGTCAGACAAGGTGACCACCTATAAAATGGAAAGTAATTTAAAAAATGAATGACTTTCTGTGTCAGTCTTTCAATCTTTAAATAATATCATCTGTCTCTTCAAAATGTTATGATATGTAGAATTTTTTTTTATGAAGATGCAGGAGGAAGGTTAAAGCAAATACAAAATCAAAACATTTTTCCTTTAAGTCAACAGAAGTGTTTGGATTGAAAATTATAAGCATGACAAATCTTGCAAGAATATATGATGGGGTTTGCTGAAACTTGTTTTCCCTCACAGAACTGTCAAACACACCCAGGCTCTGCAGGGCCTATCACTTCACTGCTTCCTACAGTTTGCCCTGTAGCACTTTCTGCATTTCTGAGCTTTAGGTGCCGGGACCATGAGGATGTTTAGGTGTATATAAGCCACTAGGGGCCGTAACAGACCTGTAGAAATAAAAATGAGTAATAAACTGTGGTCGTAAAGGTACACACCAGAAAGAACCATTAAATAATCAAGCCTGCTCTTTTTGTGATGGTCAGGATCTGTGTACAGTCCCAAGGACAGGCTGTTATTCCAGCTCAGGGAACTCCATAAATATGTGTTTGATTTTGAACAAATTTTACAGTTCTTTCGCAAACTGAGCTGATTTCCTAACTCAGATGGAGTTGATAAATCCAATTACGAAAGATTAGTTAACTTTTCAGATGTTCACACCGTTTGAAAGAACGCCATTTCTGAAACAGAATGGTATACACCGTGGTGCTACTGAAGCTTAGTATAAAAATGACGTACTGAAATGCTGTCCTTTAATTAGAAAATAACTTTATGCAAAAAAAGACTTGTATTTAGCACAGTTCTTGGGCTCTTTGTACTTCAGATTCATTTCAGGAGGCAATTAATATATTGTTTTTCCCAGCCTATTTAGCATAGTACAATATATTTAGTTTGTCAGATATGTAAAAAATGGCACTGCACTTTTATGTGGCAGGCACTTATGCCTTATTATCCTTGGGTTTATATGCTTGATTATTCTTGCGTTTGGAGAAAGAGTCATAGTATATTATTTTGATTCCGTAGTTCATTCACTAGGTGTATTGCTCAATTCTGAGGCGCACATTTCTCTCCTATTTACAATGACTTAACAACACATCTTTGTGTGGCTGTGAAGTGTAATCCACCCAGCCTGACCTATCTATCTGCATATATCTGGTTGTAGAAATTACTTTTGGTTTAAATGTTGATACTCATTAGATCCGTATTTGATAGTAATGGGTCATGACACCAATTTTAGAGAAGAGACATGGGCTGGGAGTCAGGCACAGAAAGGCAATGTGGGAAGGCAAAAGGGAGTTGAAGATAAACAATCTTGGTATTTTATGCTGACAGAGATGAGGCCAGACCCATGACCATGTCCATACCACTCAACCATTCCTGCTGCAGATTCCCTATAGGAATGCAGTGTGGGCCCATATAGGTAACAGCTGCATGAACTGTAAAGCTGTCAAACCAAATTCATCCCATATATAAACTGCAAAGTCACATCAAAAATATATTTATCTTTATGCTTTATTATTTCAGTTGCACTACATTTCTCAAGTAGAAGGTGTTGTGAAGACTCAGGTGAAAAGGACGCTGTCGTGACAGCATGAGTAGCCACATGTGACCTCCAAAAACCAGCGTGATTGCAGCATTCTAAAAAATGGAGACAGGAAAGCTGCTGCACTAAATGCCCAGATCTACCCCCTTGCAAATACAAGGCAAGGGCAAAAGATTTTCTTTCAGATTGTGCAGGTTTGTCTACAGTTTCCTACTGAAGGTCAGTTCACTATGGATGGTGTATAGCCATGTGCCTGAACAGCTGAATTTCTGAATCTAACAGTAACATTTCTGTACTACGGCTGGTTGTAAGTACTCAAGAGAAAGCAAAACCAGAAACATTGTTAAGGAGAACAGTGTTTTTTATGGGAGATTCTGGATGCTTTTCTTAGACAAGCCAACATAACGATTTAACATTTCTTGACAATCAGATTCCCCCGGGGTGGAATTCAGCTCAGATTGTAGATACATACATACAGGCAGCTAAATGGAGGGGCTTGGTTCAGTTGCTCTGTTGCCATCGGAGATGCTGTAAGGCATCCTGCCTAAGCTTCAGCCGCTTCTCCAGAAGGGCACAGATGTCCCATATGCCCCATGTCATATCTGCCAGACTTGTGCAGATGCTTCTATGCCCTAGGGCACTAGATGCTTATATTTAATCCCACTGGAAACTGTAGAGCGATTTGGCTCATTTTGAAAGAGACATCTCGTTTAGTCATCTGAATTCCCCTCTAGACTCCATTAGCTGTATTGACTAGATCTCCACTCGCTATAATGGCAGCATGACATGTAGACATGACATTTAAGCTCCTACAAGCTGGAATGAACTGTCCCACATCCCTCCCCAAAGAGTTTAATGTTCACGTAATGTAAAGACTCAGTAAAAGGCATGTGAAAACATGGGCCTAAAAAGCTTTGCTGAGCCTCTCAGCAGATTAGTGTTCCAGTTTCACTTCATTTAGCAATCCTTTAAATCATTTTAGTGTCAACAGTAACGCAGACAGGAAACAAGTTATTTCAGCAGATGTGGTTCATTCACAGGCAAAGTTAAAGCCTAAACAAGTCTTTCAGTGGCTATTTTTTGGATCTGGTTCACAAAATGTTCAGTGTTTTTTAATGAAATTAGCACCTCTATTTCAGATTTAGATTATACAGGTTTAACAGCTCATAAAAACAAACAAACAAACAAAAAACCCATAAGAGCTCTAGACAGCTCTACAGAAGATTGGTTCCTGCCAAATTCAGGAGCCTGACAGCTGCAGCTGCTCAGTCTAAGCTAACAGACTCTGCTGCTCAGTAGAGTTTGGCAGCATAAACTTCCTACCGCAGAGCTCAGGTTCATGGCTTCCAGGGGGGACGTGGATAACCGTGGAACTGTCAGCACTCATCGATGCAGATGTTGCTTGGCAGTCGCCTGTCTCACTCACATGTATGCCTCTTGCACAAATAAATATTTTGAAGAGTAAAGGGAAAACACCGCTAGTAATCTGCAGGGTCTTTTCTGGTCCATGACTTCTAACATATTCAGAAATTATCTGAAAATGGAATTGGGAGTGAGGAGGCAAAGCCTTAGCACTGGTCTTTGAGCTATATTGTGAGTCTGCCTGTGCCTGGCTATGCACCTCACTGATCTGGGTGTGGACTCTGATGCGCTGAATTGACTCCCTAGCTCAACCTTGGATCACCACAGACTTGTGTGTTTGGCAATCACTGGCATGTAGCTGAACTAGATGACCACCACAGGACCTGCTCTGCTCACCCTGCTCAGGCACTGTGGGATCATGCCTTGTCATGAGGAGGACACTGTCCCTGCCTGCCTCTCACTGTCACCCTGCTCTCCTGGCTCAACTTCCCTTGCAGAGCAGCCTCACTGTTCCTGATGGTATGTTATCTAGTGCGACAAAAGATTTTCTGTTAAGACTGTAGGGTAACTGGCTAGGTAGTATAATGGCAGTTAAAATTCAACGTAAATAAAGGTGAAATAATGTACCTGGGGAAAAGCCATTCCAACTTTTTATGTACCAATGATGGGTTCTGAGTTGATTTTTACAACCTGTAAAATCTGGGTGTTATGAAGAAACTGTTTCTATTATAAGATTCTTATTTAGGCATTCACTGTCTGCTAAAAATTATTTGTGAGGCACAAATAGGAGCAACTGAAAGTAGAAGCAACAAAAGCCCCAGTACTATTACTGTATATCATTATGTTGTATATGTGTAAGTTGTCCAGCTGGATGGCTATCTGTAGAGCTTTAATAGCAACAGTACTCAGCTTTCTACACCCAGACTGTAAACAGTCTGTGAAGAATTTATGCTGCTGTGTCATTCTGTAACGTCCAAAGAGAATAATGCTGTGCTCTGGCTTTCCTCGTCTAGCACAGAAGAAAACTGCATGCGTTCATTCATCCACTTTAATCCCTATCATTCAGTTTGGGTTTTCCATACCATCCTGTCCCTCCACAGTCTTGTGACATCAGGAAAACTAGCACCTTCACCACAGAAAGGGTAAATAAAGCAGAGAACATCCGAGTAACTTAGCTTCTCTTAGAAGAAGATCCAGAACACTTGCCTCCTTTTAAACACAGCAGCTCAAATACTGTTAAAACTTGAAATCCAGTCCTCACTGGAGTTTTGCTGTAGATGTCCATGAGGCTTAGGCTTCACTCTGGTTGCAATACTTCAGACGTGTAAAGAAGGTAGCTCCTTTTAGGGATGAATAAAACTGTAAGAGGCGCATCACACAGTGTTCACAGACACACACCATGGCATTTTTTGATGAAAGGAATTTGTCCTTTGATCTAGCATTGCCTCTGTGCTTGGGATAGTATCAGCAGGTTCAGGGAAAAAAAAATACGAATTTAAATTTGGAGTGACAAAAAGCTTCTGTTCTTCCTACCATTCATTATTGTTACTGTGTTTCATTGTAAATCTGTGCTTACTGTTTGTTGTGCCATAAAAAATGGCATAATATATACCAGGATAATGGCTTATTACGCTATTGAATGAGACACAGAGATAACAAAAAAAGACAGGTCTTGCTTAAAAAGACACATTCTTGAAAAGAATCTAAAGAATAGAGGAAAAAAACACAGGGTACACAGTAAGAGCTTTCAGTTTAAATTTAGGAATAAGGAAGAGGCATTTGAGTTGGTATTTATTTTCTCACAGAAGAGAATAAAAAGATTTCTTTATCTTAATGTGGAATTGTTTTAACAGTGCAGCATGAGTGAACTTGGCGGACTGAAAATCCAGACCAATAGCTTTAACTTACTACAACAATTTTTGTGTGTGTTTGGTTTTGTTTTCCCTTTAGTCACCTTTCAAAAGCAATAACAACCCAAACCACTCATTCATCACCTTCTCTTTGATCCTCACTCTTGATAGCAGCTATTTTACATCTTCTTTCTAATCACTCCACCCCATTCCTTGCAGTAACATTAACGAGAAACTTCCTGTTCATGGATGACTTTCTGCAATGAATCCAATTACTGCGGCTCCAGGGAGGGGTTTGATGGGCAACAAATGCAACAGGAGGGACTGGTGTCATAGACAGGTTTTTTGAAAGCTGTTCACAGTTCTCAGCTGCTACAGGTTGGAATGGGTAATTGCATTTTCTTGGGCTCCCCCCCCCAAATCCTTGTACAAGGTGAACAGATTCTGTGTCAGTTCTTGGCCAGCACGGACTGGGAAAATATGCTTTGCTAAATAGATGCTTTGGAAATACATTGTAATTCATGAAAGACATGAGCATCAATTCAAATTTTAAAAAAATGTAATGAAAAATAAGTTGTTGAAAAACATGCTCTTTCCAGAAAGACAGAAAAGGCTTTGTAAATGTTGTGATAGACACAGTTAATTGTTAAAAGGAATTACAGGGTAACCATATTATGAACTATCAAATCATCTCTTTACTGTACAAAGCCTTTATCTGAAATGTTCAGGCAAATGGTTCCTTGCAGTACCTGGCCTCAACCCTGCTTGCCAACGTAGTGATGGGATGCTTAAATTCAGTGCATTTCCCTGACTTCAGCAGGTTGGCGTGGCACTGTAGGGGAGTGTGGGGAGCAGGGATTCACAGCAGCTCTTCTGCAGGTTCTTACAGCTGCCAGGAAGAGGCTGTACTCAGGGTATTAAAACTCTTGTGAACAGATAAGATTGCTATGAGCTGCAGATTTTTAAGAGTCTCCATTGTAGATTTATCACCATTTCTGTTGTCTCTAGGAGCTTAAATGTGCAAGTAGCATTCACAGTGTATTACTTCTGAAATATTTCAAATGGTCTCAGTTGATATTCTTGTGTTGGATTAACTTTTTACTCTAAGAGAGAAGCTGCCCTGGAAACTTTGAAGCTTAATTTTATTGCACATTCTGTCATCTAGGATCAACATTAACAGGGTGTAAATATTGATTATTTCCAAATAATCCAAATCCAATATTCCAAATCCAATAATGATTTAAATGTGCTTTAAAATAGATGGCTTGGATTTATTTCATGATTTTCTTCAGCAGTAGGAGACCATTATCTGAACATAAGCTCATGGTTTATTACCCTCAGCACTTAACCACATCATTTTGCCTCTGCAGCATGTAAATACAGAAACAATAACATAAATTTAAGAAAAAAAAAAGGGGGGGGGAACAGATTATGACAAGAGAGGAACAAAACCCAGAAGCATCTGAAACTTTCATTTTACAACCATAATGCAGCCTTTAGAAGTAAGTCAGGAAAGTATGAGGTGGATAGTCTCTAAGAAATAGACGGCTCCTATCAACAGTTATCAAGATATCAGTATCAAAGTTGTTTTTCATATAGAATTCAACATTAACACTTTTTCAGTGCAGAGTAGAAGCTGCGTTTGTTTATATCATATACATCTGTATGACTTCAGATACCTTTCTTCTGACTCAAGGTCTGATTTTGGGACATATAAGGAGATAAGAACTGGTGACATATGAGTTTCTCTCTTCTGAGTTTCAAAAGAAACAAAACCAACTTTTGCTTTCTTAGAAAACAGGTCCTTCAAAACCAGTGACATATGCTGGTTTGGTTTAAAATTAGTTTGCAAGTATTTATGCACATATTTAGTAATTTGTCATTTTGGTCTTCCAAGAGCATCCAATTGAAGCAATGAAGTTGCACTGTAATGTTTAAGATACCACTGCAGGTTTTGCCTCATTGCCGCTTAGAATATTGATAGCATAGCTACATACTGGGACATGTAGATTGTTATATAGAAGCCCTACAGCTGTTGAAGTGACATGATTCACAAATGTTTAAATGTATGCCTGCATTGACATCACATTTAATGAGATGAATTGACATCATTAGTCTTCTTCAAAGGCTTCTTCAAAGGCAGGTTTCTACACGTGATGGTGACAGAGAAACAAACTCATCCCACAGATACACATAAACATTACAAAAAAAACCAAACCTCACCATCAATTTGACTCAAAGGACACTGAATAAAGAGATTCAAATCATCCAGAAATCTAGCATTACAGTAAAATCATATGCAGTTGCACTGGAAATACAGGCTTTATCTTGTTATCAGAAAGACAACTTAGGAGGAGTGGGTGGAAAATAACCATAATATTTGGGGGACTGAAGAACAGACAAAAGATAAGAAAAATCCTCAGTGGCTCCATTGCCTTGTACTTTGAACAACAGTTTATGTTATCACTACATGAACATAATATACTGGTATTGTTATTAACAATGCCTCCAGTTTATAGTCACTTTGCACTGGAATAAGATCTTATTTCATAAAGTTACTAACACATTATTGATATTAACTGTATGATTAAGTGGATACCCATTTAACAAAATTACTCAGCCAGTTTGCAAATACCTCAGTATATATATTAATTGCATCTACCCAGCAGTTAGACAGTATTCAGGACTATTTTGTTGGATTGTTTTCACTGGAAGAAAAATATCTGCTTTCTCTCTGCATATCCTGGTTGTGCAGATCATCTATCCAAAGTCCCGTTTCCTAACTACAGTAGGAACACAAAACAGCAGGAGGGTAACTTCCACATTCAGAAGCCTAGCTCTATTTCCAGATAGGTCTGAGTTCAGAATTTCTGATCCATGTAAAATTACAGGTACTGGATTTTAGTGTTTGTTTTATTCCTGTAGTGGCATACACACATGAACACGAATTTGATGTTTACCATTTTTCTGTTAAATAAGTTTTATATAATTCTATGACAGTGATAATAGAGAATTATATGTTATTAAGTAATGTGAATTAAAAATCCAATAGAAGAAGGCTGTAAGACAGTGACTAAGACTTACTCCTTTTGGGCTTCCCTTCAGGGCACAGTACTAGCACTCTCCAATGCTCTTTCAAACCTCCTGGTCAAATGCAGTCAAATCAGCATCCTTCCCCCTCCCTACTCTAGGAGTCACTGTGTTTGATCATCTACTAGAGTGGAGGTGAAACCTCCTACAACTACCTCAATAATACTTCACCTTCGTGACACAAATTAATGACCTAGTCAGAAATATTCCCCCAGTTCACAATTATTCCAAAGATGTTCCTAGGTCCACTACACACTAGTAGGCTTTGTCAGATTAGGCATTGCCTCTCTCTGCAAATGACTGGTGAGACTCTCCGCAGCTCTCACCATCCTTTTCACCAGTTTCCCCTACCCTCCCTCCTAGCCATCGATGCTGGTAATAGTTGGGTCTGGATACTGCAGGTTCCAATTTAGTATTTTGCTTTATCTTCAGACTCTAAGCTTGGTCGGAATTTTCCTAATCTTTTACTCAATCTTTTCACACTGTTGCCTTCCTCAGAGCCTATTTTATTCCACCCTTGGCCCTTCCTATTGCTTCTACCATCTCATGCACCAGTAAGGTATCACCACAGTCCACGCTGGAACCGAAGTTACATTTCCCAGGTAAGAAGGTCATTTGGTAGGTCTTTTCCTGGTTTCCTCTTCTATAATTTTCTGGGCACAGAGCCAGGATCTGGGCGTTTTGCCAGCGCACATGCAGCTCTCACACCCCACCCTGAACCTCGTCTTTCCATGCCTACCTCACCTCTGGAGCGGTGCCTGGGGCCGCACCCCTCACTACACCCCTGCAGTGGAGCCACTCCTGCTCCTGGCCCCAGCACCTCTCCATCAGCCCCACCTGCCAAGCCATGCCCGGGGCTGGGCTCCTCCACACACCCTTGGCCTTGTGCTTCCCTGCTGCCTTCCTCCACGTGTTTACCCAGCAGTGGAACCCAGCTGTAATGCTTGATGAGTGGAATTTTCAATGCAGACAAAACATATACGTAGGTGCAATGATGATTTATTCTGCTTGAGAAAAGGAGAGAACATGGACTGTAACAGCACGCTTCTCTCCCAGAGAAGCGTCAATAAGACACCTAACACATTATGGATTTTTAATTGATTTGTGGGTCGACATTGTGATATTCCATCCCCAGACACACCAGGCTCCTCTATAGGTACATCTTCCAGCACAGGTGTTCCTCTTCTCTGGTGATGACTTCTGCTGCAGCACCAGGAGGACGTGATCAGCACTTGTGTTGGATCTGGCTGGGATGCAGTTAACTTCCTCCATAGCAGCCAATAGCCTGCTGTGTTTTGCATTTGTGATGACAACAGCGTTGAAAACACAGCAGTGTTTTGGATGTTGCTCAGCAGTGTTTGCACAGCTCCCAGGATTGGGTGGGTTTTTTGGGTTCTTTTTTTCCTTATTCTACCCCACCAGCAAGTAGGCTGGGGCTGTGCAAGAAGCTGGGAGGGGGCAGAACCAGGACAGCCGACCCAGACTGTCCAAAGAGATATTCCATCCCATATGACATTGTGCTCGGCAATAAAATCTCAGGGAAAGGAGGAGGAAAGGATGTTGTTTGTGGTTAAAGCATTTGCCTTTCACTGAGGTCCTAATTCCCAGGAAGTGGCTGGGCGTTTGCCTGCTGATGGGAAGCAGTGAATTAATCCCTCATTTGCCTTGCTTGCACGTGTAGCTTTTCTTTACCTATTAAACTGTCTTTATCTTGACTCGTGAGTTTTCAGCTTTTGTTCTTCCAAGTCTCTGCCCCATCCCTCTTGGGGGGAGTGAGCAAGAGACTGGGTGGGGGCTCAGCTGCTGGCCAGAGTCAGCCCACCACAGCATTCAAACTACCTTGGCCTTGGCTGACAAAAGTCTTCTCGTTGTCCTGAATTAATACAGATCTGGTTTTTGTCACCAGGGCTGATGGCAACAAACATGTACAAGTGTCACCACCAGGGCATGGAGGAAGAACTGGTTTTGCTTCTCATCTTGAATGGGGAGGTGCTTGACTGAAAAATTATTTTTGCTACTGTGACCTACTCATCCATGAAATGGTTATTTGCAAAGGCATGGAATTATTTCTGCCTCCATTTTGAGCGTCTTCTACTGAGCATCACAGTGCCAAGGAAATTAAAAAGCGAGGGGAAAAAATTCCTGTTCTGGGTAGCGGTTCCTCCTTAGAAACAGACTGTTTTTTCATTACTGTGCTTCCCACCCCCATCCCCAGGACAGCATGTCCAGCTGCTAACACCACATGATTTTTAAGACCATCCAAAAAGTAGCTACCACCACCAGAGGCTGCCCGTACAGGGAAGAGAAGTTAAGGATGATAGGCAGCTCCTAACTCCCTCCAGATTAATTATTTGTCCAGCTGGGATCCATACAACTACTTACACGCATGCTGGAAGCTTCTGCTGTTGCTGAGTAATAGTGTGTCATCCAGGTGATGCAACATGTTGTTTTTTAACGTGCTAAAACACTTAGGTAGTCAATCCTGCCAGATTAAGGTAGTCAATCCTACCAGTGCCATTTTCTATTTCCTGGGGCAGCAACCAATCTCAAAAACAGGCTGTCAGGTATACCAGTACCACTATATAAGGATCTCTATAATGCAATAGGACCTGCAGGGTAGGCAAGTCCTGGCAAATTAGCCTGTGATATTACATAGAATATCTATGCTGTATGTGGCATAAAATCATTATTGTGCAATTTTACTGATTTGGTAATGGCTGTTGCCATGCTGATCATGTGGCAACATTTCCACCTTCAAATTTAGCCCAGCAGATGAACATGATTGTTTACTGAACATACACGTCTCAGATAAATACTCTTGCCTTTAAAGCCCAGCCGTTACTAAGGCTTTGCAATCTTAATTCTGTATTTTTCATGTAAGAAAGGGACTTTCTGATGGTTCATGTGAGCTGGTGAATAAAAAAGAAACTAAAATTAAGTTATTTTGACAGCTCTTGTGACTTCAAAATACTTTTACTAGCATTTTTGTGGTAGTAATTAAGAAAGTGAAATTCATCCTGTCTTTTTAGGATTACAATACTTGTGTGAAATTCTTTCATCTGATGAAATAAGAGCTGTATAAGACAAAATTTATGGATGGTATTACAGAAAAATGAAATCACATATAAATTCTTCAGCATTTCACTGTACCAAAAGTTATCAGAAAATGCTGCAGTTACATCAATAAATATATATGCAGCCTCTAATGCCTTCCCTGTGCTTTATTAGTACAATTTAACTGTTTTTCATTATTCCTTTTTAAAAAAGTAATGGATTACATAGCACTGTCACTTTTAATGCACAAACTTCAGTATGAAATACAAAGTCTGCAAGGTTCATTAACTGAGTGATAATTTGCAGGAAAACTACTAACGCAGTTAATTCAATTGGAACAGGAAAGACTTCTTAATTCTGTATCCCTTCAGGACCCGGAGTTTCAGTTAAACTGCACTAAATTTTCTTAACTACAGCTCGACACAATTAGAACAATTCAAGCACAGGTATACTTGGGAGGAGAGCACCAAAGGTGCTGAAGTTACCCTACCAGCATTATGTGCTATCATCTTCAGGACTCCCCATTAAAGAGCTCTGCAGAACACACAGTTCTTCCTTACATGCTTACACAGACCGACTATTCATAAGTGGCTGGATTTGTGCTGCAATCAAAGGTAGCCAGGACACTGAGTGGATGAAAGCTGGGAATGGCACAGCAGAGCTGTTCTACAGGAGAACTGCTTGTTTAGCAAAAATCTCATGCCACAAGAATGGGGTAGGGAGAATAAAAATAAAAGCATTTGGTTTCATTTCTAGCATCAGGTGCTGCTTGTATTTCCCCATCTAGTTAAATCCTCTTCTTTTACTACCAGGTGCACTGGAGGGAGTCCCTTGCCTTCAGCCACTCCCATACTGATCCAGTTCTTTTAATTTAATCGTGTTATTAATATGCAGAGTTTCTACTTCGTTTTTTAATACATTTTTAGAAAACCCTTCCAGCTGACCAGTTTTGCCCTTGCACCAGGGCTGTCAGACCCAGGTTGGCTGGCAAACCTGTAGTGCACAGATCTCAGTGCAGAGCCAAGGAGAGACAGCCTTCTCTCTCAGCACTGCTCACACAGCTCCTGGTAACGTTCTGGCTTCAGGATCTCAAACCTGTGTTACTCCGAAGCACATTTACAGGTAGAAATAGAAACTGAATTAGAGAACAGAAGTTTCGAGTTTAACTCTAGAGTTTGTAAATCTCACTCAGATGCTAAACCCCTTTCTTTGGCAGAATTCCCTCTCTCCTCTCCTTGGAGACCTCCATACCAGTTGCATATTCAACTCAATGCATTGTAAAGCCAGTTAGATGTTTAGCATGAATTCAGCACAGAGAAAAGAGAACACAAATCATTTGGCTTCATCTCTCCCCTTAGTGCCAGCAGAGGCTCCTGTGTTATATGTCATGGTCATAGTCAAGTGAGCACATGCCCACTGTCTCCTCAATTCCCACACATGGAGATCGGGACTGGATTACACCCAGGCGACAAAGTAAATCTTCAGTGGTTTCATTTACATAGCCATTCATTTTCATCACCTAATACTAGGCCCCTAAAGTTTTCATCAGACTTTTAAATTACAACTCCATTTACTCTGTGTTTTAAGCAGTCACAGAATCATAGAATCGCAGAATGGTTTGGGTTGGAAGGGACCTTCAAGATCATCTAGTCCCAACCCCTCTGCCATGGGCAGGGACACCTCCCACTAGACCAGGTTGCCCAAAGCCCCATCCAGCCTGGCGGTGAAGCCAGTACTATATGCCTATTGTCATCTGGGGTCTGCTGAGCTCTGCAAAACCGCAGTGCAAAGCAAGTTTCAGAGTCATCACTTAAACAAAGCAATAACATCCTGCTGGACTTTGTTTAATATATTACACATATTAATTAAAGAGCTAATCATCCTGTGGAAGCAAACAACAGCTGTACTTGCTGGTCTTGCTTGAATTAGAAATATTAAAGACAGTTATCACTAAGGATTTATCTATACTGCTCACATATTTAATTTAAAAGATGGGAAAAAAAAACTAATTTACAAAAAAATCCTGTTCAAAGAATAATCTGTATTTATAGAATATAATTTCTCATTAGGCATTGACTATCCATTTCTCACTGAATTTAGTTAAGTATTCTTGATGAGAGAGTAAACAAAAATAATTGACAAGCCTCATTAAATTCCTCTTAAAACATACAGCTATTGACTTCAATGGGAGTTGACTCAAACCCTAAATTAACAGCTGAATTGCTCAAGATTAAAACAACTTGTTTTAAAGCCTGGGGACAGTTTGTTCATTTTTATACTGTATTGGTATTCTTCTTTTATTAAGTGTACAAACAGGTGGGATGGGATTCCTCTCACCTAACTTTAGACATATACAGTGTACAATTCAGAGCTAGTCATGCCAGACTCCCTTTATATTCAATGGAATGAGCTTCTTTTAAGGCATGATTCATCCGACCTATTTTAGATGTCTACTTTACAATGAGATAAATTGTGTCCTATAAGCATCTGGTTTTCTTCATTGAAAATAAAGATAATTAGGCAAACTCATTTAAGGAGAGCTGTCTGCACTACAAGTGTTTACATTTAGTAAAATTAATACTTTCACTGGCAGCTGAAGGCATTTAGACTCATCAATGTATGTAAAAGAGGATTAGCTAGTGAGTTGAACTGAAGCACAAGTGTGTTTTTTACCTGATCTTCCATGTGAAACTTGCTTGCCATAAACAAAGCAATGGTAACATATTTTTTTAGTCAATAATTCTCTTTTATGTTTGTTCTTCTGATGTACTATATTCTTAGCTGACCAAAATCAATAGCCACTGATATTTAAAAGAAGGATGTGAATGGGCTACTCCTCCAGCTTCCACTGGTAGGGGTATTCATGCAAATCAAATAGAGTAAGGATTTTGTGTGATCCTAGTGATCCTTCTGCAATAAAAGCATCCTTGGAATTAAGTGCTAAAAAAGATCACAGAGTTATCTGTGATACAATTAAGTTATAGACCATCTGCTTCTTAGCTGGAATGGAAGGCATTTTCACACCACAATTTATATTAATTTCCCCTGGTGTATTCACAGAGGTATTCTGATTTTGCTGTATCATAGTTGCTCTACTTTGTCCTCCATAACAGTTTGTATTAATAAAACGAGCGTTTTCTCTGGGACATTAATAACTGTACTTGCTTCAG
Organism: Microhierax caerulescens; assembly: GCA_035590215.1. Classification (NCBI taxonomy): domain Eukaryota; kingdom Metazoa; phylum Chordata; class Aves; order Falconiformes; family Falconidae; genus Microhierax; species Microhierax caerulescens. The sequence continues at coordinate 17,824,264 of JAVJGJ010000014.1, read as the reverse complement.
GGTTTAAACAAAGCAGGATTTGCTTTTAGCTCAAACAACCAAAGTATTATTAAGTTTTTCTGTTATGCAACTTTATTTTAGATTATGAAATTTTCATTGTGTTTAATTATCTTTCTTAGTTAAATTAAAATTGAAGTAATATTTTTTGTAAGATTTGCTACTTTTCCTCCTCACCCAGCACTGGAAATGATGAGATTCCAAGGACACCAATCACTGTTGCTGATAACCAACTGTTATCAAACAGTTTATCTCTGATAAACTGGTTACTACTCTCTGGTAAAAGATGAGCTGATGGATACAATGAAACAAACTTCGTCATGATGGCTTATATTTACATCTTGCAGTCAGTACACAGAAGAATTATGCATCTCTGCCAATCTCTGTTTTGAAGATTTAAGTGTGACATATATGCTATAAAACACTTGGAATCACAGAAGCATAAAACCTAGACTGACTCTGGGAGGTCATCAGGTTGAATCCCCTGCTCAAAGCAGGACTAACTTCAGGATTAAATGCTCAGTGCCTTCCCCAGTCAAGTTCTGTGTACCTGCAACCTCCCTAGACAACCTGTTACAGTGTTGGATCAACCATGATTCCATCCCTGGAGTGTTCAAGGTCAGGCTGGGTGGGGCATTGAGCAACCTGGTCTAGTTGAAGATGCCCCTGTCCATGGCAGGGGGGTTGGATCAGATGATCTGTAAAGGTCTCTTCCAACCCAAACCATTCCATGATGCCATGATTTTTTTTTTTTTTCATAATGGTGAATAAGAATTTTTTGATGCAATTTATGTCTGTTGTTCCTTGTCCTTTTTTGGTGGACCTCCAAGAAGGTCTCTCTGTAACCACCCACTAAAAAGTTGCACACAACAATTACAACCCTTTAACCTTCTAGTCAGACTGAACAAACCCATTTCTGTCAGCCTCTACTCGTGTCACAGGCCACAGCCTCCCAGTTAGCTTTGTGCTCCTCCGCTGGACTTGTTCCAGTATGCTAATTTTTTTTTAATATTTGGAAGTCTAAAACTGGACACAATATTCCAGATGCAGCCTCTTGAGTTCGCAGGGAATAGCCACTTTCCCCAGCCTACTGGCTATACTCTTATTAATGCAGCCCAATATGCAGTTAGCTTTTGTTGCTGCAAGGGCACATTGCTTGCTCACGTTCGTGCGGTTCACCATGACCCCCAGGGTCCTTTCCCGAGAGACTAGCCTAGTTCCTGAATTGTACAGCGGCACAGTACTTTACATGCCCAGACAGAGCTTTAGATGAGCTTTACTTGCCTTTTTTTACTTGCTTTTTTGATTACTTGCCTTATTGATCCTCAAGAAGTTTCTGTCAGGCTCTAGCCAGTTGGGATGCCTCTGAACAGCTGGCCCACCCTCCAGCACACCATCTTCTCCCCACAATTTAATGTCATCTGCTAATGTAGTGAGGATGCATTCCTCCTCATCATTCACGTCTTTAGTGAAGAAGTTAAATAGTACCAAACACAGTATCTAACTCAGAGGAATAGCACTCCTAACTGGCTGCCAGTTACACTTTCAGCTGCTAACCAGAACCCTTTGAGCCTGATGAACCAGTCATTTTTTCATCAACTTTATAGTCTACCCATCCTGTCCATCTCTCTCAAGTGTGGTCACAAGGATACAAGCAAAGATGGTCTTGATAGTCTTGCCAAAGTCAAAATAACCAATATCCGTTGCTTGCCTCTCGTACCCAAAGCAGTCATCTCATCATTGAAAGCAGCCAGGTATCTGTGGTAAAGGCATGCTGGCTGCTTAAATATTATTAGGTTTTTGTGCAGAAAGAACAGATATATCACCCTACACAGCTATAGTGATTCCAGGGACTATAGATGGCTTTATGATGCTGTTCTGGTTTAACCCCAGCCAGGAACTAAGCACCACACAGCCACTCACTCACTTCCCCTGCCCCCAGTGGGATGGGAGAGATTATTAGAAGAGTGTAAGTGAGAAAGTCATGTGTAGAGACAAAGACAGTTTAATGGGACAGAAAAGGAAGAAAATAATAATAATTGTAATAATAATAAAATTGGTGTATATGAAACAAGTGATGCACAGCGCAATTGCTCACCACTAGCTGACCGATGCCCAGCCAGTTCCCAAGCAGCAGTCCCTGGCCAGCTTTCGCTCCCAGTTTATATACTGAGCATGACATCATATGGTATGGAATACCCCTTTGGCCAGTTTGGGTCAGCTGTCCTGGCTGTGTCCTGCAGCTTCTTGTGCCCCGCAGCTTATTTGCTGGCAGGGCATGAGAAGCCAAAAGGTTTGTGACTTAGTATAAACACTACTTAGCAACAACAAAAACGTGTAATCGACGTTATTCTCATACTATACCCAAAATACATTATACCAGCTGCTTGGAAGAAAACTAACTCTATCCCTGAAACTGGCTGAAACTGGGACAGTACCCACCCCTTATTCTATACCATTTACACCATACCCCGGTCCCACACTTTCCAATACATCCCAATTAAGCACCATCATTTTCTTGCCTTTTGATATATACACACAGATCTACACACAGACTCTTAGTCTATGGGCCATGCCTACACAATGTCTGTTGAGTTCTTTAGTCCATTACTTTGGACTCCATCTGTCATAGTAGTCCTTCAGGGCAGGAAAGAGAGTGTGTGGTGTTGGACTGTTGTATGCTCAAGCCAGTTCTAGTTCCATCACTGCTGCACTTGTCTGGTTCTATCATCAAAGTTCATTCTTCATTAACCTGGGCAATTCTACTATAATACTGTTGATAAGGCATATAGCAAGAACAGTAGTGATGACATACAGTGTTATATAGCAATTCACACCATCCAAGTCAAATATCAGCTATCTTCACCCAGAATCAAATCCTCTTGAGCTACACATTGGACTTCCTCATCCTTCCGCATTACCCACCAAGTGCACCCAGGCCCTTGAGCAAAAGCAATCCCATGAATGTGTTTGCCTTTGCCTGGGACAGGAATAATCCAGACTGTCTTCCCCAGCATATTCTTTATATGCACTACAGGGACTTTATCCCCTTCTACAGCACACAAGTTTTGATTGGGTAGGGCCAGCTTGACTGGTAGATCCTCTAGTGTTGACATTTGTACACATGTGCTAAATGTGTATCCCAGTGTCTGAATGCCCCAGCACCCATTGCTCACAGCGTTGTCTTTTAACAGTCCATTGGTTTGTTTGATATCCCCAGAGGCTGGTGCATGATAGGGAATGTGGTATACCCACTCAATGCCATGCTCTGTGGCCCAGGTATCTAAGAGGTTGTTTTGGAAATGAGTCCTACTGTCTAACTCGCTTCTTTCTGGGGTGCCATGTCACCATAAGACTTGTTTTTCAAAGTCCAGGACAGTGTTCCAGGCAATGGCATGGGACACAGGGTGTGTTTCCAGCCATCAGGTGGTTGCTTCCATCATTGTAAGCACATGGCGCTTGCCTTCGTGGGTTTGTGTGTGGTACATTCAGCCTGCCAAGCTTCCCCATATTTATATTTCAGCTGTCATCCTCCATACCAGAGAGGTTTTAACCATTTGGCTTGCTTGGTTGCAGCACATATTTCACACTTATGGAAAACCTGTGCAACAGTGTCCATGCTGAAGCCCACCTCTTGATCACAAGCCCCTCTACATGTTACATCTCTTCCTTGAGGGCCTGAGGTGTCACAGGTCCACCGAGCTATACATAATTCACCCCTACGATGCCAGTACAGATCCATCTGAGACATTTCAGTCTGAGCAGCCTGATTGACCTCTTGGTTGTTCTGACATTCTTCAGTGGCACAAATCCTGGGTATGTGAGCACCTACCTGATGCATGTACTTTTACAACCATGTTCTCCATCCAGGCAGTAGTATCGTGCCACAATGTGACAGCCCAGATGTGTTTGCCTCCACACTGCCAGCTGTTCTGCTTCCACTGCTGTAACCACCCCCACAGGGGATTTGCCACCATCGATGAGCCAGTATCGAGATAAAGTACTGGCCGTTTTTCTCAGTCAGCAATACCTAAAACTAGCTGGATGGATTTCACTCCTGCAAATTGGCTTTGATCGCTTTCTCCTTCAGCAGTTTCTGTGACTTGCCATATAGAACATACAGCTGCCTTCTACCTCTGATGCTTTCCCATAATATGATAGGATCTGTCAGTGAACAGGGCATATTGCTTCTCATGTTCTGGCAATTTGTTATACAGTGGGGCCTCTTCAGCACGTCACCTCCTCCTCTGGCAATATTCCATAATCTTTGCCTTCTGGCCAGCCCATAATCACTTCCAAAACTGGGCAATTGGGATTTCCTATTTAAGCCTGTTGCGTGGCCAGTGTGACCCACTTACTCCACGCAGCATCAGTTACATGATGTGTAGAGGAGACTTTGAGCTCAAATTCCTTCATATGCTGCCAATATCTCTTTTTCAGTTGGAGTATAGTAGGCTTTGGATCCTTTGTATCCCCAACACCCAATGCCTAAGCGTTGACCTTGAGTCTCCCCTGGTGCTTTCTGCCAGAGGCTCCAGGTAGGGCTATTCTCCCCAGCTGTGGTGTAGAGCACTTTTTTAACATGTTGTCCTGTCCAGCCTGGCCCAAGGGCTACTGCATGAACTGTTTCCTGTTTAATTTGTTCAAAGGCTTGTTCTGGGCCCCACTTGAAATTGTTCTGCTGGGTCACTTGACAGAGAGAGCTTACAATCCCGTAGTTCCCTTGATAGTGTTTTACAGCTGGTATCTATTTGCCACATTCCAGTTCTCAGGTCTCAAGGACTACAGTGAGCAGTTACAGACTATGGTATGTCTTCTTAGAACCACTGGATGAAATAACTTCTAGTATTGATGATTTTTCAATGTTCGTTACATAACCTCTTTTACAGTCATTTCCATTTCAGTCAGATCTCTCCTGGAAAAGCACTATGGCATGTGGGTTTTTGCAATTTCTTCCACAGTGAACATCCATTTCTTCTCTGAAAAGGTCTGCTCTCTGTAGTGCTTCTTTTATACCCTTTCTTTTCAATATACCCTTGATCAGTCCTACAGACTCTCTGATGAGCTTCTTGATGTATTTCAAGAACAGCTTCGTGCTGGGTCCTTTAGTAAGTTTCTCCTCCCAGCTCTTTTTTTTTTTTATTATTCTCTGTTTAATTTTATTTTTACATGTTATCAGCCAGGATTTATGAATTTTTCTGTTTGCTTCATTTGGATATGACTTCAGCATTTTGAAGGTTGCTTTCTTGCTTCTAATAACATCTTTTCCTTATTGTTTAGTCATGCCTGGTTCTTTTTACCTTTACTCAAGCCTGACTTAATAGGTTGCATGCACTGACATATAACCTTAATATATTAAATGCATAATTCTGTCGTGTCCCAGGTAGTGGCCTCTGGTGATTATGTTTATGCACATATTAGTTAAGGAGGAAAAGAAGGCTACATAGTTTCTGCCAAGAAAGCAGATGTTATATGCAGTACTAGCCAACCTATCGCCCTGACAGTTAAGACATCAGACCTACAATAAAGCAGAAATCCTGCACCATTTGAACAACACATGTTCCTGCTCCCATTCCAAGCAGTGCTCTTGAACTCCAGAGATGTATTGGTAATGCAGCAACTCCCTAAAATCTCTGTGAGGAATCCTGCTCAAAATCTTCTCTCCAGTCTGGAGAAAGTGGAGTCCCAATGAGTATTCAAAATTATATTAGTGATTAGCTGAATCCTAAAAGTAAGGGAGGAAGAAGGACAGACAAGCTAGTCATAAGCAAAAAGCAAAACAAAGGGGTGTCACGGAGTCAGTGTCCAAAGAAGCACCAAATACACCATCAGTATTGTCACAAAGTGTGAGGGTCAGGCTGCAGCTGCTGCTTCTGAGGTCTCTCTCATGACCAATTTTCCTTGCCGCCATACAATGCTAATATGCTTTTGGGATATCACTCTTACCTTTCTTTTGGTAGGCAAAAGCCATATTTTGCCATGACGCCCTTCTGCCATTCTCAGGGATCCACAGGTCTACTTCAGCAGAAAAAAAACTCTGTACTGGAAAAAACTGAGGAGCTCCTATAGACAATGTATGTATGGGGTAGGAAGGTGAGAAGGCATTAGAATGAGAGGTAGCAGTAGCAGCAAGCAGTACTTGTAAGGTGAGGAAATCTGCCGTGGTGGTATGGCAGAGTCTAAAACTGGGGGAAGGGATTGGCAGGAAAAGAAAACCAGGTGAATGAGAGACTTATCGAGAGGAAGCGCTTGAGGAAATTGTGAAAAGGAGCAGTCTGCAGCCACACAGGCTGCAAGATGTGACTTGTGAGTGTGGGTGTCCCTTGAAGACTGGCATTCGCTGTGGCAGCAGGCCTAGTGCCTGTGGTGGTTTCAGGGTGGACAACAACGGCCTGCACTCTGCCACCCACTCGGGCTGGTCCTGGCTCCCTCCCTGCCCCACAAGAGGCCGTGTAGCACACAAAAAGCTACAATAACACCAGCAGCATTTGGATGTTGACATCCAGGTAATCTTCAAAGCATACTGCTTCACAGTGAAAACACCTAAATGAAAGTCCAAAGCTCTTTTGAAGTGGGCGCTGAGGGCCCAGTGATAGATCCTGGAGAACACTCACTGCTCGGTGGAAATGTCTACATGTGGCAGGGGAAACCATGCACTGCAAGCCACCACGTCCCCTGAAAGGCAGCTGGACCTCTAGCTGTTAATATACATGAATCAATAGTGACTGTTAGACTAAGCTGAGATATAAATGATGGGCTTGTTAAACAGAGGGAGAGGCATTGCTTTTGCTCTTACAAGTAGCGTGATTTTTGACATAGGTTAGTGTTAGAAATATTTATTTCAAACACAATAAGCAGATTTAATACATTTTAAGTGAAAGATTCTTCATATTTATTCTTTGCCTTGCCATGAAGCCTTTTTCACTGAACGTGGGGAGTTAATTAAACTAGCCTTCACTAATCTGCGTGACAATTTACACAGTAATTAGTTCAACAGGAATAGACAAGACCTTACAATTCTTCCAAGCCTCGAGGCTGACATGAGCCTCAAGGCCAATTGCTACAAGATTCAACCAACCCTCCTGCACATTCCCCTCAATTCCTTAGCTACAGATCAACTGTTAGAAACAGCCCCTCTGGCTTTCTGGAGCCCTACACTTTGAAATCCTCCACTGAGACTAAGTGGAGTTAACACCACCCATTAGTACAACAGTATTTGTGAAATACAGTTTTTGAAGAATTTGCCCTATAATTAAGGTATGTGTGTCAGCATCCTCTTTAGTGGCATTGGCAATTAACATTACTAATAGACGTCTCATGTCTGCAGCCTCTCATATGTTATTTTGGCCCTCTGTTTCAGGTTGCTAAACAGAAAAAATGCCACTTATTTATAGGAAAACACTTCTGTATCTTCCTGGAACAGCTGTTAGTTAAAAAATCTGGAATAAAATTTAGAGTGTGTATCCTGTCTTAGGTTTATGCAGAAGAAATTAAAGCACATAGGGGGCTGGAGGCTCTAAATACTGGAATAAGGCAGTGTTTCCTTGCCATCATGATCCATATATGAAAAAGATATGAAGTTTAAAGTGAGGTGGAGTAATGAAGAGACATATGGAAAAGTGGTTATTTTTCACAAAATAGATTTCTGGTAGAAGACTCCATAGATAGCTGTTTCTTGTCCTGATCCAACACACATTTGGTAATGCTGGTATGACATACCAAAGATGCTGTGTAAAATGAAGGTCTTCTTACCATACAAGATGGCTATGCCCAAATCACTAAATATTCTGGATAAAAGCCATTGAAATAATAACCACTGTGGTGTCCAGTAGCATCTCTCTAAAAGCCACTAGTGTACGTACTTGTTACTCTTCTAAATAATTCCATCACTTTCCACAGAATGAAAAACTTATTTCTTTGTTGTTCTCTGAAAGACTATATGCTGCTCATCTGTCAAATGAACAACTCGCCCCTGCTTCTCTTAGCACTGAAAATATGCTAACACACATTTTGGTGATGGGAAAAAAAATAGATAGATATGAAGAAAAAGGATGGCAGAAACTTAGAAATACAGTTCCACTCTGGACTTACATGCAGGATAAATACAATTATAGATGAAGCCACCAAAATCATGGGGGAATGTCACCCTTTCTTTGTAAGGCCCGTAGTACATAACTTCCTTTGCAAACTGGTAAGAACATGTACATCCTTTCTGTGTATTCTGTATGTAAGTTTTATTTATTTTTTGTCATAGAATCACAGAAGGTTTTGGGTTGGAAGGGACCTTTAACAGTCATCTAGTCCAACCCCCCTGCAATAAGCAGGGACATCTTCAACTAGATCAGGTTGCTCAGAGCCCCATCCAACCTGATCTTAGATGTTTGCATGAAGTTAAAAAAACATTTCACCAATAAGATAAAACGTTTTTAACGCAAGAGTGGTCATTGATGAGGTTCATTACAACAGATGTACAGAAAAAAGTGTTATCACATTCCCCCTCAGCTCTGGGAGCAGATCCAGTGTGACACAGAAGCACCATGAGCAATTGCTTCCCATATCCTGCAGGTGCCAGGCAGAAAGGGAGAGTGATGTCCTGTCCACCTAATTCACTGCCTGGGAGAGTCCCAGGGAAAAATCCATACACCTAGCTTCTGCTGGCAAAACAGTCACCCCAGTATGCTTAATGCAACAGATTCAGGAATCCAGAGAAGTTCTGTAAGCTCCTAATGCACCAGTGATAGCTGCGGCTCTTGCACCTTTAGAAACAACACACTTGGACTTCACCCAGAAGCATCTCCTATAGCCTATTAAAAAATCACTGTCTTTTCTCTGTGAAAGACATCTCCTCCTGACATTTTCTAAACATCACAATCCTTCACAGCTTTCATTACATTTCGTCAGTTGTCTCACAGCCTTGTTTTTGTTGTTTGGTCACCAGGAATCCAGTAAGTTCCTCTTTGGGACAGACTAGCGATGCCAGAAGCTACACCGAAACAAGGAGCCTCCTGCAACCTGTTATTCCCGCTGTGCTCTAAGGTCCTTATTTCCACTTGCTCCACACGACTTCCTAGTGGGGAAGCATTCTTCCCTGGCCCCACATCAGCCTGCTGCGGGGTGGGAAGGTGGCTGTGCACCGCTCAGCCCCGCTCCCCCTGCACACTGCCATCCTGACATTTCCACAGATTTGCTTTTCTGTACCAAAAATTGCGTTCAGTTTTCTTTCTCCATACAGCTGTGCTCCCCATCCGCAGATGGAAAATTTTCACTTAACTATTCAACTAGTACAGCGGACTAGAGACACGTATTTTGCAGAGACACACCTGTTGGTGCTGCTCCCGCCAGCACAGAGCTGAGCTGCGTTAGGGCCGTTAGAACGAAATCAAGATGAAATTACTCCTGGGATGTGGCTGTAACGCCCCGGTCAAGCAAGAACGTCTGTTCTCTACCGTTTCTTCGGGAAAACGTTAACGGAGGGTAAATAGGAGGCACTGTCCCGTTTTTCCCCCATGGGGAAGTCACCGCTCCGTACCCGCTCCGCGAGGCTGCCGGCAAGTCCCTCTGCAGCGGCAGGGGCGGCGGGGACGGGCGAGGGGCCGCGCTCCTGGGCCGCGGGCAGCGCCTTGGCGGCGGCCC
>JAVJGJ010000014.1:17798338-17813657 GCA_035590215.1 Microhierax caerulescens | reverse complement strand
CTGCCGCTGCCCGCGGCTCCTCTCCCGCCCCGGGGAGGGCCAGGCCACCCCTGCCTGTCGCCGCGGGGCTGGCCGGGGCGCGGGCCGGGCGCTGACACCCGGGCGTGCAGCGGTGCCGAGGAGGTTTGGCGGCTCCCGGGCCCATCCCGGAGCCGATCCAGGCAGCTTTTGGCAACCAAGCCCGGCACTCGCCAGCCTGAAAGGTTGTTCGCAAGACCCTTTCAAGTGAATTAACTGAATCCCCTCCGCCTTCAGGTGCGCAAGTTATACCATCTTACCTGAGCCGTGTGAAGAAATAGAACAGCCTCCACTTTGTTTCTAGCTCCCATCTCCCCCGTGCACGGTCGCCCAAGCTATTTGCGTTGATAATGAAAGCACAGGTCAAGGAGTAATATAATCTATGCTGGGAAATGAGCTGTGTGTTATTAAAGGTTATCATTTCTTCCTCTGGATGAGACAGGAGGTACCTTGTGGGCAGTTTGCAGCTGAGAGGCAGTGTCCTCTCAGATTCACGAGTGGCCACTTCACAAGTAATGCTTTCACCTGGGATGTAGGAGGAATGTTAATGAATAACACTTCCATCGAGTGGATTTTAGTAATGTGCATTTTTTTTTTTCAGTCAAGTTGATTTTATGATGGGCACGGTTAAACATGTGTCGGTGCTGACTTGCATCCAAAGGTTGGTTGTCTTAGTTCTCTGCAGCATGTGACCCAGGACTGAATTAAATTTAGTGATTTCTTTCTTCCATAATTTGGCATTACCTTTGTTTCGTTGATAAATTTCTATGCCATGTGTCCCATTATAAGCCCCCCAAAAAAGAATGAACATTTTGCTGGATATGGATGGATGGATATGGATATGGATGGATGGATTGCATGGCTGGATAGCTCTAAGTTTAAAACTCTAGGTGACACTAAAGCAGGAGCAAGTGCAGTGAGGCTGCCAGTGGTGTAGAGAGGTTTGTGAAGTGATAGTCTGCTCTTGAACTCGGGGCTCTCACCTGCCCCCAGATTTGTGTTTGTTTCTCCATCTATGGGCTTAGGACTTTGTCAGTAGGAAGTGGTCTCCCTTTATGCAAAAGCTGTCAAAATAAACATGGTATAAGAGGACGGTTCTGGTGATGCTTTGCTGAGATGGAGTCAACTTTAACTCTCAGTTGAAGATGCATTCAGAAGGTGAGCAGAAGACTAATGTTTATGATCAAGGTGCCATACTGAAATCTAGGTTAAACGCAGGATCTCTCAAAGGCTTTGTATGTGTCCTTTGGCAAGTTTCATAATTCCTCTTGGGCCTAATAAAAGTACTCTCTTGCTCACTCCACTCGTCTACTTGATCTTATTCTGACTGTAAGCTCTTCAGGCCAGGGGACTTCCATCGGGAGCAGGCAGATTCCAGTCTGTGTGGTGTTGCCCTGTGCTACTGTAATCTAAATAATAACAGTGATCCTGGAGGGCCAAATTCTGCAGTTCCTATATGACCTCAGTGAGCTTCAGAGGCTCTAACAAAAATTTCATTTTCTCCTCTTGGTCCCGTATGCCTGCCCCCTTGGCTCTATGTCATTCTTATTACTATTATTTTGGTAATTAACTTTGTACAATTTTTTTTCAGTTCAAAAGTTTTAAAGTGATGCCTGAGCACTGTGGCAGCCCCCTCCTGGGATGCTTTCAAAGTGTGATTTTGAAGCTATTTGATTTACACCATCAATCAAATGAGGCATACAGGGAGATGTTGTGGAATGGAAGGAGCAGGGAGCAGTTTCATCAATACTACTTTTTTGCGTGAAGTCACTGAAGTGAGTCCTTCACTGAAGTGTCCTGCAAACTGCTCCTGAACATGGTTTTGGAAAGATCTAGTTGGAGCTGGGCAGGGCCAGGGAGCAAGTCAGTAATCACCAGTGGACTCACTGGTCAAGTTTGTTTGGTGACCATCTTTATTTAAAATATATTATGTCCCTTTATAGACCACTCCAGACTGGATTGACAGAGGGAATAAAGCATTTCCTGGCAGACCACAAGCCAGGTTCTAATGATTTCTCTGACACTGTGTGTGCTATTTGATGTCATATGAACAAGCACATAGCTGTCTGCAGATCTCTTAAAAGATCAATGAAAAATGGAAATCCATTCCCAGATACAACTCTGGAATAATAATAAAAAAAACCCCAGGAACATGCTTTTTTCTTTTTACAAGCTGCAGTTTGTATATATAAAAAAAATCTTAACAAAAGTTAATTTGGAAAGGCAAAATAAGAAATAAGATCAAAAGATGAATTCTGACATTGTGTGTGGCTTGTCATGTCCAACAAATGGCAACCATGGTTCAGAGGAGTTGGTAATCACATAAACACAAATGTATTGCAGCCCATCATGAAATACTGACCTTATAAAACTCCTCAGCTATGTAACCATAACTGTTTCCAGACAAGTATATACTTTTTTTCTTATTGCTTACCTACACTGGAAGCTTTATAGAACCTTTGGATCTCTCTTCACCCAGACAGCCCACACCCTCATGAAATTAAACACATACCTGGGGGCGTTTTCTAGGAAAACGCTATTTTCTTTATACAACCCCTTTTCATCTCCGTTTCTTTTTCTCTCTGTAGCCTTTGGAGCAGGAATGTGTGACATACCTGGCCAATCATGCACATTTGTGTAGGTGTGGGCCCCGCTTCGTGCTGTCCTTCCCAGTTCCTCCTGATGCCCCAGCACACCCTCTGAGTACCGTTGGCCCTTTCTCAGCTCCCTTGGCAGGCTTCAGCCTTGTTGGAAGACTTCTCAGTATTGCTTTCCCTTTTATGAAGAAATGAACTGTGTGACCTGTTGGGCCTTTACTTGTTCTTGCTACTGACGGGGAGCTGAGCTCCTGATGTGCCCTGGGCTGTTTGTTCCAGGACTGCATTTTCTTTTTGTGCCGGTTTTCTCCTTTCCAGTGCCCTCTCGTGGCTCCTCTCAGCAGTACCTTTGAACAGCAACAGCAAACCAGCCATACCTGACTCCTTCCCCCACGAAACAGGTTCAGAGAAGCAGCAGCAGCAGTCAGCTTTATTATATCTCACATGGCTGTTCACTGCCATATACACTGAAAATAATTTAGAAACTTATTAATCAAGTATTTAGTAATTTTAAAGAAAAAAATACACATTAGTTTTGGACTTGGGTAACACCCAGCTGTTATTCTTTGTTGTTCATCAAATCGAATCTCATTCATAATACCAACTGGAAGAAAACCTTATTTATCCTAAGTGTTAGCATGGGATAAAAAATGGAATATAGGTCTGTATATCGATGATATACACCCATTGTAAAGACAGAACTCCATGTCACAAAATGCTATTTTAGTAAGCCTGATTAATGGAACTGATGACTTTGCAGATGCTTGTGGAAGAAGGTTCCTTCTCCCAAATATTTCAATCACAGTTAGATGTCCAGGAGGAGATAAGGAGGAATCCAGCATGTTCGGAGAGCAGTATCATGTTCAGATGGCTCCCTAACAATTCAGTTTCCGTAAGACACAATGAATGCTTGCTGTAGGCATGGTTATTAATACCACAGGTCAACTTGCCATACATAATGAAATAGGCCTGAAAATCACAACATAAAACATTCCAGGTCTCTTATTCGACTTCTGGTTTCAAGGCTTCGGTGTACACCTGGTTTCTCTTCTCAAGCTTTGTACTGCAGCTGCTGAGGACAGAAATTAAAGAAGAATTGACAGTTAATAACTTGCATGCAGAGCCCCAGGTCCCAAAGACTTAACAAACCTATAGGTGCTTCGCTTTTCTGTCCTTTCTCTCAGAAGCTGATGGGCAGGGTGACAAGGAGGCTGGCTGCTTCCCATCTCTTCGGAACAGCTATTCAGAGCCTGGCAGGTAGCAGAGGGACTGGCAATCCCTGTCGGGAGGTTCAGGAGTGATAGGGCATGAAGCTATGGGTTACAGAGGTGGAGCTGCTGCCTTTTATTTTCTGAGGAAGCTCAGCTCAGCTCCTCCCTCTGCAGAGCGTGGAGAGGAGGACAGCGCCCAAGCAGGTGTCTTCCCAGTCAGCTTTGGGGCTCTGTTGCCTCAGACTGTCTGAGCACTGGGTGCAGAGATGCACCTCCACTGCTGAAATGGCACCAGGGTCCAGAGAGCAGCTGAGATGACAGGAACTAGGAGACATGGAGCCAGCTACTCAAAAGAGGCAGCAGGTAGGAGGTTGTGGCATGGGAACAGGTGGCTGGTACATTTGCAGGTTGTCCAAAAAAAGAGCACTTGGGAGCTACAGCAGAAGAGCTACGGATAAATAGAGAATCTATTTAAAAGGGCAGAAGAGCTCTGATTTCTTTAATTATTGACTTCTATTTAGGAGATTTGTCTGGTTTATATAATGCTCCTATTGTGACTACATACAGTAGCCTTGTGCTGGTTTAGTTTATTAATCCTTGAGAAAAAGGGAAGTACTGTTATCTTCACTTTCAAACGAGACACTGAAAATACCAGAGACTGAGCCACTGACCATGGAAATGAACCTGCCTGCCTGAATAGCAGTTTACCTGATAGATCATGTTTCGAAAAGTGACCATGTTTGTATTGTGTAAGGAATTTTTTCTTTTTTTCAGTAGGAAGAATGGAAAAAAAATAATTACCAGCTCTAGAACATACCTTAGGCATCAGCCACTGTCTATGAATAGGAACTGAAAAAAAGAGGAAAGGGAAATTAAGCTTTTGAGAAAGAAGAGTACTTGTTCCCTCTGCTTTCATTTGTTTTGCTTATTTCCAGGTTGGTTTATGCTTTTGCTTTTTTTATTTAGTAGATTTATTCTTACAGTACTATGACAATGCAAATAGATGGCAGCAAAGCAGAGGTTTGTTTTAATTTATCTTCAAATTTAAAGATGAAAAGCAAGAGAAATTAATTGGGAGGTACAGTCAGCACCACTCGCTGCTCCTGTCTTAGTGACCCATTAACAACATATGATTCTTGTGGGAAAGATTAATCCCCTCCTTCCTTTGTTCTAGACAGTCTCTACAACAAACCATTTGGATGTAGTTACTGCTTACGAGAACACAACTGTTCTTACTGCCTTACAGCAGATCATTTACTGAGTTTGTTTGTTGCAAGTAATTCCATATTGTACTCTCTTGACTGACATTTGCTCTCACAAGTCTGGCAATAGAGGCTGGGAATATAACACTGCATGGGGAATGTACTTTTTCACCTTTTTCCATACTCATAACCTTGGAAGGCATTTGTTGCAGAGGTGCAGACATACTCAGAACCCTCTTGGTGCTTCAATTGTTTTGTCTTGCATACAATTTTAGGGGACTGACATTGCAGCCTTTTTTTTTGGCTTGGGCACAGAAGTACTCCTGACCTTCTTGCAGCCTCTCAAAGACTAAGAATAACTTGGGTGTTAGAGGTCTAGATTGGGGGCCCAAATCTTTATCACAGAATCACAGAATGGTCAGGGGACCTCTGGAGATCATCTAGTATAGGGAGTCCTCAAACCTTTTAAACAGGGGGCCAGCATGCAGATTAAGTGGCAGGCAGTCTTCTGCGGCTGCTTGGTTTCCCTCCCCAACCTCAGGTGGGGGTGGTCTGTAAATACTGGGAGGCTGGAGTGAGGACCCTGGGGGGTCGTATCTGGCCTGCGGGCCGTAGTTTGAGGACCCCTGATCTAGTCCAACCCCCTGCTAATCCAGGTTCACCTGGAGCAGGCTGCACAGAGTCACGTCCAGGTGGGTTTTGAATGTCTCCAGAGAAGGAGACTCCACAGCTTCCCTGGGCAGCCTGTGCCAGGGTTCTGCCGCCCTTGAAGTAAAGAAGTTCTTCCTCATATTCAGGTGGAACTTCTTGTGTTGTAGTTTGTGCCTTGTCCTGTTGCTGGGCACTACTGAAAATAGTTACAAAGAATTTTTAGAATCAACCCCAAAACACCCATAAGCTCCATGGGTGAGGACAGCAGGCAGGGTACCAGGACAGCACCATTTGGGTATATTGTTGTTCCAGTGGAGCTCCCTATCTGAACAAAGCATTAATAAAGAAATTCTTTCCTAAGAGATACTCCACCCCGGGATGTTTCAGGGTACAAGTGCTCTATTGTGTCTTGTTTGTGGAGGAGTTACTATTATTATTTATTGCTGATACTGTGCCACTGGCATGTTTAGTGGTTTGTGAACGCATATGTAAACAGGTCCTTGAAGCCCTGAAGTGCTAATATGCTAAATAAGTGTAAATGGAAGCAAGAATGGCAGGGAAGACTGTGATTTAAAAACCTTTACTCAGTTTGGTAAACAATTACTGTCATAAATAATCCCACTTTGGGACTCCCCTTGTTTGAGTGGGGGTACTGAAACCAAAGGCAATCAAGTTGCATATCCAAGTTGCTTCCTCATTGCTGTTTTTTAATAATCCTGTCTTGTGGTGGGGCCTGAGGTCGAGGGCTGGGGCTCCACATGAGCTGAGGAAGAGAGGGCAGTAACAGCCAGGGGCAGGTGAGCACAGTATGTGCCATTTTCTGTTTTGTTTTTTAGTCCTGTGCATCTGAGCTAACTAATATGAAGTCTGAGGTGTAACTCCAGTTTTACGTCTATAGAGCAGGGTCTGGATTGGCATTGCTGCCAGCTCCTTGGTCTTGTCTTTTCATAGTAAACTACTTTCAGTGCTAACAAAAAGTCAATCCCTTCCTCCAAAGCTCTGCACTTTATGTTTGAGAGCAAGGGGTTTTCTACAGTGTGTGTGGCAGCAGAATGAGACCCAGAAGCACCTTTTGAGGTGTGTTATGTTTGGAAGAGCCTGTCTGGTAGTGCACTGAATGTGTTTCTTCTTTCTTCACGTTACTGGGGCCATAGGGGCTCCCCACAGGGCTGGCAGGGCAGGACCTGTCCAACCCTGCGAGACAGGGCAGCCCCAGCCCAACCACCATGGTGGTGTGGCAGGGCCCAGGCCAGGCCGTGGGGCTGAGTCAGGGTTAGGCCTGGTGAGGGCAGCCAGGTCTGCCACAGCCTGCTGGTCATGGGGCAGGGCTCTGGTAATGATGCAGGGCCAAGGTCAAGCCATGAAGTCACATCAGGGTCAGGCCTGGTGATGGTGGTGACCAGGGTCATCCATGGCCCTGTGATGGCCAGGCTGAGGCCACGTCGGGATGTCAATCCAGGGATCAAGGCTGGGATGTGTCTGGGGCCGTAGCTGCCACAAGGCCCAGTGAGGCAGCCTCCCTATTTAAAAGCAGCTCCCGGGGGAAGGAGGGGTGGCCCTTGCGAGGCTTCTGGCTGTCTTCCCAACAGCTTTCTCCAAGGCCATCAGCTCTGCTCTTTCCAAGCTGGCCCTGGGCCCTGGCAGCCAAACCCACAGGAGCAGGAAGGACATGCTCAGGGCATTTTCACCCATGGTCATTCAAACACAGGCTTGTGCCAGGGTTCAAACTACTAACGTTAGCATTTTCAAGTGACAAAATACTGTAAAAATGAAAATCATAATAATAATTCCTATTATTATTATCTACCCGACTTTCTGATGTCACTAGTGCTGCCAAAAGGAAGGCAATTGTTGAAACTGATGAGGTCTAAGCCAAGGCTTACTCTTAAGCCCACAGGTAGATATTTTCTAAGTCCAGGCTTAATGGTGAAAGGAGAATTAATTGTTTTGTCTATATGGATAAATTGAACAGGCTTCAAGAATAAATAGGTCAGACAAGCTAGCATTAACTACTGAGTAGGCAGTCAATATGGGGAGTTATTCTGGAACAGCTAATGCAGAACAGTCTGATCTGTTAGGTTTTCTATGGAGTTGTGACCCAGTTAAGGACTTGTTCACCTTGTAAGAAGTCTGTGCACTTCCCAGGTTTGACC
Organism: Microhierax caerulescens; assembly: GCA_035590215.1. Lineage (NCBI taxonomy): Eukaryota > Metazoa > Chordata > Aves > Falconiformes > Falconidae > Microhierax > Microhierax caerulescens. Next base: position 17,805,825 of record JAVJGJ010000014.1, on the reverse strand, counting down.
TTTCCAATAATAATGTCTCTGCATTCTCAACACCCTCTGTCTCCTCCGCAATTCAAGCGCAGAAGTTAATTGACATCAGTGGGAACTGGAAACGGCCATTGGGTAGAAGACAGCTTTCCACACTAAGCAAGCAGAGTGTCATGGAGGTGCATGGAGAACTGTCTGAAATGCTGAAAATATCAGCAAAGTATGGTCACTCTCACTTTAGCTCAGCTTTCTCATATATGTCTATTAGAAGTTGTTTGTAATGCCAGTGGCAGGTGCAGTAGAGTCTCTGGGCTTCTGGAAGGCAACGCCAGTGAAGTGTAACATGCACTGCCTGTCATTGCTGTAAGGAAAGGAATGAGTATCAGTCTGCAGTGAGCTGCCTTGAAAGGACTCCAGAAATGTTTTCAGATGCTGACAGGTTCTACACATTGTCTGCGTCCCAACACCTTAAAGCCCTCACACATATTTCAGAAATACTAAATTGGTTATGCCAGAAAGTAAAAAAAATGTTGCATGGAAACATGTCAGATTCATGTTGAGTGGCTGGATACCTCCCCTGGCACTGTTGTGCTTCGGTGGTGTGTTCAGGTCACCCATGTCCTGTAGTCCTGTTGAAGACTGCAGCACATGCTTTCTGTGGTGAAGCCTGAGGCCCTGAAGTTTTGCTGGGTTTGGTCCCTGAGGTACTTCAGATTCTTGGGTCTGTCTAGACATCCACCACTTGCACCTCCTCTAGACGTGGCTCTTGGAGAGATCTCACCAATGGCCAAGAGCAAAACTTGGGCTGTGTGTCGAGGCCTCAGCTGACGTTCATTTGTTTGTATCAGATATCGTTCTGAAAAGTGTTGCATGCATCCGTCTCCTTTTCGTCTTTAAAATTTAGGTTTTGTCAGTGGTTTATATATACTGAATTTAATCATCCTTTAAAATCTCTTTTCTTTCTGAATCTAGTTTTCAAATCAAGTGGAATTTGGCCCAGTGGAGTTTTAAGCTTTGGGCACAGAGACCCCATTTTCTTCTGTGTTCCCTAACTTGCACACACGACTATATAGACTAAAGACTGACTTCAGTTCAGTCTTTCCTGTAGTTGTTGTAAATTGAAAAGTGACTTAGTTCCCTGGAGCTGACAGCCTGAAAAGTTTCACAGCTTACATATTTCAAGTAAAAAAATGCATTAAAGCAGGTAGGGAAAAATTGGGACTTTTTCCTGAGGATGTGTGTATCTAAATGTTCACAGGAAACATATTTCTAATCCTTCTTTGGAGCTAGATTATTATATTAACACTGTTAAATGTAATAAGCTGTATTTCAATGCCTGCATTTTGAACTCCTACCAGAAACTATATTCTTTTAATCAGTCTTACCTCAGAAATATATAGGTGTATGTACCGGTACCGTACTAACCAGGACCAAACACACCAAAACCACAAAAGAAAAGCTAAGAGTAAATGATAAAAAGTACAGTCGGTTTACACTGTATTACACATAAATTACACAGTTCAATTTGCAGTTGGAATAATCAAGGAACTGCAATACTTCTGCTTGCCCTATCTTTGGATTTCTAGGTGTAGGGGGAGAGAGCTTGCAGTCAAGCAAAGCTGCAGCAGTGTGGCTGGGATGCTCTGCAGTCTGTTTCTTCCTGCATTATGGATTTGCATGCTTTAAATTATATGCTTATATATAAAAATAATATACATAAAAATATTATTATACTATAATATTTTCTATTTCCAGTGGAAGAGTTGTGATAAATTATGACATTCTAAGCTACTAGAGCAGAGGATCTGTGTTAAGTATTTATTACATACATGTATATAAGCTTTATATTTCCACATGAGAAAAATCCACTGTGACAACTTTTAGAGCTTACATTCATTCTTATGATGGCTTCCCTTAATTTAAAGCAATGTAAACAAGGCTTTTGTCATGTTACAGTAGCACATAAATTGTGTGCAGGTGACCTCTGACCTTCTGTCTTACTTCTGTTGACCAGGACTGTTAGCTCTGTGTAAGACTCTGCACAATCACCTGAGATTGCAAAGGTGTATTTTGAGAGCCTAGGCTTCAAGCTTAGCTCTGTATAAACAAATGTCCAAGTCTGTCTGGAACCTCTCAGTTTTAGAGTTCTATCCAGACCCATGGGATACCATACACAAACCTGCTTGCAGAGATGAGACCTTGGTCTTCATTTGAAACCAATTCCCCTCATTCAGAGTTCTCATCTGGCCTGTGTCTGTTTTGTTTTTCCCCTTACATTGTTACCTAGGAAATGTTTTGCATAAAGAAAGTCATACAGTAACAGGAGGAATAGCATCTGCATTGTATGTATTTGCAAGGCAGTGAATTTATAATACATGGCTGAGCTGTAAATTACTTGCATAGATGGTTGTCTATTTGCATACTGTCAATATTTGTAAAAGGTCTCACAATCAACTAGCAGCTTTACCCTGGAAGAGTAAGCATGTCTGCTGTTAATCATTAGCTTCAGATTTACTGAGAGGCCTAAGACAAGCTGATCCCCAGCCTTCCAACCTATCATGTCACACACATGGGATACATCTGCATTTCCTTGTAAGATTTCCAGGACAGAAATTCAGGAGCCCAAAACTTATTCCTGTCATGCGATGCTTTTGGATTGAGACTACATCTATCCCTGCAAACTAATCAGAATCTTTACATGGATAATTATGTCCATTGCACCTATTAGCATGTATTAATGCTAATGGAAATTCCTATTAATGAAGTCATCTCATTAGAGATATTAATTACTACCATTCAGAAGCTATGTGACACACTTTAAAAATGATAGGTAGCCTTCCTTTCCATTGCATCATGGATTTGTTTTGTTATTATCATATAATATTGGTAGGTAGCTTGTGAGTATTGACAGCATAATAAAGTAACACTCTTTTGACCTGTCATTTGCAGCCTGTAAAGAGAGATTGTAAATCATCAGTAAAACATTCAAGTGGATCTTTCCCCTGTTTCACACTCGCTGTAGAGGAAATGACCGAGTTTGCCCGAGCTGCAGAGTCACTGACAATTGTGACATTACTAGTGGTATTTCAACTCATTCACTTCTGTTGACTAGCTGCCCAAAGGACTAAAAGCTTTCATATTCTGAGTATGTAGAAACTCAATTAAAAGATAGATACGTAATAGTCTTTTCTATTTGTTCCAGCAGGGCTGAAATAACGTTTTCACTGTAAACCCCGGGTAGCTGCTCAAGAAATAGTTTCATGTTACAAGTAATGTTTTGAGGCATTGTTACAGCTTGACATGGGTGATTAATCACCCTCAGCTCCCGTGATCTCAGTTTTCAATGCTCTGTGCTTTAAAAACTTAACTTCATGAAGACAGTCACTGAGCTGATTTCTGAGCTTTAGACGGAGAACTTCTGATTCATGCGCTGCCAGGGCAGAGAGGAGTTATGTGGTCAGCATGAGCATGAACCTTGTCCCTGCCCTTACAACATTTCCTAGTTTTCTGTTTCAAAGTAAAGTGTCAGTCTGTGCTCTTGCCCAGGGGAACAGACAGAAGTTTCAGGCAGAAATGGAGTGTTGGACTCGGTGAAGGAAAAGAGCAGCTAGAGTAAATAATCTGCAATATATTAATTTCATATAGTTTAATATGAGAAGTTAATGCTTTGGGAAAAAACCAGAGATAGCTTTTAGCTACACTACAGATGGTGCTTAAGTTCAAAAATAGTAGACACAAAAGTCATTGTGAGTTACAGAGTAGAAAGAAGTATTCAACACATAGTGGGAGTCTGATGAGAACTTCATGTGTCCTGATAGTTTCGTTGTCTTTGTGGATTGTGTGTAATGAATGTACACATTGCCACTGTATTAGGCTATCTCAAAGCAGGTGATCAGCTTTAATTTAAGAGTAAATCTGCTGAATAAAGGTAGTGTAATAATGTCAGATCTTGTGTGTTTTCTACTTTTTAATTAAAAAGAGAAGAGGTGGAAATGGAAGGATTTTCCCCATGAGCAGACAAGGTGGAACTTCAGTAAGGATGGAAAAGATGTTTTCCCATTAACGCACATATTCTTCACCTGTATCCCTGACACGTTAATGTGCGAATCTGATATGTATTGACATTTACTGTCTGCAGCTATCTGCTTAAGTAGCTATAGCTGCTGCTTGGAAGGGTGCTGCAGGACGGGTATCAAAATCATGAGCAGAAGTGGTATCTTTGTCTTTAAAGTAATTCTGCCTATTAAACAAACAGTCTAGGAGGGAAAACTAGGGAAGATTCATTCCCTTTTCACTTTCTCCCCACTTCCATCTCCTGGTTTTGCATATTTCTGGGATCTAAATATTCAGGGATGGATAATTTTGAGCTGGCAACTTAATGTGCCCATCAAAGTGGGATTGAAAACATATGCCATACAGTTTAGTGCTGGGCTGTGAAGGGTTTCTCCTATCCTTGAGGTGAACCTTTCTTGGCACTTCCAGTTAACTTCTTTCTACCCCGGAGTGTCACCACTAGGTGACTCTCCAGCAGCCTGACCTGGTGCCTGCTCAGGACAGTGAAAGTCCTTCCATTACATTTATTGGTATTTAGGTCATGGTCAGAAAGAAACACTGAACCAACACACTTTTTGGTTTTCCTTGTTGTGGCACATTCGCTTTGCCCAGACACATCTTTAGTTTTATTGGTGACATACTCAGACAAATATATCTTCTGTTGGCAACTTAATGGGTTAATAATGAGCACTATAAAATCAACAAAATAACAAAAATGACAGCAGCAGTAGTAATAATGAAAAGGATGTAGACTTAGGTAGAAAACTGGTGTTTTGTGAGGAGAGAAAATCAAATCTGAGTGGTTTCTTAGCAATGACCTGGCAGGTTAGATTCAGGCATTATTGCTAACACAACATTTTGTTCATCAAAATAGAGGAGGCCTTGATTTTTCAGAGAATTACTGCAGAAATGCTTAATTTTACACATATAAAAGCCAAGGAAAAAATCAACACTTTTTCAGTTATATCTTTTTACATTGTCTTGTAGTGTGTGCAACCAAAACATTAGTCAGTTTTCATCTCTGATTCACCTACTTCTGTGTAATGTTTTACTGAAGTTGACTTGGTTTATTGACATTAGACAAACAGAAAAGGGTAAGAAAGAAAAATAAACAGAAGATTGCTTTAATGTGAGTAAAAGGCTACTAAGAATAAAGACTGCCTTAGAAGATAGACCTATTGTGTTGATGGGCTAAGAAAGAGTACCTTGGCTCTGTGTATTGTTATTTTTCTTCCTAGTAGGATTAACCTGCCACAGGAGCTTCTCTGGCACCTTAGAAACCAGAATGTTGTTATTGCTGTTATATGTTTAGATTAAATGGTGGATAAGAATTTTTTTAATCACTTCAGCTGTTGTAGTCTTTCCATTATCAGTAGTATTTCTTCCCCCCTCTTTTTTTTTTTTTTTCAAATGATAAATTGAAAGTATGTCTTTAAATTATCTTTATAAAATTACAAGGAACTGTAAGTAAGAAAATATTCTTGCGTATGCATTTTAGAGCTACCCATGGCTGTGATAAGAGCTAGAGTTTTCTAGACAATTAACTGGCCATAGAAATGATAGAGCTGTATGGTTCACCAGTGCAGCATAACATACAAAGCAGTGGGAAGGCAGTAAGTTGAAGTAAAAAAAATCGGGAAAGAACTGGTTCTTCAGGCACTATTTTTTAACATTTCTAGCCTTTTCTCACTGTCAAAGTAAGGAATATAAACAGACTAAAGGCATAAGCTTGCTTTAGGTAACCTGTTTTGCAGATTATCTGCCCTGCCATCATTTTTATCTAAAGCTTTTGGCACTGTTTTTATCTGCCGTCCTTCCAGCCTTGTTTTCCCAGACACTGAGAGCTGTGATCCAGTGAGCAAATACTGGTCTGCACCTTTACCTGGTGCAATTCCTTGTGCTTGGTGGTTGCTGTGTATCTGTTCTCTCATGAGCCATGTGGTAAGAGTCCTTTAGGGCCAAATCCTGCTTCTCCTGAAATGAATAGGAATCATAATTTCTGCTTTGGCAAAAGTGGAATTGAGTCCTCTGTCCCCCGCAAATGACAGAGGTGTCCTCAGACGTCCTATTTGGCAACCCAGTTTCTACTACCTTACACATCTGTCTTCTGCTTTATATTCAGGATGAAGATGGTGGAGAAAATACCTTTCCTCTTACAGTAGCAATTAAGACTCTTTATTATCCTAACAGGAAGTGGCAGGGGCAGGCTATAGCTCTTTTCACAATATTTATGATAACCCACATGAAAGTACCTACAAACATTTAGGTTAACTTTTCCCTGGAGATGTCTGTATAAAATACTGGGACATCCTTGTGCCAGTAAGGAAGAGATGTTTTTAAAAACAGCGCAGAGGAATTGCTCCCGAATGATTCATTAGTTTAGATGGTGTGTAGGATAGTAGATGGGAAAAGGTAACACAAGGTGTAGCCTGTGAGGTCATTTAGGCTTGTTGCCTGCTCCAGTTTGTGGAGCAGTCTCCTGTAAGTTATCCTGGGAATGGAGTTGCCTTTGATCCTGTAACAGCTTACAGGTACTTTTCCCAGCCACAGTGGTGGTGTCTCCTCTCGAAAGGAAACAGCTCCGCGCGCCCGAAGTGGCTGTGGAGAAATGAGGCAGCAGGACGGATGGAGCAGACAGGGAAGCTGGATTAGTACATTTGGTTTAGAGGGCATTAGGTGTTTTGACACTCCTACGGAGCAGTGTCTCAATATATAATTTGCAATCCAAGTAACAATAGCGCTGCCTTAAAGGCAAGTTCATTGCAATACTGACTGCAGATACCATCTTCTGCTGTAATTGTTTCTTGAGACGGGCTTTCCTTCTGGTTCACAACTGTCATTCATTAGTCTCATGAGGGGACATGTAGACTTGACAGAGCAGGTATACAGGGAAATGATGTGGTTTGGCAGGGAGTCATTGCAAATGAGAAATATTTAATAGTCATGCAATATTGCAATTACATATTATGTATTGTATTAATATTATTCGGCGCTCACATGACGATGTATCTACAGTTCAGTATGTGGGCCTGCATGTGTGCAAGTATAAATATGCACAAGCGATTTAAAGGATTTATTTCCTGAGTAGGGGGTGGCAGCGCAATTCCAAAGCAGCACGCTCACAGATGATGAGATGACTGCAGGTAGCACCGGGCACGTGCCAGTGAAGACTTCACAGTGTTTTAAGTATTCATGTCGGTGTTTGTGCAAGATTTTTAATGCAATTTTCAATGAAAGGCATGTTCGTGCAGTGCCCGATAGGGTCGATGTTAGAGTAAGTGTGGCATTTGTGGGGTTTTGGGGGTTTTTTTCTTCTCTTCGGAACGAGTCAGCCTGCCCGCGGCTGCCCCGGGAGCAGCGCGGGGGCGGCGGCCGCCGCTAGGGGGCGCCTGTGCCCCGTCCCGGGCGGGTGCGCCCCGGGGCCCGGCCCCGCCTGCCCCCTGCGGGCCGCGGGCCCCCCCCCCCCC
>JAVJGJ010000014.1:17773608-17798238 GCA_035590215.1 Microhierax caerulescens | reverse complement strand
CCCTGCGGGCCGAACCCACCCGCCCTCCCCGCGCTGGAAAAGGCCACGGGGGAGCCCCGCAGGAGCCGGTCTCCGCGCTGGGGACACCAGCTGGGTTGCTGTGGCCTTGCGTTCCGGGCAGTCGCCGTGGCTGCAGCCGCTCCCGAAGTACCGCTGTGCTCTCGCTGCTCCTGGTGCCTCAGGCCCCAGCAGTGAGCTACGAAGCTGGCGCTTGAGAGCACTTGGTGCATCTCCTCCTGTCCTTCGTCACTGCTGGGCAGCCTTCCCCGCTGCAGGTGGCCTTTACCGTGTTTAGTCAGTCCCGTGGTGTGGTAATATCTGCCATGAGTAACACGTTTGCCTTTGTAATGAGTTTATTTCAAATGGTTAGTACTTGCGCCTGTCTCTGTGTAATCTACTTCAAGGGAATTACTCACTCGTTTACCAAAAATGTCTCTCTCCTGTCCTCCTGTTCTTCACATGCCACCAGGTGAACAATGGGTGCTAGTATGGACAATGTAACTGTATCAGTTCCAGGTGGAAAAGCAGTGTTTCCAGCCTAGATATTGAATGTTGTTTGTTTTGTGAAGTAACGTTGTCTCAGAGAATATGAGTTTTTAATGAACTAATGCATGTTCTCTGAGAGCATCTGTATTCCTAGACATGGCTTCTACCACTGATTAAGGTGGAAAATTTACTTGAAAGCTGTTCTAAAACATCAGTACTACATCTCCAGATGCACAAAATCTTGTTCTGTTGCCGTCACAAGCAGTTGGGGTGTGGATTTGTTGCATTTGTATCTGTACTTTAGGCACTTCTGCAATGTAATTTGAAAACTAGTAACTCGGCATGTCTGTTGCACTATTCCAACTCCTTTGCAACTGTACCCTGTTATGTCCAGATAAACAATGCATTCCTGTGACTTCTTGGTCTAAAACCTAGCTTGCTACTAAACAGCTTCTTCAGCTGCAGCCACATGTGTATAGTTTGTTCAGGCTTCACCTCTGTGTGGCAGAACATTCATGTTCATTATTAGTTGCTTCCATACATATTAAAGACAGGCAGAATCACTATACAGCAGGGAAAGAGGAGTATGTGATAAACTCGTTGAACACGTTGCATGAATACCTATTAGCTGAATTCACAATTTATTATCCTCCTTTACATAGAAAATGTGTGGTGGGCACCTCGCCGTCTGGGCCTCAGTGAGCTTCCTCTTGAAAATCAGAATAATCTTGTTATTGCTTCTGCTTAAACGAGTGAATAAATATTTCAAGAATTGCTTTGTTAGAGTATTATTTATTCTAATTCAATTATTGGCTGAACTTAATCTTACTTTCTTAGTTTATTAATGCTTATGAACTATTACCTCATTTTTTGCAAGAAAGAAGGATGCACTTCTTCAAGGCAGAGAATAATGCAAGCGTATGAGTCATCCACTTACACCTTGACACATAATCTTATTGTTAAGCTGGAGAAATTCTGCTGTCACTAAAACTTTCATGTGATTGCTGTGAATGTATTGTGTTACACTGTATCTTTCAAAAAGACATTATATGTAGAAATATACTGTAAATACTTAAATGAACAACAGGGAGAGTTCCTAATGATGTGCCTGTAATATCTAAAATGGCTTAAAAACAAATTGTTCTTTGTTTGTTTCCATTCTAGCAAACTTTTGAAAAGAAAGAAGTCTGAAACAGGGCTGCAGGGAGTGACTGGAGAATGGTTTGAAGAGATACAAAGAAAAAAGTTTCAGAATTACATTGATGTCAATAGAATGCTAAAACCACCATTAGAACATCGGCTAAGGAAGAGCAAATCCACCAGTGAGTCGCATTTTTCCATTTCTTTATATACATGATAATGGTCACCAAACAAATGTCTTAGAGCATTTCAGAGTCTGATAGCTAAGGAGTTTCTGAAATTGCATTGAGTTTCTTCTCATGTCAAAGTTTTACCAAACATATACTTTCAAAATGGTTATGTTTCTTTAAGCAGATTTTGTTAAAAGCACTGCTGGGAGCTACAACGCAAAATCCCTATATAGGATATAACTATCCTATAGTTAGAATCATAGAACAGCCCAGCTTGGAAGGGCATCAGAAGATCACTTGGTCCAACCTTTGGTGGGAAAGGGAGCCTGGATGAGATTGCCTAGCACCCTGTCCAGTCACATCTTGTAAACCTCCAGCGATGGGCAATCCACCACGATGGGCAATCCACCACGTCCCCGGGGAGCTTGTTGCAGTGATTGAGTGTCCTCACTGTAAAAAAAAAAAAATGTTTCTTAATCAAGATAAAGGTGCTGTAATTACAGCAAATTTAGTGGTGGTTTCCCAGTCAAAGCAGTGATATTTACTTTGTACAAAAATGTCATGGTATAACCTCAGCCACATGGCTGCTTGCTTACTCCCCCACCCCACACACCCCGCCCCCTGATGGGATGGGACAGAGAATCAGAAGGGTAAAAGTGAGAAAACTCATGGGTTGAGATAAAGACAGTTTCGTAGATAAAACAAAAGCCATGTGTGCAAGCAAAGCAGAACAAGGAATTTGTTCACCACTCCCCATCAGCAGCCATCCCCAGGAGGGCAGGGCTTTATCATGCGTAACAGTTACTTGGGAAGACAAACACCATCATTCCCTTCCTTCTTCTTCCCCCAGCTTTTTTTTGCTGAGGATGACACCATATGGTATGGAACATCCCTGTGGTCGGTTGGGGTCAGCTGTCCCAGCTGGATCACCTCCCAGCTCCCTGTGCCCCCCCCAAGCCCACTTGCTGCGGGCATGAGGTGAGAGGCAGGAAAGGCCTTGGCTCTGTGCAAGCGCTGTTCAGCAGTAACAAAAGCATCTCATCATTATCAACACTTTTCTCAGCAAAAATCCAAAACATGGTCCCATACAAGCTACTGTGGAAAGAATTAACTCTATCCCAGACAAAACCAGCACAAAACTCTGTTTCAGTTTTACCTAGATTTCTTAAAGAAACTAGAAGCACCTAAATGACATCTGGAATAAATAGGTAATCTGGATGTGGTGAAAGAGATTTGTACCAGTGGAAAACTTTTCCTGGTAACACTGGGCTAAAGGCATGCCAGTGCTGATTGTCAGGGTGGGTGACAAAGCCTGGCAAGTTGGGCTGACTAGGAAGCAACTTCTGGAGATCTCGCTTCACAGGTTCTGTTGCCCATCCAAAATGGACATGTACAAGAAACATGGTGTCTCTATACCAAGCACGGCATTCTGTACTGTCTTTTTTCATCTTCCATCCAGATAGTTTGTATGGATAATATATGCATTTTCATGGATAATATACGCTTTTATTCCATTTACATTTTTGCATGTTCTTCATTGAGCGCCTTGTATTTGTGCTTCATAGCAACTGGAAGCAGAGTCATGTATTTCAAAAGAAAAGTGAAACCCTCAAAAATTTTCCTGATACTACAGACCTACACAGAACAGATCTCTGTCTGTCCTGACTGTTTTTCCCAAACATCTCCTCCAGTCCACAGCCATCTACTATTTTTCTCTTTCAGAAATGGTCTAATTGATATAGTAGCTAACTAAAGTCTATGTAATTGTTCTCTGGTATTTAACTTTGAAAGCTGCTGTTTCTATTTCAGATCTGAAGAAGGGGTCACATGCCTCAGAGGCTTGTCTGGTATTTCCAACTGTGTAAGTTGGTTTAACAAAAGGTGCTACTTCTACCTGCAAGCCTTGCCCTGTCTACATCTCTTGACCATCCAGGCTACCACAGAGTGCTATTAGGACTCCTGATGTCACCTTCATTGTCAAGTCAAAACAATGCCACCAAGAGGTTAGGCTCTGAAAGGGGTAAAGGATGTACCATTTTGTAATACACAATGATTGTCACTGAAGTGAAAGCCAGGTATTACACACGGGATTTAAAATCACGTGTCATGAGTTATTCACTTCATTTTGGACTAGGTCCAAAATGCTGCCCCTTGCTGTTGTTATCTGTGACACTTTGCTGTCATTTCTGGTTTTGCTTTCTCCCTACAGGCGCTGGATGAGCCATTTTCAGGCTGTTGTATTGTTTCAGGCATGTAATGGTTTAAGTGAAAAAAAAGGTGCAGTGCCTTATTCCTGAGTAAGAAGTCTTATTTCCTTATGTCCTCCAGTTTCCTGTGGCACGTTTTAATAGCAGACCCTGCAGTTTCTTCCCCTAATCTGTGAGCAATACTTATCCTTTCCTTCACACCGGTTGCCAGCTGCTTTTACAGGCAGACTGTGTTTATGTGCTATCTGAAGAAATCAAATTATATCCATAATGAAGAAATCAGTCATGATACAGTGCATTTAAAATACAATTCTGATATGCAGTTTGTAGCAGGAAAAATGTACTCCAGTGGCCAGGGAAATCCCATCATAAAAGAGCTGTATGATACAGAAGATACCTTAGTCTGAATTACCGTTGTGTAGTTACATTACAGTCTATTAAACCATTGTATATTCAGGGTTGCCATATTTATATTTCTTACAAAGGTAAAAAAAAGTGACTAATGATTGTGGGTGCCTGAATTTTCAAACATCTAATTTGACTGTATTTTAAAATGGTTCAGGTTTTAAAATGGTTGAATGCGGATTACTTTCTGAAAACAAGCATAATTTATTTCACATCACCCAAAACCAATAATAATTTTGGAAACTTTAAACCTGTTTATCTTTCTCTTAGTCTTCTATTTAGTCATTATAAACCAGTATGTCACATAGTCTGTCAAAAAATGTCAATAAAACTGGATTTTCCTGGCATCAAAGGTAAGCAAAAGACAATTGTTTATGAAGATGTAACTTTTACTATATATTTTAATGTTGTATTTAGTAAGAACATGAAACAAATAAATTTTTTATACTGTTTTTAGATCATAAAGAATTAAAAATGTCATCCCGTACAAATCCTCAAGCACAAAAGAACGCTTCAGCTTCCTTTCTGGGGTTCAGATCACCTTTTGCTTGGCTTTTCTCCTTTAGAAAATCAAGGAAAAATCAGACTCAGCAGCAACCACGGTGAGCTATACATATATATATGTATACATTACATTATACATTATGTCCAGCTTTTAAAAAGTCTATGAATTGTTCTGTGTTTTGCTTAGAAAACTTTGTTAAAGTTATTTTTCTAGTCTCTTGCCTTTCACCTCGCTGAGATTTTACTTGGTTATGTAATGAAAGATTATCTGTTCTGTGTCAGAAGAGTAAGGCCTAAGTGGCAAGTAATAGGTGAAGTCTTTTGGCTAAATATATTTTACTCAGGTTTTGCATAAAGGTTTTAAGTATATGAGAGCCCCTAGACTTCGCAGCAGCTGCGTCCTATTTAATTCCCTCTCAAGAGGACAAAGTGTAAGGTGCACGGGGATCTGGTGGCCTGTGGCTGTGATACAACATGAAAGCATAGTCTTCTGAAAGCATAGTCTTTGCAGGCCGTGGCAGAGAGTACCAGCCCCAGGCAGCTCTGCTGCATCAGTTCCCACCATTTCTAGCCCCGAGGCAGCTTAGAGTCAGGCCTGCAGCTTTAGCTGTAGTTGGGCAAACAGGGTGGTTCTGCAATGCTTTTGTCTTCTGTGCTTCATCAGGGCTTTGGTTTCGACTGGATCTGAACTAACGATGGTCTTCTATGCAGCACTGGAGGTGCTGTTTGAAGAGCATCCTTTTCTCTTACCATCCACAGGGTTAAAGCTGCTGTTTGGAGGGAACTGGGCGGCAGGGGCTACACTTAGCTAGTTAGGCTGACTCTTCTAACTTCGGTCCTGATATGGTCCTGTATGTTGGCAACACCTGAGTGAAGTAGTAGTATATTTATGTGCATCTTGAGGTAATGCCTGGGACTGGCAATCATAGGCAAAGGTGCATTGTGCAATCTAAGTGCTGTGAAATCAAAGTAGGAAGCTGCAAGATCTTTGGCACAAAATGCTGATTTTCATTCTGTTTAGAGAGTCTCAGGCTGGTATTCTGGGCCATGCCTGGGGCTCCTAGGTGGCACAGCGCTAAGACAAGGAACAGCTATAATAAACAATGACAACAAGCCTCTAAAGAAATGATGGTTAGTCCGATACCATAGATTTTGTAACACAACAGCTTGCCATTGTGTTTCTGTCAAAGCAGCAGGAGATTTAAGGAGAGGTTTGAATAGAGGCCATGAGGTTAGCTTTGTGGATGTTTACTGGTAACAATTCTCCTACATAGCATCGCGGCATACAAAAAAAAATGTGCAAAGTTTTAACACTGCTCTGTACACGTCATCTGCTCCCTCCTCTTCCCTGTGACAGGGTTTAGTGGTGGACTAGGTTAGCTGTTGGACTCGATGATCTTCAAGATCTTTTCCAGCCTGAACGATTCTGTGATTCTATGGTAATGCTCATCCTGCTGGGACACACCAACACCAGACCACAGGCCTCCGTGCAGAATAAAGGGGAGCTTGTGTAACTGAGAATCAGGTTTCAAGAGCACTTTATCCTGGTGCGCTGTAAGGTAGCCAATGCACTAGTGAAGGTCTAGGCTTTGCTGTAGAATCTAAGCATTGAAACGATTTCTTAATTTAAGAAGGCAAAAAAATAAAATGTGCCTACTCATTGCATCAGCTTTTCTAGTATGTGTTTATCTGGCTTTTCTACAAAAAAAATCTATCGTCTCAGGCTCAGATGCCTTTGATTTCTTACCAAGCAGAGCTTGAAAAATAAACAAGTCAATCCTGACGTGTAACTGAGCTGATTGCTACATTTTCTAGTCACGCCTCTCTGTTGAAAACTTCCCCCACCCTCTTCTAGGTGTTGCCGTGGCATGTGGTTTGCTTTATGCATAGACAAAGTACTAAAATAATCTGCCTCTCACAGGTAGAGTTATTTTGGAGAGCTAGTGAAATACAATAGGAGGCAGCACTGTAAATCCTGCAAGTAAGCTTGACTGGCAGAAGCTTTGAAATAGTTAAATATTAATGGCTGTTTAGAGGGTCCTTTCTGTACTGGAGAGACAGTTTCATCAGCTGCGGTGGTGTTTTGCTGTGAGAATAAATTATGGATGCTGCAAAAAAGAGAACGCTTATGTGGAGATACGGAAGATGCTAGTAGAAGGTTTGTAACTGTAGTCTGAAGGGAGTTAAATGTTTGATGACTTTTGGTTCAAAGGTGTTTGGTGTTCTTGAATTCATACTTACTCTTTTCTAATATGTGTGTTTCATACTGTAAAGGAAATGCTGTTCAATTGTGTTTTCAGCATATTTGAGTTCTATGTTTGTTGCTTAGCTGGCTTTTTATGTAGTACTGGTAAGAGTAGTATAGAAGAAAATGGATTATACTCTGACATTAGACAGCTGGGGAGATCGCCTAGGGAAGACAGGTGCCTCAGTGAAAATACTAATTTGCAGCAGATTTTGGTTTGTGGATTTATATTATTGTTATCAGTATTGATAGAAGTAAGTGGAGTCATCTTTTAATCTTACATTTGGTTGTCATAAAAAGAAACATATGTATATAAATGAAAAAGTATAAAATACAACTTATTTTCCATAGCGAGTAGTATTTTTCTGATGGGAAATATTTATGAATTCTTTTCTGTTTATGAGTAACAGATAATGTTTACAAGTGTGTATGTGTGTGTGCATGTGTGTGCAAAATAATGTAAACATTGTTCAATGTTCCTAACCAAAAAAGAAACTGAATTACTTTTTTCCTGCAATTAAGCAATATTTCTCTGGAAGTAAGCAAAACTTTAATTTTGAAATTCTGAAAAACTTAAAAGAGTTAAGAAGAAATAATGAGACAGTTTGAGAAGTGGAGGGATTGGCATAGGGAAAAGATTAAAATACCTTTGTCTGTGTAAGTTGGCAGGGAGGAAAATAAAGCAGGATGCAATGACCAGTTATTTCTGAAAGAACAGTGACAACAAAGACATGGAGAAATTTAGAGTAGTGCCAGAGGTTCAAATGAAAACTTACTTTTTGCCTAGACTATCAGAAGACATTTCTGACTAACACATCTGCTTCGTGTAGCTTCGTTGCGAAGAGCAATTAGTGCAACACCAAGCACAGCACCAAGTGGGAAGAACTGTAGAGTGGCTTTGCACAGTAAAACTTAAGAAGAAAGCTTCTAACAAAGCTTTTATTTTTTTGTTATGCATATAATTAAAATTAAGGTAACCTGCTAAGCCACCAGATTTCATTTAACTTGGTTTGCAGGAAATCACTGTAAAAACTCTGAAACCTAAGTTTCATTCTTAATTTGCTGTAGAAGCATTAAAACATACTCAATATTATTTTGGTTTAAAGGAAGAGCTACATGCATCTCTGAGTCCTGGTTTTGTAATTTCATTCCCAGGGGGCAGCAACCAACTGAAATAATGGCTGTTCGTACTGGGTGCTATGAGGAAAAATTAGGAATTTCAGATTCAGACTGTCTGGCCAGATCCTAAGCCCACTGAGGTCAACAGGCTTGTTTCCTTTGGTTTCAGTTGGACCCCATGTCAGAGAGGAATCCTGGTTTTACAGTTCACAATTACAGAAGCAAAAACAAATTGCACCTTTCAACTGTTCTTCCCTGCCTGCAAGCACATTGCAAACAAATGACAAAGCACTTCAGGAGGAAAGGCTGGGCCACAAAGAACCTGCCAACAAGCCAGTTTATACTTGCTGTTGAAGCACAATAAAGTAGTTTACCTGAGCACAAGAAGGTTTTAAGAGCCTAAGAACAAGGTCATTCAAAAAGACTTTGAGACAAACAGGACTGAGCAGAACTGTCTTAACCCTACTTCACTTTCTCTCAAGAATTAACTTCCTGGGAAAAAACAGATTCTGAGACAAGGAAGAGCTAGCAATAAGCACGAGCAGAGCTACATTTCCTTCAGGGCTTTTTAAGGGACTGGGTTTACTTAGTTGTAAAATAAGCATCTGCAGACTCTTAATAGACTCAGTGAAGACAAGTCCTGTTCTTGGTTTTTTATTTTAGTTTGTATTTGTATGTCTGCAAGTCACCCCATAGAACAGAATACCTTTTACGTTCAAGGCTTCTTAGCTTGTTCTAACCACTGCATTACTCACAGACGCTCTAGCCAGTTCTCTGCCAAGTCCTTGCAGTTCTAGATAGCTTAGGAAACCAGATGATTTTTCTACCATGTGTTAAAAATGGCTAAGTAAAGGCTATTTCAGGGGAGTAGCAGCAAGTTCCAAAGTTCGCACGGAAAACAATCTGCCGTCGGTCTGTCCAACTTTGCAGGGGCAGAGCACAGCTCTGTGTCTGTGCAGGGTGAAATGGTAGAAGAAAACAATAGAATTGCAGATGCAAAACAATTACAGATTTACTAGTTAACTTTGGCTATTAGTAGTACCTACAAAATTGTTGTTGTTTGGAAAAAGAAGTAATACCATCTTACCGTAAGGCTGGATTGAAAAAATTACTTTATGGCTGTTGCAGAATTGAGATATCAGTAGGCTGAGCTCATTCTTGGCTTTGCAGCTACATTTGCAAGCTGACAAGGCCATACTGAATGGTGTGCTTCCCCAGCATTTTTTCGTTAGCAGGACTTTTTTGTGGGGAAGCGTGGATTCTTCATAGAGCAGTCTTTTTTCAGATGCTTCTCAATAGTTGTTGAAGAGAAACTGCTGCATATTTACTACCTGGTAGAATTACATCACGTTCCTTTTCAAAGCCAACATTTAAATCCTTCTGCCCACAGATATGACGGTTCTGCTAGTCCATCTTCAGAAGGGGAAGAAATGGCAGCGGTGAGTAGCTTATCAACTTTCTTGTCAACAATGTTTAAACCACAGATTTTTCAAAAGCTATAGTCCCCTTGACACCTGTTTAAATAGCATTCTTGCAGTTCCTGTTTTAAACACTAAGAAAAATATCTGTGTTGTGAACCTATTGAACACAGTGGAATGAACTGGACCTGTAAACAATAGAAGTCCAAAGCTTTCCTAAGTAAGCTCTGGTCAGGTTTCAGTTCTCTTTTAATGACGGAATAATTGCATGGATAATTTTCTAGGCCAGAACCCTCACATATTTTGGCAACTGTAATCAACCTGCAAAATTCACACTGAATGAATAATCTTGTGTATTTACTTTTTCTTTTCATTTGTACAAGGGTGGAAAAGAGTAACTGACTTGGGCAGGCAGAAAGCTAGAGCCTCTCCTGCAACATTTCCATGTGCAGAATTACTATGTAAATGTTGACAGCAGGAAATTATTTTTTGGCTGAATGTGCCACCTTAGAAGCACAAGCTCAGTTTAAGGATGAAACAAGATTTATTTCTGATGTAATTCAGGTGCATGCTGTTGAAATAAACAGATTTTCTCCAAGGATGATATTTGCTATGTTAATTAGTTTATTGTCCTGTATTATTAACACATCTTTCCTCCTCTTCAGTTGTGTGGTATAACCACAGAGGGGACTAAGAAGGTACACGGTATATAATCAAAGGTATGGAGGAGGTAAATTGGCCACCTCTCTTCGCTCATATTTCAAAAACAAAGGGATAATCAATATTAATACATGACTGAACCAAGATCTTATCAGAGAATCCTGCCTATAAGTAGACTATTGTAGCTAGACGAGTGAAATATTACAAATATTGAGAACTAGAAAGTAGTAAGAGTTTTTATTTAAAAAAGGGAGGAAGAGTCTCAGCTAAAATACATCAGCAGTTCAGCAGTTGTCTGCAGTTCTACCAGCTGAAACTGTGAACTGAGAGAAATGTGGATGTGGTAGGAACCTCTCTGGCTTAACTAAACTCAGATGGGGAACAGGATGACATTTTCCCCACTGCTAAGGTAATCTATCACAGCCCTCTAAAGTGCTGTCTTGCAATATGAAAATTGAATCAGTAAATCTCTGTTGGGAGGTCAGTGTGGGAATTTTAAAATGTGCTCGTCAAGGAAGAAGTGATTAGGAAAAACTAAATTAAGAGATACAATGCAGTAAGGATGCACATGGAGGAAATAAGTAAACGATGCCCCTTATTATAAGGTCATTATAACTCATGTATCCAAAATAGGCTATGGTATGAGGACAAGATGAGGAAATCTCCCTATTACATATGTAAAAGTCCCTAAAATGCATGCAGCCTTACAGTCCTCAGTTGTATATTTTAATAATGCAGCATTTAACGGACCCACAAAGTGTTTACTGACCTCTGTGACTTGTGACACTATTTGCAGTGTGACACATGAAACGTGATTTGAACCAACATGCAGATAGTATCATGTTGCCTTCACATTTTTTACAGGCTGAAATGTGTAATTCCCCAATGTCAACTGAAACAAGTGATCATTCTTTTGGTGCAAATAAAAATGAAACGATGGAGAAAAGTACACAGGAATGGAATGAACAGCTAGAGAAGGAGTTTTTCAGTGGTAAGTGTGTGTCCTTACTTTATTCTGATATTATTTTTGACAGAAGTGACTGTGGTGACTGATTTCAGAGAACTTTCTGCAAAAGATAGGCTGTAAAAATATGGGTCATTACTCTCTAGCACAGTGGCTACTTTTTGCTGGCTTTGTCTGACAGCATAATGTCTGCTTGACATTGACTTCAAGATGTGTCACTGATTACTCAGAGTGCATTTCATCTCACACTGATATAGTTCAGAAGAATCACACCTTAAAAGTGTACATTGCTCTCTGCTGATTCTGACAGGAGCCCATGTTGCATCCTTTAGGTGCAGTCATACAGGTATGTGAAAGAATTTCGTCCCAGTTTCCTGCATGCATAATTTTGATAATGATGAATTACTGGGCCTGGTTTTATGAATTGTAAAGCCTCAAACCACAGAAGCAAGAGCCATTATGGCATTCAGTTAGCTTTCTGGCAGCCCTTATAGCACCAGTCAAAAGCTGCTGCTTCCTTTTTTTTCCTGTCACTGCTGGGAAGTGAGGCAAGGTCAGACCCAGCCTATGGGACTACAGAGGTGTTCTTTCATAAACTTTCTAAAAAAAAAAAAATGTCCATGAATATTACTTTCTACCACCCAAAATTACAAGTGATCACAGCTGGAAGAGGAGACTCCTGCATGGTGGGCAGTAGTTCTTCTGCAACTCCCAGGCCTGGCACTGCTTTTGGGTGTCAGTCATAGCTGCACACTTGCCCACTAACAAAGAAAGACTGTACATAGCTTGGCTGATGTCCTCCAAATGGAAGACTCAGAATCAACACTTTATTTTCCTTGTTCTAAGTTGACTCTCTCAGGAGCTTTATCTCCTCTGTGTTGAGAAGAAACTTAAAAAAATGGAAAATTTTAGTACTTTTGTTACCACCTTTTACTCCCCCTATACATACCTAGCAATGCTTTCTTAATCATTCTGTACTATTTGCACAGATCTGTAATGACTGATCAGTCTTTTTTATTTAAATGGTTAGGAAATGCTGTAACAAAACAGCCATACCCATTTGTGTTTCTATCTTATGTGTACTAATACACATAATATTTCAAAATACAAAATAATACAATTAGCAAAGGCATAATTGTTTTTGCCAATAAAAATATTTTAAATACATAGCTGTGGCTTAGTCTTATGACTGAATATGTTGGTTAACTGAGCTGTATAGTGTTTAATTCCAGTTCATGAGTCTGTGTTGCTAGAATGAATCATAGGTTCCTAACTATTTAATTACCCTTTTTTTATCCAGAAAATGCCATTTTCAGTGCTCATTTTAAAGTTAAAAGCTACAATTTAGTGGAGAACTCCTTTTCTGAATGAAACAAACAGTGGACATGCCAGACCACTGAATATGCTTGTTTGATGGTTTGCAGGATTCTGTGTTCTCTTACAGTCAAATCATAACTCTGCTTTGTAAACACACAGAAAGGTCCGTGTTTCCCTAGTGAATTCTTTTCAGGAATTTTTTGCTTACGAACTAGACTGTATATGTATAGAGCGCCTGAGTAAGAATTTAGACTTCAAATTGTTTTGTTTTTCTTTTAAATAGCATAAAGACTAACATTTACATAAAGAGCAATTTTAAGATCAGTCATAAAGCAGCACATTGTTTTGCTTGCGGTCATTAATGGGTGACTGCTGAAAGGTCCTATGGATGAAGAATGTGTGGTTTGGGAAGGGTTTTGAATGCTGAGAAGCTGACTCCTTTCAAAACCAGTACTGATTATTAATGTAATACATGAAAGTTTTTAACATAAATAGTCATAAATTGTTAAAGAAAACAAGCCCAAGTATCTTTTTCCCTGTGCAGTTCTAAATGATCTGGATGACCAGCTGGCCCAGGAACAAGCCCAAGACCCGCTGGACAGGACAGTGTCTACTAGCAGTGCATCAAGTGTCCAATACATTAATGCATTCCCTACTTCAAAGAGACAGACTGCTAGTAGGGGGCAACACAGAAATGACTGGAGTGACATGCCTAGCACATTTTTCCCAGATGGACTGAGAACAATAAGAGCCAAAGATGAACACAAGATTTTCGTCAGACCAAGGAAATTACACAATGCATATATAAACTGGCACCAGGCAGCCTTTCAAGAAGATTACAATTATGGTGATCCAGCTGATGGAAATCCTCATCGGCTGAGCAGCAGGCTGTCTTCTGTTTCTTTTGGACGGTCTTCAGAAGGTAGTTTATATCCTCCTTCCATAACACAGAACAGTGGATTTAGGCACAAGAGCTGTATGAACAGGGATACAGCTGGCAGAAGTTACTCTGTGTGTTCCCTTCGGAGATGTCCATCATCGGTATCTTCTGACCAACTATCATCATCTAGTTTACAACATCCATTGGCAAGGGAGAACAACAATGGTTTTCTACCAAGGTTTGGTCGACAGAACCCAAAGAGAATTCCTCTGTCTTCTATTGTATGGAACAACACCCCAGACTCTCCTGGACAAATATCAGCTCAAGAAAAAATGTTTAGAACCCGGTCGCTGATGGAGTTTCATGCTACAGACTGCAGCAGATATCCCAGCTGTTCGCAAGAAACCAAGAAATATGCATGTTACCACTCAAAACACCATTACAGAAGATCGATTTCAAGCAGTAATTGCTTTAGTAGAGTTAGTTGCCCTGACAAAGCTACTTCTCCGTTGCCCTTTGATAACTGGGAAAACTATCCGTTATACAAATCAGAAAATAATCTCTCTAGATCCTACTATAGAGATACTTCTTCTCATGGCAAGTTGTATGCAAAGCAAAATTCTTCATATGGAAAAAAAGACAGCTATCCTTCTTGGGCTGATATTCCTCAGTACTACAGTGATGAAACATTTATTTCCCCTGATGCCAGTTTTGAAATGATTATGGCTAATTTAAATGACCAGCAGTGGGCACATACAAAGAATGCCAAGTTTGGTTCACAGCGCCTCCAGAATGATTTTCACATGTATTCTCCAGAAAATACAAATATCAAAAGGACAACAAGAAGTGCAAATAGAACTTTTTCAGAATTCACAGAGGGCTGTCAGCCCTGGCTAAGTTGTAACTCTTCAGTTTCTTCATCTAATAGTAGAACTGATGAGCCAGTCTTTCTTAGTTTGAAGGACCAAACAAAACCTATAGGACTGAACAGGAATTCAGCTGTTGTTGCCCAAAGAGGTACTAAGGCAGACTTCACACAACTAGAA
This sequence comes from Microhierax caerulescens, assembly GCA_035590215.1. Lineage (NCBI taxonomy): Eukaryota > Metazoa > Chordata > Aves > Falconiformes > Falconidae > Microhierax > Microhierax caerulescens. The sequence goes on along the minus strand of JAVJGJ010000014.1, from coordinate 17,783,677 downwards.
AAAGTTGAAGGTATGAAACTGCCAGACAAAGACATGCTGTTACAGTCAGTTTCTCAACAAGGAGATACAAACTGCATCAACACCCAGGATTTTCCCTCTAAGAGCCCTGCTTCTGCCATATTGCAACGCACTGCATCTCTCTTTAATACAATGAGATCAAAGAGACAAACCGAAGTCACTGCCAGAGAAGATACTGCAAAAATATATACATCAAATGGTGATAAAAGAAATATACAAATGAAGGAAAATTATTGCCCACCCAACAGTGTGTTCAATCAGCCTCCCTGTAATTTGCCAGCTGATGACAGCAGAAAGGAACTTCTTCCAAGTCAGAAAGAACAGGAACATAATCTGCATTATGCAGCAAAAAGAGAGAGCATCACACAGGATAATTGGAGTGCAGAAGCCATGAACCAAGCTACTCCAAAGAGACAGTTGTCACTGCTGAACGTTGCTTCTGCTCCATCCGCTGAAAAATTAGCAAACTGTCAAGGCATGTTCTCCTGTCCTCCTGAATGTTCATCCAGCTCCTCACAAAGCTCTCCAGAAGCACTTTCTCATAAAGACAATTCTAAATGCTTAGGAACACTAACTAGCTCTTCAGTAAATTGCACAGTTCCTGAATCTCAAACTGAAGATGGAAAACCAGCTCAAGTGAGCAGAATAAATGTTACCAAAGAGATTTCACAGAAAACACTGCAAAAGACAAGCACTTTAGTTACTAAGGACTATAATGGACAATGCACTACTAGTTCTCCACAAAACGCAAATTCTGGAAATACTTATACACATAACTTTGATGGAGACCCCAAGGCCTCTGAACAGAGTTTAAGTTATTTTTGCCTTGAAAAAGAAAGCGGAAAAGTAAGGAGTAATTCACCTTGTACTGAAAGACTTCACAAGCAAGACAGCTTGCTGAGACACACCAGTAGCTGCAGCATTACTGGCTCCCCTAGCCGAAACAGCCTCAAATCTCATGACCCGCTTGTTATTTATTACACTTTGCCTAGAAAATCAGCTAGCATTGCTGGTAGTATTATGTCAGATAAGCCCATCTCTCTACCTAGAGAAAGTAGAACCATATATGGTCGTTTAAGGTCTGAAACTCCACATAGAGCTGATGCCTTTTGTTCTAATCAAAGAGATGTGTCTTGTTCAGACTCAAACCATTCCTTTTTAACATCAGCATCATTAAGCGCTGCTACAAGTAACAAAGAAAAAGATTGCCCCAGCCCTTTAACCAAAAGTCCTAATGATTCAGTAAGTAGCAGTACATCAGTTGAACTGACAGACAGATGTAAACATCTAAGCAGAAGAGAATCCCCTGTGTTTTCAGATTGTAAGGAGAGAGGAAACTTTTTGCAGAAATATAAAACTACAAGCACATTTACAGTTTGTGTTGATGAAGATCATGTCAAGTATCATGAACTAGTTTCAATTTATTACACGTTACCACGGAGGCATTCAAGAACATTTTGTAATGCCTTTAGAGATAATCCAGAGGATGCAGATTTACCTTGTCCCAAAGAAAATGCTCAGTCACCAAGATTGCAAAACAAGAAAAATGAAGACTATGTGAGTTTAGCAAATGTTTTTTTCCCCAGCACTTTGGAAAAAGAGGTGCCTTCATATTCTTCTGACCAAGTATCTTCAGCTGTGGTCACACCTCAGAACTTAGGAGCTTCTGTTGATAGTGAAGGAGAGAATTCCCACTTATCTCCTAGCTCTGAGAAGATAAGTACTGCAAAGTCAATCAGTATGATACACAGCAGGAAAGATAGTTCAACAGATCTTTCATTAGCAGAAAGAGTGCTTTCTGACATGGTGACAAAAGAAATTTCTTTTGGTGGTCCACAATCCACTGCAGTAGTGGCTAAGCCAGGTAAGACTATTTCTGATCCTTCAAGCAGCCAAAATACAGAAACACATCTAAAGGAAAAGAAGGAAATTTTACAAACAGCCTCACTGCTAATGTCCACTCTATCAACCCCTCCCAGGCCAGGCAGACATTTAGAGAATCCTTTGTATTCTACTTCAACAAAGGAAAATACTATACAGAAGGGAAACTCTGAAAACTGCTGTCAGCCCCCTAAGGTGAACACCAATAAAAATCTGAACAATTTACTCCTCCACGCAGGAGGGAAGAGTTCCCTTGGAAGGAGCAGTAACACAGAGCGTGCTGATGTGCCGCTTCCTCCTGTGGAAGACAAGTACAGGGGTAGCACTGAAGTCAAACAGAGAGTAAATTTCCTACACCAAAGCACATCTCTGTGTAATAATAAAAGTAGTGGACTGCAATTAAGGGCTGACAGTTCAAAAAAAAATGCAAATGATTTAAAGTCTTGTAGCAAAGTTCTTTCAGAGTCTTGGAACAAAGCACCTGAGGTAAGCACAGCTTCCAGCGCTGATCCATTACTTCAGCTAGATGAAGGGGTTAGCACAGATGCAGATGAATTAAAGAATTCAAAAATTAAAAGAGGGCAAAAATCACAGAGTACTCAAATGGGTAAAGATTATAGTGGTTTGCAGGAATCAGAGAGGCACAGTGAAGGCCGCCTGAACATTAACTGTAAGGATAAAGTCCTCAGGGTTACACAAGATCAGAAGATAACACAGAGCACAGAAGATGAGAACAAGCTTCTCTCTGACTGCACAAGAGACAAAGTCAAAGATGCAGAAAAGAGGAAAAACAGACCTTCAATTAAAAATAAACTGGCAGCTGTTTACAAAACAAGTCGAAAATTTTCAAGTAAAAATTTACCCCCCAAACCACATATAAGTAACATTTTTTCACAGAATGATGGAAGTGCCACTTCTTTAGAGGTCGGTGTGTCCCTTGACTCACTGATTTCAACAGATTGTCATGAGCCATTTCTGCAGTTGGACAATGAAAATCAGAATGACAGTCTGGACCCTGATAAGAATATGCCCAGACCAAGAACAGCTGAGAATAAGAAGAATGAAAATAGGAATGATCCTTCTTTGCTTGTTAATAACACCAACTGGAGGTCTTTTACAAGCTCATACATCCAGAAAGAAGCCATCAGTCCCCAAAAAACTACAGGGAAAGTGGAAAATTCACCAAGTCTTACAACCCTATTTCCAGATAAAGCAGTAACCACGAGAAATAAGAATTCCCATAGCCTTGATCTCAGGTTAGAAAGCAAAAACCAGCCCACCTCTCCCAGTGCTACTATATTGGACCCAGTGGATGATGAGAAAAGAAGAGCTAGCAGTCGTGCCTGCAGTCCTCCCCTGACACTTATAACTGACAAAAACTCAAACACATACGTAAATAGCTGCTTGCAGGCAGGCCTATGTCCAGAGCAAAACTTGACTCCCCAGAGAGTGCGTGGTCAGTGTCAAAATACCTCTCAGTCTGCTAGCTTAAAAAATGCTAACTTGCATAGCTATCAGTTGTGCAAGAGTCATGCCAAAAATCAGCATGAGCGTCACCTTTTTGAGAGTATTTGTGCTCAAGATTCCCCTGAGACCTTTGCCTCGGGAAGCAATATTCTGCCAGAAGTTGGTACACATGGGAAGAGGTTTAAATCTTACTCAGAGCTGTTGCCTTGTGATGAAAATGAAAACTGGGCATCGGATGATGAAAGGTGTTACAGCACAAGAAATTTGATGTATCCTTCTGTTGAATTTGGTATATTTGGCAAAGAACAGCAGTTGGCTTTCCTGGAAAATATCAAAAGGTCACTCACAGAAGGGCGATTATGGAGACCTTGTCTTCTTAATAACCCTGGTGCTCTCAGAGATGGAGAGACCCCTCCTGTAAATAGGGCTGAGCTTTTGAGCTCAAGTTCTGCTGGGAGCAAAATGTCATCGGCTGCTTCATCCCCCCAAGAGCTGACTGATACCCATCAGGAGTACCCAGCAGCTTACTCGGACTCAGACAGTGATACCACCACCGATGATGAATACTACCTAGATGAGATAGATAAAGAATCGGAGCTATGAAGGGCCTGTGGTGCTAAGATGGCACGATAGCTTGGTAGTTTCTGGGCAGGCAAAAACATGTAAAAAACTTTGAGCCAGTTCTGGTGCTGCTATAAATTGGTACAACTTCATTAGTTTTAAAGAAGTTAGTATGTTACATTAGCTGAGCATTTGACTTTTCAGAGTAAATGTGTGGCTTCAGCATTGTTTCTCCTAGCAGGGAAGGAAGAGTGTTAAAAAATCCTTTCCCAGAATAATAGAAGGTAAACAACTGTGGAGCTTTGGGCAGTGTAACTCCAGAGATGGCTTTCCTCTGAGTCAGCAAGCAGTGGCTTAGGCTCCTGCCAGCTACACAGTGCTGGAATGGATAAATTCTCAAGACTGAACAGAAAAACAAGGGCTTGCTTTGCTAATAAATTGCTGTTTCTCCAGTTTTCCTTGTTTACCAGATCAAGCACGATAAAGCCAATCTATCTCATGCAACAAACACCACCCCCCACCCAAAAAAATGAAACCTGTTCAGTTTTTATAGCGTATTCTATATGAAAGTTCTTTTTCTGCATTCCTGGGAAGCATAGCGGCAATGTTTCCAGTAGCATTTGTTCTGCCATGCAGCTGAGGTGGATTCCACACTGGGATTTTTCTCCTGAGCATTGTTAAGAGCAGTGAGCAATGTGAGTTAGGGCAGTGCTGCTAGTCACGGGGAACAGCTCAGCCAAGGGCACAGCACTGGAAAACTCACCAGAATTCCCGTGGATGCTGAGGAACATGGCTGAGCATGGAAATTTGCTTTTCAGACATGGGAGGTTCATAACCAGCACAGCTTTGGTCACAGATGAGTGAACAGCAAGATTTCTGCCTTGGACTTGGGAACAGGTTAATTTGCTTTAATAACCTGACACCTTAAAACCACGCAAAAAGTGAATGTAAAGATTTACCCTATTTATTTCCTATATAAACCTCATAGGTTGAATCCTAAGCTGTCCTAATAGTGGGAAGACAACCAATAGAGCTTGGTATGTCACCAGGTTCTCCTGCTGCCCCTGTGCTCACCAGTCTGGGGGTGAGGCACCTGCAGCCGCTGGGCTCCAAGGCAGCACCACCCGAAGCAGCCTGAGAGGGCACTTGGCTGGGTCTTGACTGTGCCCTACAGTCTGGCAGGTTTTTACATACAAAGTAAATAAAACCAGTAAGAAATGCTCTTTGCCTTTTGCTAAATTACCATCCCTTTTTGGTATTTTTCAACCATTCCTGCTGTCACCACAGTATTTTTTATCTTTCAAATTAAAGCTGTAAATATTTTCCAGTGGCTCTTCTTTGGCCACACTAACAATGTAGTATTATATACTCAGTAGCCACAACTGGTCCTTGCCCATTAAATTTCTAACTAAGCTTTGATCTCTTTTTATGAAAAATCAGAAGCAGCTCACTGAGCCAGAAGATAGTATTTAAAATTACTTACAGATTTACTTCTACTTTATTTCTAATTTCACACATGGTCTAAAATTATTATCCATATTTTTATATACTTTTTAATTCAACAAAATTTCTGTAGGACATAATTATATTTTTGTAACTGGAAGGACAGTATACTGGTATTTTAAAATAATATATTTTACACAAAACAAGCAATGCTTGTATCACTGACTACTCCACAAGAAACTAAAAGATGAAAATATCGTAGTAGGTAACTGGTATCCTTATTTTTTTATACTGTAAACTTCGTTAAAGAAGTGGCTCTGTAGTTCAAATCTGCACCAATATGTAAGTGTTACTACTGTATACTGGGGTAATTTGTCTTTTGTTGTACATAGAAGGACTAATATAAACTATGTATTTATAGTCAGAATCGCTCTCTACGACATGCCTGTTTTGGAAGGATATAAGCGTATGCTGACATATGCAATGCTGGAAGGAAATTACTACCATATAATTGCAATCTTGTAAAATGTGGTATTCTAAGGAGAAATTATGTTTTTCTGTAAATGGCTGTATTTTATACATACAGGATTCTGTAGAGTAAGGCAATAAAAACAGCGAAGTATCAGTGAGGAATTTCTGCTGCTGTACATTTTTGCAAAGTGTGTTAATCTAAAAATTGGGAATATCAGCCTACATAAGGTAAAGAATGATAAAATTAAATTTACAGGGGAAGTAAATGGTCATACAGTTTTCCTTGACTGGAAATGGATGGTTTAGAACATTTTTATTTGTAAATATTTTCTGCCTGTTCAACAGAAGTTGGATTAAGTTCTCACCTTGTTGGCATGATTTTTTTTTCTTTTGCTATGCTATATACGTACAGGAAACCAGGTGGCTTGATTTAATGTAAACAAGTAAAAACTGCTTTTGGTCATAAATCAGTTGTGGAAGACTGAAGCCTATTGAGGATCTGTAAAGTAATACTGGCACTGAATAATGGTATTCTATAAAACAGCCAGTTGCATGAAAACGTAAGGAGAAATACCCTTTGAGTAGCAATCAGCTTAATTCAGTTTAGCAGAGCCAGAATTTGACACCATCACTCTTCCAAGCTTTTTCTTTGGCAAAAGTATATTCTATAAATGTTCATAATTTATAGGATTTTCATATTTAAAATTTATTTGTTTGAAATAAATTCTGCATTCATATGAAAAATTGTATTTGTATTGTGTTTATTTTTCACTTACTGTGAATACTGTAGACAGTTTATTTAAAAAAATAATCAAGTCCAGCATCTTAGTATTGTTGCCAGGGCGCTGATGGCAGATGATGCCATAGATTTAAAATGGGGCACCCAGCCTCGTTCCCTCACACAGCTGTAGGCAGCAGTCACGCCAGCTGCGTGGCTGGGGCTTGCCTCGTGCAGAGGAAGGATGAGCAATGTCCATATGCTGCTTTCTCCTTTCCTGCCAGCTGATGCGTCTCCAGTACATAAACAGTTTTCTGTCAGCAGTGGTATCTTCACAGTGGATGTATTAACGCCTTAGCGTGCCGCATGCCTACAACTTGCCTTGAGGAGCTGGTACTCCATGGTAGGGGCCGAGGGTAGTATTTGATGAGTAGTTTTACAAGGTGATGAGCTCCATGTGAAAATCACTTCAGCTGGAATTAGGCCCGAGTGGAGCTTGAGTGCCACGTGCAGCGTGAGACTCACCACTGTCTTTCTACCTTAATTACTACAGCCAGCGTATGTGGTACCTGAGTTCAGTGGTGCAGTCCCTCAGCCTGGTTTCAGAAGGAAACACAGTTTATGACCTAAGATGTTGTTTCTGTCTAGATCTTTGTCCACCTATTAGGTAACTCATGTCCCCAGATGACCTTTGACATTTCTAATAGCTCGATGACATTTGACAGAAGGGACAAAAATCTCATGGTTTCATCCCAGGGTAACTCAGGCTAGGAAGGGACCTCAGGAGGTCTCTGCTCCAACCTCCTGCTAATGGAAGGTTGGCTCTGAGGTCAAGGCAAGCTGCTCAGGGCTTTATCCAGCTGGGACTTGAAAATCTGAGGATGGAGACGGGGCATCCTCTCTGGGTAGCCCGTGCCTCTGCCCAACTGTCCTCACGGCAGAAACATTACAGGCTGAGCCTCTCCTTTCAACTTATGCCAGTTATGCCTCATCCTTCCGCCCTGTACCGTCTCCTCAATGATCTACCCAGGGACACTGGGGGCTTCTGTAGGGTCCATCCTCTCCCTGAAGCCATCTCTGCTCCAGGCTGAGCAAGCCCAGCTGCCCCAGCCTCTCCTCACAGGGCCAGCACTCCAGCCCCACCAACTCAGCAGCTCCCCCTGAACTGGTCCAGTTTATTGATGTCTTGTATTGGGGAGCCCAAAGCTGGATGCAGTATCTAGATGTGGTCTAACAAGTACTGAGTGGAGGGAGATGCTGACCCCCTTGACCTCCAGGAAGGAGGGAATTTTTAAATTAAAAGAAAAAAAAAACCACCTAAGCCCTTGTTCATACCGCCCAGGCTGCTGTTGGCTGTTGTGGCTGCCAGGGCTTGCTGATGACCCATGTCCCCCTCGCTGTCCACTGGGACCTGCAGGGCTGTTCCCTCGGACCTGCTCCCGGCAGCTGGTCCCAGCCCACACCAGCGCAGGTGTGGCTCCTTCCCAGGGACAGGGCCCCAAAAGCACCAACAGGCCCTGACCCCCCCACACCACTTCCCAGGGCTGTCCCCTCCCTGCACATGGCCCAGGGCACCATTTCAGCCCATCCTGGAGCCATCAGTCCCTGCCCCAGCAATGCAGTAGGACATGGTCTCCACCTCCCATAGCCCTGCCCACCCAGCCATGGGCCCCCATGATGTCCCCAGGGCCCTGCAGCCATCTCAGAGCTGTGCCTGACCCCGGTTCCCCTCACAGGGCCTGATCCTGATCTGCAGGTTGACGTCCCTGCCTGGCCTCAGCCCTGCTCTGTCCCCACAGGCCTGCTGGGCGATGTGGCCTCTCGGCTGCCCCAGATGCTGTTTGCCACGTGTGGGGTGCAGCCCTGCTGCGCGCCGCGGTGCTGTGCTCCTCAGCCCCGTTGCCCAAGGAGCAGCCTGCCCTTGTGGCTCTCTGGCCACCCAAGTGCAGGACCTTTTGCTGAATTTTGGCTGAATCATTTCTCCACCCTGTCCAAGTCCTTCAGGATGGCAGCCCTGCCCTCAGGCACGCCAACTAGCCCCCCTGTTCAGTGTCATCTGCAAATCCAGCGATGGAGCTCTCCTTTGCCTCTCCTCAGGCCAGCTCCCTGCAGTGCTCGCCTTGTTACCAGCTGCCAGCAGAGACGACCCTCTCATCAGCCCCCCTCCAAGCCCAACCGACCACCCTGATGGCTTTTTACCCATCTGGTTGTTCCCCATCCAGACCATAACACCCTAACTTAGGCACAAGGGTGCTGTGAGAGACAGTGACATCCCTGCTAAATTCAAGGTAAATAACGTTCCCTGCTCTCCCCTACTCTGCAGAGCCAGTTTATCGCCTGGGTCAGCCAGGCATGGCTGGCCCTGGTCTATCCGCGCTGACTGTGTGGATGACTGGAAATCCAAATGTCCTCCTGGCTGGTGCGGAGGGAGAGGGAAGAGAGATCACCCTCGCTGATCCCTGCCCTGAGAGCAGCAGCCAGGGCTGTACAACCTGCCCAAGAATCACGCCTGCAACTCCAGGTTACACTGTACGTGTTTTCTCTTGCCTGTTGGGAGTATCACACATGGTATGCCAGTGGAGATCTGCGGTTATATGAAGCGAGGGGAGTTTAGGAGACTACAGACAAAAGCAAGGAGGAAACCAGACTTGATAATTCCACTTCCAAGGAACCTGTTTTTCATGGTCCGTACGCACCGAGACTTGAAGTTCGTGTTATTCAAAACCACGCAGCATTCGGTTGGGCTCTCATTGTGTTGCATGTGAAAATCCAGGCTCGCACAGAAAATTGAGTTAATTCTCCTACAGCCTTGTCAGCGTGCACACCCCCCTGCCTACCAACACCCTGAAATATTTCCTAGTAGCAGCAAACACTTCTGGTAAAAATTACACAACTTTAGGAGGCAAATCATTGGAGGTTTCCCCTGTTGACTTGTATTCCATCATTTTAAGTCCAAGTCTGTGAAATTACTTTCTTGTTACGTTTTCTCAAGAACATTACCACGGCCCCTCTTTCCCCATCGCCAAGCATCCTGCAGGGATGAGGGCCACCAGCAGGGTCCCACCCGCAGGCCCCAAGCGCAGCTCCAGCTCGGGAACACGGTGGGAGCCCGTGGGCCACTGGCCGAGGGCTGGGGGCCGTGGTGAGAGGCGAGCCCAGCCACAGCAGGGCCCCGGCTCTGTCCTCCACTTCAAACAGTCACGGTGGGTGGGAAAACCTAAAACAGCGAGGAGGAATTGTAAATTTTTTTTTTTTTCTTTTACAGCAATCTCTGCCTGGACAGTGCCAGTTAACAAGCCTCCGAGAAACGCGGGGTTCCCTCTGTAAATCCCGGGCCAGCTGTCCGGCTGCGGGCTGCGCCGTGTCCCCCCACACAGGTGACCGGTCCGGCGGGAGGGCACGGAGAGGGGTCGGCTCCGCGGCCGGGCCTGCGGGGGGCGGGGGGCAGCCGGGCCTCGCAGGGGCTGAGGCGGCCGGGCCGGGCGCCCCCACCTCACACCAGCCCCGCCG
>JAVJGJ010000014.1:17747727-17772906 GCA_035590215.1 Microhierax caerulescens | reverse complement strand
CGGGGCTCGCAGCGCCAACCCGGGCCGCTCCGAACGCAGCGGGGCCGCCGGGGTGGTGGATCTGAAGGAGCCTCGGTGCCGTGCCCTGCTCAGAAGCACGAACGTGGCTTCTTGAACGCCGCACACGCACCAGTTGCTTAAAATGCCTGTTGGGTAAGCACGGCGCTGGGCTCCGAGACCCTGCCGCTGCTCCGTGAGGGAGCGGTCCCGTTCATCTCCGGTTTACTCGGCACAAGCCGCCCCCTGGCCCCTTCTCCTGAGGGTGGGAGTCGGGGGTTGCCCTCCTGGTCCCGCTGTGCTGCCGGTCAGCTCTTTGCTGCTGCAAGTTACTGCCACGGGCTTGACACTAATGATTTTAATTTAGAATAAAAGTAACTTTTGCATCGTGGATTTCATAACGATGATAACCCTGAGATAACCACTCAGCGGAACGTCTATAGTGCTGATTTATATAGGGCAGAGCTAGTCACTTGGTTCCGTATTGTTTGCTGTTCACATAGACGGTACCGAGAGGGTATCTACCAAGTAGGCATGGCCTCTTCGCATCCTGTCTTTAGAAGGCCGAGGCTTGTGGAGTTAAAGAATAGGCATATATCATACAGGTTCTATCTTCAGGCCGACAGAACCCCAGATACTTCAGGTCTGGACTGTCTCCAGCTGCTGTTGTAACTTAGTGCTGGATCGTAGCGCAGTTTTGTAATTGCACAGAAGAATGCAACTGCACACTCGCTGCCAGCGAGGCGGAGGCTGACATCTGCCACACGGGGAGAGCCCTGGCTTCAGAGAGGTTGCTAAAGGTAAAAAGGTGTGAAGATCAATTGGATTCTTGTGCTAGCTTAAATCCTCCGAGATAAACTGATAGGGCATGGGTACTGAGAACCTTGTTTTGACCTCAGTGTGTTCATGTATGTTAGTATTTATATTAATAAATTCAATGTCTTTGGAATGTTTCCAGGTCCTGATGCCACCTGGCATGGAGTGCTTCATGACATTCTGCAGCCTCCAAACCAAGGCAGTGCATTCATGCTGCCAACAGGGAAGAGCTGTTGGCTCATCCTGTGCTAACTGCTGAGCCGTACCCAGAATTATTTAGGAGAGTGCCAAGGATCCTTTAACAATTTAGTGGTACAATTGGTCATATTCCAGTGCATGAGCACTGTTTAATGTACTCATTGAGACACGGGATATAAATTCCAGTTCTCAAACAATTTCAAATGTTCAAATTCTATTTGTAAAATGTTGGTAAGAGTTGCAATTAGTATTTATTAAGGTGCTCCTTTCCAATATAAACTAAACACATCTCAGACTATCCCTGCTGGGATAGTTAAATAAATTTGCATTATCACCTCCATTGCACAAACAAGGATATTGCAATCGGAGTGGGATTGCTGCAGTTAAGGCTTCCCATTTGTAAATTTTGTCCAAATCTGTTACATATTTGGTGTGCATTAGAATTTCAGTCAAGTAGGTCAGTCCTTACTGGCGTCCAGCATGAAACTTACATAGCATAATTAGTAGATTTTACATCCAGGTGAGTCTTCTGAGTGTTAAGTCTAATCACCAGAACTAATGTGCAGTATTGCACATCACACAGTAATTTTGACTACAGGCTGTAACTCTTTGACCCATCTTAGGAAGGTGACAAATGACGTGGAATTCACTTGTTCCCTAGAAAAAATATTCCAAAGATTAAAAATTCATTGCTGAAAATATAGATCTTAGTTTTAATATAAACTGCATAGATTTTTATATTTTTTTTGTGTGGATACTTGGATCACCTTACCCTTCTTTTCTGCTAGGTTTTCCCCTAGGTTTAACAACTGCCCACCATGTCTTTATGCACAGTTGACCATGACAAAGTCAGCTGTTAACTGTTCTTCAGATGATCTACGTACTCTGCTAATGAATTATTTTGAAGGCCTCCCAGGTATTCTTGCAGCTTTTATGAAATACTTCCAAAGAGAAGTAGTGCATTTCCTCCAGCCCTCTTTTCAGTGTAGCTAAACAGAGTGCCTCTCGGTTATGCTCACCTTCATATCTGCAGCACTGTAGGACCTTCCTTCAGGTCTTTTGTTGGCCATGATGCCTGGGCTTTTGTGATAGTCACACAGATCTTCCTACCACAACCTGTATTTCTTTGTTCCTGGATTTGCAGCCGACCCTGTTGTGAAGTATATACTATTCAAAGGGGCCCAGTTTGCTAAGTGAACCTCTTTTGTTCAGCTGCCTCGTTATTGACGCTATTGATTTCACAATTTCCATCTGCAAAAGTAACCAGCAATGATTTCAGTAAAACAGTCAAGGGGAAAAAAAACTTCTTTTCAGATCTTTTAATTTCTCTTCTGCATACATGTCAGAAATAGGGTGGCTGGGTTTTTTGTTCTTCTGTAACAATTTGCATAAATCAATACCTTGTTGCCTTTTCTCTTTCCATCCCTGCATTTCTTCAGTCCTTCATCCATGCATGGAATGGCCTTTTTTGTAAGCTACACAAGAGGGGGAAAAAAAAGGCATAAAGCAAGTGTCATCATCTGGATTACTTGAAGTATGCCATTTTGACTGTGTCTAGATTTTAGTCTCTCTTCAGGACTGGAAAATTACTTTGTACTTAAAATGCTGTCCCAGACAGGTTTTCAGGATAATACAGAAGTACTAGTGGTGATGATTCAACGGGGACACATTTTTCTTTTATGGTTTCTTTGGATTGAGAGAAACAGAGAAATGTGAATGAAAGTACCATGGTAACCTTCCTCCAATTTTTCAAAAAAGAAATCAGCAAAAAGCTGTAATAACTGAATGCTTAAAGGCCTTGGCCCCATTACACAGTGAATGTTGTAAATCATAAACAAAAATCCTGTTGCCTCCAGTGAATAATTTATATTTACATTAAATAATCAATCTCCTTTTTCTTCCCCCTCCCTTTCAGTGGGGTTAGCTTTTCCCAGAGAGCTTTGTTACCAGGTCACTCCTCCCTTATCAAATGCTTCGTGCATCTAAACTGCCACCAACTAAAACTAACGCATCCTTTGGTAGATCCAGAGCCCCTCATGTCTCTAGATTGTAAGTACATAACCAGCGAGGAACAAAGACCTGCTTAGTTATTTCCTGTAGGTGAAGACAAAGAGATCGAGTTCAGTAGTATTTGACTTGTGATTTCTCAATATTCACTCATTTTTGTGATAACTGAAAGCTTTTCTTTCTCTGGTAGGAAATCTCTATACCCAGTTAAAATGCTGAAGATGTAATACCAACAGAAAACTCTTTTCTCTGTGATCCTACCTCATGACATGCTCTGGATTCAAAGGCTTCTTAATCCAAATACTACTAGGTGACACTCTTAGGGAGAGGATACTTGGCTGAAGTCGGCTGCTTTTAAGAGAGTTGAAAAAGATGGTTGTGACAAGCAGTGATATTTAGAAGCAGAGATGTCCATTCCTTCAGGAGAGTCATTCGTGGAATCCTTTGCCAGATTCAGAAGGAGGGGACTCACTCCTGCATGAAGACCTCTGGCGGTATTTAGTTGAATGAGGAACAGAAATTGTTAGTCACCTTTGGAGAAATGTGGTTTTCCTCTTATTTGGACTACAGCTCTGCACTGTCCTTATGAAGAAGACCATTCATGAGGAAACCAGCTCCATGATGTTTTCTTCTCAACCCTTTCTTACCTTCTTTCAAACTCGTGTTTGTGCTGGCGCTAGATTCAGAGTCTCTGAAGTCTCTTCAGTCTGACAGAGTGAAAAGCAGATAGTTTGGTCATAAAAGTATGGATCACACAGGAGGGAATTAATGAAATGCTGTCCCAACTGCCTTAGGCTTGGGAACGTTGTCCTTCTTATTTAATAAAACTTCCCAAGTCTTACCCACAGGGGCTCAAGCATTTGAAGTGTCAACCTAGTTGGCATTTGTTCATTTTCTTTGTAATCCAAATCCAACAGAGGTCCAGTTCCATCAGAATTGTGAAGAACAAAAATTAAAGCAGTCCTTTTCTTCTGAAGAGGAAGCCTTTCCCTGTTGCCTTCTCAGCAGACTGATATTCAAGGGTTGCCTCTCTGAGCTCAAGAATAGTCCATCCCTACCAGCAGGAAATCAAAGATGGTGGGATGTAGGGATGAACAAGGAGTTTCTGACTAAACACAGAAGAAGCAAGCATACAACGGGTTAAGCAGGGGCAGGTGACCCAGGAGGAATACAGAGGTGCTGTCTGATTTTGCAGGTGTAGGGTTAGGAAAACCAGAGCTGATCTGGAGTTGAATCTGGTGAGGGATGTGAAGGGCAACAAGGAAGGATTCTAAAAGTACCTCAACAGCAACAGGAGCCTAGGGAAAATGTGAGCCTGCTGCTGAATGGGGCAGGGGACCTGGTGACAAATGACACGGAAAGGTCAAAGTACTGAAGTGCCTTCTTTGCCTTAGTCTTAGATCTGGCTAAGATCAACCTTCAGGAATCCCAGGCCCCTGAGACCAGAGGGAAAGTTTGGCACAAGGAAGACTTGCCCTTGGTGGAAGAAGATCAAGTTAGGGAATGCTTTAAAATCTAGATGTGCCAAAGCCTGTGCGTGCCTGATGGCATGCACCCATGAGTGCTCAGGGAGCTGGCTGACATCATTGTGAGGCCACTTTTGATCTTCTTTGAAAGATCACAGGAAACAGGAGATGTTCCTGAAGACTGGTAGAAGTCATATAACTTCAGGCTGAACACCAGACAACTTAACTGTGAAGGTGGTCCAACACTGGAGCAGAATACCCAGAGAGATTGTGGAGTCTCCGTTTGTGGAGGTATTCAAAACTCAACAGGACACGGTCCTGGGGAGCTTACTCTGGCTGACCCAAGCAGGTGGGTTGGACTAGATGGTCTCAAGGTCACTTCCAAATGCGACAGTTCTGTGATTCTTGTTATTCCCTGTTTCTCCATTACGTTTCTATTACCAAGTGTTTCGTGGTACAACATAATCTTGCACAGAGCAAAGAAGAGCTGAAGGATATATTTAGAAGGAACCTGACTTCTCTCTGAATAGTTCTGGATATCTGACTCATGGACAGTTTTGAAACTGCCTACAGGATTCAGGCTAATTCAGGGGTCCTCAAACTATGGCCCGCAGGCTGGATACGGCCCCCCAGGGTCCTCAATCTGGCCACCCGGTATTTATGGACACCCCCCCACCCCCGTCCGCCCCCCGCCACTGGGGGTTGGGGAGGGAAACCAAGCAGCCGCAGATGACTGCCTGCCACTTAATCTGTGTGCTGGCCCCCTGGTTAAAAAGTTTGAGGACCCCTGGGCTAATTCAAGGAGAAGAAAACAAATGAGGAACTAAACCTCATTGTTTCCCAGAACTTCCTTTGATGCCTGTAATTCTTGTGTTATCAGACAAGTTTTAAAACACACTTTTTCTCTGTAAATGTGTAATCACATTTTGGAAAGAGAACTGCCTTAGGATGTTTTTGATGCAACAAATACCAGAATGTTTAAATGGGGATTAAGGAGGCACGGGGAAACCTTCACTGAAGGCTATTGAAATTATGTGCATACAAGTTGTTTTTCAAGTCTTTTTGTTGCAAATTTGTAGACAGAAAGGACAGTAACTTCAAAGGTAGTCCTTTAATTTCTTTGCTCTTACTATCTTGCGCATCTCTGCTAGTGACTAAGGTGCAAGATGCTGAGCGGACCTTTGGTTTAAAGTTCAATTTGAAGTGCTATGATCATAGAGACATTCTTACGTTATCATTTTTTTCTACTTCATGGCATCTTGAAAGGTAATCAGTAGCTAGATGTCAAAAATATATGAAGGGGGCAAAACTATATTTTCCTGCCTCTTATGTGATGATGACTGTGCTTGCAGATACACAAAACAAGTTGAGGAGCTCCAAAATTGGGAGCCAATCTGAATCAGTTCTACTCACATAGATCCAAGCTGTAGAGATCCCAAGCTGTGGCAGTCTTAGATCTAAACCAATATACCATTCATAGAAACTGTTTTGGAGTTTTAAGTCTATTAGCATTGCTTGAGCTCTACCTATACTTGCACAAGGAAACGTAACACTGCATAGCTGTACTGGCAATGTGTCCTCAGCCTACCACGTAAGCAAGGAGGGAGGTGTCCACTTTATCATTCCTTTAAAAAGGAAGTACCACATATCTGGAGCAACCTTAACATTCCTCTACTCCTCAGAAGTCAGAAGGGCACTTCTGGAAATCATTTTGGACTGACGCTTAATCAAATGAGGGCTTCTCGTGGTCAGTCTGGTAGCTACTGAAAACAATATTCTGCATTCCTTAGTGGTGGGAGTGCTGCTTGCCACACTGGCATTTCAAGAAGGAATGAATGCTTGCTTCATTTTGTTTCTTCAATATATTGGCAAATGAAGATACTCTGACTTGCTTCGTGGCGTCTTTAGCTGGCATAGGCTTTGAATAGTAAGAAAATTTGAGGGATGATTACAAATAATCCACATTTTATATTCTTACATTGGAACACAAAGCACAAGGGGGTGTGTGTATTGAAGCCATGAGAGATTCTTCTGCTCACACACACTGACCATATGCTTATTGATTGAGGGACTGACTCTTGACAACAATGTCTGGAAGAATCTGAGTTACTCAGGGTAACTGTTCTCTCTGTGAAGAGGCATGACGTGTTAGGAAGCACATGTCTGAAATCATAAGGGTTCTGCCTCATTTATCTGGAGACTTTTGCACAGTAGTTGAATCCAATTTCAAGATCCAGTAAGGAAGACATGATTGATCCTTAAATGACTGATGTACTTACCATGTCAGTGCATTTATTTGTGGATACAAAGTATGTTAAAATATGGATTGTATAGAATTAACTGTAACATCTCAGTCATTTAGTACTGTTGGGACGTGTTCAAATTTTAGTAACATTGTAATTTTATCTGGATTTTTTTCAGATTAGTTTCTTTCTGTATACTACTTTGTGGTAATATTAATTTCTGGTTTGCGATTTTTAGACATGTTGTGAATAATCTGTCCCACTCTTTTTTGAAGAATAAAGTTGGCAATGACCATTGGTGACAGAAACAAGGGAATATCACAGATTTGTTTATGCATACTCATATTGTCCACAAAATATTCCATGCCCACTTAAAATGTCACAGTGCATTAATGATGAAATGCTGGTGATCTTTAAGCACAGGTCAGACAGATGTCCAGGAAACATCTCTACTATCATTCTCTTATCCCTGCTTTTCAGTAGCTGGGACTCTAAATTTGCAAGACAGTCAGCTGCAGCCCAAACGTGAACAATTTGTATCTGACTCCTGCATGCTGCAACTGCCTTTCCACAAGCTGGCAAGTATTCTTTTCTCCTGTTATTTTAACTTGGTTTCCTGTCTTTCTCAATCTAGAGGAAATGGTTCCTCAGAGCACTAACTTGATTACTTAGTATTAAACCTAATCTTTGCTTCAAAATACTGTTAGCCTTTCTTTCTATCTTGTAATAATTTTTTAACTTTTTATCTCCATCTACAGGTTTTCCCTTTATTAGGTATGTGATGATCAAGAAAATTTAGTAGGATGAGCTTCCATCACTGGAAATTAATGTTACCAACTTGGTATAATACACAAATTTCTAGTGCAGCTAAATTAAATTCCATGGACTTAATCCAGTAGAGTTTGCTCTCATCTTTATTTCATGTATGTGATTCTAATAGCTTAAAGTACTTTTATCTGTTTTTATTTCCCTCTTTTCAGGAAGAACACAGTTTAAAGTGGTAATTAAAGCACTTTCTCCAAAAGAAGTCACCAGAATTCACACCCCTCGCCCTTTGGATAGAAATGACGGCACATTTCTTATGCGGTATCGAATGTATGGGAGTGTCAGAAAGGGGTTAAAAATTGAGATACTTTATGGTGATCAGCATGTAGCTCAATCTCCTTATATTTTGAAAGGTAAGGGTATTTTTTTGATTTAACATAATGTGTGCTGTTTGCTACAGAAATGCTATGGACTAATTTAGTGCTAGAGGAAGAGATGGGAAATTAGAGGTTTGTTTGCCCTTGTTGGTGTAGTCTCACAAACATTCTCCTTATACAGAGAAGTAAGCAGTGACGGTCTCTATACGTTGCCAAGTTACAGGATGTAGATGCAAAAGCATGTAGATTATGGCCTCTAACATTGAGGTGATGTGTCTGGACATCTCCTCTTCCCTCTTGCATAAGAAAATGGATCTCTTCAGATCTGTAGGGAGTAAGAGAGTAATGCTTGTATTTTTACTGTTTTCAAGCAGGTATTCCCTTAAAGATTGTGTATTTTTATCTAAAGTAGAAAATACTACTTGCATAAACAAGGAGTTTCTGTTGTTCCCAACACTATAATTCAGATGTCTGTGATTTCTAAAACGTGTGATCCTTCCTAACAATAAAACCAGTATTTCTTTAACCAGACAATATTAAACTTCTTTCCATTAGTCCCGTTTAATTGAGTGCAGGTCTATAATATGGAACAAATATTTAAAAGCAGGGAAAACAAGGCAAATTATTCTCTCATTCCACATCTGCTTCTTTTATCTTCCTTCTCTTGCTTTCAAATGGATAGCTGCTTAGCAAAGAAAAAGATAATACAGAGTTACTTGTCTACAGAGTCTTGTTTCAGTTCACTGCTACTTTTAACCAGATTTTGGTCATTTAAAAAAAAAAAAAAAGTCCTCGATACAAACTTAGAAATGTCTTCAAACTGAAATGAAACTGTCATGACTCCTCAAGGTAGCAGTATGCCTTCTTTTTACTGGTGCATATTTGCCAGCAGCTATGAAACCTATGACACAGGACAGAACGCATTTTGATTAGAAGTCCATGAAGTAAAGGCTTTTTTTCCCCACTCTGAGGCTCACTCTTATACCTTCTGAAGCTCTCGGCTTCAAGAGGACAGAAAGAATAGTCGATTATACATAAAAGAAAACGCCTTATGCCAGAGTTAAAGGCTAAATATCAAAGTTCTGAACTAGGCTAAAATTGAAGCTGTAATGCCTGGGCTTTGGTAGTTATGGACAGTTAGAACAATTCTGAATACCCTACATGGTTGGCAGGTAGCACAATAATGGAATGACATTTTGCAGATGAATTTTACCCTGATAACAAAAAGTCTAGTATTTTGATATGTGAAAAAAGAAGAATGTTTTCTCAGTTATACTGCCAAACCCCAGAAATGTTATAGGGAGGATGATTCCCAGGAAAACTTTAGAATACTTGGAACAAAAAAAATGTGAAGCCACTGTAATGTCTGCATTTATATGCCCATGTGTTTGAATTATGATTGATGTAGAATCAGAAATACAGACTCTCAGTGCTTTGTTTTCTGTAGGACCAGTTTATCATGAATATTGTGACTGTCCTGAAGAAGACCCTGAGATCTGGCAGGACATTATGTCTTGTCCATCCCAAGAACCTCAGATTACAAAAGACTTCATTTCTTTTCCCACCATTGACCTTCAGCGAATGTTTAAGGAAATCCCAACAAAGTTCAGTCAAACAAGAGGTGCTATTGTTCATTACACTATTCTCAATAATCACATCTACCGTCGCTCCTTAGGGAAGTATACAGACTTCAAAATGTTCTCCGATGAAATGTTCCTTTCACTGGCAAGAAAGGTATCCATTTTTATTATGTAAGACTGTTAAGTATGGCAATACTGCGTTTTTTGGTGCATTTTCAGATTTATAATTCCTGAAGTAAGATTTTACTTTTGTTTTTTCATTAAGATAACGGAGTATCTTAGGGATAATGGGGAGGGGCTGAGCTTGACAGTAATGAAATCGCTAAGAAAGCTGCAGGGGCTAAGGTCTGATTCTGCAAGCTTTTTCCTGGTCTCTGTGAGTGTTTCTCTCATATGTGCTTGCAGGGCAGAAACCTGAAAATCACACCATAAGTTCAGCTAAAGCTATTAACTGTCTAGTAGGTTTATTATTTCTGCATGACATGAGAGAACTGAGGAATGTTTGTAGGAGTGACAAACAGCTTCTATCTTTGTGTTATTACCCTTTCTCCGGTACACATTTAGGTTCGTCTTCCTGATGTGGAGTTTTATCTTAATGTTGGAGATTGGCCAGTTGAGTATCGGAAAGCCAATGATACACCTGGTCCTATACCTGTCATTTCATGGTGTGGCTCTGTGGATTCAAGAGATATAGTCCTTCCCACATATGACGTAACCCACTCGACTCTTGAAACCCTACGTGGAGTCACAAATGATCTCCTTTCTATTCAAGGAAATACAGGTAAATTAGAGATCATGGATTTAGAAAAAGAATTTGTAAATTCCATCAAAGAGGCAAGTTACATTCAAATAATGTGTTGAAGTCTTCAGTTCACAAGTGCCTTAGGAGGTCTCTAATAACAGCAGGTTAGTCTTTACAGATCGTAAACACTTTCAACACTTCTGCTAAGCATGTGCTTAATATGAGCCAATTTTTATTAGAGCCAGAAGTTAAGAAGTCCAGGTTACAATAATGGTGAATCTTAACTTAGAGGTATCCAGAAGATAATGTGACTTGTCAAAAGAAAATATAATTAGAAGGCCTTTTTTGTCTGTGAAGGACTTGTGTATGTTACTTCTAATCAAACAGTAATCCTTTTCCTGACAGTGTTGTGGCCCAGTGTTCTGTTTACATAAAAATTAATTTGAATCCTGAAAGAAGTAAACTGGTACTATGCTGCAGCCTCTTTCAAATAAGAAAATCCTGTCTGTACAAAAAAATACCTCAAAGTGGGATCTTCTCAATTGTTTTTCTAGCTTTGAAGGAAGAGTCAGTTTTACTGACAGATATCTTCCCCTCCTAGGAAATTAATGAATACTTAAGGACCAGACAGATGGCATGAACAATGCCTAAGGATTAAAACTTGAGTGAAGAGGCATTTCTTTTTATTTGATTAGTTCACAGTTTCTCTTTTCTTCATTAGTTTCTAAATTAAATATTGTAATCAAATTATCAGTTTGAAGCACTCTGTGTTCAGTGATCTAGTACAGTTGCTTTTCCAATTAGGAGACAATAAGAGCCTACTCTACTTCAGTAGGTCCTTTAAGGAAATTCCCAGCAGAGGATGAGGAAGGATGTATGTAGTGTTTTTAAAAGCAGACAGTAAGCAGTGATCAAGTCTTTCAGGCTCTTGCTAAGTATCTTGATGACAGTATAGCCATTTTTTTTTCCTTTTTAAGTCATCATTCAGTGATTCCTCAAAGACTTAACTAAACTGCTGGGTAACAGAAGTGGGTTTTGCTAAAGAAATTTTGGTTATTGTGGCAGGCTTTATGGATTAATTACTTTAATTATCAGTATTTACTTACATAATTTGAATATAATTCCTTATGTAGCTTTCAAGATATTTCAAGTTGTTTAAATATAAAATTGTTGAGTGGAAAAGCAGTTCTCTGATTTTTCCTTTTGTAAGTGGCTCTGTTTCTTATCACAAAATTCAAGCCAGAACTGGGAGTTTAAACCCTGTGATTAATAAGTGATTATGGATTCACTATAAGAAATCATGCCTGGTTTACTACATCTCTGAGTATAACGCCACTGTCATAGCAAGTTCCTTATTTGCAGTACATGTGTCATGAACGTTTCATTACTGTTTGCTTTTTTCCTTATCACGCAATGTTCGTAGGCCCACTCTGGGAAAACAAAACTGAGCGAGCTTTATTTAGAGGTCGAGACAGCCGAGAAGAACGTCTCCATCTTGTCAAGTTATCCAAGGAAAATCCAGAACTACTAGATGCTGGAATAACAGGATATTTCTTCTTCAGAGAAAAAGAAAAAGAGCTGGGAAAGGTTCAGCTGATGGGCTTCTTTGACTTCTTTAAGGTAGCAAGCAAATTACAGTCTTGGATTAATTTTGCTGTCAAGTTCTTACCAACTGAAAAGACAAGGCTTACTTTTGCTAATTCCATTCAGTAAACAGAACAATTATGCTACACTGGGAACACTGATCCATGTGGGGTAGATCGACCATCTGTAATCAAAGTCATACACACTTCTAAAGAAAGCCCCTATACTTTTTTCATTGGAGTCCCTTAAGAGAGAGATCTTGGAAAAAAAAAAAATTAATAGGTGATTGAGAAATTTGATTTCTCGCCATCAGGATTTCTTTTACTCGGAGTAAATATGAAAATAATGGGCAGAACTTGTGTCCATTGCAAGTACATTATGGATGTCAGAAAGTCCTTGTAGTAACAAAAATACATGCACAGAGGTATAACGAGTAAAGGGGCCAGAGGCCTGTAAAAAGCCGTTATAGTGTATGGCAACTGTTCTGTTATACAAAAGTTCTGTTCCAATGGTTAATATTATCAGAAATGCTGTGAAGCCAAAAGCATCTGCCAGAGCAGTACATTCATGGTTACTTTTAGTATGATGTTTCAGATTATTTTATATGATAATATATGCCTCAGATTATTCTACATAATGATATAATTTTAAGTCAGAATAAATTTACTCATTTTGAATTTAAGTATAGATTAGTTTTATTTCCTTCCCAGCTCTACCCCTTGCTCTGTCCCAGGACACTTTAATAATAAAATACCCATCAGGCAGTTCATGTGACACGAAGGTTCTTGACTGTCAGCTTTGGGTTGAAAACAAATCCTTTTTCTATTATATTATTGAGAATACCATGAAACTACACTTGCTTAACACTAAAACAGCATGATAAGAATTAATAAACACAGTTATGTCTTGCCTGTGAAGGTAGTCTTTTATACAGTCAGTGTTCCTGTTCTGATTCAAAATGTTTCCCCTTTTTTTCTCTGTCTTCATACTGTAGTACAAATACCAAGTAAACGTAGATGGCACCGTAGCAGCTTACAGGTTACCATACCTCTTGCTGGGTGACAGCCTAGTATTGAAGCAAGATTCCCAGTACTATGAACATTTTTATATTGGATTAAAACCTTGGAAACATTATGTTCCAGTTAAGAGAAACTTAGAGGACTTGCTAGAGAAAATAAAATGGGCTAAGGTAAGTTCCATTAATAATTCAAATTCAAAGGGATAAACAAACATGTAAACAATTTATCTTAATACACTTCTTTTTGGTATTTCCACATACGTATATTGCATGAACTGTATTGAGATCCTGGAATAAAGGAAGTACATTTTGTTGTTAGTATGACATGGGAAGGCCTTAATTCAAATAACTATCTCTATTCAGGGAAATACTTAAGAATTAATTTTAGGTATGTGCAGAAGTGTTTAATGAGTCAGTGCCTTAGTATACTGACTAATGCAGGTAATTTCCAAAGAAACACCCAGAATCCTAAGTGATAATTAATTAATTTATTGCTTTTTTTTAGGTCCTGACTAGAACAGAAGTCATTGCATGTTCTGTTTGAATGTACAAAAAATCGTTGCTCTGTAGCATGGTCAGAATGCTACTCTGTAACCAAACAAACTGATATAATTATGTGACTGAAAACACCATTTATGCTTTAAGTTTAGCTACTAGGTTAAAAAATATAGGAAAAGGTTTTGTTCTGAGAGTACTGTAGTTCTTCATAAAGAATCAGATGAGAATACTAACAGCTTTGAAATACAGACCTAAAAAACTTGAAAATAAGTACATGAATTCAGAGTTTTTTTAAAAAGGAAGACACTGAATTGCATTGCACAGGAGAGGACAATAGCTGTGGCTTTGTCTTCTGTAAAGCCGAGTAAGTCTGGGAGATGTCGGACCTGATTTTGAAGAGGCTCGTGGCTTGGACAAAACAGTACACCAGTAATCAACTAAGTTTTCAAAATTGTATAATTATCCATGAAAGTTGTTACTGGTAGCCCTAAGGTACAAGTTGTGACCATAAAAGCAATCCAGTATTTAAAAAAAATCTGTAACTCAAAGTGTGCTTTTGCAGTCGCACATAAAGTTGCAGGTTTGAATAGCCCCTTTAATAAAACTTCTAATGCCAGCCAGCCTTTGAGTAACTCACCTGATTGCTCTATTGTTCATTCATTTTGTCTCAATTTTCCAGGAAAATGATGAAGAAGCAAGAAAAATTGCTAAAGAAGGACAATTCATGGCAAGAGAAGTACTTCAGCCTCACAGGCTTTACTGCTACTATTACAAAGTGCTCCAGGTTAGTACAATAGATCACTTTATTACTTTACCCAACTACTACTGACACTAAAAATTTCATATTCAGTCCTTACTTATATCAGTAGCAGACATGGTTCATGTTATTCACATGAGATCTCATTGCTAAAACTTGCTTCATCATTAAAGAGGCAACCTGACGTAATAGTTTTTTTACAGAATGAGAGATATATTTCTTTTGCCCCATCCCCACAGTCAGCCCTGTTTTCAGTGTCACTTGGTGTGTAGTTTCTAACAGATACAGGAGATAATCTGTACACAGCTTTCTTCCTTTTTTTCATTTATACTTATCCCCTCATGAACTACTCCACTGTATTACAGAACAATAAATACATGGAAAAGAAATTCCAGAAATATGGCTAGTAGAGTGATACAGGGTGAAGCAGGCCAAACAGTCATTGCTTCCCTAGGAGATGCAAATCTCTAGTGAAAGAAACTTCTGTTCCCTGAAAGTACTAATTTATTTTTCCTGTTTTGCTGTACAGAGTTAGATCTCAGCTGTAGCAGCCATAGGTTGACAAAAAGTTTGGAACTGTGCAGCGTACTCAAATGACAGCATTATCTGCATAAAGTGGTTAGAGACACAAATAATGACAATATTCAAATTACCATTAATAATAGGTCAGGGGAAAAAAGAGGTTTTCAGAGGCAATGTAGCCTATTAGTAGGTGTGTTATAAAAACACCTTGTAAACAGGTTGTAAACAGTGACAAAAGGAGCCTGGATAAAGGCAAGCTTGTGAGTGGAAGGAAGGAGGAAAATTCTGTTTCATGAATTATATGTTAGTGCTTATGGCATTCTTAAGTGTTGTTTACATATTTCAGCAATATGCCAAACGCCAAGCTAGCAAACCTGAAATACGAGATGGAATGGAACTTGTACCTCAGCCTGATGACAGAGACTCAGTATGCAGCTGCCACAGGAAAAAGCCTTTAAGGGAAGATCTATAACTGTACCGGATGGAGAAAATCACCCACTTACAATGCAAGAATTTAAATAGGAATTAAGCTGTGAAATCTAAGACACTTAGGGACTAGCAAACATTCTTAGTTATGTATTCATGTTGTATTTACATATCCTTTTACACACTGACTTTGATCTACAACATTAGTTCCCACAATTTTGTCTCCATGACCACCACCAGAGATACTGACCCTGTAATGGGGAGCATCTAGGGGATTTTTTTGATGTACTGCACCATCAGGAAGAAGAGTGCAGTGCTGCTCGTGTTCCAGCTGGGACCTAGTTACCAAAGTTTTATGAGGAACCAGTCATCCACAAAAGATCTTCCATGAGTCAGTGCAAGTTATTCTAAAGAAGCATTTGCAACATACTAAAGCAGTGTTATGATTTCTTCATAAAGTTTACGTCAGTGTTAAATTGTTTCTTGTATACAAAACAGTTTTCTAACTAGACAAGGAAAATGAATATTTGAAATTTACTGATATCAGATCTGGTGTTGCTTTGAGATTATTTTGTGGTCTATGACAGATGACAGAATAGAGAACATGATCTAATATTTATCAGTTTCAGAGGAAAATGGAGAGGAGGGGAAGAGATCAGAATAATATTTTTATAAGCACCATCCTTGGCTGTGAATCACCAAAATTAAATGCTGCTTTAAAGCATATTGTATAGCTATCACACAGTGCCTTGAGTGCGAAGACACCACTCTGAAGACCTGTTCCCTGCCTATGACAGTATCTCTGAATATAGTAACAGGTCCACAGAAGGACTTAGTAACTTCAGGTGAGACCAAGTGACATACCAGTGTCTAGTTCAACAATAAAGTCTACAGTATTCTAGGCTACTTGAGTATTCATACATCTGAAATTTGTTAGTAGAGTGTTAGACCGCCTAGGTTTAACTTCTATGTAGAGCTAAGTATGCCACCACCTTTTTTACTTGGGTTCATGAACTACTTCTTCCTGTGCCTGAGTTCCCAGAGGGACCTTATTCATTTTCCAAATTTAGATCATACCTAAGCTTATACTGAGATCAGACTTCATTGTTTTGGTTCAAACATATGACAGAAAAACCTATCCTGCACTTTCTGTGTAGTAGTCCAGGGGTTAGAGACCATACTAAGTAATTGGGAAGCCAGTTGTCCTCCTTGGTTTGATTCAAAGCCATTTTTCCAGGGTGTGCCTTAGCTCCAGGCTGGAGAAGAGGTTTTCACGGAAGTTGTGCAGCCATGAAGCTAACAATACAAAATTCACAGGGCCAGAAGGAGCTGGTCATACTGTTGCAGTAAAGTGTGCCTTTGGGTGGGGCAGAGGAAAAATCCTAGTCCTGGATGTGTATCCCAACACCTCTGTTGATTTTTACCAGAGTTTGGCTACTTCAAAATGCATAAACAGTTCTGGAAGGAGACACCAATGCCAATACCAAGATCAATGCCCACAGGCACCCATTTCCGCCCTCTGTGTTTTCATCTTGGCTAATGTAGCTTGTCTGAGTAGCTTCCTACTCAGCTACACTCATATGTCTTTCATGGATAGCAGATTTTCCCTACAACAAAAAAAAAAAAAAAAAAGGAAACGTCTTAAGACTGTGGACTCATCTAATTGCTTAGGTGCCCAAAGTGTAGTGCTCTACACTTTACAGTGAATGCAGGCTTCATTCTTGGTTCTACACTGCAAGTTACTCATAAAATATATAAGACAAAATTTCTGCACCAGTACAGGAAGAAAACCCAGATTTTTCGGTGTGCCAAATATGGAAAGAACTTCAGGTTTCTGAAGAGGTTAATGCAACTGTCTGCCAGTCATTTATCACATTATGCCAGTTAAGAAAAAAACTGGAACACAATGCTCTGCCCACCATCCTCTTTGTTGTGGTTCTAACAGTAATACATATATTGGTTGTATTTTCATTTAGCAAGACAATCAGTCCTAGAACTTTAGATTATAAATACATATTCATCTCATCTGACATAAAATTTTCTACATCAAAATTGAGGAACAGGGTTCCAATTGCTGAAGCTGACACTTAAAACTGAGTATGTGCTCCTCTTTCATTCTCTGTGTACTGTCATTTTTATGATATGATATAATGTTATTTTGTGATACTATCCATTATACCATGTGCATTTTATATTCACCAGTATTTATGGAAGTGGCATGCTCAGCGAAGGCAATTAAGTGTACAAGATGGTTGAAGCAACAAAGTTTTCCACCTCTCACACACATATTTCAAATCAAAAGTCCAACAATTATCAGTTTATTTTTTAAAAAATAGGAGGGAATGAGGGGAGTCATGATGCATACTTCAGGGTTCTTTGGAAATACCTGTGTATAAAAAACTTGCCTGGCTTGAAACAGAAGTCTTTCAAACTGGAAGAAGAATCAGATAAAATTTAAATGGTCATTAATAAATAAATGTGAATATTTCATCCCTTTCTCCCCTCATAAAAAGGGAAAAAATAACTATTCTAAATTCTCTACCAAAAAACCCTCCTTGCTTTTGTAACAAGCATCTCTTCAAAACAAAGACTAGTTTGCCACAAAGTGCCTTACAGATGCTTTTATAGCTTAGAGGCAAGATATACTCTGAAAAATATGAATACGTTCATCTTCCTGCCAAAATTAAAAAACAGTAGAGACACTAAAAGCGCTGAGTCATTTCAGAAAATCTGGTTCAATTTATAACTACAGATCTTCCAAAGATAAAAGAAGGTAAGGCAAAGCCTCTCTTCTTTCCATTGGTGGTACTATGCAACTGAAATTGTAATGAAGAGCAATCGTAACAATTGCCCCACCAGGCCAGAAAAGACATCAGATCTATTTGAGTTTGATGACAGGATGACACTTACTGGCCTGGTATGTTACAGGAATTACTAAATATTCAGTAAGACATGTTTGTACAAGTAAAGTATACATACATTACACAGTATTTTTAAACAACATGCATACACTAGTTTCTATTCTGTAGTAGTTCCTGAACAGCAACTCTCTTGTACATCTAGTACTTGGTGGCAATTTTAAAAAATAGTTACTATTGCCACACTACTGAATTTTGCTACAGTAATTTCAGCTATTAATGCACAACATAGGATTTAATATAAAGAACAAAATCTGTCCTGTTTTCATCAATGGTGATAATTTTTAACATACTGTAGAACTTTCCACTGATGATGAAGACAAGTTTATTTGTTTGAAACAGTATGTCCTGAAGTCCAGGGCCAGTATTTTCAAATGTAGGAATCTACACTGAAGTGGTCTGACTTCCAAAAATGTTGGGCATACAGACCCTTTACTTAAGGGTCCTTATTTTCACATGCCTTTAACCTTAAGAGTAGTTTCTTACAGTGAACACTCCAGAAAATTAGTCCTTTTATGTTATGTCATATATATGTCCAAACATACTTAGGCACCCACATTTGGAAATACTCATCCAACCTCAATTTAATCTTCAAATGAAAATTAGTAAATCATGATCTGTTGAACATAAAGGAGATATAAAATCAGTACATTTTGAGACTGTATTTTTTGAGATTTACCTCAAGCTAATTAATATGCTAGTTTCATGACACTGTTGTGCCAGGTCTGCCTGGTAGATTCATAATTAAAGAAAACCCTATAATCAAAGCTTGCCTGATGGAATGTTAGATTTAAGCATCCATCCTGGGAAACATACGCCCGACATTTATTACATTAGAAAGTAAATTATTTTGTTAGGGAGGAGAGCTGACAGGGAAAACTTCCATCACCTGTTTGAGCACGTTTGAGAAGCTTGCAAAGAAATGATAATGAGGAAAAGAAGCATTACATAAACCTAGGACATCAGCTCCCTTACTGTGTAAGTTTTCTAAAAGTGTTCTCTGTAAGGGCAGCGATGAAGTGCAAGACTTTATGTAAATGTATTATTATTTAAGTTCACAGGATTTAGCCACTAGAATCTTCTTGTCTGTGAAAAATTTTATAGCATTTCAATGAGGCTATATGAGTACTAATGCTGGGCTTTTGTTTTGAGTCATTAATAATGTAAGAAAATCTATACCGTAGAGAGCTAATGGAACTAATTTTGTATTTTGCTGTAAGAATAAGGGGAGAAGGATTATTTTGCATGGTTGGCTGAAGACATTTGAGACATCTGCAGCACATACCTTAATTAAGTCTCGCCACATGAGTGGTGATAAGCAAGAGGTGTATTAGCAAGAGTATGGCCAGCAGGTAAAGGGAGATATTTCTTCCCTTCTGTTTGGCAGTTATGAGACTGCAGCTGGAATACTGTGTTCAATTTTGGACTCCCATTGACATAGCGGAGCAGATCCAGCCAAGGACCACCAAGGTGATAAAGGGGTTGGGGCACATGAAACATGAGGAGAAGCTGAGGGAGCAGAGTTAGGTCAGCCTTAAAAAGAGAAGGCAAGGGAAAGATTACTTTGGTGAACTCTAAAGGGAGGGTGTAGAAAAGATGAAGCCAGATTTCTCAGTTACACAGCAGAAGGCCTACAAACAACAGGCACAAGCTGCAACATGAGAAATTCCCATTAGATAAGGGGAAAAAAATCTTCACAGTGATATCCCCAAGGAGATAAAGCTTGGCCTACATGACCTGCAGATGTTCATTATTCTATGAACTACATTTCGGTCATACAACAAGCACTTACCTAGCCACAGAGCAGGAGGATAAAACAGCCAGCTCTTGAGTGTCTCCAAGAGGCAATGTAGCCTCTCTCTGCTGACAATTTACACTATTCATGTTTATGTCTCCCTTGATAATACTAAGTTTTGCAGATACTTTAATGTTGGCTTACAATGCTATAAAATTATGTATTAAATTATTGATTATTTCTATATCTTATCATAATATATCATAATCATGCAGTACACAGAGGATTCAACAGAAATAGCATAATTGATTTGGCATTGCATGCTTGGACTGATTGGAAGTCCAAGACCTACTCTTTCAAGAAGCTGAATACACACTTTACATGTATGAGACAATTTCAAAAGATTATGAGTACAGTTATGAGCCATCAAAGTAATTAATTTTAAGCATCAATGGGAATATTAATATACTTTAGAAGTTATACACGCACTTAAATGCCAGGATACTCTGTACCACAGATTTGTAATGTAGCATAGGGATACTCACACAGCTCAGCAGAACACCAGAAGGACCCACCTGGAATAAGACAGAGCTTCACATGGTTACCTTCCTGCTGAAAATCCATGGAATACATTATTCTGAATGGAACCTGTCTAAAAGCTGATCAGTTCAAACTATACTTGTGAGACTGTAATTTCTGCTAGAGCTGATGTGACTCAGAGAGGTTGTTTAGCATTAGCAGATGTTGTTGCCTACCTTTGGGTCAACTGTAACCACACTTCCAGCTACTCCTTTTCTCCCAAAACATCCAGCCAAGCTGTTATACCATTCCAACTGTAGATACATCACCTTATGACTGATAGCCAAGATAAACCAAAATGCTTCCTACCAAGTTGCCATCCTGCATGTCTGACACGTGATTTTATTTTGCATGTTACTCTCGCCAAATTTTTCAGTGTTGCAACAGGAAGAGATTTGAGTATTTTATTAATTTTAACATGGAAATCTGCTGACAGAGTAGAAATGTTTTAGAGCAAAAATTGGGTTTGCTTCCAAGTCATGATGTTATTGCTTCTACGCTCAAAGCCATCAGCTGTTACCTCAGGAAGAAGGTAATTTTGTCAGTACAGTTCATTCCATTTAATGAATTTTTTAAAAAATACAAACAATAATATTCCAAACCAAACCAAAAAGCATTCTGCTGGTAAATGTTATTACTAGTTTAAAGGAAGATGGCTGTTACAGATACTTTCATGTATTCTTTGTAGTGAAGGCAAAGCATGAAATGAACTTTATAAGCAAAGTAAATTTAAAGGAATATTTGAGGAATACTCTATACTGTATTATTGTACACTAATAGTGAACTCCAAGATTAGCTAATTCACAGCAGTGAAATTAAGAGTCAAGGTTATACAGTAAGATTTTATCTGCTAAAATATAAGAGACAGATGAACCAAGAAAACATCGTATCCAGAGATGCAACTCATTCTGGCAGGTGCCCTTACAATAGTTTACTTATGCTGTTTGATAAGGTATGTTATTTAAAGAATATCAGGCACGTATGTGGCTGTCAGAAGCTGCATTGCTGCCAATAAATGCTTTCTTCTGCCCTATGAACAAAGCTATTTTAATGTGGACTAACCTCCACTGACCAACTCCAGCATGCCTTTTCACACTACAACCATTTAATCTTATTTACAGACTGTGGCATTTCCTCTATTCCCTGAAAGACTGACCTGTGCCTGTAAGGTAATCAGCAGTCACACTGATCCAAAACTTCCTGTAACTGACCCTGAAAAGCAGGTGTAAATTTGGAATACCTGATTTGTACCTAATAATCTTTTAACTCTTAAAAAAACCCAGGTATTTAAAGGTGGTACAGATCATATAGTTTGCAACATATTGTAAATGTTTGGCAATTCTTAAATGCAAGCAGTACATATATAAGATGCAGAATAATCCTGAGCATTTCTTATGAAATAGTTTTAAAATTCTGATTACTTGCAGGAAAATAAATTTTCCTGTGATAAAATGTTGTATCAAATAAAAAATATTCCCAAGGATCCAGCGAACCCACAGCTTTTCTTGACTATTAATAATACTACATGTATAGTGAATCGTTCACTGGAATTAAGACCACGGCTATTGCTATATACTCTTTTGCAAGATATTTCACTCATCAGAGTTCCATTTCAGTCACAGAAACACACACTAGCAATTGGATCTTTTATTTCAGAATTAACTGAGACACAGAAAGGTTGGCTTTTACCTGTAAAACTTCAACAGATCAACTCAAAACAGGCAATCTGTACACTGGAAGATGCCAATTTGCATGACATCTGCTCTAGGGACAGTTACAATTATCATATGCCTGTTCATGAACCAAATGAAATCTTGAGGAAGTCCTTCATGAACATACAGCTCTAAGTACCATTAGCAAATTTAAGGATTTACTTGAATCTGATGAGTGAACTACCCTCACAAGCAGTAGGTGTTTTCTCCATTCCAGTTACAAGACAGTATTACTTCAAAGCCAATTATTCTGCTTCTAA
Organism: Microhierax caerulescens; assembly: GCA_035590215.1. Classification (NCBI taxonomy): domain Eukaryota; kingdom Metazoa; phylum Chordata; class Aves; order Falconiformes; family Falconidae; genus Microhierax; species Microhierax caerulescens. The sequence goes on along the minus strand of JAVJGJ010000014.1, from coordinate 17,750,706 downwards.
GTTATCACCTTCAACCTTCTCAAGCAACTATGGTCCACTATCAAATGTGCTGCTATACTAATTTAATATTAAGTTACACCCTGCTTTGATGACATGCACTAATGTGTAATAGTTGTCAAACTGGATCTGTTAAGTAGGTTACTAGATGCAGTTGTCATCAGCTCCTTGATGGATTATCTTGTTGAGGAAGCCATTATAAAATCACTTCTGATGGGGAATAAATTCTGTTTACATAGAAAGGCCAAATTCTGGTCCCATTAGAGTAAATGGCATAGGATTTTTGCTGAGTGCATTCATATTTGTAATGAAAGATAAGGTCTAGAAGGTTACCTGATCCAGTGAAAAAAATCAATAAAGGAAAAGCACCTACTGTTCGTAGGCAGATGAAAAATTAGCTTGAATATCTTTGAGTTTGAGACACAGGACATCTTCTAAGACTAGCCAAGCAGTTTCCTATTTCTAGGGATTTAATACCTTGCTTGACACCTTGTTTCCAAAATCAGTTCCCTTGAATCACTCTATTTGTCTAGACTAGCCAAAAACCTGAAGCAAGTAAGAAATGATACACTGAACTGGCAAAGTTATGGAGCAGAAACTTTTGTTGCTTGCCAGTTAGGTATGTTTCTTACTGTTACACCATCAAGTACAATTTTAACAATCTATGCCCAAATATGAAAAGCCTAATGAATGTGGCTGATAAACTATGTAATTTTCAGGGCAATAGGAGCAACATCAACTCTCACTGAACTTACAAAATCAGCTCTTGAAAATTACTTCATATCAGATTGTAGTCCCCTATATGTTTCTGAGAAATTGGTCTGTTCCTAAGGAATTCTCAGTTCTATAGAAAAAGAGAAAATATGTAATGATACTGGTCACTTAAGTAATCCAATTTAATAAGTAAATAAATTCAGGCATTTTCTGGGGCTTCTCACTTAAAATTGTTTGGCTTTTACTGCAAAACTGTATTAGTTAACCATTTTATTAATTTTGGACCTTTTGAAGTGGATCACTATGCTACATTGTCCCAAGTTAATAAATGGTTAAAAACCCTTCTTGTAAGTAAGCAATTTAATGGGAAATAAATATTTTCTGATGAAATAAATATATTCTAGTAGCTCTAAAGAGTTAAAGTGACTTGAAAAAGAGGACAGAAAGAACTAAGCTAAGGCTCTTTTTCACACAAGAAACACTGTATAGTGGATTGAATCAAAACCTATACAGTTTTTCCTCTTTCCCTTCTTGAAAAATCAATTGATGAAGAATTAAATGTTCATTGACTTCTGAGACTGACTTTCCTTTGGGAAAGAAAACAAGCAAAGAAAACAAATCCTGAGTGGCAAAAATTAGTGCTCCGACTTCTCAGGAGCACTTGCTCCTGGCATGGGGCTGACAGGTACTCCCTCCGTTAATGTCTCAAGATCTGAGAGCCATGATACCTCTTCTGGCATTTCCCTGTCACCACGCAGAATTCACTTACAGTAGAGAAACTAGCCCCTGTATTTTCAGTTAGGTTAGCACTTATTACAGGGTCTTCTCCGTTCTTCCAATGAACAATGTCATGTATTTATCTTCATAGCTACCTATTTGTATAATAATATACATACATTTGTATTCTTCCTATATTGTCAAACAAATACTTGTCTGGATTTAGCTTTGCATTTTAATTTAGCATGAAATTACATGTAATTACTTTCTGTAATAAATTTTAATTTGGAGTACTGATGAAGATGAAGGCCTCTGGCAAGATCTGGCTCTTAAAACTGGCCTGAGCACCTTTCAAAAGCTATCTTGTGAGTTAGCATAGTTGGGCCTATTTTCAAACAGAATTTATATTACTTAAACAGCTTTTTGATCACTGTTTCAAAGTCTTTGTCTTTGAAACCAAGTTGCAATGCCATCAGTAAATCTAGGATGGGTTTCTTCATTAGCTTTTACGTCTTCCTCTTCATTCAAGGATTTTGAATCTTGTTACACACAAGCCTAAAGTTTTGGTGAAACAGTATCTCATAGCTTAATCAGTACAGGCATTCTTTTGCTCTCATTTATCCATCTGATTTTATCTATCTAGCAGATCTAACAGCATTAACTGTACTTAAAAGACTTATTTTAAAATATTTTAGTTATTTTGGGCACTTGATAAATAATAGAGGATAACAGTACATGATAAGAAGGATTCATAAATCAAAATGAAATAAAAGTGTCTTCTTTCTCTGATTACTTTAAAAACTCCCCTTACCTCCGACTGGACCTACAGCGTGAATATGGAAGTGATCTATTAGGTCTTCACATTATTGGCAACGCAAGTCAAAGCAGTACACATGCTGCTACAATACCTTGCTGATCCTGGGACAATTTAGGCTATCCAGAAAGAATGGGTTATCTAGTAATCTCTAATTGAAGAAACTGAGATTCTGCTTACTTGCCAAAGTGACCAACAACAAATACAAACAAACAAACAAACCAAACAAAAAACATCTGTTTGCTGCTTCTGTTGACAGAAGTCAACAGAGTAAGTGAAGGCCCTAAACACCGTGATCTCACTTTAGTACGCGCTTGAACACCAGCAAGGGAGGGGGAATGGTCTGTTCTGCCCCTGCTGCACCCAGCTGCCTTCAGCAGGACACCCACGCCTTTGCAGCCTGCCTTCTCAAGGGTGCAAACACACAGCGGTCGCGTTTCACAGCGATTCGTTATCTGAAACAGCTGTCTTCGTGCCTTCGCGGCTCTCTTTGGCGAAGGAATTTCTCGAGTCTTTTAATTTTCCTTTTCTTGAGGAAAGGAAACTCTTGCGGGGGCCGAGCTTCCTGCAGCAGCCCCGGCGGAGGGCGCCGCCACAGGGCCGGGCCCGCCTGCCCGCGCCCCCCGCCTGCCCGCGCCCCTCGCCTGCCCGCAGCCGCCGCGCCGGCCGGCACCGCCGCCTCCACCCGCGTCCACTGCGCCGCCAAGTCGTGCGTCGCACCATAGAGACGAGCGAGC
>JAVJGJ010000014.1:17710488-17743278 GCA_035590215.1 Microhierax caerulescens | reverse complement strand
TGGGATTCCTCCAAGCAGGTCCTTGAAGAGGCCAGAGTTAGCTCTCCTGAAGCCCAGTGCTGCAATCCTGTTTACTGCCTGCCTTCCTCCACACAGGATCCTGAACTCCACCATCTCATGGTCTCTGCAGCCAAGGCTGTCCCCAGCCTTCACATCCCCAACCCATCCTTCTTTGTTTGTGAGTACACGATCCAACAGTGCACTTCACCTCGTTGGCTCCTCCACCACCTATGCAAAATGGTTACCATTAGTGCTCTGCAGGAACCAGCTGGACTGTATGTGCCTAGCTGTGTTCTTTCCAGCAGGTGTCAGAGTGACTGAAATCTCCCATAAGGACCAGGGGCTCTGATCTTGAGGCTACTTCCAGCTGTCTGTAGAAGGCCTCATTGACTTCCTCTTCCTGATCAGGTGGCCTGTAGTAAACACCCACAACAGTGTCCCTCATATTGGCCTGCCCTTTAATCCTTACTCATAATCTCTTGATTCATTCTGCATCTGCCCCTAGGCAGGGCTCAATACCTTCCAGTTGCCACCTCGCATAAAGAGCTACTCCACCACCTCACCTTGCTGGCCTGTCTTTCCTAAAAAGTACATAGCCATCTGTGACAGCCTTCCAGTCATGCGAGCTATCCCACCATGTCTCTGTAACTGCCATAAGATCATGGCCCTGTGACTGCACACAGATGCCTAATTCTTCCTGTGTATTCCCCACGCTGGGTGTGTTGGTGTACTGGCATTTAAGAGAGGGAATCAAGTGTTCAGGTTTCCCAGGAGGGATGCAAGAGGATCCACCATAGCTATGTGTACCCTTGAGGTGGCTGGCCTTCTGGTTCTCATCTTGCAAGGCAGCTAAAGAACATTTGTCTCGCTCTGGATGGCCTTGCTTATTCCCCAGCTGGATGCAATGGTGTGACCATTGCCACTTTGGACTCCACCTCCCGAGTCCTTCTGTTTAAGTCCGCCGCACCAAGCTAGCCAGCCTGCTGCCAAAGATTCCCTTGCCTCTTCCAGGCAGGTGGATCACATCCTTCCCAACAGGCTATAGTCATCAAAGGATGTCCCATTGTCATAAACGCCAAAACCCCACAACAGCACAACAAAGTTGATTTGCATTATATGTCACTTTCTGGCTGCACACTTTCCTCTAACTGGTGAAATGGAAGAAAGGATAACTTGGGCACTGATATTTCTCACCTCACCCGCACCCCTTTATAGTCTTCCTTGATTCTGCCCAGTTCTGGCTTGCAGTGTCATTGAAAATGTGTGATAGGATTTTGTATTCTTTTAGCCATGATATTTTGGTTGGTTTTTACTTGCAGGATTCTTCAGTGTCAGCTTGATCTCTGAAAAAAGGTTCATAGGAGTGGTTTACAAAGTCACTTACAACTGCAAGTCATGTGCACAGCCAAAGTAGTTTAATTGTACATGTAGTCACAGTGAATGACCGTGGGAATGATCTGCTTGCAATTACAAATGACCTTTAAAAATTAGGTCTTTTATCTCACCTTGTATCACCTTCTAACAGTTACAAGAATAGGAGGCATTAGGACAACATAGATGTGCTGTCAGTTTATAGATGATAAGGGGTTCATGTGGAAATAAAAAAGAAGTCTGTAATATGTAATTAAAGACCATGTCATTATATACAGGATAAAATAGGTTGAATTAACCTGGGATAAGAAATCATGCATATCCCAACCTGAAGGATGATCACAGAAGTATTCCCAGCTCCCACGGGTATCCTGTTCAGCCTCAGGTCCACCTCTCATCTCCCTTTGGCTGTCTAATGATACCTAAGTCTGTTTTCTGGTTCAGCTCTAGTGAGAAGCTGCTTACAGATCTGCTCACTGCTGCTTTGCCTTCAGCATTATCCCTACTTGCTTCCTTCTGTGCACTTTGTTGTATATACTTGGGTTTTTTCTTCAGGGTCATGTACTTGGAGAGGTTATTCAGGAGGACCTGTCCTACATGCTTGTTTGTCCAACAGATGACTGTAATGCATCAATTATATATGTATTCTCTGTTATTACCTAGTAAACTGCATTCTCTGTCTGCAGGGTTAATATCACTTTGTTGTCTTTGGATTATTGGTTGTTATGAGACAGAATACATGGAGCAGATGTCCTATTGAAAACTGTCTGCAATCATCTGCTCTACCTTTCACTTAGCACCTTTGAGTTTAGCTTCAGTTTTTAAACTACTTTCCCTCCCGTGGCAGATTTCAAGGTCCTTACAGAATTACAAAATACCATTGGTTTTTGACATCATATCCATTGCTAATAACTCACAAGTGTCAAGGAGGAGAATAATATAATCTGGAAGTTCAGGTCAGTTACCCTAATATGCTGCCCTGCAGTGTTTCAGAACATTCCTGCTCTTCTACCAGTAGACACATATCAACCCATGGATTAGTGGGGTTTATAGCCCAGTACCATTTCCACCCACATACACTTCTTTTTGCTGTAGTCCATAGCGTGTGGTGAAGGACCTGTTATGGGGACTTCAGGTACAGAGGGACAGCCCTCATCAGGAGGACCGCGCTGTATTGTTGGAGGGAAGTGTTCTTCAGGAGTCACAAGTAGTTACTGATGGATGGAAAAGAATTCAAGGAAGGATCTGGATACGATGATCTGATTTTATTTAAAAAAACAGTTGGGTAGGTTTAAAACATTATTTTTAGGAGTAGGTCTGTAAATCTAAGATGGAGAAGAAGAGCAGTTTTACTCAGTGATGTATTTTTTTTTAGGACAAATAAATTGAGGGATCTAGATGCTCTATTTCAACATCCTTTCTGAATAATGAATGTGGGACTGTGCTTTGTACTGATACGTATTTCTCTCTAAAAGCTCTTTCATTAGTAGCGTATTCAAATATCAAAATAAGCTATTTAACAGTGTGTTCAATATAATTTATTAGACCACTTCAAAGACTGTGATTCTTAAATTCTGTAAGGTTAGAAATGGGAAAATCTGTTTGCAGGTTTTGTTCAAAACTGGAAAATGCAAAGACTGGCTTTCTTGGTGTATTTGTGCTTTTCTACAGGATGTGCATAAATTGCAATACAACAAAGAACATAAAAAGTTTTAGAGGAACAGATCCTCCCTCTTCTGGTGAAGAGTATTTACCCTCAGGAGATAAGAGCTGTACAAGTTACACAGTACAGTGCAAAGTCAGATACTTAACGTTCTTCTAGTGGCTTGTCTTACTGTTTTCTATTTGTGGTGTAGTGCTGTAAACCAAGGCTCATTAGAGTAATATAAATCAAACTGGTTTTGATCGCCCCCACTTTTTCTGGGTGCCACAGTTATGGATGCACTGTGAGGTTGAAAACAACTGAAACTATGATTCAAGGGAAAACAAAGCTGAACATCAAAGTGAACACAAACAAAAGTGAAGAAACAAAGGAAGACACTAAGCACACAGAAGGCAGCTGTCTCTTAGAATTAATTATACTGGACTGGAACTTGTTTCTTATAAGCCACTTGAAAGCTGTTTGTTAATTATAAAAATATTTATAGGTCAAGTTGACTTCCTTTTCTTATTCCTGGAAGATTGTAGAAGGTGTATTCTTCAAGCACCTTTGCTTGCTAGAAACTTCACTATGTTTTGCATGTTTTCTAGTTTCTCTAGCAAAGGACTTAAGCCTGTTTCTTAAAGTATTACCAAGTAATTTAAATGGAGTATTCACAGTAATATATTGTTTCTGACTTAATTTCTCAGTAGGATGGAAGCCTCGTAGGCTTTTCTTTTTGATTGTTTTTCTACTTGCAGGCAGAGTTGCTAGAAGTTGCAGCAGATGCTTTCATCAAATTCAGAGTAGGTCCTCTAAGTATCATTTTACAGTATGCGATACTCACTGTGGTATTCATTCTGGATGCATAAAATTGCCACTGCATGAAAGTATTAATTATATTTGCATACATTATATGTATTCAGCTAAGCAAGCCAAGGTGGATAAAACTAGCTTCCAAATCCACAGTCTCTGCAGGCCTAAGTACTTGTCAGTCTTACTGACCTGGATATTTGTAGGTGATCTGCTCCTACTAAGAGCACAGATGCTTTTATCTCAGTCTTAGTTTTTCTGTTGATTTCAGCTGAACCTGTTTTTTGTGGCAGACTTTTAGTGGCCAGACTTATGTATTTGGTCACTTAGTGGAGGTACATCAGCAAAGAGCATAGTTGTTCAAGGTCCTTGTGCAGTCAACAGAAAAAAATTGTTCTCTCTGTATGGCAATTAATATCTGTTGTAAAACTGCTGTGGGGAAGTACCTTTCCAACTCTGGTGGCTACAGACTGAGCCTATGGCGTGTAGAGTTCTGACTTAGACACTACAGTGAGATCTGAAAAATAGTATCAAATGCTTAAATATTATTTTACTTGAAATGCCATGGTATATGCATCTGCTTCAATTTAGGTGTAAAATACTTGCCTTTTGATTATTGTATTTAAGTAACTTGAAGTATCAGACTCCTATGTAAATGTCTCATGCTATTAACGTATCTAATTAAGAACTAAGAATTGTGGCTACAACACCTGACATTGCTGGAAGGAAGCTAAATTATTGCCAAAATTATTGCCTGGCTGTCTGGCATTGTTGGGTTTTTTTTGTCATTATGTCTGTCATAAATTTCTGCTTTTCTTCCATAATTATTTGGTTGCTGTTCCAAACCTCCTTTAACTTTGCCTTGTGAACAAAACATCATTAGTATACCTCACATTAATTACACATTGGGCTAATGAAGCATTAGACACTACTTAGAGTTCTGTTCAAGTTGTAGTGTAGAGGCCAGGGTGAAAAGTTAATTTATTTTTTACAAGGTGATCCCCTTCAGTAAGAGCATGAAGTAAGGAAAGACTATGAATGTAGGAATTACAGAAGCATTTCATAACTCTTCAGAGAAAAAAAATGCATGTACCACCTGTGCAGTGAGTTAGAACTCCAAGTGAAAGTACTTATGATAGGCCAGTATTTTGTGCCGGACTCGTCATTGTCAATTGCAATTCAGCATTTATTTCTAAAGTTCAGTGGTCATCACTGCAACGCAAGTGGTGTTCATCTTTGAGGAAATAAGCAAATGCTAGTCACTCTTATCATGTAGGCTGACACTATCTAAGAAAACTGTCTTTCCACAGTGAAGTATCTATCATATGCAATTATTGCCATGATCTCTCCTCTGTAGCAATGTGTAGCAAAGCAATCAGTCAGCTGAATCACAAAGCCTTAACAGTCTATTAAAGCATTGTTGGCAATGTGCAACTGTTGCAGTCATCAAGATTTCTGTATTTTTCATCTACACTTTTGAATTACTCTAAGGATTAACTAGTTTTATTGTCGGCATACAGTTTTATTAATCAAGGTTGTAATACAACTGGATGTGTACTTAATGTATTTTAGAATTAAGTTTGTTTTGGTTTTGACTGTACTTTTTAAAGAGAAACAGAAGATCTTGAAGGAAAATGCAGTTCTTTGCAGCATTTTCTGTGTATATTTAGCACTTCCAGTACTAGGATATGCGTGTCTTCTTGCACATAACAAAAAATGTGACAGAGGCATCAATACATGGGAGTGATCTTCCTCTTCAAGAAAAACAGCTGGTTCATACTATTCCACAAGGATATATCACTTTCAGACCATAAAAACAAATGAGCACTCTACAACAAGGAAGCCCTAATTTTCTTCTTGGTGGATGATAAAGCATTTGTCAGTAAATGCTAATTAGTTTCTAGAGAGACTTGGAGGGCCAATATCAAAATAACGAGTTATTCATAAATTAGATGTGTTAAATGCATTGAGACAGCCAGCATTTAAAGTAAATGACTTATTTTGTATACAGAACATGCAGTAACAGTCTCCTCCTCCAGCTAAGAAATCCATTAAACTGCTCGGTGTATAGTCAATTGAATCACTTGCTTACTGAGACATTTGCATTTCTAATGAAGAGTAATTGTACAATGCAATAGGATAGAAATGTAAAAATAATTTTTCTTTTTGTATCATGAGATTGATTTATTAAAATTATTTTACAGGCATGCAATTTCTAAAAGCATTATTTAATTTTAAAAGCTTCAAGCATGCCTATAATTAAGTGATGAGTCGTTCTTTCACAGCAGCAAATCTATAAAAAGACCCCTCAGCTACACCTGTAATGCAGATGCTGTGATGAAAAAGGAAACAGAGTGACCTACTGCAGAGACAGGCTGAAAGCCACATCCAGTAAGAGCTTTTGGAATTAAAAAAAAAAGGATACTTTGAAACCATTAGAACCAAGACTCAAAAAATAGTGTAGGAATGAGAAGGAAAGAAGTTGAGGACAGTCTGAACAGTGCGAACAGGGAGCCCATGAGCTTACTTCCGTGTTTTATGTAAAGTAAAGCTGGTAATTTGAAACTGAATGATGACAGGACACTTTTGCTTTAAGGAATCATTGTGCATCCTGAGGAGAACCACAGTCTCAAAGGTCTGTGTTTATCTTTCTGTATATAATGTCTACCTTAACACAGTAACTCATGTATTGTCATTGCTTTATGAGACCTTGTATGTAAATGACAGAACTGAGATGAAGAGATAAGAGATAATTACAAACAGATGTGTGTCACATGGAGGTTTGCACAGACCTAAATAATTTGATATAAAACTGGTTTTAATTACACCTGTAGGGCTGCTGTGTGCTGATAGGGCATCAGCTAGGCCTTAGTTTCTGTGTTTTGACATAGCCAAGGGGCTTTTAGTATGTGTGATCTACTTATGTATTATGCAATGTATAGGTGTGTTAACATACATTATCGACAGATTAAAGTAGTGAGGCAAGTCAAAAAACCAAAACAAAATATATGAAGAGCCAGATTCTCTTCTTATTTACACTTACATAATTGAAATTGTTTGAAGTAATTTAGGATTTACACTGCTGTCTGGAAAAAGATTGGCCAACTGATTTTGTGAGAAATAATTTCTTTTTAATACTAGAGCAATATTAAGTAGAAATTGCTAAGTAAAAAACAAAAGCATTAATAGCAGATATCTCATAATTACAGGAACTAGCTTGTTAGATATGCAATCTTAGGGAAAGTTAATTCTGTCTCTGTTTCTGCAACACAAATAGAACTGTATCTGGCTTTGATTTTTTTTTTCTAGTTTTAAGTTAGTGTTGTAAGAATTTGTTGCAGGTATTGGTAAAGACAATGTGAATTTAAAGATCTAAATTATATCTTTACTTGCATTTCCACTCTTTTGTTTAGACTTCCAGTTTCTTAAGTCACAGCACGATCCATATGAATTGTCTCCAATAACTTCAAAAGAACAGAAACTTCTACTCCCTTTCATGTAAGAGAATCAGACTTCATACCAGGACCAGAGGTAACACCAGCGAGTTCACCTTTTCTCTGAGGAAGACATTTTTCCAATGGATACAAATCCTAAACGGTAACTTTGCTAATATTTGTTTATATTTTGCTCTAGTTCATTGTGATGTGAAGTAAAAGTTGTAATTTCAGCAAGTGAAACTGACTAAACAAGCACTGCCTGACTGAAAAGGCGAATGTCAGCTGCTTTATAGTGGACCCAGCTGTTTATGAACACAAATGACAGTGTGATCCAGTTCTGCTCTAAATCACATTTGCAATAATTTCCCTTTTCAGAATGCATTTCTTCAGAGCCCAGCCTAAGCCTTTTGCACAGTAGATTGCTGAATTAATGCACAAACTTAAAGCTGGAGAAGTTATTACGAAGTGATACTTTTTAGCACGTATCATCAGGAATTTTAATCCTTAACCTGTTACAACAACATTTACTTAAATATCTTTTGTAGCTCACCTGTAAACTGTGATTATTCTCTCTTTCTGTCCAAGGCCATTTGCTTTACTTCTGGCAGTTGAACACAAAGCACTGCTGAGGGAAGGATGCTAAAAGGGGGTATTTTGTTGCAGTCAGTACTGCTTTTAGGGAAGATGAAGCCTAATGACAGGGCTTCCCTGAAACTGTAAGCCCTAAAGAATGATGTAATTAATCTTGGATTTTGCCTAACTGAAGTCTTTGTCTATACTTCTAATTAAGATAGAGGCTAGGAAGCATGCTCAAGGGCCATGGCTCAAGCAAGCTGGATCCCTGATTCTCCCCGCTGCTGAACTTATCATCTCATTTCTGGGCTCTGCTTCGGAGAGCACCAGTTGGCTCCTTCTGAGCAATACTTGGCTTTAGTTTGGCAAACAGTCTATTCCAGGAGCAGGGTCCAAAAGGGACAATGGATAGCACTGCACAAGGTCGGCTCCTCCCAACACCACACTGGCCCAACAGGCTTTATATCCTCAAACACTCCCAGATCACTTCGCATGACACCCCATTTGTGCAACAGGATTCCGTGTCATCCTAGAAAAACAACTGCAGATTGGCCTGCAACAGAGAGGTATTTCAGAAACTGACCAAAAATCTCCTCCTAAGGCAATAAATGTACGTGGTACCCAAAAGAGCCCCAGACAGGGATCCGTCCTTGGATTTGGTCTGTGGGTGTAGTCAGATAGTTTCCTGCTGGAAAAAGGAAACACAAACCAATGTGAAGACAAGCAAGAGTGAGAGATGCTAATGAGTTTGGTTAGATATTGCTTCTTGTGTGTGTGTGTGTGTCTGATGAAAGTAATTGACTTAATTTTTACATTTTAATTGAATAAGCTGATGTTACTTTCAAATTAAACATTTGCATAATGTAGGAATTATTTCAGATATCTTGGCAAACTTCACAGAATGAAAATCTTGAGAGGAGTACTGGCCTTATCCTGAAGTGCCAACCACTTCAATACGGGCCAGGAGCACTCCAAGAGTCTCTCCTCCACAAAATCGTTTGGTGTGGGAACTGCCCATGGGAAGTACTCATTTAAGCAAAGACTCTCCTGTTGACAAGCATTATCTACAACTTCCATGGCATGTTAGGGGGCTGAAAGCAGGGCTGGAGACTTGAGGACTGAAACTGTAACAACCTATTGAACAATGACTGTGTTGATAAAATCTATGGTTTGTGGCCTGGCTGGTAAGATGTTAAATTCCCTTAAAGAACGGGGCAGTGGGGGTGGAAGGTATGTTGTGGCACGTGCATACTGCAAGCTTCAGCTGTTGTAGAACTGTGTAATTTCAGATTGTCCTTTGGCTGACTGACAGTATGCACATTCAGTTATTGATGGGCCAAAACCCAACAGTAGCGTTCGGTCAAAGGTAAGCTCAGGGGTACAATGACTGGAAGGTTTCTGGAAATTCCAGGTAAGTCACGAGAGATTAAATAGAACTACCTTATTATTGTTTATCTTACTATAGTCTGAACTCTGTGTGGAGCACCTATGGATAGTTTCCAAAGCCATCACTCTCTCTGCAGTGGCCATAGAGACCTCAGAAACACCTTCAACTAGCTAAACGCTTTGTCTTCTAGAAATAAAAATATCTCTCTATGGGAAATCTGAAGAACTCTATCACGGATACAGCTAGTTTGGGGAAAGTACATGTGGAGGCTGTTTTTCATGTGGAAGTCTTAACACCTTTAGTGAGAATCTAACAGATCCTTATCTAGATAAGGGGGAAAAAAGTCACATAAAAGCAGGAATCTAGTCGTCCCTTATTGAAGTTCTAGTGTACAGAAATATTATAATCATTAATAAAAAGTGGGAAGCATAATGCTATGTGCTCATATGAGAGACTGGCGAGGACTGAGAAGATTGAAGTTTCTTGGCGGAACTAGATCTTTTTTTTCTGATGGAAGTATTTTAAGTAGATAAGTCAATAACTTATATAGGCTTATATGATGGATGTGGAAAAACATTCAACCATTTCTTGTTAAATGATGCACCAAAATCACAACTGTATGGACTTCACTCAGCTTAAGGAACTGCCATTTTGCCACTTTAGGTTCTGACAGCTCACACAGCATGAAAGAATTTTTCCAAATACTAAGAAATTAATCCTGCCCATGAGAAAAATCTATTCCACAATGCTGATCAAGGCATCACAGGCTGAAGAACTTTATGTGCATTACAGCTGTGCAACTTTTATAAAACAAGTTCTAGTACAGAACTACATTTTAGGAAAGTGCCTCATTCCTGCTATGCCACTTTTAGAACACAAAATTGCTAATCCATACACTCAATTTTCTCTGCTTTTGTGAAAGCAAACATGGGGTGCAAAACAGGGGCTTTGGGTGAACAGATCAAGGGACTAAAAAATTCCTGCAAGTCAAGTATGTGTCTTTTATGGCAAGATTTTCTGGCACTTGCAGAACTACTGTGGGAACAGTGAGGTGCCTTAGCAATAACTACCATTAAGGATGCTAGTCATAATCCAGAGGCACAGTCAAACAGCATGTGCCCTGTGACTAGAGACAGGAACGCTTTATTTTCACAGTAGTTAGAAAAGCATGTGGAGTCTCTGTCTTCTCTCCTCCCGCCCCTTCCTTCTCCCATTCTCGATGTGCGAGCCTATGAGGAGTATGCCCAGTACCATTTCAGTTCCATTTTAATCACAGGAAAAAAAAAAGCCCTTGTCTGTGAAGAAAAACAGTACTTGGTCAAATTGTGCTGATCAACAGACAACCTTCAAGAAGCAGTCAGTCACCACTGAGCAGCCGCACTGCAACACATCATCTTCCTTAAAGCTGCAGGGAAGACTTGGTGCAACATGGCCAAGGCATTTTAAAAAAAGTGGAGGACTTCTTCATAACTCAATCCAAGAAGTGGAGTTTCTTCAGAAGGGGGATCTACAGGTAGTTGCATATTCTTACAATCCTTTCTGCTTTGCATCCAGCATAGGTGGTATACAGCAACTGAGGCAAGCAAATAAACTCCAACCTGTTGTATGCTGTGTGTTGTTTGGCAAAAGGGTGTGGAGAGAGGGAGGAACAGCTATGGATGCAGCAGCAGGAACTCTCCAGGGCAGGCATGGGTGTAGTCACTTTGCACCACATTTTTTGTGGACAGATATATAGTAGTGAGAAAAGAATGAGGGAGCGGGGTGAAGCTGCGTGCGCCCTTAAAGACAGTACTGACATTATTCCCTGTGCAGCTCTGCAAGCTAAAGTCTAGGTGTACTTACGGTGTGAATGGGCAGGATAGATGATGAGAGCGTGTGTTACGTGAACAACACATTAGTCTTGTAATATGTAATAAAAAATTAGTCCATATAATCAGGATACAGGCAAGACTTTGCAATGTGGTGAGAAAAGAGAACCTAAACCCTCCCCTGCACACTTTCAAGCTTTTTCACTGTGGTTTCCCTCTTCAAACTACCTGCCAAAATGAACAATTTTATTTAACGCTAATACTTCAGTGCCGTCATTAAACACTAGTATTAGGTAACCTCTCCCTGAGAGCCATTTCAGGCTATCTACAGGCTATCTATCCATAAGACAACATGACTGCCTTACTTTAGCTTTTAAATTCACAGGGATGAAAATAGCAGTAAAAACATATGGTGTCATCACTTACCAATCACGCAGCCAAATTCCCCAGGCAGATTTTGTGCTGGTATGCAATTACTTTATTCATGAAGAATACAATTAGTAACAATGTGTAATAGTGTGCATCATCCCCTGAAAAGATGAAGCTTAACTGTTCAGGAGTTTCATAGTAACACAGAATAGTGACCTAATGAACTCAGTTACTGAGAAAATTATTTTATAGTGATTTTAGCTGTAAGAACAACAGTCATGAAGGCTGACATCCTTGTTTTATTTAAATTGGATGTACCTCACTAGGTAGCCAGTTTAATCTGATTCCTAGTCATGGGACAGAGTTCCTTGCTGTGAGAACAGTTCCGTCGAAGTATATGTAATTGAAATTGGTTCGCCTCCTAACACTTCACAGTTCACACTCCTAAGGACATTTCTCTAACAGATGTTTCACCAGAAAAAGCCAATTCCAAATAAATATGTTGCTGTTTAAAAACTGTTCCCCATCATACTAGATCACAGGCTCATTTTTCTTAGACATTGTATTTTCTAAATATAAATGTTTAATTTACTAAGATGCATTCCAAGAAAAAAAATTTAATACTAAAGAGGCAACTTGACTTGTCTCTCATATTTCTAGCTTACTAATACAGTAAGTATATCCGAGGGTCTCAAATACTAATCAAGCTTACCATCAGTAGTAGCATTTGTGACAAAACCATTGTTCAGAATTAAACAGTGTTTCCATCCAGGTTTTCTTTTTCTGTTCTTACACAAGGGAAGTGTGTATCTGTAGAAGACACATTTTGCAAACCATTCACTATCTAATGTTGACTTCTAAAAATTAAGGCATTACTGGAACAAAAAGAAAGTGCAGTCTCTGATGGTTAGTGTTCGGCTACTGTAAAGAAAAATGAGATTTTCTTTACACAGATGACAGTATCTCAAGTATGTTAGGTAAGTTGATCTCAGATCTCATAGTAACAGGATTGTGTCACATTGATTTTGACTGTTTCGGAAACTAAAGTTTGTTAACAATTCAAACCTTTCATATGTTTGTCAGCTAACTGGCATTTCACTGCTACCATTACAAATCATGTAAGCAGGTTCCAATTACATTTACAATATTTACACACATTTTTGTGTTCCAGTCAGCTTGAACAACGAAAATGCATAGACACTCAAAATCTAGGCATGAACTGCAAGTTAACAGCATTGCAGAGGAATAATGATTTCCTCTGAAGTTTGACTTTCCTAAGACAATTGTATTAATGTTTTGCTGTTTGCTGTAAGTATAAAACTTAAATTGCAGCCCAGCATGATGAAAATATACCTTTTCAAGTGGAGCATCACAAACTCCTGAAGGATCTGCCAGGTGCTTTTAAGCAATATTCATTTATATGACAGCTAGGATTCTAGTATTAAATAACTCCCCAAATGCCTAAAGAACTTCCTCTATAAGAAGCATGAGAAAAATTTCCAGAAATACCAGCAGATCTTTTTAAGTCTGTGCTTTAAGTGCTTTTTGTTTAGTCCTTTCCTACCTGCCATTCTGTAATTGCTTGGTAGGACTCTTCTCCCTTTTCTAAGGGTCATTTAAAATTCACATACAGAGAGCATGCTTTGTCAGTTAAGTTTCATTTTCAGAGAAAAATCACTGTGTCCCTGGATGAGAATTCTTCCCCACAGAAAAGCCAGGATGTGCTTTTGATTCCAGCAATCAACAGAAATTTATGTAGCTTCATGAAAGCATAACAAAAAAGACTCATCTTTCCATGTTGACTTATACAACAAAGATACAGTATAAAAATTATGGGAACACTGGACAATGAAAAGTCAGTGAAATGCTAATTAGAACAGAAATTCTTCCCTTACACTGCTGTAAAGATGCATAAAGTGTAAACTAAGATAATCTGAGAGTACAGCAAATTTTATTCGTATTTTTAAATATAAAGATGACTTGAGAAGCTTTGTTAAATATACCATCAAGACTGTTGAGTGGATTCTCCTATTGTCTATATTCATTGACTATCCAATTACAGTAGGTCTTTTTACTTTAGAAGGAGCAATGTCTTCTGTAAAACCGTGTGCAATCAGAATGAGACTTGTGCTTGGAATACGAATTCGATGTTTCTGACAGGTGTTTCTTCCAGATACAGGATGGCTGTTTGCTTTAGAGGTGTATCTGGTATGCTAAGCTTCATTGCATAGTCAGTCTGTTTTATAAAGGACATCTGAGCTAGAAAAGCTAAGTATTTTTTATTGTTTATAACTATTAAAGTAATGTTATAAAAATAAAGTACCAACAGCATTTAATTTACAACAGGAAAAAGAAGCAGCTGCATTATACTTAGCTCGAAGTCTGCATCTGCTATATAAACCAGCGTTCCATTTAACTAAGATAAAAAAAACAACCAACAACCCCAAGAACCCTGTGTTCTTTAAACATGAGTTTCTCTGGTGTTCTTTTATATTCACTGTAGCATTATCACTAAAGTATAACCCCCCTTCTGAAATGCACTGTAGCTAGTTATTTTGTGACTCCTGGTTTTTGGATCATCCGTTCTAAGTCATGTTACCATATAGAATTACTACACACAAGACTCAGCTGTTTAACACAGAAAAGTGATGGACCTTAAGCTCTATGACTATAGTGCATCCAGTTTGCCCAAGCAAAGTCCTTGCAGGTCACAGGGAACATCAAAACACTGGCTGGTGTTTTATACCATATGGTGAACATAAGTGAACAAAATAATGTTTTCCTGGTAACAGGTTATTGAAAAAAAAACCAAAACATCTACTGAACACTAATATGTGTAAGTCTTCATGGTTGCTGCTGATAATAAGTTTGAATTGTGAAATACCAATTTGAAATGTTAGAACACTTGCTGCATAAAAATAGGTTTCTTCTAACAACGTGCTGGATCCTTCCAAGTCACACCCAGGGCTTCCATCCAGGAAAGAGCTGGCTCAGATTCTTAGGGTCCATGGCCTGCTGTATGAGGAGGTTCACCTGCCCTCCCACACTGAGCACTGTTCCCTCCTCAACACCTTTCAGCTTCTCCTGAAGTCTCATCAGAACACGCTCAGCCACTTTGTTAAAACTCTGGTCATCACTGCTGGCAGAATAAGAAAAGAAAAACGGGTATACTAGGTATGGATCCTGAACGTCAGCAACATTCAGTGAGAAAACCATAAAGCAAGGCAACAGTGCCATAGGCAGAGAGTTAAGAAAAAGATCTTGCACCTGGCTTTTCTTTTACATTCTTGTGGATCACTGTTGAGCGTAGAGTTCATGTCAGCCTCATCCTCTGGTCTCTGCTGCAAATACAAAGCTTTCAAGGGATTCATGGTCCAGTCGAAAAGAGGGTCATAGAGTAGCACCTACAGTAAAGAAACCTCTATTTAATTTAAAACTTAATTACAGATAAGTCAGAGCCCTAGCAGGAAAAGAAACACTTAGCTGGTAATGCTCATGCTAACCACAACACCAGGATGTTGGTGGTTTGGTTGGTTGTTCTTAAACCAAATAGAATTGGGCTATACATCGCTTAGTAGACAATCCAACAATAAATGGACATCCACTCATTTGCAGGTGTTTGTGTTGTTCAGATTTACTCGGTTTTGCAACTCAGTCCCCCCTCAGCAATGAAGAGGTCATTTTTTAATACAGTTCTAGACACTAAATATCGTAATTAGTTTTCAATACGTAGTATAAGCAGCTTTTAAAAATTACTTCAAGTCTCTTCTTTGTGACTTATGCAAAGAGGATTTAATTCAATCAGCACTGCTCATACTAGGAATGTTGCACTATGGCTAGTTTTAGCTACTGAAGAGGAAAAACTGTATATGCCTGAAACAAACAGTTCCCACAGAAAATGCAAACTGGTCACAATTTCATTGAAGATTATGTGAACTAACACATATGGCCAACACTACTACATTCAAATTCAACAAAACATCCCTACACAAATATTTGGTATAGTAATGCATATGAAGACAAAGACAAGTAACGGAAGATATTCTGGCAGGTTGCTATCAGAAAGACTGGAAAAACGCTTACCTCTACAATAGTCAGCAAGGCTTCTTGAGAATTTCGCATAACAGCCATTGTTTTCTCACAGCATCTAGAAAATATTTTACTATATTTTTAGGTTCTTTTTGGTAAAATGGAATGGTATTTTTGTAATTTAAATGATGGATATTTGTACCTCTCTTAAAAGTTAATTTCTAGCATATGAGTAATCTCTCTGATATTTCTGGTTTTGGGGAGGGTGGAAAGGGAGAAATTTAGAAATGTAAGAGCAGGAGACTGGGTTGTTCACTGATTATATGCCCTACAGGAAAGAGGTTATCTGTTTCACTGTCTGAGAAACTATTTAACATGTAACAATCACAATGCTGAAAATGCTCTGCTGCTTCCTTACCCCTATCCAATACAGGAACACGTACCTTCTGAAGACTCCTTCCACGCCCGTAATACCCATTCCGTCCACAATGTCCCTGCTTAATCTAAATGGAACAGTCTCTGGTGTGGGAAGGATTTTACCTTGCTCAAAAGCAACCCCTAAATGAAAGGATAATAAACATTTTAAATAAAGATTTTTAAAATGTTCATGTAAAAAAAAAAAAAGTCAGGTTCTCTTGCCTGTCCCACTTACCAAGATCTATGTGCACTAGTTCTGCTGTTTGTTCATCTATCAAGATATTCTGAACATGTCTGTCTCCCAGTCCAAGAATGTAGCCAACTAAAACAAAAAGTAAGTGCTGAAACCGTATTTGCATGCCATAAAAAACAGGGACAAATTAACACAGAGAAGATTATTAGAATTAGTGTAACACATGCAGACAAATTAAAGGGAGAATATTTCTTCCCCCATGTATATATATTATTCCAGTAAAGAGCAAATGCCATTCCACAGATCCAAAAAGAAAAGGTTAACAATGCAATTGCAAAAATGTTATTCCCATACAGATGTGTATTTTTTTACCTACTGCACAGAATTCTTGCCCGTTTCTCTCTATAGATAGGTTAGGCAAATTATTTCACAGCTTTCAAAAAAAAAAAAAAAAGATAAAACCCAAGTGCATAATACAATTAGGGTTTGTTATTATTACTGTCTTTAAGACAGTAAAGTATTAAGTCTTTAATAAAGTATTAATTATAAAGTAAAGTAAGTAAAATACTTAAAATAAAGTATTAATTATATTAAGTACTGTTTTTAAGTCACAGTATCATATAATCCAGAAAACTGGACTAGACATAATTCAGTCTATAATTGGGCAGCTCAACTATCACCTGAGGGATTCTTGTCTAAATCAATTATAAAAATCTCCAGTGATAAAAACTAAGATCTTTTATGTAAGCCTATTTCAGTGCTTTACCATCCTTAAATGTAGAAAACCTCCAAACTAAATCTCCCTTGCTGCAATTTACACCTGTTTCTGTTTTTCTGTTAGCTGATGGACATGGATAGCAGTAGTATTTCCTAGAAAAATCTTTCATCTGAATTCTGGTGAACAGTAGATTTACTTCAGAGGGTTTTTTTTCAGCACAAAGGGAGCATATAAACAACACATTAACATCTAAAATAGGATCTACTGCAATGTATACAATCTACCATCAAAAGTCTTGCAGAGATAAAATAAAGAACTCAGTCATCCAAAGAAAATCCACAATCCAAGTACATCTATTTCCTTACTCAGAAAAATCACAGGAAAAATGCCAGAGCTCAAACAGCCATTCCAGCCATGGCTACTGATGCCAGTACAAAGAAAGTAAAAGATCAAGCTTTTCAACTCAGTTAAAACATTTGAGGCTACAGATTAAATGTTAAATAAAAACAACAGGATTAGTCAGTCAGGTAGAAACTTAAAAAAACTACCAGAACCCCAAAATACAAACCGCTATATACAACAAAGAAACACAGAATGTTACTCTTATCTTTCTACTGCAGGAAAGCGGGTAGGGAGGAATGAATCAGAAATCTGAATTACAAAAGCAATGCTGGTGTCCTTGCTGGCATTTTTTGCTCCCTACTCCTCCTTTTCTGACACATGACAAAAGCAGAACAGCCATTACCTCTGAAATGCTATAAACTCTTTGTTTATATAATCTAAAACCCCAACAGCAATGTTATACCTATAGAAGATGTTGCCACACTGCGAGTGTACGCCAATCGTTTTTCAAACCACACAGCTGGATCCAGGAATTTCTCCATGCAGAAATAACGGAACACAGGTTGAAAATTCTTGCAGACTTCCATGAAGATGATGCATTTCTCCTCAGAATGTTTCTTCTGTGCATCCTTTAAACACATCAGAAATGTTTTCCACATGACTGACTACTTTGGAAAGAAGTTACCTCTTCCTTTGAAAGAAATACACCCCTCCTTCCTCTGCCCCACACCCCTCCATCAAATGCTGCTCTCGCTCCTTTCTCTGAGCTATGAATTAATGTCTTTTTTTACAGCAACCATTAATGCACCTATCTATCTGTTTTACCAAACAGTTCTATTTTTATACACAACTCATGGGATGCTTGGAAAAAACACACACTGCTATTTCTTTGCTTCAGCAGGTGCAGGTATTTTATACGCATGTACAGGTAAATGCATCTTGTTGGGAGATACTTCCCCTTGCACTCTGTTCCGGTAACTTTCCTTATTTGATGGCTTCATGTCGCTGTGAGAAAGTCACTATCACTCAATTCGCATGCAAAAGCTGCACAAAGCCAAAATTAAATACATTTTTCTAGGAAATAATTTTTCATGCAAAATCATGGCTATATAAAGTAACAGGTAAACCTATTTGCAATTTTCTGAATGTATGGTGAGGTGGTTTATGGTACTAAACTGAACTAAACTAAATATCTACTAATATTTAATTTTATTTAATTTAATACTACTGAGTATCTACTAATTCCATGCCACTGGTCATATTCATTATTATATAATAAAAGTACAGTATATAATTCTCTAAATTCCACCCTCCCAGTAAAGAATATGAGCCAGCTGTTGTTCTGGGTTGTTGGTTTTTTTTTTATTTTGACTCACCATCATTATTTTTTGACACTCATAGCTGGAGTAATCTTTTGGCCTGTATCTCTTGTGAGCTCCCTCTTCAACATTGACAAGAAACTCCCCGATGGGGGTTGTTCCCGAGCACCACTCAAGAACCCCACTTCTCTGAGAAAGGGGAACCACCTGTAAAAACAAAACCACCGCTGCGTGGGGGAGGCTCACACACACACAACCCCATGCTGCAGGGCATGGGTGCCTATTTGTGTTTGCTTAAAGACAAAAGACCAAACCAGACAGCTGACCACAGCGTATGTTTTAAAGACACGTGTATACATATCTCAAATACTCTCAAGGTTCTTCTACCAAATACTTGCAATTTCTTTCCTAGCCCAGAGAACCTTCCACTACATACTTCAGTACAACTTAAGGACTCCACCCAATCTGCACGTTCGTGTCAGTATCCTAGATGACCTGTGATTGCCAACAGCTTGCTATGCTTGAACGCGATAAAAGCAGCATTTGTGCGAATTGCATGTAAAAAGTAAAATCTGGAAAACACGTGGCAGCTGCAAGAACATACCAGGCTTGCCTCAGTCTGCCTCCCTCCCACCCTAGGGAACAGTTGCTCACTTCTTAACTGGCTGTAATAGTTATCTCAGCTGCTGCAGCAGGCAGTACTGGCCAGAATGAACAATCTGTCTGCAGAGAAATAGCTACTGCCCGTTTCCTTCAATTTGCTTTTCTTATGAAAGTTACTTTATCTCATAATGCAACCCCCATTCTCTTTTCCGTGCCCTCATTCATTTTTACACAGATAAAAACCTGAGTCTTCATTGAAAATTATTCAAAGACTGTGACTCTAACTCCACCTGTGAATTTTTAAAACTGCTAGCAATTCAGATAAGCTCCTTTAGAGATTCTGGGGTGCGCATTTCTCATATGTCAAAGACAAGAACTTTTATTTAAAGAGTACTTATTCAGAGGTCACCTTCACAGCTATTATTATAATCCCAAGCACATAAAAAAGAAGGAGGAGGACAAAGAAAGTTCCTGTTCAAATACATTTTCTGCATTCATAGTAAGAATTTACTGCTGTATTCCCAATTTCAACAAAAACTGTTCTGCAATTCAAGTTCTGCAGAACAGACACTAGATGGGACTTCTGGATTCAATTGTAAGGAATACTGCAAGGCTAAAATTAATTATTAATTAAGGAATATTGCAAGACTAAAATTAATGAGATTAAATTAATTAATTAAACAAACTTGTATGCTCAAGTTTAATGACTAGCAATTCACAATTCAAGGACAGTCCATGACTTAATTTCTTCTCAATTTTAAGTTCATATAAAGAAAGCTTTTAAGAGTATTTGGGCATCAGAATTTGTTTTTAAGGATTTGTAAAAAATTAAATTTAAATAATTGTTGTATATAATTAAATTGTATTATTTGTTTATTCCACGCATCAAGGAGCAGTGACTATTTTAATAACAAATAAATAAATACATTTTTATATTGTCTCTGGATTGAAAAAAGGAGAATGGGGAAATAAGCTGTATTGGTAGCATTTATTCCTCTGCTGCAGCAGCTGTTCAGTATTACCTTGTATCTTCGGATAGTTAATTTTCTCTTTCGTGTTTCAGTGTTTTGCTGCAGCAAAGCATTGCACATCTGGAAAACCTGTTGCATAACAGCATCTTGTCTCAGGTCATCACGCCCCTTCAGCATAAACAGAAAAAGCAGTTAAAGAACACTTCAGCATCCAACTTCTTGTTCGGCAGCTTTAAAAAATTATTTGAAATAATTCCATAAAACACAAGTTACTTTTCCACAATAATGACCTGTAATAAAATGTAATTAACAATTGCTTTTTTTCTGTATTTGGTTTTCTAATAGCGCTCAGCTGCTTAAGCAGAACCATCACGAACTTAAATCACCACCTTTTCCTTCTTTTTTATGACAAATATTATTTGATTAAGGTTTCAATCACATGTACATGGCTTACGGTACCCTTTCTAAAAGCAGATGTTTCATTCACCGTATTTAATAATCCAGCACACAGCTGAAGCAGCACTACTCGGTACTGCAGTTCTGATTATTGGATGCAGATCTAGTGATTCATGCTTCTCTTTAAAACTTTCAAAACTACCCCATACTTAACAGCCAAACAGAATTCTCCCAGCAGCTCCCGAATGCATACATTCAAAGATGGAATGAAATCAACTGAGTTTAAAGAGAAATGAATTGTTTCCAGAGATTTGTGTTTTGATAAGTATGTTTTTGGTTGTCTCTGAATTGTAATTCTTTTTATATGGGGAATAAAGAAAAAAGGAGGTATTTATCACAAAATGCTGATGGCTTGTATTTCCTGTACACTCCGTATCACTAGCTGAGATGTGACCAAGTGAGTCACTGGTCTGGTAGTTGTCAGGTAAGCTACTGTGTTTTACATGCATTGTTGAAAAATAATTACAAAAAATACTTAGTATTATTACTTATTACATGATTATTTATATTATTTGTTGTTATATTACTTTGTAATTTCCTTTATGAAAGCATTCCTGAACTGACCAAACTGACAATGAACTGTGAAAAGTCTGTTCACGGAACAGACTTGATACATGAGAAAACTGACAAGAGACGTTAAAAAAAATCCCAACATACCAAGCCTGCGATGTCATTACAAGTGACAGAACCTACCTTAACCAGCTGTCTCCTTTCTTTACCATCTGAGCCTACACAGTCTATTATTTTAGGCAGATTCAGGCCTCCTGCTAAGCGAAATTCTGGCTTAAAAGACCTTATTGTCACTAGATTTTCATATTGTCCTGTGGGATCCACCTGAAATTATAAATCAGTTTAAAATTAATACAAGTATTACCTCCAAGTTTCTCTGAGAAAGTGATAATGAGTTGTTTGCAAACCTCATTGCAGATACACGCTGAATATTAATATGAACATTCCATCATCTACAAGAATAATACTCACAAAGGCTACAAAAATATGCTGAGCAAAGAAGTGAGTTTGATTCCTCCCTGTTCACCTCATTGGCAGAGGGGATGTGGTACTGCAGACTTCCACTAAACGAGCTCTGACACAATTTTAGCTTGTCCCAACTAGCATTCTTGCAAGAAAATGTTCGGGTACAGTTGGGGAGCATTAGGCTCACATTAGGCTCAAATGGACCCAATCTATAATCCTAAAACTGTTGCAGTCTATAGGATCTGTATCTTCAGCCTTCTCCATATCCTGGTGCCCCAGAGCTACACTACTCAGCTGTAAGGAAGTACCACTCCAGCTGCTGATATCACAGACCTCCAGCTATTTCAGATAATTTGCACTGGAGAAGAAGAAAAGCAAAAAGGACAATCGAGCTGTACAAAGAGCAACACCTGGGGCCAACAGGAGCCCTACAAACAAATGCTGTTTATCATGGTGGCAACTTCTGGCCTCTGAAGTCAAATGGCATAAACCAGTCCCTTGGCATGTTTTATTTAGCTTTACAGACAGAGCCCGAGGGACTTCAGCACAGGGAAGCTTGGCTTCAAAACATTTAAATTTTAGGTGGCTGGCCCAAAAAGCAGCTCTACACTCCTGAAACTGGCAAGGTTCCTAGGTAGAGCACGCAGCGTTGTAAGGATGGGTGCCTATGCATCCACCCAATCAACAACTTGTGCTAATGGGAATGGATCATTCACCATGACTGAATGCTAAAAAAAATACAAGCTGGCCATTTAGGAACAGCAGAAGAGACATATCTATTAATTCTTATACTTTTCTGGGCATTTAGTGCCTCCCTGCAACTCTAGGCTAGCACTGACAAAACAAGAGATTCAGATTCCCAAGTCCTCTCTATGATTTAGGCAGCTCATCAAACCCCCCCCCCCCCCTTTTGATAATGAAACACTCGTCAGTGGTAAGTGGCAAAGCCGTCTTCACACAACAAGCCACTATCTAGCAAGTATAAGACTTGGGGTCAGCATCCTCTGCAGCCTAAGGAAACAATCTCACCCTGCATCTCCCACCTGACAGGAAAGGACCCCTGGTAGGCTGGCCTGTAAAGAACATGGGAATTTGATGAAGAAATCTATGACATGATTGTTATTATAAAAATTTGAAGCCGATTCTATAAACTGATGTTACAGCGTGTATCTATTTCAACTTCACTCACCTTAATTTCCATGGTAGGAACAACAACATCCTCCAAATTCTTCAGTTTATGAATTGGCTGGTCAGCAGGAATACTTATTCCTTCTGTAATGAAAAAGGATTCTTATTTTTAAATTCAGAACTATAAACATACATCAAAGTTTAGTAAAAGAGCTTACATTGCTTTTGGGACCCAAAACCTCACTGCACACTTCTGTCTTCTGATGAAGACGACCACAGGACAACTGGAGTTTTCTAGAGTTTCATACTCAAAGTCTGAACCTTACAGTGCAAGTAATTACTGTGACTTTAGTTCAGAGTAAGTTCTATGCTTATCAAAAACAGGACCCAGTGCTAGCATAGTATCTCCTAATGTACCTTCACTATTAAAAGCAAAAATAATTTTTCCAAGACTTACTTCTTTGAGATTTCCACGGTGTAGCATCTACATTTGCTAAGGTGATGTAAGCATCACAAAGTGCTTCAATGTCTCGAACCATACGCGCTCTCCTTCTTCTGACAATATTGACTATATTGCTAGCAGCCTCCATTCTGTCCTAAAACCCAATGGAATAACACGCAGTCAAGTAAGTACAATTGAGATACATCCTATGAAAACAGAGAAAGTTGCAATAATGGACAGTCCCTTGTGATATGAACAGAAATAATCTGAACAAGATTTCTGTGTTGCACAATCTGAGATAAAAAGTAAAATATTATTGCGGGTGGAAAGGGAGCAAATCTGTCCAGGTAAAGTGTAAAACACCTGCGGAAGTTCTTTAGAAAAAGGGACAGGCAGTTCTGGATGTGCTTCCACCATCCTCCTGTCTGTTATTTCCTCTCAACTGAAGAAAAAGCCTATATGCAAAAGGCAAAAATCTGACCACATTGTCCCCTCTGTGCCTAACTCTAAGAGATCTAGCTGTTTAGCATAATCCTACTCCTAAGTGTAGGATGACAAAAGAACTACAAATATGACAGAAAGGTGAAAAAAGGCCAAATAAAATTGTCATGAAAAATTTTATCAGTGTGGGTTTAAGAGGCTAATGCCAAAAAACCACACCAGGATTACAGTGATGGGGGAAAGAAGGGGCAGTAATCTATGAGAATGGCATAAAATATGAGATGATTCCAAAGACAGGCTCCAACAAAATTTAAGCAATAACACTATTAACATGAAGCCACAGTTCAGTATTACCCATCATCATGGCTTTTAACATACAAAGGTCATATAGAGAAACAAAATATATATTGCACACGGCTAAATATTTAGAACAGATGTTACCACTCAAAGCAGAAAAATTAATTCAGTACATACTTTCAACAATAAGCCCACTCAAGTGTTT
The DNA here is from genome assembly GCA_035590215.1 of Microhierax caerulescens. Lineage (NCBI taxonomy): Eukaryota > Metazoa > Chordata > Aves > Falconiformes > Falconidae > Microhierax > Microhierax caerulescens. The sequence goes on along the minus strand of JAVJGJ010000014.1, from coordinate 17,719,345 downwards.
GTTGCATCTAAAATGCCTTTTACAGAATCACACATCAAGACCTTTATCACAAAACTCTTCACAATAATTGGGGCTATTTGTTGCAAGAAATGTTAACCATATTTTGTTCAACCCCATAATTAGTTCTTTACATAATAGCTACTAATGCATGCACCAAAGGAAAGGGGGTTTAATTATTAAAAGTACTTTTTTCCTCCTACCCTTTCTTAACAAATGTCAGCTGATGAGCTCTACACTAGAATACCCCTTGACATAATATTTTTTTTCAATTTTAAACAAAATTAAAGGACTGAATGTGATTAATACAACAGAATTTTATGTACTCACCACATCAAGCTGGGAGATTTCTTTTGGTGTGTTTTTAATTAACTTGTTTCTTCTTATTGCATCTGGTTTTGTGAGGAGTTCATCTTTGTTAGCATTTGCCAAAGCTAGTATTACAAACAAAGTATGATGGGGATGATTCAGTGAAATTCTAGACATTAGCTGTCAAGAAAACCAAAAAGATCCCATTATTGAAAACTGCACAGATGAAAAAAAATTGCTTAATTAACATTATTAATTCTTTTGAACTTCTAAGATTCCTAATAAGAAATGAAAAGTAATTCTTAGGTGGTATTTCCACAACTAAAATACATTCAAAGTATATTCCTATACCTGCATAAGACTATTCTTGTATGACAAAAAAAATCAATTAAGTAGCAAGGAAAAAAAGTCCCCAAAACTCTCCCCCCACTACGCTGATTTTTTGCATCACTCACGTTCAATACACCTTTATCACGTGTACAACTCGTTCAGCTACAACTGCTCAATGGAAGTTACATATTGCTTAGAAGTACGTACTACTAAGCCAATCAAGATATTGCTAGACAGAAAAGCATAAATTACATTATTCAGAACTTCATGAAATCCTAAACCACCCATCATCTTGGTTCCCATCCGAGCAGCCAGCTGGTACATCAGAGGCAAAAACTTGTGTGAAGGGATCTTCTCTGCGTTTTTCTGTAGCAGAGAAAATTAAATTACAAAGCTGTACTAACACCAAAAAAGCCATTATAGTAATAAATATCATGTAAGGGCTAGAAATGTTGCATTTTTCTAAAAAAACTGAGAGTAAGCATTGCTACGTGATCAAATGGCAATCCAGTATCACATCATCTTGGTCCGTGTCTCCTAAATGCTACAAGTACTTCATAAGAAAACAACTATTTTCTATTCTATTACAGCAGAGTTTAGATATATTGATTCAGGATTAATTTCTAGATTCTTTGTAGCAAGAGACAATCCTAATAAAAAAACCCTACAATCTAGTTTAAGATAAGAAACAACTGTGTGCTAAAAATACGAGTAAAGCAACACCTTCTATTTTTCAAAGTTAATTGTAACACAAAGTAAAGATTTAAATTGCACAGATCTCTGTTATAAACAGATCATTCAGGTAAGAGTTAACAGATTTCCTGCATGATTCTAGACATGACAGAAGCAGCCTGAGAATGAGAAATTTACTGGTCCCTGGCTACCATGTTATATAGACAATCTAAAAGCATATCCTTTCACCTAGAAGTATATATAATGTATACGAGAATAATGTACTAAAGGATGCTGAAGATGGGATTATCCAAGGTATGTAAAGAGCAAGAAAACAGTGAAAGATCATTAGATATACTTAATCATACAGACCTGCCAAATCAAAATGCTAAATTAAGTGAAATTAAAATGCATAGAGAATTGCAGCTTTCCCTGGCGTAAAATCAACTGATGAGCAATGATGACTGAAAAAAGCAAGTTTTGAGGGAAAAGTTAAGGAGATACATAGGAAAGCATACTGCACAGCACTGTAACTCATCTAGGAGAAGAAGGAGAAGAAAGATGGACAATTTAATGTTAAAGCCATATGGAGAAGCAACAGCAGACCTTCATCATTTCATTGACTCTATCAACTCCAGAATTTTCAAGCCATAGGGAACACAGTCGAAAGATCCACATATCATGTTCTTCTCCACTTAGTAAACAGCTGATATAGTTCTCCACTGCTTTGCCCAAGAAACGTTTACGATCCTCAGTTAGGGCACGTATGGCAAATTCATCCAGTTCAAGTTCTCGCTGAACCTTCACTGTGTATCTATGTAAACAGACATTATTTTTAAACAAGTTATCTCTTAATGAACTTACAGCAAGACTTTCCCTTATTCTCTTACTTTAAAAATTTAATTTGTTTGGTAAGTACAAGCACAGTAAAATAAACAACTGAAAATTGTGGGAGCTGTTCCTTTGGTGTATGTTCACACAGACCCATCACTGTAAGTACATTTTCAGTCAGCATCCTTTTTAATGATTTAATTTCTATATTGGTGTAAATGTGAATATCCAGTACAAATAATTTGTGTAAAGACTTCAGTTTCCAACAGCTGAAGTTCAATTTTTCCCCCTCACTTATGATTGCTCTTACTAAATCTTTAAGAATTCTGATTGTTCTTTCACCAGATATGTAATGAAAAAAAATCTCAAGAGTCATTTATTTTTACTCTGTAACATTTTCTCTGTCAAATCTCTGTCAAATAAGCTGAAAAGATTCAGTGAATAAATGTGAATTCTGGCCCATGATCACCTATACTGCTTAACTGCTGCAACACTCCTGGGCTTCACTTCTGGCCCATCTAGCACTCCTAGCCCCCCCCGTTCAGGCACAGTTCACACACTATTCACATCAAGCGCTACAGATTTCACCACTGTTTTGTGGAGAAAGAAAAATTCAGCTCTAGAGGTGCCACCCACGCTGTACCACTCGCCCAAAGAATTAGTAAAGCTGGAGCCTTTGATGGCTTCAGAGTAACCACCTCTCCATTTGCATGCTCACCTGTTTGTCTGAACTCTGCACTCCCTAAGGAGGCCAACCTCCTCCTTGGCCTTCTTCAGTAACGCCTGCTTATTTTCAAACTCTGAGGATTTCATGTAATTCTCGATTCGTTGGTACTGATTATCTGAGAAACGAGCCAAAGACAAGAAAGCCTTCATCTTCCCTTTCTTCAGCTCATCACTGCTGTCTCCGCTGTGGCTTGCAGCAATTTCCACAGCCTAAAAGGGAAGTTCCAGTAATGGTAAGACTGATAATCAGATTAGCAGTGCTGCATAATATTTGATTAAACACTTTCATGGTACAACAGAATGGCTGAGGTTGGTAGGGACCTCTGGAGGTCATCTTGTCCAACCCCCTGCTCAAGTAGGGTCATCTGCTTCAACAGGTTATTCGGTGTTGTCTGTGATGAAATACCTAAGCATACAAAATAAAACAGGCTGGATATTTTTCTCCTGAGTGAATTTAACCTTTGAGGAGTGTTTCAGTGCAAACAGTTAAAAACATTATCCTGTATGAAATAGCTTTAATAACCATACAGGAGTCTCCCACTGCTATCTATCTTTCAGAGTAACTATGCATGAAGTTTTACAATAATTGTACAACCTTGTATCATAAGATGGTGTGAAAAAAAATAGAAGAGTGTCCAAATAGTGCCAAAAAGAAAAGAAAATCATACGTGAAAGATCATCAGAAAAATCATCAAAGAGTGAAGAAAGCACATAGACAGTAGCAGAAAAAAGCAACTATGTAGAGTTTAAAGAATTAGTATGGAATAAAGAAATAGAGAGTGGACAAATATTAATAAAAATGTTTGTATTACTGACTAAAAGTTAAAAAAAATTACAGTACTTTGAAAGATTAGAATAAGACTTTCTAGCACCTGGAAAGAGAATGCTACAATGCAATGCCCATACTGAAAATATGGTAAGTAGGTGATCTGTCCTGAGAAGGAAAGGATGGGGATGGAGTGGAATAGGAAAGGGAAACTGGACTAGTGTTTGTCATCACTGCACGTCTAAGCCAGTATTACACAGAAGTTGCACTGTGACTTCTATAAAGCCATATTCTAAATATTTTATAAGGTTACAGTGTTATACAATACTATGTGAAACTATTATATTTTTATTAGAAGCTGTATTTTCAATCCAGAAAAATAAAGCCTGCATTGAAAAATTTACTTGGCATTTAAACACCGTATTTCAGCACAGTGTTATCTCACAGACTGGACATACCTTTTCTAAGTATTTCTGCATGATGACTGTAGGGCTTTCCAAGCATGTTTCTGCTAACCAGGTTCCACACAGCCTCAGGCACTCTGTATACATCAATTTCAGATGAGGATCGTTCTCAACCTTGGGGAAAGTAAGGGGGGGGAGGCATCAAATAAAAATACCTTTTACATATGAGGTAGGCAATTTATGAAGCTTTTAAACCCCGAATATAATTAAACTACTCAGGCCTATTACACATAATAAATCTACAGAGCTATTTGCTATCCACATCTATAGCAGTCAGTAAGGTTAAATAAATCCCATTCACATTTTATTTTAGACTAAAGAACTGCACGTATTTTTAAACACCTAACAGTTTGAACAATGAGAAACAGAATAAAACAATGACAAAATGTAATAAAAATTAAATAAATTCATAGCATGTTTCCAGACTTGTATTTTCTAATATCCCCATTCGAAGTATCATAGTACACTCCACAGGAAACATTTAGGAATTGTGACAACTATGTGTGATCATTACATTTTTCAGACAGACCTCTACATGGAAACTTGTTTAAAAGTGCTCTGAGATGATAATGGAGCAGGTTTCCAAAGGACTTGCCTCCAGACTGGAAGCTCAGTTTTAACTGTATAGTAGAACAAGTTTCCAAAATACTTTTAGTATAGGGTACACACTAAAGACCATCTAACCAAGATGGCAATGATGACTGTGAAATACTAAGGACATCACAGGATGTGAAAACATAAAACCTCCTTGTGTGGACAGGGTAAATCTAACACTGGAAGGTGAGAGAAGAACTAAATTTTTAGAGGCCCTCATCAACTGGTTTGTCACAGAGTGATCATGAAAATCAAAAGAGGAGCAGCAACTCTTGATTTTGCCCTGATATGCATGGAGAACTTGGCCCAAAATTCTCCAGTTTTTCTGAAGTGTGATACACCTTAATAATGCATATGGACTCAAAGCAGATGTTTATTATCCTCCAAAAAATACTCAAAGAAAGCCATCATAGCTAAACAGAAAGTTAAGGGCAACGAAGAAATTTTTAACACAACACTACACAAAATGAAATTTTGTCCAAGTGAAAGTTACATTAAAGAAATCATAAAATATCCTGTCAAAAAATAAAAACCCCACCAGGCTGTCCAAAAAACCCAAACAACTTGAGAAAGACTCAACAAATAATAAAAAAAGTCTTTTTTGAACATATTAGGAGCAGCTAGCTCCATTAGCTAGTAAACTAGTTGACCAGACAGTCCACTTTGATAAAAGACAACAGAGTTACAAAACAGCGCTTTAAGAAGATAAAGCAGAAAACCTTTAAATTATTTGTATTTGTGTTCACTGTGGAGGTTAAAAGTCCCACTGCAAAGCCTTTCTTTATGAAGAATTCGAAGGTGTTTCTGCTATTGTAGTGTCAACAGCAAAGGCTACTGGACAGACAGACAAAATGAAAACTCAATTCACCAGGACCAAAATGTATTTTTCCAAAAGGTCTACAATTCACAGATTAAATAACTGAACTACTAAAAGAGATATAAAAGCTTTTGCTTAAAACTGCCTTAATATAAGAGGAGTGGCAGGTGTGACACCAACATTTTAACAAGTTCCAGGGAAGCACAGGTCAGTAAGACTTTCAGAAGTGGAACAATTAGCAAAATAAAACCCTACAAAGAGAACAGATAGATTAATATGAAGAGATGCCAGAACAGCTTTTGTAAAATGACATCACAGAATGACAGAAAAGTCAAAGCTGGAAGGAACCTCTCCAGACCATCTGGCCCAACCTTCTGTTGAAAGCAGGACTTTAGGCTAAGTTTTCCAGGACTCTCCCAAACTGAGTCTTGACTACTCATTTCCAGCAAGGGAGATTCCGTCACTTCTTTGGCCAAGCTGTTCACAGTCTTTAGTGGTAAAGAATTTTCTTCCTGTATCCAGATGGCATTTCCCTTGAAAAAAACTTGTGCCATTGCCTCTTGCCCCTTCACCGTGCATCTCGGTAAGCAGGATTACCTGCACCTGCACTATAACTACCTTTTGGGTATCGGAAGACTGTGAGTAAATCCCCCTAAGCCTTCACTTCTTAAGGCTGTAAGAAGCCAGTCTCTACAACCTTTATTCCTTTGCCAAGTTCTTCAAGCCTCTAATCATTGTGGTGTCCTTCTGTGGGACCCTTTCCAATTTTTCAGTATCTCCCCTGAATGGTGGAACAAAACATTATTTCAGGTGTGGGCTAAGTGCCAAAACCAGCAGAATGATCACACTTCTTAATCTACTGGCTACACTCTTGGTGATGCAGCCCAGGACCTGGTCCACCTTCACTGCTACGAGGGCATGCTGCTGATCATTTTAGCTTGCTGTTCACTGGGACCCCAGGTCCTTTTTGGCAAAGCTACACCCCAGCCAGTCAGATTCTTCCCTGTAATGCTGCTTAAGATTATTCTGTCCCAGGTGAAGGAATTCCTACTGATCTCATGCAGTTCCTACTGGTACAATCTTCCAAACGACTGAGGTCTCTCTGACTGGTGGATTTCCATTCCCTAGTATCGCTCTCTCTTTCCAGTTTGCTATTATCTGCAAATCTGGTGAGGAAATTCAGTCCTGTCCTACAGACCTCAGTCATAAAAGTAGTATCAGACCTGATAACAAACTCTAAGGAACTCTACTTCTGACTGGCTACCAGGCTGCCTTTGAATCACCAGCAAACACCCTTTGAGCTCAGCAGCTGAGCCAGTTTTCCACATATCTTGTCTTGTCGCCTTATCCAGTCTGTATCTTACCAGCCTGTCAGGAACGATACTGTGGGAGACTGGGCCAAATACCTTGCTAAAATCACGTTAGATGACATTTTCAGCATGTCTGATGTCTACTGGGCAAACTGTTTCATCAGGGAGACAATCAAGTTGGTCAAGCATGATAAGTGTATTTCTGTGGGATTTTCCCAACCACCTTGTTTTCCTTCATGTGCTTGGTAAGAGCCTCCCTAAAGACCTGTTCTGTAATTTTCCTAGGAAATGAAATGAGTCTGACTGCTCTGTACTTTCTGATCTTGCTTTTTGCCCTTTTTGTGGATGGGTGTGACTGTCCTCTTCCAGTCATCGGGACTTCCCCTGATTTCCATGACCTTTCAGAGATTATATGGAAGTGGCTTTGACATGATGCCAGCCAACCCTCTTAGCCTCCTCAAATGTTTCCTGTTTCCCAACTCAATTGAACTTTGTGAAGAACTCAACGAGCAAAAGAAGATCTGCCTCATTTAGCCTGCTCCAACAGATTCCAACAGTCACGTGACATAGCTCTTCTACAAAAGGCTGCTGAAGAAACTAAGTTGCAAGAAATAAAATGCATGATTCTTGGAGGGATAAATAACTAAGACATAAAGAGAAATAAATAGGCCCCTGTTTCCAGTGGAGTTCGGTCACTAGTGAAAAGCCTCCAAAGAGCCAGTCACCATCCTGTTCAAAAGATATTAATCTTGAGAAGGTGATGAGCAATATGGTGATGATCTTGAATTATTCAAGATGATAAAAACAAGGACAGACTAAAGAACTGCAGACACACAATACAGGACAATAAATGGAATGAAAAAAAACTGATTAAATTACCAGAAAAAATGAAATATTAAGTGATGCATGAGAGGGGCAAAAGAACTTTTTTATATACAATGATGGACTGTGAAATATTCCTGTTTGGAAATGTAACTATAAAATGTTACCTCACTATGGAGAATGGAGACAGGGAACATGCCTTCAGAGTTTTTTTCCAAGATCAGAACTAACATCAAATGAAGATGGGGGTTCAAAACAAACAAAAGGAACTGGCTCTTATAACACTGGGAATTAAGCTGTGAAACTCCTTGTTGCAGTTTTTTGGATATTAAACCCTTACAGACTCAAAAAGTGACAGGACAAATTTATGGTATTAAAAAAAAATATTGGAAAGATTTACCTACAAAGAAAATGCCTTTGGTTCAGGAAGTTCTTGTGCTACAGATCAGTCTGGGGGAGTACTCTGGCTATACAGCCCAACTATTCTTTACACTTTTTCTTAAAAACTTCGCATTGCCCATTACTGAGATGGGAGAGAGGGATTTTTGTTTCAGTTCTTGTATTCTGAACTGGAGATGGGAATATAGCATTTGCTTCACATCAAGTGACGTAATTTTTCAGAAAGTTTACAAAAAGATCTAAGATAATTAAGATTCAGAGGCGCTTGCTGAAGTCAAATTTGATGAGACAACATTCCACTGTTTGAGGTAAGATTCCATTTTCAGGAGTACAACATAAAACTCACAGCTCAGTGTACCTGTAAATGGGGGATGATTCAAAGACAGGGAACAGCACCCCAAATCACATCTGTGTTCCTTGAGAATGGACTAGTTCAAGGGACAAAGAAGTGTGAGGTACAGTAGTGAATGTTTATCAGTCAAAAACTTGCACGGAATTTCTATACACTTTGTGATACAGCTTCAGGCCAATGAAATAGAAGCCTCAAATCCCACTTTTGCAAGAAGATTCCTTACAGACGTCGGGCATGCCTGCAACAGAGGTATGCTCCTTTAGCATAAAATATATTATTACTGTCTCCCTGGATTGGTCTTCTTTTACACAATAAGAACCAGAGATAAATTTTTTTATTATTTTTCTTCTACCAAAGCCATGTACGCTATTACAGTTCCCAACTATGTGTCACAGTGTGGCCAGCAGGACCAGGGCAGGGATCGCCCCCTGTACTGGGCACTGGTGAGGCCGCCCCTCGAATGCTGTG
>JAVJGJ010000014.1:17697898-17710426 GCA_035590215.1 Microhierax caerulescens | reverse complement strand
GTGTCCAGGGAAGGGCAGCGGGGCTGGGGAAGGGTCTGGGGCACAAGTCCTGTGAGGAGCAGCTGAGGGAACTGGGGGTGTTGAGCCTGGAGAAAAGGAGGCCCAGGGGAGACCTTATCGCTCTCTACAACTACCTGAAAGGGGGGTGTAGGCAGGTGGAGGTCGGTCTCTTCTCCCAAGTAACCAGCAATAGGACAAGAGGAAACGGCCTCAAGTTGCACCAGGAGAGGTTTAGATTGGGTATTAGGAAACATTTCTTCACAGAAAGAGTTGTCAAGCATCGGAACAGGCTGCCCAGGGAAGTGGTTGAGTCACCCTTCCTGGAGGCATTTAAAAGACATGGAGATGTGGTGCTTAGGGACGTGGTTTAGTGGTGGACCTGGCAGTTCTGGGATAATGGTTGGACTTGATGATCTTAAAGGTCTTTTCCAATCTGTATGATTCTATGGCTAAACAATCCTTCTTGGCTATTAGTTTGTTTACCTGTTGGCACAGAACAAGTTGATACATCTCTGTGTAACAGTTTTGTTTAAAACAAGCTAATCTTTTATGAAGGGAAATCATCTCTAGTATTAAAAAGCTGTGTATTTCACAGTGGTAGCACTGGAAACAAAATAACGAATAATGGATTCTAACATTTGCTACTCTTACAGACTCACTTTGAAAACCCCTGGTAAGATTTGCTAATACAGGTTTTCTTGCTTTCAGACATTTTGAGAGTACAAACCAGATTTAATAATATTGTAGACAGTCTTTTAACTTTCTTCTAAGGGAAAATTTCAGAAAGTGGAAATGAGATCTTAAATAACTTAATTTCCATAAGTTTATATAATATATAACACATACCTGAAACCAATCTGCATCCAATTTTTTTATCAGTGTTTTAAGAATATGCAGTGCAAGACTCTCTTCCTTTTTAGCCCAAAAAACCTGAGCTTCTTCTAGTTGCCATTCAGAAACTCCGCATCCTGTTGGATTGTGTTGTTTGATCTGAAACATAGCTCTTTCTGGAAGCTGAAATTGAAAAAAAGTTATAAAATATTCTTGAAGTGAAATATATGTATCTCACAGAAAGTTTTGGTTTTAAACTCCATCTTCATTTGCTCTAGTTCCATGGCATATTCTGCCTATCAAATGCTAAGAATTTATTTGCAGGAAAGAGATGAAGTTATTTTTCTATATACTTGCAGAAAATCCTCATCTGCAACCAAAATAGACTATGGGATTAACCTTCATAAACTCAAAAATAAAGTATCAATGTTTAACATTTTAAATTACTTGGAGGTATAAAGTACAGAAATTCTAAAATCAGTACCTACTGAAATAACGGGTTTATAATTTTAGCTTAGTGATTAATATTATATCCTAAGAGAAGGCAGAAAAATAATACAAAAACCGGCACCAACATATATATACACTAATTCTTTTGTATGCCCACCCCTTCACTCATATCACTGGTGAAGTAATGTCCTCATTATTTAGTAATCTAATATCACTATGATACTACAAAAAGCAAACTACCTTTTTAACAATGGCAAAGATTGAGGTTACGGTGTATTCTCACAAGCTATCCAACCAAAACCAAATCAATTAGATTTTAAATAGGCACAGTAAACAACTAAAACATAAGAATGCCTGTAAATGACAATGTAAGTTTGGGTACTTCAATTAGTGGTCAGTGTGATGACTCTCTATGACAGTCTCTTCTTCTCCTGACAGATGGTAGTGGCACCAAAGAAGAAGAAAAGCCATTAGCTGCAAAGAGTGCTTCCTCAAAATCTTTCCTACATCCAGACGCTTAATGTTGTCAACTACCAGCATGCCAAAAGGAATGGGTTATCATGCCATGCTGTATTGCAGGGGTCTTCAAACTTTTTAACCAGGGGGCCAGCACACGGATGAAGTGGCAGGCAGTCATCTGTGGCTGCTTGGTTTCCCCCCCCAACACCTGGTGGGGGGGTGGGGTGGGGGTGGGGGCTGTCTGTAAATACTGGGGGGGCGCATTGAGGACCCTGGGGAGCCATATCCAGCCTGTGGGCCGTAGTTTGAGGACCCCTTGTCTAGTGGGTCTGGCTGAGCCCCACGGCAGCACTCATACTACTGTGCTTGTGTCGGTAGCTGGGAAGGTGTTGGTAACACACTGGTGGTTTGGCTCCTGCTGAGCAGTGCTCGCACGGCATCACGGCTGCTTCTCCAACATTCCCCCCCACCCCTCACCAGCAGGCTGGGGGTGGGCAACGTCTTGGGAGGGGACACAGCCAGGACAGCTGACCCACACTGACCAACTGGGTGTTCCATACCACACGACGTCTGCTCAGATATAAAAGCTAAGAGAAAGGAGGAGGAAGAGGGAGCATTTGTTATTTATGACGTTTGTCTTCCGGAGCAACCACCACATGTACTGAAGCCCTGCTTCCCGGGAAGTGGCTCAACATTGCCTGCTGATGGGAAGTAGACTTTTCTTTTCCTTTGCTTCCACATATGTAACTTTTGCTATTGTTTCATTAAATTGCCTTTACCTTGACCCACAAGGGTTTTTTCCATCTTATATTCTCCCCATCCCCCCTGTTCTGCTGAGGAGGGGAGTGATAAAACAGCTCGGTGGGCACCTGGTGTCCAGCCAGGGTGAACCCACCACATGTGGTTTGAAATACTGATACAGCCCAGAATTATGCCCCAAAGGTTGCAGATGACCCGCAACACTGAAGAGGCTGGAACAACAGTTTTTTCAGAAAACACTGGCTCAATCTTTCAAAACCTAATCTTCCCAAAATATGGTGCCACAATTTTAATCTTCTTCTGTAACTAAAAATCAAAGTGGGAAAAAATTAACTTCTGTTGAGGCTCGTCCAGGACACTCATCACCACAGTGCAGTGGCTGAGCAGGCAAGAGATAAAAACATTCTGAAGTAATTTTCCCAAACAATTCTGGAGGCACTGAGCAGACCTTGCAAATTTATGACATAAAAGACAGCTGTTCTACTGATCTCAAAATTATTCACAAAAAGAGTTAGAACATTCCTGAAATCAAAGTTTAATACAGTTTCATAAGAGAAGTTTTAAACATCTTTCCAGGTTTTATGTTTAGCTGTAACAACTTTCTGCAGAGGTTCCTGGAGGATATTGTTGCTCTATAAATTCTTGTTGAGTTGCTCCTTCAGATGCACTACCTAGAACAAGCCAAGGCTGACTCTGGACCTTAAATGCATTAGCAGCTGTGGAAACCCCGATACTGCAAATCCCACTAAGTCATTCACAGAGATTTACCACAGTGCAACGATGCTTAAAAGTCTAAAACCTTGAAAACACTAAATATACAGAAGCAATGGAGTTCTTTTTGCAGCGTTCTTTCTTTAGTCTGGAACACTAACAACAGTATGATGGAATTGAAAGCTGGATATATAAACGTGCACCAAAATTAAGTAACAGAGTTATAAGAGCATTCTTCAATAAAATTTCATTTTTAAATCATCTACCTCACCAAGTAGCTTAGTCATGACCAAATTCAGAACACATGCCCATAAATACAACTTATGAATACGTTCTACATAGTTTAAGTCTCCAACTAATTGATTTTTTGAATAAAATTAGAATACAGTTAACTTTAGTACTGTTAAAAAATGAAGTTGTTTTATGAACGAAAAACCTAAACATCTGTCACTGATCTTTCCTGGAATTTGTTACCTGTGTATTTTTAGCAGTTCTTGCCAATCTAGAGAGCTCCACTAGGTGTTTGGTCAGGATGTCTTTAATACATTCTCTTTTGTTATTTTCATTCTCCTTTTCAAGCAAGATCTCCAAAATTACAGTGCGCAGAGCCATGACAGGTTCCTGGAAACAGAAGTCACTGTCCTTGAGAAGCTCGGACTGTCTCTGCCATTTCAAATAAATATCATTCAGTTGTTGAGTAGTAACAGATCTGCAATTGTTGCCAAAATAAAAAAGACCTTTGTTATTAATTCTCACTAAATATCAAGTGAAATGCAAGACAAGTAACAGAAGTAAACTCCCATGGTAGTTCAGTTCAAAACCAAGAAACAGTCCATAAAACTCTAAAATAACTAATGTGCAGAATAAAGTGGCAGGCTTCCAGTTTTAACAAACATGAAGATCTAGAAATCAGCATTAGCAGGGTGTGCAACTCCACTGCAAACATTTTTGAGCATCAATGTTGTGTTAAAAGGTCCACCAGCAAAGGGAATCATACTGAAACAGAGAGCTGCTTCAAAGATTAGAAACCAAGACTCTTATTCCATTACATAGGTCATATATGGCTTAATATAAGAATAAATTCCAAACTGTGGCATAGTAGCTGTGTAGTATGTTGCTACATGTATTTTCTTAGGCAACTCGTTAACTGCAAATAGCAATGGTTCATACATCCCAGGCATGGTAGATGGCTGTAGGATGGCTATAAGCTACCAAACAAAACTATAGCAGAAAAAAATCAGCATCAATAGCATCACAGAGATAAATACCTTCCTATGATTAAAAGGTAATGTTAAGAATTGAAGTAGAATACTGACAGTAATAGCGGTCCATGAAGAAAGTGATTCAAATTGAAACCATTTTCAATAGATCTATGGGTATCATCAAGGAAATGCAAAACATTTTTAGAATGGAAACTAGAAGACAATGACTCCGTTAGTTTAGTAAACCAAAGCCTAGGAGATATGACTGATAACTTGGACTATAGCAGGGAATTCAAACCAAAGTAAAGAAAGCAATTATCTAAAAAAAAGTATTGGCACAGTATCAAATAATTAAAACCAGACCATGACTAAATTCATCTAGAAATAGAGAATCTAGATTTGTCTTCACATAGTAATGCTAAAATATTTTATTTTTCAAGTGATATTTTTTAAGATGAAGTTTGAGATGTTCATGCATAAAATTTGTTGAGGTGGTTTTATTTTTGTGCCAGACTTGATTACCAAAAATCCTGAAAACTAAGAAAGGAGTATGAAACAAGCTTAAAAAAATACCTGGAGAACAGCAGACCGATACTTTCCAACTCTCCAATTAGCTGTAGTCTGCAAAGAGTTGGATATAATGAATAAACAGACTCCAGACTGCCTTTGCACAGCTCTTCTACTTCATTCACTCTATGGATTTAACAGAGAAATAGTAAATTACTATTTTTTAATATCCACAAGTAATTCCAAGTATCCATAACATAATTTCCATACAGTGAACAGAATTTAAACAGCAACGCTATTCAATTCAGAAATATTTTGTATTACCATTGAAGTTCAAAAAATTACATTTGTCAATAATCAAAACCACTGTAAGCATATATAAACTCCAAAACCTATCTGATGGCTCAGCTAAAGAAGAGCAGCCAGCATTCAAATCCACTTAAAAGAACTGCAAAGTAAGGGATGTATGCTACAGGAAACGTATCTTCAATTAGCACACAAATTGTATATGCACAACAGACAAATTTAAGTTAAACAACTTAATGTTGTTTAGAAACTTAGAAATGAAGTTGCAGTCCATAGTTTTTAATTTTATTCTATGCATGAGTCTTTATTTAAGCCCATAAACCCCCATAATAATCTTTCATGCATCACTTGTGAGTACAAGGTCTCTTTCTCCCTAACAGCAGAGTATTTGCATGCAGTTACCTGGCATCTTTGAGACTGTCATAGAAAGCAGATAAATCCTTATCTCGTAAAGACTGAAGAGCATCATACAACGATTCATGGTACCCTGGTCTTCCTGTCTCACCTCTTACAAATAAAACAAAAGTAACATAAAATAAAAAGAAAATTATAATTCTCAACAAAGAAGTCAATTTTATGTTTATGACAAGTATTTTTTAGTGGTTTATTTTCTGCAGTTGGATGGATTGCTGTTTTGCATGCTAAAAATAATAATGCAACTTTGTAAATTTTAAATTGAGTATTTTAAAGTATGTTCTTGAGTATTTTAAAGCTAAAAAATAATAATGCAACTTTGTAAGTTTTAAATTGAGTATTTTAAGTATGTTCTTTTAAAGCAAAGAAAAAAGTAATTGTCAAAATATTTGGCATATATCCCAGTTTCTATCAAAAATATGACACAGAACTAACTGCACAATAAAAAATTAAATATAACCCATTTCTCACAGTATTATGCTGAAAGATTACAGTATATATGCAACTTCAATACAGAATTAACATTTTTTTTACATCTAACTTCAGCTTTTTTTTAAATTTATATTTTTAAAAAGGAAAATATAAAGAAAATTGGAAGGCTGAAAAAACCCACAGTGTTCAATCCAATTTTCTCTTCTTTGCCCTTTTCACTTTTCTTTCTGCTTCTCTCTGACCCTCCTCTTTCCCGCCATCTCAGTTCTCTCCCATCTTACATGTTGCTTTTCTGCTCCTGTATTAAAGCTGAATATTCTAGTTGCCTAAGAGGTTTACAACCAAAGAGGTTTATAGAGACCCTAACCCAGGGACCAATAAAGCCCACACATATGAAGTTTGTTCTGACTGTGGCACAACATATACCCTTCAACAGGGTAAATACTGTCTGTGAAGTCCTCCAGATGCTTCTAAACAATGATCTTAAGACAGTGCAGGAGAAGAGAATGAACATACCAAGGGTATGTTCCCCAAACCCATCTGTCTATAAGAGTCTTAGAAGAAAAATCCTCCATTCTCCTGACTACTGAAAGTTACTGAAGTTACTGGATTACTGAAGACCCCATCATGTAACTTCTGCTTTTACCAAAATGTAGTGAATCTATTCTGTATTCCTCCTAAAATGTGTGATGATGTAGGTGTACTAGAAAGGGACAGAGCTCACACTAGATCCTGGCCAGTCATATGAAGTAAGTAAAGCCAGGCATCCAACATTACACAGGAGAGATTACTCCTTGTGAGGGAACAGCCATGAATCAACACTGGTGGTTGCCTATCCAGGTCTTGATAACCTTTTGTAGCTTACCAAATGATACTTTCCCCATTTTATTATAGATTAAATATTTTTAAAAAAATCTATCCACCATATGTACTTCAGATACATCTATTATCTGTCTCAAAAATGGAAAATTTTAGTTTATAGTTATGAACAATCAAACAGAATCACCTGTGTACAGTTTCCCAGGAAAATGAAGTGTTGTGCATACAAAATAGACAGGTCTAAGCAAAAAAGACTTTTTCAGTTCAATGATTAAGATAAATTAGGTGACCTGCTTCACAGAAATAATATTCTAATGTCATCTTTTTGCTTGGAACTGAAACCATTGCCTTTCACTTAAAGAAGTAGCAAAATCATAAGCTGGTTTACTTGACAGAAGAGATGTGGCCCCACTGCATATTCCTCCACGCTGCCTGGTAGCGTATTTCCTGCAGTTCTGCACACCACTCAGTGTTTTCATGTTCCAGTCCTTTTAAGTACGTGGAAAGGGTGTGGCAAAGCCCAAAATTCTGCAAAGCCTGGAATTAACAAAATTACTTAAAGTTGGTTTTTCTCCTCTAATAAACTGAACTGTTTATTTTAAAAGGCTTTGTTTTACCTTTAGGAACAAAAAAGCCTTTGAGGGTAAGGCAGAACCATATGTGTTTCTAAACCCAGCACTATGTAAGATAAAAACTTTTCAGTAAGACTATTAATCAGTATCAATACCTGCAACCCCAGAAAAATTATTTCAATACTACTGTGGCTGGCATTCTTTGAAATAAATTTCCATGTTGTGTTACAAATGAAATATCTGCTCACATTTCTCCATTCCGTCATTCCTGGGTAGTAAGTCAAAACTGGTTATACTTCTTGACCTGTTTTTCTTGGTGGGGATTTGAAAAAGTTTTCTACAACTCCTAAAATCCTATCCGTTTGAAGACCATAACAACTTTGTATTTGTGACAACTTATCCAGGTTATGCGCACAGCCAGTATGAAGGAGAAATATAACGGAATTTTAACAATTATACTAAATAATTTGGGGTAGGAAAAATACCATAGGAAAATGAAAATGAGGGGAAATACAGATATACCTCTGCTATTATTATTACAGAACTGGTGTAAACATTTTTAGGCTAAAAAGGCAACATATTTTTACAGGATCAAAATAAGACATCAATTCTATTTATTTATTTAATCAGAAGTACCACAGTTTCAGTAAGATAGCTGCCATAATGGAGAGGTTTAAAAAATGAGATGGAAAAAATAACCAATTATATTACTTTATATAGGATTATTATATATCCTGTCGTTCAAGGATCTGGGCCAAATTCTGTATAAAATGTAATACATTTATTTTGCAACATTTCACAAAATTCATTACCCAAGACAGGGATTATGGGTGAGTGACAAGAGGACTAGGAGCCTTAATGCTTTCATGACAAAAATTGAGTTGTCTTATACAGTTTGGATGCTTATGGCAGTGGCCTTGACTTGATCAAAGAGATCTCTTTTAGTCCTAAAAGAATTCTGCATTTACTACAAAGGACTCTAAGTACAATGGATATCAATTCCTACAGTCATTTCCTATTATAAAATAAAATTACCTCTATTATTCCCGCCTGGCGAGTAGATGGAGAGAGGCTTGCTTCGAGGTCATATGTCACAAGGGCTTTCTCCCATACTGCTTCATGTTCGTACGTTCTTATTCTGTTGTAAGTTAACAAGAAGTTTTCAGTTTAAGTTCCTTACTAATAAATGAAAGCTGTGACTTTAAAAAACATAAGAATATTAATAAATTATACCGTGCTAATGGCTGTAACATTCTTCCTCCACCACAGCCATAGAGACTGTCAGGTTCTCCAATGCTTCTATATATGTCCATGAGAAGATCCTAGAACATGAGCCATAAAATGAGGAATTACCTCTTTCAGAACCAGTTCAAGTGAATTTTATATGTATCATGTAAGCTTATAAATACAAGTCCTTCCACAAAACATGTTGTTATCATTGCTTAGTTTTCCTTTATGCAGTACCTGAACCTGCTGTCGTCACAGGAAGAAACATTTTGTAGTCGAACAAAACTGTTCAGAACTACCTAATTTCTCTGCCAGGTTATTAAAAAAAACTAGCGCTGGGCCCTAGACAGACTAAAGCAGAAAAGTTGAAAGTGGCTGAAAAGCAGAAGGCAGTAAGTAGTACTGAATGACTATCAGGCATACCAGGTAAGCAATGCAAGCACAGTTCTGCAATAACGAACTGTGGAAAAAAGTAACTTAAGACAAGATTACTGAATCAGATTTTATGTATTAAATAAACTTGCAGGATATAATACTACTTCAGTTTGGATTATTACAACTTGCTACACTATTTGCTGATTTTGAACATATCACTCTGACAAAACAAACTGAAAAATACTTGGCTGGTTACCACCGTGAGGTCAGTTCTTTGGAGGAACAAAGTCTGCTTTGCTGCAATTTAAAATTTGCCAGTTAATTAGTGTTTCAGGAGAACAGATCCTGAATTTAACTTGTCCAGCAAGGCTATTGAGTTCACTTTGAATCACAGCATGAGGAGAACTTTCAAATACAGTTTTTGAAGTTCAACTATAGCTGCCTTCAGCTCAGGTGAAACCTACTGTTAACTATAATTATATGAGAAGATGTGCTTTCGGATTATGAAGCACACACACGTACCTGTAAACTTATGCCAGTTTCTTCTTTACTTTTTTCATTCAAAGTACTAATAATTGTTCTTTGACTTTCTTCTTCAAACATCAAACTCTTGGCTGCTTTAAAAGACAACCTAAAGGAAATATTTCAGCCAGTACAGTTAAATGAAATTTCATACAAAGAAGTAAGAAATTCTGAAACTACACTTATGAAGTATGGGGCACAAACACCAAATGCAAGACCAGGCCTGACGTATCCCCCCCACATTACTCAAAACGGCTCTACCACAGAATGACAAAGTGATCACCTGCACTGAGAATATTAGCATCAAGGGATTTCAACATCAAGGTGTTTTTTCAGAGGAAAAAAAACAAACCACCTTGTATATTTCTAATCTTTCATTAAATCAAATTGCTTTGGTCAATGCCTGAAGAGAGAATGCTCTCTTCTGGGAAAGAATAAAAGCAACTACATAATATATATGCTTACAACCATCTTTTGCTATACATTCACTGCCTTAAAGTTACCTGTTGCCAAAATGAAACACGTTTTGATCTTGCTAGACCAGAAGACAAACTTAACTATCAATTATAGAAGAAAACTCTTCTGCAAGGATCATTCAGCTCTACCCATACAATTCTGGTCATGACTCTGGTTTCTTTCTTCCCTTGATTC
This sequence comes from Microhierax caerulescens, assembly GCA_035590215.1. NCBI lineage: Eukaryota > Metazoa > Chordata > Aves > Falconiformes > Falconidae > Microhierax > Microhierax caerulescens. The sequence continues at coordinate 17,700,189 of JAVJGJ010000014.1, read as the reverse complement.
ACTTCTGGCTGTAATTTAGCCACTAGCACACTATTAATTATGAGAAATAGAATCTGAAAAGTGTTCAGTTTAGATGGGAGATTCACTATGGTTTAGTATCCAGAAGCATTAGCTTTAGTGAAGTTTCTCCTAACTGCATAAGTTCTGCACACTACTAAGAGAACCTGGTTAGAAGTCAAAATGACACTATTTTGAGTGTGTCACAGTTAGCAAACTAGCAAGGTTGGGATCACATTCAAGGGCTGGTGGAAATATTTTCCAGGTGAATACACACACCTAAAGAATTTTTTTAAGGTTTCCTTGATTTTTCATGTAACAAAACACTACTGGGACACCCAAAACATGATCCATTTTACCCAAAATGTCAAAAAACTGCGTTCCTCAAGCCTTGTACCTTTCTTGCTGCTTATCTGTATTTATTTTGTCTGCGTAGATTTCTGCATACAGCAAGGCTGTGAAGTGAGCAGCACAAGACTGTGCTGCTACAGCAACCTCAAGATAATTCAGATCTAGCCAGAAGTTGTCATCAAAAACTGTACCTGAAACAGATCTGATTAAATAAGAATTTTATTATTGCTGTTACAGACCTTCTCTCTAACATTAAACAAAATAAATCAAATTCAACAATAAAGCTTTCCAAAGGCTAATTTTATCTTAGTCCCCCTCAAACCGATACCACAAATAGTTAAATCGACAAAAAACATTTAGAAAACTTCTTCAGCATAGTTACAACACTTTAAAGCTACCTGTATCACTTCTGTAACAAATGCAAGGTCACTATTACTTCATTCTTAAACTGACATGTTCTCTACCATATCCTTCTTCCTTAATCTACAGCATCAACAGATCTTAGAACATTCATAATTAAACAAAAGCAACATTTTGGAAAGCTATTATTCACCTCTTTTGTCTTCTTAAGTAATCAACAACAGCAAGCATGGCTCGTCGAGATACTTTATCCAAACTTCTAAAATTATGGGCTTCTTGCTCTGGGATGCGTATTTCAAAAGAAAGAATATAATGAACTTTTACCATAACACATTCATTTACAAAGTAAAAAGGTGTATTTTGTACTCAAGAAAATAACTAAAAACTTCCTTGGATAGCATTTGCAAAACTAAATTTTTTGTCACAAAATGTCTTTCCCCTTCTTCTATGATGTTAGTGACATTACAGTAGTTTATACCACAATTTTCTTTACCAAATTTTCTTTGCAGCAATAATTTATGGATTTTATTTCTTCTTATATAATTCAGAGATGATCCAATATCGTTGCACAAAGCTCCATAACAGACCTCTTCCCTTAGGCTTGAGTCGCATAAAGCTATTCCAAAGCCACAGAAATACTCATTAGTACCTTTACTGTAGATTTTATAGAGTGCATATGCTTACACAAAAACCACTATCTCCCACACACAGACACATATTTTTAAAGAATTTATATTTCCATGCCTTGTTTCTGGATTAAAAAAAAAATATCAGATGGCTACAGGCTATATTCAGGTAATTGGGTTAATATTTTTTTCCATTTTTTGGACATTTTTACTTTATAAATTGCAAGGAAAGCATAAGCAAAGGTTCGATTACTACTACACTACAGTAAGATGCAGAACCATAAATTCCCCCTAAAGCAAAACCACTTAAAAAAGAAGTATATTGGCATTTTGTGTGTTTCAACAAACAGAAATGAATAATGCTTGCTGAATTTCCACTTTTACCAAAGACCTTAAAGAAGGAACGCCAGCTCCTTCTTTATAAGACATCTCCCAAATGCTTAACTTTCAAAAGACACACAATGGGGACATCTAACTCTCAGTTCCTAACGCACCATGACATTTTACTCTCCAGATCCATCCCCATGCGCTGCACTACTTGCAAATGTAGATACAGTGTCACATAGGCAGGGTCCATTCTGTTAGTGCTCTACAGTCAATGTCCCAAAGACACTGCCACCTCCTCATTCATAATTTGATAAGATGCATAATTGAAAATTTCTGAAAGAATTTTACTTTAGTACCAGAAAATACTGACGAGTCACAGGAAAGAAAAGGCACTGGCCAAGAAAACTGGAAGAAAAAAGTTATTCTTTGCGACTCATTGAACAACAGACCAAATGACTATAATTGGAATCATGAACTGTCAGCATGGTGTTCATAGAATCACAGAATGGTTTGGGTTGGAAGGGATCTTCACGATCCTCTAGTCCCAACCCCCGCCATGGGCAGGGACACCTCCCACTAGACCAGGTTGCTCAAAGCCCCATCCAGCCTGGCCTTGAGCACTGCCAGGGA
>JAVJGJ010000014.1:17671301-17695241 GCA_035590215.1 Microhierax caerulescens | reverse complement strand
CGTCTTAGTAGCTGTGGAGTGGTGTGGTTTGGATTTCATATGAGAATAACAGTGGTAACATACTGATGGTTTAGTCGCTGATAAGTAGCGCTTTCTCTAAGTCAAGGGCTTTTCAAGTCTCCCAAGCTCTGCCAGTGAGGCGGTACACAAGAAGCTGGGAAGGAGCATAGCAGGACAGCTGACATGAACTAGCCAAAAAGGTATTCCATACCACAGAATGTCATGCTGAGTATATATGCTGGGGGAAGTTGGCCAGGAGCTGCAGATTGCTCTTTGGGGACTAGCTGGGCATTGGGCAGTGCACAGTGAGCAATTGCATTGTGCATCACTTGGGCTTTTTCCCTTGGGTTTTATTCCCCTCTCTCCCTCTCCTCATTACAATTATTATTGTTGTTGTTATTATTATTATTTATTTTTATTCCAATTATTAAATTGTTCTCATCTCAACCTACGGGTTTTACCTCTTCCCAATTCTCCTCACTATCCCAATAGGGCAGGGGAGAGAGAGTGAGCAGCTGTGTGGCACTTAGTTGCTGGCTGGGGTTAAGCCATGACAATCTTGTTTTGGCACCCAGTGTGGGGATCAAAGGGTTTTGATGACAGATTTGACCAGAGCATGTTAAACCAAATTTGTTTTAAGCATGTATTATATTTAATAGTCACTAGTCACAACATTAATTTATCTGCTCTCAAAGTTGCTGCACATGATATCAGGGTTGCATTATCCAAGACTTGCAGTATGTGTTCCCTGCTGTCGTGTGTATCATCCTTGTGGCCTAGGCTAAGGTTATCATTGTGTTGTACTTTATAATACTGACTTATGATATGATAGAATCGCTGGCCATGAAACTGATCTGGTATGTGTACTCAGCATTGCTGTCACCTCCATACTTTGGGAGCAATTTAGTGGAAACTATTAACAATTACACTTTTTGCCTTTTCTCCTCAAGAGAGCCAACCTACAAGAAAGACATCTTCCTACATCTTCCTTCCTTCCTTCCTCCTTTCCTTCCTTCTTTGTGTCTTTTGAATTTATAGGGAGACCATTACCAACATTAGGCAGAAGGGTCAAAGCTTTTTTCCAAGGGGGAAATCCAAGAAACTGCCTTTAATTGCTCATGTTTGAGTACGAAAGGAATTTAACTGCTATTAGTCATCTTAAGAGACAGCCCATGAGTTGGTCTTACAGTACACAACATTGGATCACATCTAAATTCTGGAAGTAATAAACATATCCAGTTGTGAATAAGGAAAGAAGCTATACAGAAGAAACTGCTTGGGTGCTGCCAATGAACACCTTTACTGGTGTATCTACTGAAAAAGAACAAACAATTGGACAGAAGCTTCTAAAATTCTGTCTGCCTACAAGTGTGTGTCACATGTTTGATGTCACAAGATCATTTTTTCCATAACTTTTTAGTTTAAATAAAAATATGACATTACCTGAATCAGAATTTGCAAGTGTAGTGGATCTACTAGATGAGGCAAATCTGCAACAGGCTGTAAAAAACTTCTGGATATGAACTGACAGAAGATTTCTCCAAGAGTCATCCGAGCCATGAAGAAGGATATCATGAATCAGGTATGGAAGCAAAGTTTGACACAAATTTGTTTTCACCTATAAAACAATCATGCATAGCAGCTGCTAAGAAACCCACAAGTTTTTCTTTCTCACATTATAACCAAACCAACAACTACTCCAAGTAATGGTTGAGAAAGAACATGTAGCATGGAAAAAGTAAACCACTCAACAGGGCTATGCTGGTGTTCAGTTAAAGTAGTCATATAAAGTTCATCTATGTTTACAATTATCTCTCAAATCTTGTACTTCAAGAGTTTATTTTATGAGTATCTGCAATATCTGACTACAAAGGATCTGAATTACTGTTAAGAAAAAGTAGTAACCTAATAGCAGAAATGACTATTTGCTATCAAGGTAAGTAATCACATTTCTGTGCATCACAGCACGCATGCATATATATACATACGTAAAATTTAGCTCACCTCACATAGCGGCTTCATTAACTGGAGAACTTCATTTTGCACACCACCACTGTCCAGTATTAAACTAGTCAGGCGCTTGATCCAGGTCTCATGACTTTCTCCCAGAGGAATCCACAGGTTTGTGTCATCCAAAGTGTCTAAAGAAGCCTCCGTGTCTTTAGCAGGTACTACAAAAAACTGGAAGGAAAATACACATATTGCAAATATAAACAAATTCTACAGTTAAAAAACCATAATGCAAGATGCACGGATTAAAACATATCAAATATTAACTGTGTTTTAATTGATTGACAATATCAATTTTGTTCATGGAAATGTAAATTTTTCCAAGGAAATCTGAAAGTATTAAAAAAAAAAAATTACTGATAACATTCACAAGGCCACATTAGACATTACGTTTAGGTTACAAATCAAAAGTTTGACAATTAGGATATATCTCATCTATGGTTGATTATGCAACTTTCTTTTCTGACCTATTTTCCACTATTTTTCTGCATGAAATGATACTGGAAACCTGAGAATGAATGTATTAAACTACTGAGTACGTAATCAAAAATTGCCTGTCTAATAACTTAAGTATACAGATTTCTAATGTCAAATTGGTCATTTCTGATTTGAAGAAGCTACAAATTCTGGAAAGGAAAGGAGAAACAGATGTATGAAAGCAATCACATCTGCAATCAGAATGATGAAAAGTCCAAATTTTGCATTCATCAAAGCCATCTCAAAAATATTTTCACGTTTACTTTTTTTTAAATATGTGTTTTTATGTTTTCTCTACCCCATAAGCCATATAAATTAGATGTATCAGAAGAAGTACCTTTTTCCTAGACATTCTGAAAGGCTGTAAATAGATTAACATGGGATCTGCTTTATTTTTATAAACTTCCCAAAATTCACTGCCGGACTTGGTGGCTAGTATGTTTTTCAAACAGGAGACAGCTGCAGCTCTAACATCAATACTGAAAGAATAATATATACAACATCATTATTACTCATTTCATTCAGATACTTTAATTTCAAGATCACCTTTATAAACATACAAAAAATAAAAATTCCACATCTAACAACATGTGCATCAAATCAGAAAATTTTGGATGAGGATATGCCATTGAATATTTTGTTACAAATCAAAGCCTCACTATTTACTTCACAGCACAGTATTTACTCCTCTATAGCACAGAAGAGACTCTCTGGCTCAACTCCAGCTAGACAATTTTTGGGAAACACCTAAGTTTGACTGGATAAGTAATCTGAGCCTTGTAGAAGCACATGGCTGGACATTAACTGGTGTTAATAACACTTTCACAGTGTGGCTCTGAGGTGATTTGAACAACATACAACTTAATGGATCCTATTGAGCTTTGGACGAAAGAAATTAAATAAGTATACTCACCAATTATCTGTTAAAGCAATATTTATTTGAGCTAACATTATGAAGACCCACTGAAGTTTTCTATCTTCAAGTAAGTCCACTGCTTTAGAATCCGGTGCATGTTCAGCACGCTGAAGAGCTATGGTGGAGAAATCCATGGGACCTATTTCTCCCAAGCAACTTCCAACAGCCTCTGCAAATGCACGTAATTTTATAGTCTTACACTAAAACAAGGTCTCACCCTAAAAAAGCTGCAGCTAATATAAACTACTTCTAGAACTGAGCTTATTATGGGGTAAAAAGCTGAAACATTTATAAAAAATTACTTGAGAAACTTTATGATTAAAATTACATGTAAACAAGCTCTGCAGCTTAAGACTCATTAGTATTATGCTTTCTAACTCAAATTTCTATGGCTTTGGATTTTGCAGTTTAAATCAAATATGGATTTTATTTTTGCTTGTGTCAGAAACAGGTAAATGCAAGAAGTCAAAATCACTACCACTGAGACACTAATTTTCATACCCTAAGGGTATGGTAAATACAAACAGTAGGCTGTGAACACAAACAGTAAACTCAGTAAGAATTAACCTGCATTTTACATAAAATGATGACAGTGTTCCACATTTGCTTTCCAGACAAAATTTTATAAAACCACATGACTACATACAAGAAAAAACAAAACAAAACTGACCTTGAAAATAGTTTTTAAAAAGGAATGTTAACATTCATCAGAAAGAAAACAAAACCTACTTCTCTCCTCTTTCCATCATACTCTGCACGTCTTGAAAATGTTTCCATTTTCTACAACATTGTTTTAACCACCAGAGCAAATAAAGAACAGACTGAAGATACAGAGGTTGTGTTTTGAACTAAATTTAAATTTAACAAATCATCTAAGGAAACATAATGCAGAAAAGGCTGAAACTTACAGCTTGCAAAGATGCTGAAAAATATATCATACTGAAATCAACATGAGCTTCAAATGCTCAGCATTTGTAATTATCAGTTATTAGTCTTTTAGACAAAAAAAATATATTAAGGCAAATGTTCTCATTGATTGTGTTTCTGTCTAGTTTAGACACGTAATTTCAGTGAACATCATCTCCATGAGAGTACTCCCCACTTGGGGAAGAGGGGATTTAGATTTTAGCTTTGGATCAAACATTCATCAGGTACTCAAAGTAAATGGTGAGAATAATTTTAATAATACAGATGAGGCTTTAAGATGGAGAACAACTATTTTAATTTCCACGAAGATGTGCCTTTAAAACTGTCAGGTAAGTTCTCTTTGATTTTTCTTACTATTTTTCAAGTTAATAAATTGACCCATATAACAGCAGATGACTCTTCATTGAATATAGAAGAGACCAGGGTCTAAACCGATGACAATTTAAGTTATCAGTAAAAGCTGTAAAATACAGTGACTGAAAAGAAGACATATCACCCATTTTAACATTCCTGATGGCTACCTCTGACAGCACATGCAAAATAGCAGTGAGAAGTAACATTGATAACGGCCACAGTTTCAACCTGGGATTTGCAATGACAGCCCTAGGGTGCCTGTGGGACTAATTAACTTACCCAGCACTGCTTTTTCACCTGTATGGTTAACTGACATCTTGGACATCTGCAATAAGCTCACCACCAGTTTCACTACTACAGAATCTTCCGGCTTTTCTATCATTCAGAAATTAAAAAAAAACACCCAAAATGTTATTGTGTATTTGTAATATGAACACATTAGAAGAAAACACTGCTTCAATATCTTTTATCTACAAATGTCAACAGGCATTGTTAATGCTGAATCAAGCTGGTATTAAACAGTACCAAAAAAATATTCATTTTTCTTATGTGTCATGTCTTGAAAAAATTTCTATGCATTTGACTAAGCCAAAGAATTCCCCAAATTAGTTATACAAATGCCATTATCTTCAGTGTTTTGATGTAGAAATGATAATTAAATACATGAAATAATAGCATAAGTTAGTGTAGGAATATTTGAAACTGTGAAGCCATACTATGTGACTCCACTGACAGCACTTCAGCTAATACCATCATTCTGTTCTAAATCAGAATCCAAGGAATATCCCAAAATAAGGTTTTCTGCCAGGAATTTCACAGAATTTTATTAGCTTTCAATTGCCTGATTAACTTTTCCCAATTATAAATTCTCAAGATGTTTTTTTGCTGCCTGCCTGAGGTCTTTTTTTAAAATGAACATTCCAAACAAAATGGTTTTATTATTTCCAGGAACAAGGGCTAGGAAAAAACATGATGATCTGTGTAATGTAAAAAAAATTAAACCAGTATTTTCTTTAAAAAATTCCTGCTGCCCTGTTGATTGGAACGGAAACCTGGAATCAGGCTTTATGCTTGTTGACATTTTCATAAAAATGAATACACATGTGGCCAAACAGCTGTACTTATTTCTTAATTTTATCGTTCAGCACACAGTTTTATAACCTTTATCAATAACTGGGTTTTTACTTCATTTTAACACCTAAAATAGTAACATTAACTTATTTGTAAGTGCTAATAATAATAGCACTAATAATCTCTATGAGATATGCCTAACTCCTTTTAAGGTCCATTATGCTTCTATCTCCACACAACTGCCCGTAAGTTCCAAGCTGTATGTATTTTATTTGAAAAAAATATGTGGTTTTTCTTGTGAACTGCTGCCAGATAATTTAATCCTTTCTTCTACTATATAGAAATGGTAAGTACTCCCTACTCAGTTTCATCATACTATTCACCAGTTCAGTCTCTTTTCTAAGCTTGCAAGGCTCTCCTCTGATGAAAATTGGTCCATACTAACTCTCTTTTCAAGCAGAAATTTGAGACTACATTTGTAAATTATATTCAAGATGTGGCAACATGATGCACTTACACCACAGCCTTATAACAGACTACTGTTCTTCCCCAAATTTTACTTTGCACTTATTTACAATGAATTACATCAGCTCTTTTTATCTTCCCATCATGCACACAAGCTTGTGTGATGATGAAGACTTGATGTAGAGGAGAAAAGTGAAATGGTCTGGCACAAGCATCTGAAAACCAAAACAGGAAGGAACTGGGTCGGGAAAGAGGGCTGAAACACAATGCTGGGATGTGGCAAGGTTCAACTGAACTAAATCCTACCATTTTCCATTTTAAAACTTCTTTGAGCTTCACTTTCTAGATACTATGCCTTTAATAAAATCTGGTTTCATACGTTTACATGAGTAGGGACATTCATATACAAGAAAACTCATTAAGCACCCATAAAGCAATATACTCTTATTATACATTATCCTGGTCATTCACAATCATAAGTATCCCACGCCAAAAGCTGGAAAGGCATTTACCACCTCTGCCATCTAACACCTCATATAATCTTTATAATACACTCTGCTAAAGATACTTTGGATTATGCATGAATAATAAATGCAATGCTACTCTGCATGTGAAGTTATAATGAGGTTACATTCTTAAACATATAGAAACTGAGTCACAAAATAAACATTCAGTATCAAATTAGAATAGGGTTACATTGCTACACAACTAAAACCAGATACAAAAGAAATAAAATACATAATCAGATGTCAGTACCTTGGAAATTTTTCAGGAAATCCTTCATCTGATCTTTATATTGTCCCAACTGTTTGCGTAAATCATACAAACCTTCAAGTCGTGTTAAGGGTAGTGAATCACAAACACCAACTGAGAGAAAGTGATTAATTTCCTGCAAAACAACATTTTATATTAATCACATACAGCATACAAATAAAGGCTTCAAGTAAAGAAGTGGCTTTCAGCCATCCACAATGTGGTATTAATATATGCAAAATAAGAATGGAGACCTACAAATATCTCAGTATCTGAAACTGGCAGTAAAAGGAATCCACATGTCTAATTTAAATCCTCTTCAACTGTTTCTATAGCTAGAAAAATTTTTCTTTTGAAAGTATGCATTATAAAAACTATGGCACGAGATACGTTTTAAAATGTAATTACCTCCAAAAGAGAATATGGTCCTTTACCGTATTTTATTTTCTGTTGAGTTGCTCGCAAATCTTTAAAAGCAGGATATTCAGGAAAAGGATCTAAGCATTTGATTGCTTGATACAGACTTTCATTATTCTTATTATCTATCACCAGATACTTCAACAAGCCTAGGACCTGAACATAAAACACAAATGAAAAACAAAGACAGAGAATATAAAGTTTGTATTTCTCCAAGTTCCATTAAACTGACAAATCTATTAGAAAATGCTAAGATAAAATTATAAAATCATAAAATGTTTAGAGGCTTGGGGAAATCACAGATATATAAATGGTGAGGCTCTTTTGTTACTCCCCCTCCCAGACACCAGAGCTTTTATTATCACAGCCTGCAGTTTTATTCTGTCTTGTGATGAAGCTGATTTCAAATACTGGCCAATACAATCATTAAAATATTTGCAATGATTAAGAAACACACTGCACTCAAGCAGTCCTTCTGATGTTATTAGGACTTTATTGTTCTTACTAACTAAAGTGCTAGTAATTTGAAACCTAGACAAATGCCTCAATACAATAATTTGCTGCCTAAATCACTGAACTCTGGCAGAATTTGTTTTACAACAGATCTACTTGAATAAATGCTTGCTGAAAGGCCTCCATACTTTCTTTGTAAAAACTCTGCTTTTATACTTCACTTACAAATCAATGCAATTGGATATTCAATCCAGTCAGTTTTGAGGAGTCTACAACCTAAATGATGAGGTTTTTATTCAAACACTTGTATTGACTTAAAAAATTATTAACTACCCTCACTGAATGCTAGAAGAAAGATATGAGAAGAAACTGAAGAGTCATCACTAGAGGAAGGACCTCCCTGCATGAATATATGAGAAGGTTTCATATTTGGTATTAGTTCCAATTTAGAGGAATTTTTGCCCAGGGATACCCTGACATGTTGCCTTTGCAGTTATGCATGTACGAACCATTGTTTGCATAGACATACTATAAATAGGATCATGATCATTAAACTGGGAAAACCAAATGCCAGGTTATTTTCAGCTGCATCAGCATAGTCCTCCAGCTGAACTGGAAGTACAAGGAGGAGGACAATGTAGGTCTACACTGCAACCACAAAAGTGCATACGGTACCATGGGATCAGATTAAGCCAGAAGGCAACCATGAGGACTGCAGTGTAACAGGCATACTCTTCCCACTTTTAGCTACTAATTGCAAGACTCTGAATCTAAGTATATTTCCACCCCCAGCAGAATGCATTCATCACCAGAAGAAAAACAAGGCTTGTCACACAACAAAGTGCTTCGTTTACCTTTTAAGGCCTATGGGGTACATTTATTTTTTATGGTAATTTCTTAAAAAAATAGCTGAACTACTGAAATCTGTTCTTTGTACATATTTCCTCTTTGTCCTCTAGATACCTTCCTCTTCCAAAGGTCTTCAACATATTTCCTGTGAAATCATCCACAGAGCTTTGTACGTAACTGCTTGGCTACTTTATGTGTTTGTACCAATTAGCTTGCCATTACCAGTAGTTTTAACAATGCCTATGTTTTCTCTGTCTTTTCCTTAGTGGTACCACTGATTTGGTGTTTCTACTCTACTAAGGCAACGATTTTTCTGAAACTTACCCTGAAGACTTTAAACCTCTTTCAGATTTGGCTGAAGAAGATGCACATATTCAAAGCAGAGGTAAACGACATTATAACAGAATTAAAGCTCTTTAAGAAATCTGATATTTTTATAGACAATGTAAATAGAAAGTAAGTGATACAGTAATCTCAGCAATTATGATACAGATACATCTAAATCACTGATCAAAGCCATAGGAATTGAATACAGAATGCCATATTTGTCAAAATAGAAGTACCAAAAGTAAAGACGCTTTTATTTAAAAAAACAGTAAAGGTACAGTGTTACATCCCAAATAATATGTTTTTATATAAATCTACAAAGCATAGAAAAAAGGAATTAAAATTGAACACAAGTACAAATTTCGCTTTAATGACAGTAAACACAAACTAAAAAGCTAAGAGGTAAGGAATAAGAAGCAACTCAAAACCACCTACTTGTTCCTGAATCTCAAGTTGGTCCATGGCAAGAGGTATTAGGGTTCCTACAATAACATGAAGGTGGCTCTCTAGGGCATCATTGCAACACGTAACTGCTGTGTGGCAAACATGATGAAGAAGATCACAACAGAGTGAAAAGCTGCGCATAGATATATCTCTGACAACAACGGGTCTGTCACAGGAAACAAAAAAGTGAAATTAAAGAAATACAAATTGTCATTGTCACTTTATTAACTGATACTTGATATAATCAATATTCACCTATTATACAACAGGAAACAGAGGAAAAGGGGAAATAGAAATAAACTTTATTGAAGGAACTGTTTCTGAACTTTAAAATTTATCAACTCAATCAGCTTGAAGGCTTTAGCTTAGGAGACAGGAAAACTAAAACACATATATAACTTTAAAAAACTCAGAAAAAACTGAAAGAAAAAAACATTCCAAAATGGAAAAAAATCCAAACTTGCTCCAAAAAGGCTTTTAGGTTATTATTTGACAAAACAATGTTGATGGAAACAGAACATGCTCTCTGAGCATCCATGGAAAACATGCTCTCTGAATGCTCCTCTCTCACACATAGCCTTAAATAATAATAAAAAAGATTTAGGTTATAAAGGACATGTGGGGATTATCTAGTCCAACTTCCTGCCTGCAGCAAGGTCAGCTTCAAAGTCAGCTCAGGTTATCAGGGTTTTCTAGAGCTGAATTATGACACATTCCTTGAATGGAGAATCAATAGCCTCCCTGAGCAACCTGCCCCAGTATTTGACTACTCTCACTGCAAAAATTCTCCTTTATGTCTCACCAGAATTCCCCATATTGCAACTTGGCAGGTGCTACCTCTTGTCCTTTCACTGTGGACTTTTAGGAAAAATCTTGCTCTACCATCTCAACAAGGTATTTGGCCCTCCAGAAACTGGAGAACAGAAAAAAGATCAACTACTCTTATGGCGTTGGGGGTCTTACACTCAAACCACCCCAGTTCGTCACTCACTATCTCTCATGTCCTGTCTGGAGCGGCCCCACACTGGACACAGCAGTCTTGCTGCAGCTTGGAGGGGAATGACTACTTCCTTCAACTTGCTGGCTACATTATTGCCAGCACTCTTCAGAACACCGTCAGCTTTCAGTGATGAAATGCACACTACTGACTCACACAGCTGTCCTCCAGAACTCCTGGGTCCTCCTCTGCAAAGCTACTTTGACTGCTTTAGCCAGTCAGCTCCCAAGCCTGTACTCATGCATGGGGTTATTCCACCCGAAGTGAAAGACTTAGGATTTGTTCACCTTCACAAGGTACCTGTTTGTCTCACGCCTACAACTAGATGAGGTCCCTCTGAATGGCAATATTGCCCTCCAGTGCATCAACTGCTCCTGCACCAGTTCGGTGTTAATCACAATAACAGGTCTCATAGTAATAGTATTTACCATAAAATCCACACCTCTCCGATATTTCAGGGTATTAACTACTTCCAACAAGGAAAGCTGTCAACTTGCATGTAAACTCAGTGACATTTAGGTGAATAACTGTCTTGGAAACCCAAAGCTAAACCTCAAGTAAGAATATATCTCTAGTCTTTATTGAAAGACAAGAATCTCTATTTAAATCTTAAGCCGATGAAGTACCAGTTTTCTCAAATGGAAGACAAGCTAAGATAATATGTACCAATTCTCACTCATTTTTCTAATTGTTGAGAATGTGAACATTAATACTCTCTATTAACTCAATAAACACATTTTATTTGGCATGTACTTACTTTGCACTTAACTCCACAATTTCAATTTTTCTCTCATACTCTTAAATTATATAGAGAAAATTCTGCAGTATAGCAGAATACAAAAATACGTTTAAATACAAAGACAGCACAAAGCATTCCACATTTCAGTAAGAGGTCTAAATTTAAATTCTGAAATTATCAAAGAAAGGCTATTTAATTTTTTCTTTCAGCAAATTTCAATTATTTCTACAAATGAATTAACATCTAGCAATACTGAAATGTAAGGTTACAAGAATAAGGAAGCACAGAGAGAAAGAGAAAGATATAATTACCAGCTTTACCTTCTACTGATGTGGTGAATCAGGGTGTAAATTACATCTCGGAGGACAAAAGCCCATGCTCCTCCTAAACCATCTTTTATCTCTTTAAGTAACAGACCAACAAACAAGTGATAAATTATAAGAACTCTGTGTTGCTTGTAAATGTTGTTTGTATCTGATGCATGCTTACAAAGGGCTAGAAGGATTTTCTGGAATGAATCCTAAAAATGAATAAACTATGAGTAAAACCAAAATTTATAATGCCAATACAGATCTACTTTATATCAAGAAAAAACTTAAGTGATAGACATATATTTTTATTTTCAAAGGACACAGACAAAAAAAACTTTATTATTTTTACTACTTTAAAAAACAAAAGACCTACATAGAATCTAATTCTCCAAGCAGGATTACAAACCACATACCTCCTAATTTTCTTTTTTTTTTCCTGCCCTCATGAGAAAGTTTACGTACATTTTTCAGAAAAGCAAACAGTTGTAGCAGTTTTCACCAACAGGAGAAACATCAAATAAAAGCTATTAAAATATCAGTGCTTCAAGCTATATTCTTTCAAACACAATGTTCATACATGCAAAAGGCATTATTTAATATAATGTATCAATACAGACTGTAACTGTTAAAACTGTAAACTTCAAAAAAAGGTAACTATCTTAAAATTCTAGGTAGGCTGTATTACATTTTAAGGAATTTATTCCACAGACTGGCAATATTAACTTTTACACTCAAAAGATTTAATCAAACATTGTCCAGAAAAATTTTTTTCTCTTATTTTTCAATTGTTTATGTATACGCAAGTAAGCTGTTGACAGCATATGCAATAAAGTAGCATAACCTTTGAAAAGGTAAGTATCTAAGAAACAATGCTACAAGATAGTAATATGTTTATGATTTATTGCAAGGGCTGCATATTTTTATATGCTTTCTTATTTGCCTTTAACAACTGAAAATAAAATGTCTAAAAGTATCACAGACTATAAAATTTCACACTGTCAGTAAGAGAAGCAAACTTTGGTATCTTAACTGTAGAGAGTATTTAGATACAATTGTCCAACAGTGATTATTTTAGAATGTTCTTTAGACATATGCCAAAGAAATAAATTGCATCTAAACAAATTCCCCCAACCTTTAAATAATCCTCTCTATTTATGTTATTTCATACATGTTACTGCATGTAATAGTTCAAGCATGTAATTTTTGCAAGGTTATCCCCTGAACTTAGGACTTCTTCAATTTCAGAAGGCAAACAAAGAACAGAAAGATTTCTAAGGTTGCATTTTTTCCTCATATATACATGACAAAAATGTCCAATTAAACCAAAATGTACCCATAAAAGAAATGTAAATGTTATATTCTACAGAAAAATAAAATCATCATTACATACTTACAGGGCTTTTAGAAAGAACTGCTACAATACTTTTTAATTTGCTTTTATGACAGTTGCTAATATAGTCCAATGTTGCCTTAATCACGTAAGAAGGAAAATAAGGAGGATTAGGAGCAGGATCCAGTTCTCTAAATTAATAAAAAAAAGATTGGTTTTTTTCCTCCCAAAATCAAACTTCATGTATTAACTAAAATTAATCTCAACGAATAAACACAAAACTCCTAGGAAAACTCTTCTGCTTTCTGTAAGTAAGAAGCAGCAAAATCATCCAGTGGCACGACATTCATCTTGGTTTTAACTGTCTGTTGTCCCTCTATGGCAGCTAAGTTGTACTTTCTTAACATTCTTTCACTGTTTTTTGAAAGACTATATTGCTAAAAACCCGCACCTTTGTTTTAACTAACATACTTCGCAGGAAAACCTAATTGCAAGCCATGGGTAAGGCTTCTGCATTTTGTAATTGTGGGGAAAACTTGGCTGAGAAAAAAGTAATCATAAATCTTCCCATTATAAAAAAAGCGTAGCCAACTTTTCTGTGACCTCAAAAAGAAAAGAAACATATCATGAGAGTACCAAAACAGCAAAATCTAATTTTCATCACTCTTATTCTTACCATTCCTTTCTTAGAAAGAAAAACCTTGGTTACAAGCAGACACCATAGTTTGTTAATAAACTTGCTGAAACACATCTCTTTAAAGTTCTGAAATCCTCAGCCATTTAACTTTCGGCAGATTTTCATAAAAATGCTTTGGTTTCTCTCAACTTTGTATTTCTACAATAAAAATACCTTCTTCAATAACTTTGGAAAGTGTAATGTTTTTCCAAATAGTTTGTGTCTAAGCACAAAAATTTGGAAAATTATTTCCAGATCTAATTACGCCAAAAGTAGTATTTTTAGGACAACAACGAAGACTGAAAATCTCATAAAAATTGAGATATTTATGGTGCTAGAATATTTCTATTAGTTAGGAATTTGTTTATTTGGCATTACTTAAGCAATCCCCTTACAAAAGGCAAGAGCTATCGCTACAAGAACTGCTAAGAAATGGTGCAATTCCCTTCTCAATGACTTCTAAATACTTATACAGACCTTTAAAACAATCACTTTAATTTAGACATTAAAACCTGACCAATTTTACTCAGTCCATCCAAATCTGAACTAATTCCAATTGGCATTGCCATAGTACAGCTCACCAACACACAAAGCCATACTCTTGCCCACCCATTCGTTCTTTCCATTAACTGAAGTATTACAGAGGTTCTCCTTACTGATACTGGGGAGTAACTATGTGAGAAAGCACGCCTATGATACATCATTACCAATGACAATAAAATCCTTTGATTCTCAATTTCAAGGCCACCCCTTCTTATGCCTGAAGGGTATGTTTTAATGCACAATGTTACACAAACACACTCAACATTACGAGTATCTACAAACACGTACCTTATATATTTATTTAGATGACCTCCTTCTTCTACTGTGGTATCAGGTGGTTCATGTAAGGTCATCAGCAGTTCAACCACAATCTCCGGTAAGTTATTATGAGATAAATTGTCAATTTGCTAGAAGAAGAGAAATGGTGTTTTAATAAGAAAAAAATATTTTACATAAATAATTTAGCATTTCTTTTCCTTATGAGATAACCCATTTCTTCCTGTCTAGATTCTCTCTTTCTTCTGTTATCCATGACATACAATTCATTCAGAAATTAAGCCTGGTTAAGTCTTATCTATGGCAGTCACAGTAGAACAATCTATTTTCCTATAGTACCTAGAAAAAAAAAAAATGTTTAATTTTACTACTAGTTCTGAATACAGACTGCCTCTTGGAGAAGATGGCTTCTCATAAAGCATTAACAAAACGTTGAGGAAATCATGACTGACTTAGACATATGACAGGGAACTCAAGGCTGTATAATGAATGGTAAAAAATTTTTTTATTACATTCTGAAAAAAAAAATAGTTCAAGTCAACTGTCTGCCTGAAAGTTTCTATTGAATAGCTACTTGAAAACCTTGGGATAAAAATCTAGCTTGTTTGGCTTTATTAAAGTAATAGTTTTGTATCTATAAACTTAAACTATTTACATTTTTACAGAGTACATAGAAGTTTCAGGTCTGTTAAATGCCATAGAACTCAATTTACAGATTTAAAACTGATACCTGTTTTCCTAAGCAGTTTTCATCCTTAAGCATGTCGTAGACTTCAGAAGCCGCATCTCTTTGCTCTGCTACTTCACTCTTTCCATGGCTTTGATAGGCAAAATACGGGAGGATATTCACAAGTATCTTTGGAAAACAGTCTGCTAGAACGTGCCTCCAGTCTTTTTCAATCTTGTTGGCAAGTGATTTCACATCTTCAAATTGACTTCTTATCACCAGGTGTGGAACCAACACTTTGTAACAAGACCTACACATAGTAAATACATTTCCAGAATGTCCTTGAATTGGATTTTTTAAAAAATCTCAAGCACAATATAGCTATAGCACAATATAGTATTCCTCTACTGTATAACTAAACTTGCAATTATTGTTTAGCAACCATGCACAAAAAAATCTCACCATCATAAATGCAACAGACAAGATATTTGGAATACATTTTTACAAACTGTCAATATATTATCTTACAACAAAATCCTGATGCATAACTACATTTAGAAATTTGAAAACCTGTGTCATAATTGTAAATAAATCTAAATAGACTGCTTTCATACAGCAAACTTACCCATAGAATTCCTCAAGGCTAGTATAGTTCAAAAGAACATAAGGAAAAGCAGACAGGCTATATCCACTGTCCTTTATTTTCAGCCACTCCATCACCAAATAGTCTAAATGTGATGTCATGAAATCTTCTATATTTTTATAGCCAAAAATATCAGATACTTTTTTCAAAACCTGTACATGAAGTAAGATGCAGAAATAGCATGCAGATTACATGATACTATGGCAAAGTGACAGTACTAAACCTCCATGTCCCCACCCCTCAGCCTTTTAAACAATATTCATATAACTCAGCTCCTATTTATCATAAGCAATTTTTAATTGCCATTATCTCAAAAGAGTGCAAATCAAGGAACTAAAACTACCCCATATGAGGGTAGAGCAAAGAAAGGACAGCCAATACATATTTTACAGGGTGGAGACTGTGTAAAAACAAGAGGCAACAATTAGAACAGATAAAAAGGAGAGAACCTGCACACTAAAAAAACGACTGGCATTCAAGGCTGCAGTATTAACAGCAATTATTTCAGTACACCCTTGTGAACTTCAACATAAAAGTCCACAAGATACATACCATCCTCTACTACTTAGTTTACATATTTTCCACATTGGAAAACTCGCATTATTTCCACTAAGTAGAAAGTGTTTTTTAATTGAGATTTGCAATCTTTAATGTACAAAAATTTATTTGTATTTCAAATATGTGGCTTTAACATGCAAGATTTACCATTAAAACTGCCTTTTATGATGTCACTATTTCTAGGGAAGTCGTTAAATATAAATACAAATTCATTCAGGTATCGAAGTACCACATTAGTCACACTTCTACAAAATTTAACAAATTTCAATGACAAAAGCCTTTTGTACTGTTCCAATTTTAACCTAACTCTAATTTATAACCTAAATATAAAATGGAATTTTATACTTGCCTTTTTCACAAGGTGAGGTTCTAAGCCATTCTCTTTCACAGACTGGCAAATGGCAAACAAAGCTTGCTTTTCACACACGGGACTGCAACATAGAACCATGGTTATAAGGGTCAGCAGAACTGCTTTTCCATTGCACTGTCTGTCCAAAAGATCTTCAGGACTTGCATCACCGTTGACCTTCAGTAAAAAATAATGAACTCCTCATACAAATATTCTTTTAAAGTAATCTCCTAACTAATAAATGAGCATAAATGATTAAAATTAAGGGCACTGTCATAAATACTGCTGAAAATTTTGCTTTGGTTGCTTAAAAATTACTTCTTCCAGCTGTCTGCTCACTCCTTACTGCCGCCAGCATGCCAGCACACATGCCAATACCTCATACACCACAGGTTCATGTTATAGTATCAGCAGTTAAAATAAAAGCAATGCACTTAACAGAGAAATGATGAAGGCATTGACAAGTCTGCTTTTTGCTCCTCCCTGACACATATAGGAAAGAACTGCCATGTAATTCAAATGCAATTCTTCCCCCATTAAGGCATGGCATTGACAACTGATGAATCTTGGATAAAAGTAACAGGAAACTGCAATGAAAGGTCAGAAGCTAACAGACAACAGCAGGCTGCAGTGACAGAAAAGGGAGCCAAGGCAACAGAGAAATGAGACACGACAACAAAGAGCTAGAGGTGACAGTACAGAGAGATGCAATAAGATGACAGAGATGAGTGAGGCCTCAGCAAGCCCAAGCAGAGGGAAAACAGAGAGACGACATGCCGACAGATGATAGGATGACAGAAAAAAAGTGGAAAAAGTAGATGATGTAGATGACTCCATGTGGTAGCAAGGAAGGAGGAAAAGTGAAAGACACTGATAGAAAAATTAAGTTAAAGGAGTTCCACAGCAATATACATCATTGCTTTTCCAGTCACTGCACTGAAGTAAAACTTTTCCTTCATTTGAAGTTTCTTCTGAATAGTTTAATTTTTTAAGCAAACTTTGGTTTTGTGAAAGCCACTCCTCTAATACCACTGGAAACCTGATCTTACTGAAATGTAAATAAACACATAATTCAAAGTTACATTGCCTCTTATTCACTATAGTCTAGAATACTGAGGCTCCATTTTAATTTGATTCTTAAGTATCACAGTATGGTAACCCACAACAACAAACAGTATGATATAGAAGAGTGGTCTGGAACCGCAGTGAAAAAGTTTACAAACTTCTACTGTGGACAAAACAGTGGCTGACTGGATGTGTAAGGATTTTTCTGACTATCACCTTGTTTCACCACCCCATATTATCAGAAGCCTAGAAGAATTAATGTTCTCTGAAAACTAAACACGATCATTTTAAAAGACATCTTAGTCACAAGATAAAAACTAGGCAAAACAATGACTAGATGTTGGTACCAGATTTCTCATTCCTTCCTGAACTCTGAGATATACATTCTCAAAAGCCTTTTGCTGGAGCTTCAAAGGAAGAGGTTCTGACATTCCAGAAGAATCTTTCTGTTTCACATCTTGAAACAAACTTCAAAAAAAAGAACAAAAATTATTAGCATCACATTTAAGCTACAGAATTACTGCATATTGTGTATATCAAATAAGATTCTGGTTTTCTGAATATCATTATTTTCTTCTTAATTTTCTTGTACCACAGTTTTTCCTTCCTCTTGTGGTAGTTCATGTCACCCCCCCAAACTGTTGATGTTGATGCCTCTGTTGTATGGGAACAACAAGAGTTTATTTGTGAAAGCAATACCATTAAGGCCAAAGTCATTTGTCTTGACACTGAACAAAACCTCTTTCATTTTGAACTAACTCTGATGAAACCCCTGAAATTATGCTTATATATGCTGGGAATGGATGTGTCTGTATGAGAACCCTTTGTGATTTTACACTTGTAGACAATAACATTGTGAGGCTACATTATCACCCAAATATTTGTATTTGTAGTTTTACCAAAATTATGGGATGCAACTTTTAACTACTCAGCCCCTGTTACAACCTATCAATTGTTACAACTGGTCTACACACCTTATCAAGATTTGTTACCTAACCCCATCAGGACAAATCTTACATTGGTAAGAAAAGTGTTACATGATGACCCAAATCAATCATTAAAATGAATCCAGAAGAACAGACAAAAAAACATTCTTATCATCCACCATGATACAGAGAAGATATATCATGTCCTATAAAGGCTGAAGGATGGAAATATTCTACTGCCATAAATATCTTAATTTTAATGAGATTCTCAGTCTTTGTCGTTGTCCTAAAAATATCACTATTTGCATAATTATATCTGGAAATAATTTTGGGAATACATTTCTTGAACCAAGTATATGTAAAAAGAGTTTCTCAAAGAATTTATTTTTTTAGATAGAAGTCCAACCCACTTTTCTCTTTGTAATAAAAATGGGAGCACCACAGTGGATTGGACCAAATGTTACTCCAGCTATTTCTAAGTGACTATTAGCAGACACTTAAGATCACCACATGCTTGCCTTGTATGCATAATAATTCCTTGAATATAACAATTGACTACTGGTGACCTAGGCAGATCATGAGTTAAAAAGTGGTGACTGTACTTAGTATCCTTCAATGATTTCCTCTTCCACAAATTTGTTGCTTCTTGAACTGCTGTAAACATCCAGACAGTTGAAGATAGTAGGGTAACACTCGGGATAACTGAATGTTCTATGAAAAAGCAAACCTTATTTTCTTACAATTTTGAACCTGTTAGCTTCACCCAATGTTGCCCAGTCTTTAAAAAAGCAAAGACTGCCAATCTTCACTTAGTTCCACACCAGATTTTCTAGTTATGTTATACCTCCTGCAATTCAACACTTTTTGTGCTGAAAGGCTCCAGTTTATGCAACCAATAGCTGTGTGTAAATTGTTTCATACTTTTGAACACCCCTCCTCTACTCCTATTCCACTTCAATTACACCTTTTTGATGCACGGAGAAAGAACTATACACAGTATTCAAAACACAAGACCCATTGAAAAAGTTTTTATGCTACACATTACACCTAACCTATTTCTAGAGGGTAAACAACTATTTCCTATTCAAGTTTTGCATAATAATTTAGTGCAAAATTTGCTTTCACATATAGGGTTTTTTAATATATATTGCTTATCTCTCTGTATATAGATACAGATATCTCTCCCATCATAGAATAATTAAAATGTAGACAAAGTTTGAACCTTAACCAAAGTAACTTGGTAGGTTTTTATCTTCTGTCAAGATTGAAGCCCCAGAAGTACTGAAAGAAGCAGCTGTACAGTAGCAGAAGTAACACCCAGTTAAGCATTATTCTTACAAATGGAAAAAAGATCTACATTATCACCTGGTAATCGACTTTGCAGCAAGCATACGAACTTGATGGTGACTATCTGCAAGAAAACGTGGGAAAGCATCATTCACAGGTAGATCTTCATTTATTACATTAAGTATTGCCCACTTGCAGTGAGGATCAGCCTGAAAAAAAAAAATATTGTGGTTTAAAATAAACTGAAGACCTACAGTGGAATATACACTGATGTATGCAAAAGATCTTCAGATACTGTTTTTAAGTACACTTTAAATATATACTTAACATGCTAATGAATGTCAGAAAATCTGGCATTACCTCAAGCAAGGCCTTCATGCAGTTTAAAAGGGCCACTCTTACTGGTGCTGTGCATTTCCCTCCTTGAGCTAAATGCCTAAAATAAGGAAGATTTGAATGAACAAAAATGTTGCCAACAATTTTGAGAAGTCGTCTAACAAGTTAGTTTCTGCTGCTCACAGTTCATTCTTTTGTGCTCAGTAGGCATGTTTTGGAGAATTGATAATCTACAATTGTAAGCAATGCTTATTTTTGTTGAAGTTATCACTTTTTATAATTACTGATGCAATTTGGAGTACAACCAGTCTTTGTTAATGTACAACAACGTAGCATTTACTGTCCTAATAATATCTTAAGGACAATATGATTCTTTGCTACAAATATAACATGACAGAAAATCTGGAAAGTTAAATGCTGGATAAATATATCACAGAATACCAACAGCAAGACACACAACAACACTACAGTTTTCAGACTGACAGCAAAGTTAAAAACTTTACACCCAACAGACTTCTGCATTAAATAGATAAAACATACCAAAAGGCTCCAACAACTGTCAAAAATTGTCCTTGGGCATCCCCTGTCTGTTCAGCATGTGTGTTGGACTGGGTCAGCCCTACTGCTATAGGAAGCAAATTATTTAGAATTACTTTGCAAACTTCTTGATCTCGACGGTACAAAGAACATACAGCACTGTAAAGAAAGCAAGAAAAAATATCTTGAAACACTAAACAGCCCCCAAATCCTCTAGCTGTTGAACTAAAATAGCTCTAACACATGCTGAATAGTTTATCTTACGAAAGAGGCCTAAGAAGCATAAGAACATCATCTTCAGGCAAGAGGTGTTCTTCAACAGGGAGCTCTTTCAGAAGGGTCAAGTACTAGGAAATAAGAAAAAAAAAAACCAACAACAATGGAAAATAATACTTAAGAAAATAAGTAGACAAAACTAAAACCTATAAAACATTTTCAGTAACGCTTATGTGAAATCACACAGCAAGGATACCTATTGTTAGCTCCTACATGTTACACTCTGACCATCTTTTCATGCAAAGACTATCACACAGTAATACAGCTCATGACATTTTTAGTTTGGGCAGTCAAAACCATGTCCTTTTTAAAACAAAACACAGATCCTATTGTACTAGAGACTAATTCTAGCTATTTAGCAAATAATTAATGACAAAGGCAAGATGCTTATACTTCTCAGCTCTTTAATTTCCGGCTTACAAATTTTAACTGCTCTTACCCCAAGCACAGCACACTTCAAAACACTAGAAGTAGCCATTTTAATGTCTTCTCAGGGGACCAATGACAAAAGACAAGAATATACAAATTTAAAACCAGCATAAATACAGAGGTGGGTCTGCTGTAATAAAAGCTCACACTCACCACATGCAGATGCAATGGCTTAGCACTATCAAAGACACTGCCATCAGCAAGCATTAACAGCTTCCTCCGTACATCAGAGCCTTGGAAGCTCACTGTCTGAATTTGGACTGTAGTTACACAAATACACAAGAACCTCAGAATTTCAAGGAGAAGTAAATCCTGCTTTGTCAACTGTTCTTCAGCTAATGGACTCAAAGCACCTGAAAATAAGATCATCATGTAAGAAATCCTTCTCCAAGGACAATAAAAAAGTTGTTAATATCTTAGGTCTTTACAAAACTAGTTTAGGTTTTCAGAATACATAGGAGTACTAGCAACCTTTATTTGTTATTGAGCAGTTACTGCATCAATAACAGCTTCTTGAATGTGCTTCCCACCTCTACAAAAGCCCTCTCAGAAACAGAGGCTTTTTATTTTATGTGTCCATACATATGGCTGATTTGTTCATCAAGGCATCAGTGAATTCAGCAGAACCATCTGCATCTGTGTTCTTTTGTGCTGTTAACTATAACTTAAGAATATATTTTAATCTATATATTTTAAACTATATTCAAAACTTCCCAGAAATTGAGATGATGGCAATTACTACTATATTAATATCCTCAATGAAATTTCAATTACAACCTAAACAATACAGTTACAAATGCCCTTTTCCTGTCACATTTAGAACTCTTGTAACTTTCTGCAATTGCAAACTTCATTAGAATTATTTATTTTAGGACACTTATTCAACATGATGGGGAAAACAGACCAGCTGCTGTTTGTGGCATTAATATCCTTTTCATTCAACAATAAACATAAGACACAGTCCTGGTTAAAAATGAAGATTCACATAATTTTAAGAAAGACTTTAAACCAAAAGAGAACATCAGTGCTTGTAGCTCCTAATAGGAATAAACAGATTCATGTTCCTGTCCAGGTCCAGAGACATAAGAAAGCTGCGTCAAGACTTACTGATTAGGAAAAGGAGAAAAATTAAATAGGACTACTTTTAAGAAAAGGAAGCACAGCCAAATGACAGAGACAGGTATGCTACAGACACTTTTTCTAGTACCTTCTTTGCCAAACCTTCTGACTGAGTTTGAACAAGTTAGATAGCTTTTCTGCTTGCATTTTACTATTTATAAAATAAAAAATAAAATTATCCTTTCAAATAAGCTAGAACACTTCATTAACATCTTTAAAACACTAATGAGGTACAAAAGAATTATTACTGTTTAGAAAATACCTGGTTCAACCATTACCTGCTTCAAATACTAATAAAGCAGCACAATTTTTTATCTGTCTTTCAAGCAAAGAGCAATCTGTAAAAACAAGCTATTGCAAGTAGTTTTGGGCACAGAGAAGACTTACCTGTTACGTTTTGCATCTCAACAGATTCATTTGTATCACTGACATCAGTCACTGAATGGTCACCAAACAGATCATCGGATACCTGGTTATCTACTTCCATTATACTCTCCTCAGGATCACTCCCCATTACACCCACTTGTCCCAGTACACTTGGTTTTCCAGTAAATGTCATCTACAAAAAATCACCACATCCTTTCCAAGTTGTTTTTTTTAAGGACAGGAGAAACACCACAGGCATAACACAAGGAAAGACATTACAGTTTTCCAGTGAACTAGAACAGGTGAAGACGATAAGGGCTACACTGAATTGATGAATTCCATTCCTATGTGATAAACCAGCCTTCTACATACATGAACTGTTGATTTGAAATATTCTCTTTAGGATACAAGCTTCCTAAGACAGATGCTAGTCTCTGTGTTTTATATATAAAGTTGTTAATATTTCAAAAACAATTCTGTCTACAAGACTCACAAACTTCTCGCTATACTTCATAGTTACAGAGAAATGAAAGGAAGGCATATGGCCTTTTAGAGGGCACACTAATTACTGCTTTCCCTACCAGATTACAAATTAACAGAAGGTAAGACTCTTGGCTTCTCACCTAAAAAACTAAAGGATTTTGCCTACTTAGACCTGACTACAGGACAAAAAGAAAGTTTTAAGAGTTGTGCTAAACACAGTTATGTGCCACCCTATGATGTTTCTCAGTGAGTCATTTACAGTTAGAAGATTTAATACCCATATAATCAACAACTTTAAAGTGGTTTAAGGTACATAAGACCATCAAACTACAAAAGATAAAGAAGCTTTAAAAATTTTACAAGTGCACTAAAGTTAAGTATTATGTGTTACAGAAATTCCTTCTGTGGTATAAAAACTGTATATACTTCTACTCTAATACAGTATTACAAAAATTCAACCCCCCCTGAATTTTTTATGTGAGCTGGCATGCTAACCTTGATCAAATGTTACCCATTGGCTCTCATTTTTTCCCTAGACCTGCATTCAAATGCCAAATAAAAATG
>JAVJGJ010000014.1:17649351-17671201 GCA_035590215.1 Microhierax caerulescens | reverse complement strand
TGTTACCCATTGGCTCTCATTTTTTCCCTACACCTGCATTCAAATGCCAAATAAAAATGTTTCCAGTTAGGAATTCTTTACAAAGTTCGTCTATTGATTTATTTTTTCAGTAATAAGTATCTCACTTGGTGTGCCTCCAAATTATTATACTGTAAAAACAATCCTTTGGTAGAGGAGAGCTGCATCTAGAAACAGATAGAACATACTTACCAGATTTTTGCAAATATCTACAAGATCATTAATAAATTTTGATGTTAACAAACGTAGGAATATATTAGACAGCATCTTATTAGCACTGTTCTGTAAGAAAGCAAGATGTACAGAGAGGTTAATTCATTTTTTCCAGGTATCATGTATATGATATTCAACTTTATGATCTTACTAAGGAAGAAATAAGTAAAAATTCCTTTATAAACTTTACCTTGGTACAATTGCATAAACATTTTGTGCACTGCATTACTAAAGTCCTCAGTGAGTTGATCTGGGCATCTTCATTTAGCTTGTTTTTTGACTGAGAAATGCTTTCTCCGACATAATGAATGAGAGACTAGTAAAAATGCAACAGTTAAAATGCTTCAGTTAAATTCCTTTATGCATTGGCACATACACAGCACACACAGAGACAAAAGAACATGATTCTCATTCATACTCATTTGCACATTCTCATCGATAGAGCTTTGATATTTAAAATGTGCATTAACGAGTTTGGACTTTTTTTTTTCTTTGATTTTTGTTTCACTTGTTCTGCTCCACAGGTGATAAAAAGATGGCCTAGACCTGACTGAAACATTGATACTTTCATCACAAAAGAAAAATACAGCCTCTCTCCACAATTTTTTAAGTTTTGGGTTTCCATATTTAAATAAGAACCCCCTCAGATAGTAGCAGCAGTAGTAGTAGTAATAACAATAATAATAATAATAGTAGCTGTCTTCACACTGGTTTAAACCATCAAATGATCTTAACAAATTTCTGCATGAAAGGAATGAAATGGACTTGTTATCCTCTAAAGTAGTCCTTTGTCCACACGGCCACCATTATTTTATTTTTTTAAAAGGGGTGACTCAAATACAGCAATACTTAGGATCCTATCCACTGCAAAACTGATGCATTGGTGTACTGACAGAATTTCAAGGACTTCTCTCTGTCAGCAGCAGTAACATATTTAAACCTCTCCCAACAGCCTTTTTTTAAGTAGAAACCACAGTAAATATTAATGCTCTGAAAATGTGTCAATATGAATACATTTTTAAAAATTATTTTCTATTTAATGGCTTATTTTATTTTTAGTAACTCCCAAATGCATTGCTGCTTACCTTAGCATTCTGGAACAACTCTGATTTACAGGCATCCTCTTCTTCAAATAAACCAGTGTAGCAATAGCAACCAAGAACACCAATCAAGAGACTGACACATCGGACAAGGTGTTCTGCAGCAACAAACTTTAACTATATCAAATACACAGTATAAATATCAGTGGTTTATCATTAAATTCTTCCATCAAAATACAGAATTCTTTAGAGTCTTTTAAAAACACTTTTATATACAGGTTTCACAGGAATTAACAAAGATCTGCATCCTAGTGTTTTGCACTGCAGTTGCCTTAGCTACCTAACAAGTCCTTTTGGCACTCCATGTTGTAAAATTCCCCGTATGTTCCATGGCCCTCATGCTTCCCTCCTTCACAAAATTTTAAATTCTCCCTCTCCTTTAGATTCCATGATAGCAATCCTTCCAGCTTTTCCCAAGTGCTCTCTTTATTTATTTTACCTCCTTCCAGGACAAAAGACAGTATGAGCTAGTCAGGACTATATCACATCCCTACTGCTGTCTCTTCTGATCTTAATAAATTATTAAGTTGCTTCTTAGCAGCTACTATGGCAACAAACAAATGGCACAGACAGTTGTAAATTTATGCACGCTTACTGCAGGAGCACTTCAGAGATCACTTTTTACCTGTCCAAATTATTTGGATCAAAGGAAGAGAAAAAGCAGACAAATAATTAATTGTCTTTCTTTCTCAGGAAGGGAGACCAAACAGGATTGCTATCAGATTCCTGAAAAGCAGGTATCTATAAAAAAAGATGGGAAAACTTATGCATACATGCCATTGTTACAGATGCAAACCCAGGGCTAAGTTTTATAACACCCAGTTGCCAGTACTTTGTTTCAAACTTTGGTACTGCCTCTTCTGGCTCACCAAATATTACACCTTAGCAGTGAATTGCAAGGAAGGTCCACCACCATATTAAAACCAAAGCTAGCCGTCAAAGGAACTGGAAGTTTAAAAAGCCTGCTGGTTTTGTTTTCACAAACTTTCTACCATTATCTGGCAGCTCTTCCTCTACAAATCAAATCTCTCCAAAGGAGAGATTCTGTGGTGTTTCAACACAGGATCACAAGATTATTCAGGCTGGAAGAGATCTTGGCAGGTCTCTGGTCCAACCTCCTGCTCACAGCAGGGCCAGCTCTGAGGTCAAGGCTTATCCAGTCAGGGCCTGAAAACCTCCAAGGATGCAGACTGCGCAACCTCTCAGGTGGGGCAACCTGTGCTGTGCCACTGCCTGACTGTCCTCACATAGATAAAATTCTTCTTGGATCCAGTGTGATATCCTCTTGACTCTGCCTGCTGTCTCTTATCCTCCTGCAATACAACACTGTGAAGAGCACGGCTCTGTCTTCTAGGCAAACCTACAGGCACTGGCAGGCTTTTCCAAAGCCTGTTAGGTCCCCCCAAAGTCATCTCTGCTCCAGGCTGAACAAGCCTGGTTTCCTCTGTGTCCCCTCACAGGCCAGGTGCTGGAGCCCTCACATTTTGAGTGGCCTCCACTGAATGCACTTAATATATGCCCTGTACCGGGAGACCTCAAACGGGATACAGTATTTCAGATGCCGTCTACAGGCACCAAGTAGAGGGAGGTAATCGTCTACAGGCAGCAAGTAGAGGGAGGTAATCAGTACCCTTGAGCGCTGGCTGTGCTCTTGTTAATACAGCCCGCATTTGCAACTTTCTTTACAATTACTCCTGTACACAGCTGCCTCGAGATGTCTATGTGTCAGGCTGTCTTGGCTTGAAAAATGGCAAGAGCTTAAAGCATTACAGGAGCACAGATGAAACCAACTCACAAAAAGCAGGGTTAACAGTGGTTTATGTGGCAACTTTGCACACATTTCTACTTCTGTGCAGCTTCTACATATTCCCACATACTTTAGAGAACTACGGATATTTTGCCAGTTGCATAAAGAAATACAGATCTTTCTCTTTCATATTATTGAATATAGTTTTAAAAATGCTTTCAATTCATTTTTAGTGGCAAAAGGGATGAAAATCTATATGCTTTGCCTTGAAAATAACATTGTTTGGGAGGACAAATGTTAAGGTTGTAACAGTAATTTCTAACTTACCTTAGAAATATAGCTGTTTAAAAGCTTTTCTGACATTGCTAAAAGACAGTACTCCAGTGTTTCCTTAAGATTTTGGTTGATGGCAAGTCTTGAAGTAGTCACACTTTTATCTGTGACATTTACTGTGAAGTTAATGAAAATATCCATTTCATCAAATGTTGTCTGCAGGTACAGTTCTTCAACATCAGAGAAAGTTTCTTCTTCTTTCCTTTGCAAGTGTTGCATGCTGGAAGAGACATCATTTTAACTTTAGTAGCCAGTATATGACTTCTAAGTCTTTAAAACTATTATTTAAATACAACAAATAAACAGAAGCAAAATAAAATATTTTATCTTTTTGTGCTTCCAAACTCGGCCTGATCTTTAATTTCTGGCATGACTTTCATTGTGGAATGGATACTATCATTTAAGCTCTGTCTGAAGAAACTCCAAGGAAAGCTTGCACACAGATCATATGCTCTACTGTAGTTCGTTTAGCCGCATCTGTATTGCGTTAAGATGGCTGACCTCAACCCACTTTACACAATTGTAGCAGAAATCCACAAACCCCCTGAAACTAGTATTTTTAACTTCTAGTAGGGAAGTCTTAACTTCCATCAGAACAAGTTATACACATTTCAGTTTCATTAAGAGGAAACTCAATGTAGTACAAGAGCTTAAATACATGCATCAGTGAAAGACGTAACAGTATGCACAGAGTGACTCCAACAGATTCAAGTAACGTGGCTGGAACCACAAATACAGGTGGAGTGGCATGAGGACATATGGACAGTAAGCATCTAGCCAACCTTTTACTTAGTATAAGAAAACTCTTAAGATATATGATTCCTTTAGGACAGAAGGTAATGTTGAAAAACATGAATACATATTTGTATAAAGTTACAAATTATTCAAAAAAACAGAACTATAATGAATTAAAATTACCTAATGTATTTATGGATATGGAGTCAAACATTTAGCTGTATGGCTGAAAAGAGATGATATACATACTCCTTAACAGGCGTTTTGTTCACTACCTGAAGTTTTAATCTGAAGTTTTGACTCTGTCAGCAAGAGGCTATTTTAACATCTGCTCAAAGCATCTTTAACAATTTGTAAAAGCATTATTATTTTTATGGGATCTGAAAGATCTACAGAGAGATGCGAAAGAGCTTGAGGAATTACACATTTCATTATCTCTTCTTGCTACAATGACAAATAAAAGCTTAAGTATCTGTAATAATTGATTTAAAACCATACCATTCAGCATCATTTTGGAAAAAAATCATGGCAGCTCTACAGTTCTTCATTGTAAGGCTCACAAGAATTTTTTGTACCACAAGATGAGGAAAATTGCTGTAAAAAAAAGAATTGTTTTGTATTTTCTTGGACTCAGACAAGCTCTTAGGATTCCTGAAACACACCCAAACACCAACCAGATTAACAGTTTATCTTCAAAGAAGCTTAAGTTTTTACTTAAGATTTCTAACACACAGTTCATGTATCTGCTATGCTTATGGACTGACAACTAAATTACAGTAAACTTAAAAACCCTATAAAGTCTACCAAAGCATTAACATAATAGAATTCTGCAAATCCATTTTCCCCTGTGCAATTTTGCATGTTACAGGGTAAGCTTACATATAAAATTATGCCACAAAGACTTTACCTGCAGAGCACTGGAGGCAACTCCACGCATTCTTCCATGTCCTCCTCCAAACAGCAGGACAGTATCCATTTCATTATTGCCTCCTTTAATTCAGAATCCAGATTTCTTTCACAATTATTCTGTTCCATTCCTATGTCCAAATTTCCTGGCACTGAATAGGTAGACATCACTAATGATAAACAACATACAGCAGAACTGTAACAAAAATGGAACACAGGGCATTTGTGAGAAACAACGTGGTATTTGTTTATCAGCACTCTAAAGCAAAGTCAGTATTTCTGCAGGCTCAGGGAGCATCAAGGACATAAGCAAGTTAACTAGAAAACGCCTTTATTAGAATCTTTGCTTTTCCAAAAAGCCACATTTTGGCTATTACAGACTTTCCCAGTCTATTTTAAAGACTGTTTCAGAATACTTACTTTTGAATCAAAATCTAGAAGAAAACATACTTCTTAACTTCAAAAAATCAACATCTCCTTCAGTCAAATTTTAAATTTTTGTTCCATTTTACACTGTTAGTCAATTTTAAATTTGAAGATGCTTGCCTCTTCTGCCTCTGCTCTCAGACTTAGGTAATTATGTGCATTTCAAATGCTTGAAACACAAATGTGGGCAGCTTTTAACTAGAAATACAGCCACAACAATAACAGTATTTTTAATAATACAGTGGGTTTGGTTGCACAGTAAAGAGCAATGGGAACCAGACAAAAAATATTATCCTTGCTTCTCATTTTACCTTGAAGGCTTGCATGCAGGTCCTGAAAATATCTTCCACAGTTCTTTTTCTGTTACAACAAGGTTTCCTCAAATCATAGCTCCAAGTAGCCCAAAGCTCTCTGCTTCAATTTGCTGGAAACTTACGCTACGAATGGTAAGAGACCAAATCTTTGCCCAGGTTCTCTGGAGCTCCAACTTGTGGGTGCTCTTCAAATCAGTTTTCTGGTTTTGACACAAAGCTATCTCTGTAAGGCACTTCAGCACGTACGGGGTCCTTTCTCCTCGGCGTTGCTGAGGCAGTAGCTGGTGAAGTACATTAAGTAAGGGAGGTAGCTCACTGTTTGGAAGACTCATGGGATACTTTGATATTAATTGAGCTGTAATCTGTAACCTTGAAAACACAAAGTGAAGCAATTAATACCAAACACACATAAATCTGCATCTTCATAGGTAATGTAGAATAGAACAAAGTGTTCTTTGATTGTCACTTCACATTTCTACTTCCAATATTGAGTATTTGTTTACTATCAAAGGTAAAGATTCGGTATTTCTACTGGGTTTACATGCAAGGTCTGGTCATCTAGCTTTATTATCACTTCCTTACAAGCTGACTTCACTGATTTCTGACCACAAGGGAAGAAAATTTGAAGCAAAAAAAAAAATTTTTCTCCTTCTTCTGGACTAGCCTGTTATACACTCTGACCTACGGAGTGACCTCAAGGGTGAAGTTATACAAGCAGGAAACATTAGAGCAACATCTTTGCAGATAAGACAAATGAAATTTATCTAATGAACAAGATGTTAAGCTAAATATGGTAAGTTGGAAGGGTTTTGCTCATAGCAATGGGTGCAACTCTACTCAAATTAAATAATAACAGTACTTGCAGTATGTCTTGGAGATGCTACCCCGCACAGAATGGCATATTAACTTCTCAACAGGATCCTAAACAGCCACTTCGCCTCAATACTACAAGCAATAAACACAGACACGCACGCAAACTTGCTGCCCCAGCCCAGGACTCTGTTCACAAGCAGCTACACTGTTCTGGTATCTTGTATAGCAGTTTCCAAGAAAAGTCAGGAAGACAGAGAGGAACAATAAAAAATGTCCAGTGTAATCCTAGGCTCCATCAAAAGAAGCCTAACCAGCAGGTTGAGGAAGGTGATTCTCCCCCTCTACTCTGCTCTCCTGAGACCCCACCTGCAGTACTGCATCCAGCTCTGGGGCTCCCAACTTAAAAAAGACATGGGACCTGTTGGAGCAGGTCCAGAGAAGGGCCACAAGGATGATCAGAGGGCTGGAGCACCTCTCCTATGAAGACAAGCTGAGAGAGTTGGGGTTGTTCAGCCTGGAGCAGAGAAAGCTCCAGGGACACCTTACAGCAGCCTGCCAGTGCCTAAAGGGGCCTACGGGAAAGCTGGAGAGGGACTTTTTACAAGGGTATGTAGTGATAGGACAAGGGGGAATGGCTTTAAACTGAAAGAGAGTGGGTTTAGATGAGATATTAGGCAGAAATTCTTTACTGTGAGGGTGGTGAGGCACTGGCAGAGGTTGCCCAGAGCAGCTGTGGCTGCCCCATCCCTGGCAGTGCTCAAGGCCACATTGGATGTGGCACAGTTTTCAGGTCAGGTATTATGGCAAACTCCGAACTAGTTCAAAATGACCAAACTGTTAATGGTTGCTGTCCTATGACACAACCAGCTTAAGACACCAGTAAATCTCGCATTAATTTCCTAATAGTATTGCACTGGAGAGGGCCCAGCAGAGGGCTACAACAATGAGGAGGGGACTGAAGCATCTCCCTAGTGAAGAAAGGCTGAGAGAGCTGGGCCTGGTTAGCCTGGGCAAGACTGAGAGGGATCTTACCAATGCATATCAATATCTTAAGGGTGAGTGTCAAAAGGATGGAGCCAGGCTCTTTTCTGTATTGCCAACTGACAGGACAAGGGGCAACAGGCACAAACTGCAACACAAGAAGTTCCTTCTGAATATGAGGAAGAGCTGCTTTACTTTGAGGGTGACAGAGCCCTGGCACAGGCTGCCCACAGAGGCTGTGGAGTCTCCTTCTCTGGAGACGTTCAAAATCTGCCTGGATGTGACTTTGTGCAACCTGCCCTAGGAGACCCTGCTTTAGCAGAGGGTTGGACTAGATGATCTCCAGAGGTCCCTTACAACCCTGACTATTCTGTGATTCTGTAATACTCATGAACTGGATCACACACACAACACACATAAAGACTAGTAATATCTAGCACAAAAGACAGGTAAAAAAATCAGAGTCAGTATTACCTTATACAGTACAACACAGTTTACCAGACCTCATTTGTTACTTCTTAGGAAACCACAGACACAAACCTTTTAAAGCAAGAGTGCCAAACCCACTGCTCACTACTTTCCAAATTCTGTGAAAATATAAGCTTAGTGCTTAGATATATAATTACAGCATGTGCAGACACCTATTTTGAAAACACAACATATTCAGAAGTATGCCTAAATGTAAAAAGATGTCTGCAGTAATATTTGTTTCATGTAAAGATGTTATTACCAAGGTATGACATCAAAATCCTTCCGGGATCTTTGCAGGTTGTCTCGAATTACCTCCCAACTTAGTTCAATCCTCCTGCGCTTGCCTGGTACTGTTTCATCCCTGAACTCTCTTTGTGAAACAGCATGTGACTGGGTAATTTCCAGAACTTTGGTACCCTCTGTAAAAGTCTTTTATAAAGAGAAGTAAGAAAGTACACAAATAAAAAAAAGTAGTATTCACAGGAAAACTGAAATGTCAAACTAAACTGTTCCAATTTTTGCTGTGCATAAAACCTCTTAAGAGTCAATCAGAATTATTATTTATTATTCTTTACTACAACAGAACCTCTGCTTATATTCTAATAAGCAACACTAGTGAAACATAGTATAAGTTAGGAGTCCACACATTTCTAAACTGCACAAAAATTAACAGCTAAACACAACAGAATACAGACAGAAGGTACTAATACTTCAGTACATTATTTTAACGGAATGCTAAAGCCATATTCGAAAAACAAAACATACCACATAGTAAATACAAGGTCAACTTTATATTCAAATAAAAATGTTACCTGATGACAAATATCAGCCATTAACTCAATCATATTTTCCTTTACAGCAATATTACGTGAGCCTGAAGAATACTTTCCTCTACTACTGATGAGATTTATTTCATTCACCAGCAGATCATATAGGTTATGTAAGATACTCTGCCATTTTGTTGAGTCATATGCACCTATATATGCAAAAAACAATTAAAAGATAACATGCACCACCCACTTGATATAATATGTAAACCTACCTTGACAATGCAAAATACAGCCAAAATCAGAGTAAAGCATACAAAGTTTAACAAATGCAAGCCTGCAAAATTAGTCTTATAATAGAGAATGACTAAAGTGAAAAAGTGAAAAAAGTTATGAGAATTTAATCACCATATAGAAGTAATTAGGGTAGGAACAATGTTTCTAATAAACTATCTAACTGGAAAGACTACAATGAAATGCAATAGATAAATCTGGACTAATTATAAACTGCCATTTGTAGACAAAGTAAAAAAACCAACCAAAAAACCCCACAAGTTTTTAAAAAATGATACTATAAATGAAACAGACAAACACAACTACTGAGTGATGTTCTCTGACCAGTTTTATACAGTAAATCAGGCTTAGACCATAGCAGTAATCTCTGGGCTTAAAAAAACACCTGTTAAGATATGAATACATGTAGCAATCTAAACTCATTCTAAACTGTTATTTCCCTTCCCCAAAGATTTGTGTTTTGATTTAGAACTTAAAGTCACCTTTTGATAACAAAAAAAAAAAAAACCAAACAAAAAACCCCCCACCATTACAGGACTTAATACAATTAACATTCTCTTAGTGCGTACAATTTGAAAACTCATTGCCATTTCACTCCATATTAACCTCTAGCATAAAACTACTGACAAGTAATCATCACTCCCATTAACATTCCCAAGACTCAGTATCAACATTCAGAAAGTTGGTACGATAATTTGAACCATCACATACAGTGATGAAAAAAAAAAAAAAAACAGGGAGCTTTTTATTATACCTTTTCCTTGAGTCTTTGCACCCTTTGGATGATGAATACGAACTTGGAGACGAAATAATTCAATTATTGATTCCTTCAGGGAATCTTTTGGTCTATACTGAGTCCATATATAAAGCACTGTAGGCAAAATTTCTTCTCCTATTTTACAAATCCGTATGCGACAGTTGACAGCAAACTTATTGCAGAAGATATTAATTGCTCCAATAATATGATCCAGGCCTGCAGTATTCTTCTCCTGCCTGCAACACAAACCAAACACTCAAACTTCCAGAAGAAATAATCTATGTCTTTTCACAGGATTTGTTTAAATGTAAATACTAGCAAGTAACTATATTCAGAATATCATTGGCCTAACAAATGCAGAAGTTATTAATATTTTAAAGAATTTATTAAATTGGTGTTCAAAGACAGAACAAAATACTTCTAAAGAAGTATTACCTGCTATTACTCAGTTCTAATCCCAAATACTTAAAATGAGTTAATTCTTTAAAAGTAGGTGTCAGCATACAAAAGGAGCACTTGCAACATACCTTGCACACTGCATTGCTTTTGAAAAGAAGATAAACATATCAGAACGCAACCCATCAGTCTGGAAGCAGTACCCCCTCATAAGTGTATGAATTATCCTAGCTACCAAGACTCTATTAATCTTCCCAGAAGGTTTGAGGTATAATTGGCTGTACAGGATCAGCAACTCTGCAAATGTATCAAAAAATAAATAAATTATATAGTATGTATATATGTTTTAAATATACACATATATATGAAAACATCTATACTACAGATGATTATATAAAAAATGCCTGAAGCAAAATACTGCATTAAATAAACAGAAACAACCATTCTGATTCAGCTGCATGTAATCATTCACGAAGTTAACTGGGGAAAAAAAATAAAACATCTGGTCTTGTCTACACTGGCAGTAAAGTTATATTCTTTCTGAGCTGGGATACAATCTGCTTTGTGTTACACTGAGCAAGGTAACTATAGCCACATGATCAACTTTCACAGCTACTTCCACACTCAACTTCTACTCTACATTGATTGCTCAGTACAATGGGCTCCATTTGTTGCAGAATACAGAATAAAAGTACTCAGAATCAATTAAAACCCACGCATACATTAAGAAAGAATTTGGTGTAGCAGGAACAGGTAAACAGATCACAACAGTTGGTGCTGATGTCCCCCATATTTCCATTACATGCAGTTCAGCTAGCTCACTCCAGCCCGCAGACCAACACATCCATGCTTTGCACTCATTCACAAGTTCTCTGAAGGAAACGCCCCTTCCTCAGACTTTTGCTTTATGTGAAGGCCCATTGAGGAACCACCACACTGTCCTTTCATCAGCCTCATACAAATCATGGCAGCACATTACTGACCCAAACATCACCACCAGTTTAGCACAATACATACAGAAAAGCCTTGCTGCTATTTCATTTATGTCACCTACAAGTGGCATGATACTGTCCCTCAGTCCACCAATGGACAATACCCACTGCAAAGAACCACAGTGGGAAGAAATACTGATTCAGTCCTATGACCTCGGCAGCCATTCTGGGACAACACTTTGAGTGAACAGACATCCACCTCTCAGGCCTTCTTTTTTCTAAGGAAAAATGTAGGCAGAATGATCTTTTGGGAATCCCAGCCACTATGAATCCTTTGTTCACAGTCAACCAGACATGACCTCAGAGCAGCTGTATCGTATAGTCCTTGGGATGCAGAATGACCAGTTACTATACTTTTGCTCTGTACAGTGACTATGACCCAGAAGAGCCTGACAACCCTCAACACTAATGGTCGGTAGCTCATCAGTTTGGGGCAAGCTCTCCAGTCAGGATCAAGGCCTCTGAGGCACTCTCTCAGATTCTCTTCTTTTAAATACTCTGCATAGGTGACACTGATGGCATCACCTAGGGCCTTGAGCTCTGGATTCCTGTGTTGTGGAAAAGCCAGCCCAGGACAAATATAAATAAATAAATAATTTAAAAAAAATAAAAAAATGCTACTGCTTCGTTGTTGTGAAGGCCTTTATAGATTTATGGACATCTTGGACTCCAGCAGGACCCATAATGGCACCTTCATCAAGTCTTTCATAACTCTGGTGCCAAATTCAGTAGAGATACCACACCTTCTTTCCAAGAAGGTATAGGGTCATCTGCAGAACTCACGTGACCCTCTGAGTCATGGGAATCAGAGACAGTTCATACCCCTGCATTACTGGGTCACAAAGCTCTAACCTTGTGACAACAGTGCCCAAGCCTGGTTTAACCATGTCCGTACTGCATAAAGGTTGGAAGTGGAATGTGCATCCGTGACTTCCCAACACCCTCAGAGGAGTGCACCCTACACAACTGCAAATGCAGTGCAACCCAGGGTCGCAACAGCCCACAGCCAATGCTCCCTGTCCCTGCAGGGACTGGGACCTCCTCAGGTTGGGAAACAACCCCTGCTCACACCTGCAGTGCACTTACTGGATGAACTCTTCTCACATTCTCTCTCCATGCTCTCCACTGACATCCCCTGAAAGAACACACAAGCAAGGAAAGCACACAGCTTTACACAAAGCCTAGAATCTGAATGGGAGCAAAATGAGCAGCAGAGCAAGCATGTGAACAAGAAGCATTCAAAAAATAAGAAAAATTGAATCCACAACACCATTGATCCATTCTCATAGCTAAGCCTGCTTCAAGCAGGGGATTGGACTAGACATCTCCTTCTAGATTGGACTAGACATGGTTCCTTCTAATGTGAATTACTCTCAAATTCCCTGAGAGCACAAATACAGCTATAATATATACACAGATGAACGTGGAAAGAGGGAAATACTGCATATGATTTTTTAAAACCAGGGTCCAAACATAGGAAAAGTATAGCAACCAGAAATATGATCCTTTTTCTGAAGGCAAACAGGGCCTACTGGAAACTAACAAAATCTGGTTGACCTGGCTGAAGAAAAAGAGCAGGCACAATGCTTTTCTCAATGGAGGAAAAAAAGTCCTAAACCTGGTCTCTAAACAGTGCTGTCCTGCCTTATCCTCCAGGCTCCATTTAGACATCTAAACAGAGACTTTGTGGACCAGGCCCACACACAGGTTGTTGAAAGAGTTGAAAACTCCTCCCCTGCTTGACTGAGCTTCCAAGTCCAACTGCCTGCATACCACATGATCTACTACTATATTCTCATGCTGGAACTGCTACCCCTGCACCTCCCCAGGACTTCCATGTTCCCAAGTCTCTGTTAAGCCTCATCTAAGTGAGCTAAGACTTGCTATTAATCCTGCTTATAAAGTCTCATGATCCTTTCAAACACAGCTTCCATGCTGCCCTCCATCTCCTCCCCCTCTTCAGTCTGGCGGTGTTGCAGCATTCCCTTTGGGATGCCTGCAACAACAGGGGGATCAGATCAGGGGTGAAGAGGTAGGGGAAAGAAGCTGCTATGGCATCCTCCTCTTTAGAATATACAGAAGAAAGTAAAGCAAGTCTGTTGGTCCCTGAATATATGTCACAATGCAGGGTTCTGTTGTTTATTGTCATCCTTCCCACAGTTCTTAAGGTATCAAGGACAGTTTCTGCAAGTGGCATTAATACTAGGATAGATCCAGTTCTGCCTTAATTACTACAGCAGACAGGTGAAATCAAGCTCTGAAAATGCTAAGACATGCTAACTTCAGTACCATGGGTTGGTGCAGCAAATAGAACATTTGGACACTTAGATTAAGGAAGACACAGTGTAATTTATTAAGCAGCAAGAGTCGAAAGAGGCTTCCTTAGCAGTACAAATTCCTCCTTGTTTTGGTGGCTGGTGTTTACGGGAAGATGGATCAAGAATCTTGTATTGCTTTGAGTGCCTGAGGAAGTACTGGATGAGATCTTGGAGCACTAACGGACTACCTCATTCATTTTTACTGTGAGATCCATTACCAGACTCTATTTCTGGTGTACCGTATTCCCACAAAATTTCTTTCTCAAGACCTATACGGTGCTTTTAGCAGTGGCATAAGCTACTGGGCAAGCCTCCAGGCCAGCTTGCAGTCATTTCTTTAAAATAGCTAGGATATACTGATGGTCTCTACAAGGCCTGCAGAGAGGTCCAATGCAGTCTACCTACCACACACCTCCAATGAGATTGTTTAAATTACAACTTTTACACTTCAATACCTTTTGTAGTTTAGCTGTTTTCACTAATGAACAAATTTCAAACACCCTTATTACCTGCAGAATGGCATTTTTAGACAAATCACTCTACGTTCCCAGTCCAGGACTTTGCTGATTGCAGCAGCTTGAGTGGACATATTTGTAACCTGATGGACCCATGAAACATCTAAGATGAGATTCCACCTGTCTCTGGCCAAGAAACTGAGAAGTGCTTTGTCTAAAGATGCCATTCTACGAAAAAAAAATCTGTGCTGCTTCCTCAGTAATGCTGCAGCAATGCCCAGTCTTAGGACTTGCATTTCTGCATACTGACTTGGCTGTCCTTCACCTTCATCAACCTCACCAATCCTGCTGGTCAGGATTCCAAATGACAGCTTTCTATCTTCACAGACCGCACAGAATTAGGCAAGAATGATTACTGAACAGGGCATATTACTTATTTTTTGAAAGCCCCTATATTCTAGGGCTTCTTAAGCACCTGGTAATACCTTGGGTGACACCCCAAAATTCACAATCTTTGGACCAATCCATCAAATCCTCCAGTATGCCGGGGCATCCCTGTTTCCCCTTATGAGTCCATTTATTCCAGGTCACACCTGTTGTGTAGAAAGTCAAAGACAGATCTCCTTTCAGCAAACAGTGAAGTACCAGCAAATGAGGAGCCAGCATCATTTCTGATTCCATTGCCACTACTTCAAATGCTGCCCAGATTCCTCCACAGATGGCCAATATTTCTTCTTCTGACAGGGTATAGCTAGTAGCTTACAGTCATATATTATTGTTGCTCAAATTGTCACTCAAGTGTGCCCATTTTCCTGGTGACTTGGTACAGTGAGTTCATGAGCAGACTGTATCCAGGGATGTGCATTTGCCAAAACCTCACCATTCCAAGAAAAATGTGTGTTTTGTTTTTATTGATCAGTGGTGCAATGGCTGTGATGCTGCAAATCACATCAGTAGCACTGCAACAGCACCTATCTTGCCATTTGACAACAAGAAACTATTTCTTGCACCTCTTATCACCTTATCTCTTTTGAGCACAAATCTTGCATTTAATAATATTCTAATTATCTTTTCACTTTTGTTATATACTTCATACTTAGTGTTTCCCCACACTACAATGTCATCAATATATTGTAAAAGTTCTGGGACACTGCCCTCTTCCAAAACCTTCTGTACAAGTCCATGACAGATGGGCTATGCCTCAATCCTTGTGGCAGAAAGTTCTAGGCATATTGTACTCCTTGCCAGGTAAAGACAAACTGTGGTTTACATTCAGGGGCCAGGGAAATAGAAGAAAAATACATCAGCTGTGTAAATGGTCATATACTGGGCAGCACTCTTTGCTTTGAGTTCCTACTGTAGTCCTAGTATACCTAGTACTGAACACTGTTCAAGGGTGATGTTACCTCATTCAAACCAATTATTTCTGATTAATACCCAACCTCAAATGTATTTTCACACGCGTCTGATGGGATCGTCAAATAGTGAAGTTTGAGCAACTATGCCTCGACCTTCCCATTCTCTGGTAAGGCCATGTACAGGACTAGAGTAAATCTCTGTTGGTCCAACACTGTCACCAGTGCACTGAGTTGCAACCAAAATCAATTGATATGAAGTCTGTTGCAGCCTTGACTCCTCCTCCTCTTGAGAGAGTCAGGCAGTTGAGCAAAGACATTTCCTCATTCATTACTACTGTGGCAATACCAAATGCCCACTGATGTCCTCATGGGTCCCTAAAATATCTAATCATTAAGAAGTCAATGCCCAAGATGCAAGAAGCACATGGTCCCATTATCAATTCACAGGGCTTCCAGTTTCCTTTAGTAAGACTGAGTTCAGCTTCTACTACATACAGCTTCCACTGGCCTCAGGTGACTCCTCTGATGATGCAGCCAGTATATACCAATATGACAGCTCCTCATAATTTTTAAGAGTATGACTACTAACGCTCAGAAGCTCAGAACTTCCAACAGGTAAGCGTGCCTCAGGGAGTCAGCATTTGCCTGTCAAATCTAACTGCTCTGGGGCAGCAGCTGGAATCCATGTTCCTACTTTCAACTTGTGCAAGCAGATCACTGATTTTGTAAATAGAAAATAGACTTCTCCATTGTACTTCATATATACTTCAATGCTATAAACAAGCATTAAGGTGGAATCGCTAAAAAAGGTTGTGATAACCTTTACAACACTTATGTATCCCTCCTCTAACAAAAGCAACTCGTTTCATTTAATGGATTGAAGTCTGACTTCTAGATTCATGGCCTTCAGTCCTGACTCACTTTAGTAATTAAATTTCACTGTGACTCTTACAATCTAACATCTAAATTTCTTCTGCCATACTTCCATCTTCCATCAATACACAGACTCAGCTAACTTCCATGTTCCTAAACTACCTAACTAACACACTGCAACTCCTATAGGCTCCTCATGCAATCTGTATGCAGCACCCTTCCAGTGATAGCCAGCCTCACCCTCCCTTCTCTGCTATCTTCAATATCTGTCTTCAACATCCCTGGCTTCTTGTCCCATTCCCTACCTACCTACCCTCAGTTCTAACCAAGTACCCAGTTCTTCTTCAGATGTCTTTCCTGTTTATTGCTCTGAACTCCAGCTTCCAGCCTCCCTATCCGATCAGTCCCTGCCCTTTCATTCTGCTCCGACTTGTAGGCTGACAGCCCTTTATTTGGCTTCTGTCCCCCTCAGTGGCTCCTAGTCTCAGGCAGCCTTCCCATGCAGTTCCAGCTTCCCTTTCCATCTTCTACTTCCAGTTCTAGCTCCATGGCCAAAACAGTACCAAGAACTGGAAGTTCTTTAACTTCTGAGATCTTAGCCTCAGGCTCTCTAATTACCCAATGACGTCTCCCATCCTGAAACACTCCATTTTAGTCGTTCTGCTTTGCCAGTCTTTGGCAAGTTTTTTTGGCAAGTTTTTTTTCACTCTCAGTATCACCAGGATCCCTCTTCTCGGTTCTCTGCAGGTTTATTTCCATTTTGTAGTTAAGCAACTCTCTTCAAGCTACAAAGCAGAGTATTTTCTCATAAAATGCTTTTCAGAAATCCAAACTCTGACTTCAAAGCACTACGTTGTGCAAGTAAAGACAGTATTTCTACACTTTCTCCAGACTTGCACATGCAACAATCAACAAACTAGACTGTAAAACTTCTAATACTGGGGTTTTTTTTCCAAGCTACTGTTCTATTACAACAACAAATGAAAACAGATGAGTTGAGAGCTTAGTACACGTCAGATGGTTCAAAATACACAAACATTCCTCTCCACGCTAAATAAGTTAACTGTCTTGGGAGTCTTCAAATCCTCTGAAAACTGAAAAATTACAGCTGCATTTCCACTCTATTCAGGTTGCACAC
Organism: Microhierax caerulescens; assembly: GCA_035590215.1. Classification (NCBI taxonomy): domain Eukaryota; kingdom Metazoa; phylum Chordata; class Aves; order Falconiformes; family Falconidae; genus Microhierax; species Microhierax caerulescens. The sequence goes on along the minus strand of JAVJGJ010000014.1, from coordinate 17,653,796 downwards.
TTATCATTACCTAATGTTTTAATCTGGTTTTCTCTATTTAAATCTTAAAACTTTCTAGTTTCTTCTTTATATGCAATATGTGCATAAACCAACAGTGATTAAACAGTAACTTCGTAAATTAAGAAAACTCAGATAATAAAATTTAATAGTAATACATTAACAACTATATCAAAATATATCAATATATTGATATCAATATCAATAACATTATTATGATTATCAATATCAATAACAACTATATCAAATATATATCAAAACTACTATACCAGCCAGTACCTAATAACTTGCAAACAACTGCACACCAACACCAATTCTACTGAGGCTATTTACAGTACACACATTCCATGGATTTGTGATGCATGTTAAATCCTGTGGAGACCAGGCACACATAACAGGATTGTATAGAAGTAGGTATGTTTCAACAAGAAATTGACAAACATTATGCAGAAAGAAAAAAAAACCAAAACAATTCCTAACATTTGCTGGTTTATTACAATTGTAAGCCTTGGAGGCTGATGCTATTTTAGTCAGTGTTTTGTGCAGCACCTCACACAACAGGGCATGAAACAAATTAAAATGCACCTAAATATGTTTCTACAATAAGAAAAGACAATTGTAAGTAGGCTTAAAAATTATTACCTGACCACTGCTGCTGGGATATCTCACACCAGTATTTCCTTACTGAGAGGATATCTTTTAGGAGTATACTACTACAATCAGATCCATAAGCAGCACAAATTGTTGAATCTCTTATAATTTCCATGATGTAAATCAGGAGTTCCTGACATTTCAGTCTGGGTCCTCCTACATGAAGAAACAATGTGAGACTGAAAGTTTGCCAAATAAACCTGGAATTAATTGTTTGTAAATGTTTACTTAAAGATCAAAATAACCCCTACAGTTCAGAAACAGTTGTTAGGAATCATCTTCTTAAATAAACCGTTTCTATAGAAGAAATTACTTACAACAGGATACATCAGTTACATACACATTGAATAATTAGAAAAAGGCACTGTGAACATCAACAAGGACAGAAAAGGAGCACAAAGGCCAGATTCACATGAAGATACTTAAATTGTAAACACCTGGAAGCAAGCAAGACAAACCCTACCCTGGTAAATTCAGAGTAAAAATTCAAAGTTGAAAACAATGCACCAAAACAAAACAAAATGGTAATTCTATGAGATTATGTATCACTGACTTTTATTAGCACATCTGATGAAATATTTGACCAAACTTCCAATTTCTTGCATCTTTTTCTGTCTGGTAGTCTGGGTTGAAGCAGATGCATTTGGTTTTGTCAGCTGCAGGTTTTTAATTTCTTTCTGGAAATATTTCTGCAAGACACTTCAAAAATGAAAGATATTGATCAAGGATATGCACATATATGACCCAAGTAAAACAGGTAAATGTTGTTGCCTAGAATGTCAGTGCTTGTTCTTCTCACAATATCAATACAATATCAAAAACTAAAACCTACTGAAGTATATTGCAGTCTAAGCATGATGGAAATAATCTATAAAAGGAGCTGTAGGTATTAAAGATAATCCAGAAGCAACTTGGTTTGGCACCAAACTTTCCTTTAAGCATTGCATAATGTTAAACATACAATTTATAATTAAGAAAAAAGCAGTATCAAGTCTTTTTATTTATGCTGCAACATTATACAACAAAATAATAAGAACTCTTCACTGTTTTTATTGTGGAAAACCTTGAAGTCCTATTTCTCCATCATTTAAAATTAACATACAGATTTGATTTTAGACCTAAGAATAGATTAAACTTTTCACTGGGTTTGTCAATGGCAACTACTATAGATTTTCTGGCCTACTATCTGTATTCAGTTTAAAGTCTCTATTTTTGTATTCCTCCTATGTATAATATATTATTTGTCATCTCAAAAGCAACATAAAAACTTTATCAGATAGTTCTTACAGTATTTTTGGTACAGCAATGAAATAACAGCTATTCCAATGCTGACCAATTAAAAAACATAATGGAAAGCTGAGCAAACAACAGCCTACGAAAACTAATGTTTCAGATGCACTTTTAACATGAAATTTAACGCTGGCCCCAGCTGCTCTAAGAACTCACCATACTCAGTCCGTCCAATCTTGGAGTACACCTAAAGCAAATTATATCAAAGATGGCCCTTTACAAGCATCAGCAGTTTCTTTAATTCACAAGCCACAGTCCTTCTTGTGTGCTGAAAACCTCAGTTACACAAAAAATTCTAGTGAGCTATCTACAGTCTACATATGAACTGTATGTTGAAAATCAGATGCAGAGGATAATTTTCAATAAAAATATTAACTATTATTTTTGCAAGGAAAAACTACCACCCAATTAACAATCAGTTTCCTAGCAGTGAAGTTTTCTGTACATGATAAGTGTTGCATTTTCAGCTATTTTAAATTTACTTCCTTTAGAGACTAACATAAGTAACTTCTTGTTTACAAGCTGACAAGAAGTCTAAATCAATCTGCAGAAAGATAAGCATTAAAATAAGTCTGATAAATAAAAGAATGATGTTCCATGTAAGAAAATTGTGACCATTCACAAAGTAATTAAAAAAAAAAAAATTACCTAAATACAGCATCCCAGTTGAGCTGCTTTCCTTGTTTGGAATCAGAATTCCGGTCCAGCTGGCTAATTGTTTCAGAATCATGGAGAAGTCGCTTGAAATTTTCAATTCCCTTCTGAAAATGTATTTCAAGAAGAAGAATTATTAATGATTCCCTTCATTGCTAATTGAAGCACACACACCAAAAGAAAACTGTTACCCTTCGCTCCACAGCTTTCTCATTTTCAAGGCAACGACAACAAATGAGTAGATCTTGTAATGCAAGACTCATGGTTCAGTTTAACAGAAGTGTCATTTGCATCTGCAAACAGAAGAAAAGGATAAAACTGTAATTATTTTATTTAACACAGAGCCAACCAGTCTAAAAATTGGGAATGCAATATATTGAAAATCCACTATCAAACACAGCCACATTACTTTACTGAAAAGCTCATTCGTGTCTTGGGTTAGTCTTACTGGTCACAAGACTGAAGCAAAGTCTCACATCAAGAATATATATCTATTCCCACAGGGAAGAGTAGTAAAGAGTAACAGCAGAGACCTCTTTCACATGACTCTGACTTCCTCCCTTTTTATGAGTGACAACAAAGTAGAGCTGGTCAGACAATATGGAATAAAATTACAATAAAATTAAAATGACAGAGCTGAACACATTCAGGCAAGCACCACTAACTTTCAGTAGCTAGCTATTATCAGTAGCTGTCTTAACCTGCTGCTGCCAGAAGGCAGAACTTTCAAAATTGTCTTCTGCTCTCACATCCTACATTTTCATAGGTATGCACTATCAGATTGACAAATCCCTCCAGACTCAACAAGTCAAAGAATGCTCAAGTATCAATCATAAGAGGAAACAACTTCTTCCATCTGTGACCACTAAGATTATTCCTCATTTCCTTCAACAGAGGTTGGAACTAGCTAGACGCTGCATTTCTAGTTTACATAAAGTTATGCTGAAGCAAATCACAACAATGCAACTGTACACAACTTCCACACTTCTCCTCTTATGCCTTTAAAGCAGACCCATGGCAAACTCTGACTGGAAAAAACAGACAAGAAGGATGAAAATCCGAGCATATGCTTCTGAGGTTGTAATAAACAATTGTGAACGGGCATTCACAATGCGCTGCACTGCATCTTGAGCACTTAAGTGAGACTATAAAAACATCCATTTAGACAAGGAAAATTAAATATCTACTGTCTTAGAGTATATTTATTTCCTTTGACTTCAATCAAGATCAGGCTGGGGCTGAGTATGATCAGAGGTATAGTGACTGATGGGTATGAGAGGAAAATGCTGTAAGCACAAAGGCTGGCTGCACTGTACAACTGAACTCATTCAAATAATGAATTGTTACCTTTACTAACTTACTGCTTTTGCTGAAAAAGAAACAGAAAGGAAGAACATACTTTTTAAGACACTAACAATGTCTAAAATATCCATGGGACGAAAAATGGCTGACCAAGAACTGTGGCAACATGGGTTGTATGTTGTAGGGCCTGGGGATCAAAGGGAAAGAATTTGGTCCTTCTCTTTTGTGCTTCATGGTATTTCAACAGCTGTAACAAAAGCGAAAAGTATCCTAAGTCTGAATCTATCTACTATTTCTCTCACTAGTGACACCGTTCTCCAACCACCATCTTAGGACCACGTTCACTCCCTACAGAAGTTACACAGGGCCAGCAAGGCACACGCCATCACTCGAAGTAAACCACGGAGCGGTACGGACCGGGTGCCACGCCTCAGGGCCGCCACCCAGCCGCTGCGACACGCCGAGCTCTGCACCCCCCGGCAGCCCCCGGGGCAAGGCCTGGCAGGAGGCGCGGCTCCCAGCGCTCCGCCAGGTACCGAGCGCCCACCCCG
>JAVJGJ010000014.1:17632485-17648796 GCA_035590215.1 Microhierax caerulescens | reverse complement strand
GGGCGGCCGGGGCGGGGGCTGCCTGGGCAGGCGGCGGCCGCGCCGCGGGGGCTTTGCTGGGGACTGTCAGCCGCCGGCAGCGCCCGCGGCGCGGCAGGAGGACGAAGGGGCTGCGCCGTTGACCCTCGACCGCGTCGTGCTCGTACCCCCCACCCTTCCCGGGCTGGACTCGTCGTCGCCTCTGCCGCTGAGGCGCAGCCCCGGGCCCGGTGATCTCCGGGCTGCCCCCCCGCCCGCTCCGGCCCGGTCTGCGGCGGGAAGCAAGCGCAGCTGGAGCTTGAGGGACCTGGGGCCTGTGGAGCCGCCGTGGGCGCGGGGGAGCCGGCCGGGCCGGGCCGTGCGGGAGCTCGGCTTCCCCGCGGGCTCAGGGGAATGCGCTGGTCCCTGGTGCGCGCTCGCGGACGCCTGCCTGCTGAATGGGGTTTAATAGAGTATATTGATTACAAGAGGGACACAAGGGTGATCCAAAACACCAGAGGAGGCTACGTTAAGGTGCGGCTGTCCTGTTGTTTTTTTTTTCTCTCCCTGTTTGTGTCGCCTGTGAGGCTGCATCGGGACTTCGGGTTTGCTCAATGTCTGTGGAAGGCGCAGTGTGTTCAGGACACCGGCAGCAGGCAGTGAATTTTGGATACCACCGAAGATGAGAACGAATGGGTGGTAGTCAAAATATGACCCACGTGTTTAAGTCCCACACATAAGCACCTGTTGGCACAGGTTGCCAAGATGGCCTGGCAGCTGCGTTGTAAGATTCAGTTTCCAAGTTGTCCAACATGTTTTTGAATCCAAAGTTGTTAAGACTGAATCTTTTATTTGGTTTTCTTCGAGCATAATTTATGTTTAAATACTCCATGAAATGTTTCTTGTTACTGTCTTGAGAAACAAGGCTAGTAAGAGATGCAACGTTTTTATTATTGTGAAGTAGTAAATGATTTTTAGAAATTCCATGCATTGTAAAAGAAGATTTAAAATCGTGCAAGGGAGATACCTCCCTGTACTCTTCTATAAAATATTGGGTAAATTACAAGGGTTTGGGTGGAAAGCTTACCACGTGTGCTTACCAGAGATTTGCAGATGTAGTATACAATCTTGGCAACGTCATGTGTACAAAAGATGATCTGTCCTATCTTGTGTCTGTTGTGGCATGGTGCATGCATCACATCTAGAAAAATTTTGAGCAACCTAAGGCTGTAGAACAAGATATTCCGTAATTCTTAGCAACCTAAGGTTGTAGAACAGCATATTCCTTGTAGCTATTTCGGTGTCCTAATAGAGATTCCTCTTCCACGAGGTATCTCTGATTTGGGTGGATAAACAGGCTTCTCAGTGCAGCTCTTCTTCCATCTCCCTTCCCTGCCCGCCCAGTAAGTCTTTCTGGTGCTGTGAAAGTTGATGAATACTGGTTTAAGAAACAAAACTAAAATTATAAGATGAGTTCACCTATAGAAAAATACATAAGATTTTTTTTTTTCTGATTAATGTAAGAGTGAATGTTAGACATGTGTCTTTACATTTCTTAAGATAGGACAAAATATTGAATCATTCCTAGTTTAGAATGTCTTGTACCTTTTATGCTTTTAATTTTGTTTTGGTGGCTGTTATGTCATTATATACTGCATGTGCAAGTAAGTAGTTCAGTTGCACAGCAGAGCTTAATTTCAGGCATTTCTAAACTTTGGAATGCCTTATATTGCAGGAAATAGGCGTATGTGCCCAGTGTGTCTGTATGTAAGCATTCAGTCATCCCTTGCAATACTGCAGTAGTAGGTTCAAGAAAGAAAAAATGCAGATTTTGATGTAAATTATTGTAAGAACAGCCATACCAGCACAGATCAAAGCTCTGCCTACTCAAAGACCACATTTTCCATCCTGGCCAACAGTAGATAGTGTAATGAATAGGAATAAGACTGGCCTATGATTTGTTTCCCCAAAACACACTTTCAGCTTCCAGCAGCCTGTGGCTTGAGAGTTTTCTAGCAAAATGTATTTGAAAAATCAAACAGGACAGGCCTTTCTTTTCCACAGGTACTACTAATGTTTTCTCTTGGATAGGTCAGCTCATACATTGTTATTAAACTCAGAGTGGTTATTCCCAACCTCTGTTTAACTTTCAAGTTTGCTTATTTGTTGAAGACCTGAACAAGGGTTTTTGTGTGTGAAATACCTCTTTTCTCCAGCTATGTTCTGATCTAAGGAAAGATACTTAATTGTCTTCATGCAAACTTAAAGGCTCTGTTTTTCTGTTGGCATTCCTGAACTGAGGTGGACCATTTTGGGGGTCCATTGAAATACATATGCTAATGTATCTCTGTCCTGCATTGTATAATTAGGCACATATTTTATCTTTTCTTTAAAACGTTGTATGTTCAGTTCTGCTACAAGCAAGAAAGAAGAGACGTTTTCTTTTGGGGTTCTTTGTTCTAGAATCCTTCATTAAAATTTATATATTTCAATCTTTTAATGTTTAAAAGTATTTGAAGATTAAAGCAGTGCTTAAAAAGCTTGATTACAGCAGAACATACTTGCTGAGGAATGCAATTTTGGAAAAGTAAACTTTTTCAGTACGTTTCGTGTTAAGGTAACTGCTGAGTCTTGAGGTGGGTACAGGGCAAAAGTTGCAGCTAATATGTCTATTCAAAATGACAGTGACAGTAAGTAGGGAAAAAAAACCTGTTTCTGTTACTAATTTTTGTACAATGCTGATTTTTTAAATAAATCTTACATACTTTTAACAGCTGCACAGGTTTTATGTTTTGAAACAGGAAGATGCATGGAGATTTATTGTTACACAGCAATGCATTTTATTAGCAAAATATTGTAGAATTCCATTTAATTATCAGATGGGGTCGTTCAGTCCCTGTGACAGTTAGTTTGTCAGGCTCCTGAGCCAAGAACTTTTATTTTCTTGTCTGTATAGTACTGTCTGTACTAAGATCAATCAGAAATTGTTCATATTGCCTCACTTCCAGTATTGGCTTGTTTGTAAATGTAATATCAATAATATTTTGTGCTCTTTCTGGTTTTAACTATTAAGGAAATACTTCACAAGATATATGTTCTTTCAGAATAACTTAATTTTCCTTGGTCAACATACAAATCTTTACCTGATTATTTCAACACTGTATACAGCTGCTTATGTTAATGCATTGATACCTATTGAGCGGAAGTAATGAATGGAATACTAAAATTTTCCATCTGATTTGTGCAGGGTATTTACAACAGGAAAAACTTCTAGCTACCTGCCGTCAGTTTATTTTGGAAAGCCCAGATTTGAAAGAATATGCAGAGCACTGTACAGAGGATGGGTTTATTCCAGCCTGCTTGCTGGTGAGTTTGTATTTGCAAAGCAGAAAGTTAAATTGTCTTACATCCATGGAAGAGAAAATTGAGATTTCTCAGTTACTTCTCAATTACTTCTCAATTACTTCTCAAATGCTGCTTAAAATGTTTAGTTAGTTTGTCCCTTCAGGGTTTGGTTCTTTTTTTCTGTTTGGTGTTTTGGATCTAGTGGTATTAGCAGTTATTTCGTTTCTAGAATTTAATGTCACAAAGAAACATTTAGGTTTAAAATATGCAAATTGGTTTCAGTATATTGCATTTGGTCTGCTTTATAGCTTTGAGGTTGATTTGTGGAAGGATGTCGCAAGAGTTTTATTGATTTCAGGGCTGCTCTTGTATTTGAGTTCGCTTTCCTATCCTAGACATGGCAGCTGGTAATGTTCCATTTCAAGTATATATTAAATATTTAGGTAAGGTACCTCAGCTTTATCTAAAGCTGCCAAATTTTGTTTGGTACCAAAAACCCCTGTGTTTTAGTCTAGCTTCCTCTTTGATCAGTACCATCTGCTTTGTCCAAGGTGAAATTCGGAACTTCAGGTGTGCGTAAATGCAGCGTGTAGCTACGGATGTAGATAAGTGTATATAGCTACAAGGCAATTAGATACTAGGCATTTTTTACATACACAAAATGGGATTTTTAATATACTATGCAAATTATAGGGTTCAGACACTGCTATGTATAAACTTTTTAATGTTTATATGTGCATCTTGTAATATATCAGTTACATGTATATGTAAAGTCCACAGTATACAAGATTTGTGGAAATCTTTTCTGAGATCCGAGGTCTTGATGCACCTGTTCAAAACAGACCATTTAACTTACTTCATTTATAAGCATTTGGTCATGTGTACTTTGGGGATAGGGAACTGAGAACCAGGGTATGGCCAGCAAAAATTAGAAAAAACAAATGTAAATAGATTCTTGAAGCTTTTAATTATCTTCCTTGTCTCAGTAGAAACATTTATCCTGGTTTTCATAACAGAAATGATGATATGGTAGTATCTAAGAAAAAATTCTCACTGCAGCTCAAAATACTTGCAACAAAGGGCTGTGTTTGCCATATCTTGTAGAGTTCCCACTAGAAAGATGACAAGAAGGAACAACAAATGATAGTGGTAAAATAGTCTTTTTGTTTCACCTGAACAACAGAACAAGTAAATATGGTATCAGAGTTAAATCTGTGATTAATTGCTAATAGTTTTACTTTAGACAGAAGTTCTTTTCGTGTTTGCATCTTAACGCGTGCTGCATTCCAAGATGCTACGTACTCATTACTCTCTTATAGTGGTTCATCATGTAATTTTTGTGGGTTTATTCCATAATAACAAAGGTGAGTGGAAGTCGTGCAGCTCTAACCGCTATACCAGTGCTGTACAATGAGATGAAGCACTTCAGGTTTTGTGTTCATAGTGGCATTTTGTTCCATAGATTGCTCTCTGCCTACTTTGAGACAGCTCAGCACCAGCAGCATAAAGTACAGTTCCTTGTGTTTAGGGTCAGCATGGTGTAGTCTTCTAAAGAGCTGCTTAAATATAATGTGATACAGCAGATGAAGTGTTAAGTTATTAGTGAAAATTCTAAGATCAGTGCTTTTTTTTTCCAGTCCCTGTGTGGAAAAAACTTGACAACTATTCTTAATGAATACGTAGCCATGAAAACAAAAGGTAAGCCTTCAGAATGAGATTTTATTTTTTTCTTACTTATCTGTTGTGAACTTCCTGAAGAAGAGGTAATATCTCCACCTATGTACAGACTTAAAGCAATCCTCCATCAGTGCTAGAAGTTGAAGATTTCCATATTATGCAGACAGCGGCCAATTAGATCAACATCTTGTGAGCAAAATTAATTTATTATCTTAGTTTGGATTTGCCATCATGTATTTTCACTTTGAATTTGAGCAGAGCTTCTAATGTAACAGAACACAAAGATATAATTAAGTGTGAAAAATGTATGAGTTTTTGCTTGTAAATGTATACTGTTTATTGTTTATACTACAGATAGGAGAGCGAGGACACATGGAATTGGAATGAAGCTGCATCAGGGGAAGTTCACATTGAACATTAGGAAAAGGTTCACTGAGAGGGTAGTCAGTCACTGGAACAGGGACCCCAGGGAAGTGATGGTGGCACCAAGCCTGTCAGAGTTCTAAGGAGCATCTGGATGGCACTTTTAGTCATATGGCTTAGTTTTAGGTAGTCCTGTGAGGAGCAGGAGGTTAGACTTGGTGATCCTTATGGGTCCCTTCCAACTTGAGATACCGTGTGATTCTGTGAAACAACCAGGAATAGTCCTATGGTGTGAAATGTTTCTTGTCTTGTTATTAGAAGCAATTAAAATAATTTGAGAATAACGTAGTATTTTACATGAATATTAGAGACAAAGTTAGAGCATGTTCTGTTTTTAAAAGCAATTATTGAGCTTCTGCATGTTCCAAGTCTTAGAATGGTTTGATACATGTTCCATGATCAGATTTCAGTGGTGCTTGGTTCTAAGATTTGCAGTTTAAGACATACCATGTTTCTCAATGGGTTTTTTTCCTTTCACACTAGGTTTAATAGAAATGGTAACTAAGACACAAGTATACTTTCTTCAAAATACTTTGTTCCTGGCACCTTGAAAAATTGTATTAATTGGTCTGCTTACATCTTTCCATTTATACTTCAGTGTACTGTGTTTTAAAAATACCGAGTGTTTTTACCTGTTTGGGTGACATCTTCAAATAAAACATTACTTTTAAAGGCCTGTCTGCCAGATTACAATTTTGAAAAACATACGATTGACGTGGCAATAGAAATACAATTTCCAGAAGTGAATTAAGTTAGGTTAGTATGTGTTTGCCCAGGAGTCAATACCATGTGCATATTCCATTGAGAATTATCATCATGAATGTCTTTGCCTCAGTCTCATTTAGGCTTCTAAAACTGTCAACTGTATCTATGATGTGTTAATATCAAAAGTTCTTAAATTATAGTTAGGACTCTCTAATAAACAGAATATTAAGGCGGTGACTAGACACCCAAAGTTAGATGATGTCTGAAATGCCCCATAATAATAATTTTGCTGGTGATTTTAGTTTTTCTTACCATATGTCTGTTATAGTCACCTAAATATTTTTTTTAATGGTTTATTTTAGAAACAACAAATGAAGTTCCAGCAATGATGTCATCTCTGTGGAAAAAATTAGACTATACGCTTTCTCAGATCAGGTAATACAGTTTTGAAATCAAGAAAATAAAATTTCACTCTGATTGAGTCCCTATATTGATCAACTCCCCTTATCATTGTATGAGGATGGTTTGGCTCTCTATTGCCTTTGAGAGGTGGTGAAAAAGAGGTGTGTCAGAGTTGATAGTTGAGTAGGCATTTCAAGATACTAAGACAGGACTAGCAGATAAAGGGAGAGCATTAGTGTGAGTATGTGGCCTTTCTGTAATAAAACAGTATACTATGACTCATTCAGAATCTGATACCATGGTAGTTACTTCATCAAAAAGTAGGCTTTGTTTGAAGGATTTGTGATCGTTGTTCGAAAGAATGAAAATAACAATCAGTAGATTGAATCTTTCTGAAATAATGTGTGGTTGGGACTAGACTGATATTAAACATATAGATATTGTCACACAGTATAGCTGAGGGTTTCCATTGTGTTCCTTTTATTTATGTCACGTACTTTACTTTTTAGGAGCATGCAGAATTCCACAGGATTTTCTGCTAATCAAAGGAGTAAGTAACTGAGCCAATTCCATGGATCAGTAGGGTTTACGTTCAAATTACCTGTTTTGGCAAAAAGGGGGAATGTTGCAACAATCAGTAACGCATCCTTACTCTTAAAATGTTGTCAGGTCTCCTCTGCAGTGTTTCTTTTTCGATGTGGTCAGTGGGTTACTCTAATGGTCAAGAAAGAAAAATAGGAAAAACTGAGCTTTTTTCAAGGGGCTTAAATTTTCTTCTCTGCTGAAAATTTTTTAGACATTTACATGGTTAAAAGGTTTAAAAACTGCTGCTTCAGTCCTGAAGCTGTTGACTTAATTTGTGGTTCACAGAGGAACTGAAAACTTGACTAGTCTACTTATGATGCAGTTTCATATCTGTAGAAGGGAAATACAAAACTGTATTACAATCTTGAAACAATTATTACTATGCATACAAACACAAATCTAAGCAAAATATGAAAAGATACTTCTATCTAGAATTGTTTCTTTAATTACAAAAAGCGTCAAATAAACTCTCAAAAAAGAAAAATTACTGTACATAGAAATATTTTTTTCTCTCTGTAGTACTTCTACTGAGTAACCTGTGTGAGGCAAGTGAATATTAAATATAAGTAATGATTGTTCTTGGATCTGAGACTTAGTGAATCAGGTGGTGTTCTGTTTAAATTTGTCAAACTTAGTCTGATAAATACATGCAGACTTACATTGGTTTAGCTATTTCAGTTAAAGTCAGTTATATGAGTGGTATACTATGTAATGAAATACCATTTTGGTATGATTTATTCCTGTAAATATTTAAGCAGTGATACAGGCATGGTTACAACATCTGCGTACTTCTTAAATTATTTTACCTGAAAGCTGTAACACAGAAGACAAAGATGGGTTTTGCTTATGTTTTGAGTTTCATGAATGCGTTGTTGAAGCACAAAGAAGTTTTAGTGGAGCATCCTTAATTACGTCTTGGAAAATCAGCAACCTTTTTAAGTTCCTTTGTCATATATTTTCATATTGTCTTTATTTTCTCCAGCACGTACAAGAAGTGGAATTGTAGAAATGAAAAGACAGAGAATGCTTCAGCAATCAGCCCCTGCAAACCCAGGACTGTTGTCAGTAGTCCCTCAGTCAGGGCCGCAAAATTCCTCTTCTGTTTTATCTCCTCAAGTTATTCACAGGCCGACAGTAAATCAAAGCATGTCACAGGCTAGACTGAATACACTGTTTGTGCACCAGTCACAAACTCAAGAGAACAAGATCAACAGTAAGTTGCCCACTTCTTTAAACCTTTTTTTCTGTGAAAAATCTATGGATGTAGATGGAAGTTCTCTAAAATCAGGGCTAATCATCTTCTAACAAAGAAGTTTTAGAAAAATTGTGCTTTGTTCCCTTAGTCCTCCAAACTGGTTTGGGTGATTAAAATAAAAGGAGTGCCCAAAAGAGAAATGGCTCTTACATATTTGCTTACTAGTGTGAGTTCAGAGATCAGAAATGCATTCATTTGTCATTAGTTTATCCTTTGTTCTCACCCTCAACCAAAACACTTGTTTTAGCAGATAGGGATGATCCACATCAAATTGATGTTTTTTTCAGGATATATTTAAAAGGAATCTTTCTCATTTTCATAATTCCAAAATATTTTGTATTAATTCCCCGGAATTGATTGGAATGTAAATAATGTGTAGATTTCTGTAGTGCTTTAACAGTATCACTCGAAAAGGTACTGGCATTACATTCTTTTTTTTTTTTTTTTCCTTTATGAAGCAGGAGATTTAATACACATCCAAGTTCCAGCGTCACAAGAACGAAAGCTTCATTCAAACTTGCTTTCTCCGGGAAGACGGAAAAGGTAAACGTGGGGAGTTTTTTGTGTTTGTTGTTTGGGGTTTTTTTTAAAGATTGTTTAGAGATTATGCAGTGTTCTAACCTCTGCTGTAAATTTTCTTAGGTGGTAGAGTGTTTCACATTTAAGATCCACTGAGAGTGGCTGGTGTGTGATTTTTGCAAAGGAAAGTCGAAGAATTTAACGTTAGACTGATGGGAGTCTACTTGTGGTTCTCTATTGCATATAGCTAGTCTTGACATTATTCCAGTATTAGACATAGGCATCTTAGAGCCTAAAATTTAGTATTCCTTCCAAAATATCCTTATCAATTATGAAAATTCTCAATACTGATATAAATGTGTTTTTTGTCTGGTTTTAACTTAGAAAATCTATTTGCTTCAGTAAATCTTCAGTAAATTCAAAAAAATTCATATTCACACTAAAAGTGGTGTGAAAAACTGTTATTATACTAGTTTTGCATTTTTTATTCTTTTATTCCAATGTCCTTTTGTTTTTAATGAGTTGACTGGTCTCTGTATTCCATTTGTTGTCTTTATCCCTGACTAAATCCCAGCTGGTGGTTTTGCTTATTGTTTTTCTGGATCCTTACTCATACCTTTTTCAAGTCCTTTTGATTCCTGCCTGCTCTTTCTGTATAGAAGTGATTTTAGTGCCACTGCTGATAGATGGTTTCAGGAGAGCCAATATAAAAACATTACATTTCCTATTCATCCTCCAAATTGTTATGCAACCTAACGTGCTTTGACAAGAGCTGCTCCTTGAGAGATCTTTATTTTCAGTGGTGATGCCCAATTTTTTTTCTTGAGTGGCAGTTAATTAGAACTTGTACTACCAGTTAAAGTAAAGTACTGGAGGGGGAAAAAAATTCTGATTAGTAGGCGTGAAATTCAATTTGCCATTGTGCTGTTTACCCACAGTCTGTATATTTGTTTGTAACTTCTATGAAGTCAGACACAGTACATGTATACAACATAATGAAACAGGTATTGGCTTTTATTGTATTTCCAGCATGTAGTTAATCAGTTAATATTCTGTTGATTACAATCTCTCATTTGCTAAAAAGGAAGATTGCTTGATTTATTAAACTTCAGGTTATTGTTTGCTATGTTCTCACAAAATATGTCATAAATTTCCTGGAATGTTTCAGTGAATCTCAGAAGAGGAAAAGTATTGCAACATCTGGACCTCTTTCAGCAAATAGAAGTTCTCAAGACCCTGATGAAGTAATAATGGAAAAAGATAGTGAGCCCCTTGAAGAATTCATAGATGGTAACTTTCCAGTGAGTATATACTTACAGCAGGTATTTACATTTAAGAAACAAATTTGGACTAAAGACAACTAGTCTCTTACATATTGTTGATCTTGGGTATTACAGAAATTAACTTTAGAAGATAAATGTTTTGGGGTTTATTTGAAGTAGCTCTTCTGTGTACTAAACTAATGAGGATGGCATCGCTATGTAGAACTTTTTTTGTACTTGCTTTGTTGGCTTTGCTAAGATACCTCTAAGCTGTTGGAATACAGTAATTTTTTTGAGAATGAAAACTGGAAAGCACAATAAGCCTTGCTGTGCTTTAGGAAAAGTAGAAGTAAAGGAGTGTTTGGGATGATTTTCCTAGCGATGTCATACAGTCACAGATTGACTGTTAGGAAGAGTTGTTGAACTGATTTTTTTTTAGGTTTTTTTTTACCAGTAAGTTACAAATTCATGCTCCTTTTCTAGTGATGATAAAAATAGAAACCTGACCACTTCAGAACTGTGTTTTTCAGCAACTGGTTATTGAAAATGCCAGAGAAAAAATCTTGAGCAACAAATCTCTTCAGGAGAAGCTTGCTGAGAACATTAACAAAATCCTGGGCAGGTAATAAAAGGAACCTCTAAACCTCACACCTATTATTTGGTTTATTTTTGAGTTCTGAACTAATGACTAATGTGTTCCAGTGATGGCAGTGTTGCTCAGACCCCTAAACAGATAGACAGTGGTCCCACGGAACAGGAGACTTCAATTGATGAAATCCTTGGACTTCAGGTAGGTTAGATCGTCCTGTTCACTTTTTTTTTTTCAAGACCAGCCACGTGAGAATGGTCAGTTATTGGAACTATCCTGAACCTCTGTCTACTGTCTGATATCCAAGATTTGCTCTCCTCTTTCTCTTCTTTCTTTCTTTTTATCTGTTTGTTTTACAATACAGCTAAGCCTACCTAATGGCTCACTTCTGGCCAGGGGCTGTTCTGCCGCTTCGCTTGCACAGGCATTACCACTCACCTTGTTGTATGGTGGTGGGCAGGTTCGAGGAGCTGAACTGGCAGGATAGAAGTATTTTGTGGGAGTTAATTTTGAGCTAGTTCAGCACTCTGAATTCGTTCCCAGTACCTAGGCATACAAGGCAGCCTAAGCATGCAGCAGGGTTAAAAGCCAAGAGAGTGGGACTGCATCTGGTAGTGGTTAGCTGTTAACATTATGATCAGATTGAGATTTAAGTACACTGTCCCACAATCACTAGCTGCCTGCTTGCCACTGGATTTTTGGTACCAGTAACTGGGTACCAGCTTCTGACTGGGGATCCGACTGGGGAGCCTTATAAAGAAAAAAGAATTTAAAATATCTTGCAGTCTCCAGACATGTTTTAGTGTGATCTGAGTTTCTGATCTGCTTGAAGATAAACATGGATTGTCTAGCATAGCAAGATAAATTGTCTTTGGAGCTTGAATAAGGATGCCTTTTCTTCAAATTTAATATTTGCTTTTGGAGGAAATGTATGTTCTGCTTCTACAGACTGAAATTCTAACGTTCTCCATTCTACAACCTTCAAGCTGGCAATCACAGTTATAAAGGCTCTTAATGAGGGAAATTACAATCTTCATGACCCTCATGAAGAGGGCAGGAGAGTAGCGGCAGTGGCTTGTTATGAAGTAGAAGTGTCTGATTTTTAAAAGCTATTCTTCTGTCACTTGGTGATTTTAGGTTAATTTTTATCAAAATGCAGAGCTGAAAAGCCGTATTCCATTTTTCTGAGCAGAACAAAATCAAAGCAGCTTCTTGGTTTAGGCAGAGTAGCTGAGACAAAATAGTAAAGTGTATCACATTGGATATCCACCCTTACAACCACCACATCAAAGGTTGTAGAGTGCTTGGAGGATCTCCAGGAAGTCAGGAGAAACTTTGTATTTAAACACTTGAATATGTGCAATACACAAGTGAGTGAGTGCCCTGCTCATTTTCTTCCTGGACAAGTACCAAATAAGTCAACTTGAAGCAGGAACCTTAGAGCAGTGTCCTATGAAGTTGTGCTTTCCAGCTGCCTTCAGCAGGAAAGCAGTTGGAAGTTACATTATAGAATATGTAATGGGTAAATTAAATAAAACTTCCTTTGCTTAGCATTGTCTTCTAGATATATGCAAACCCAAGAAATTAGGGTTAATTTGGGGATTATTTTTACCAGTGGTTGGCTCATGGCATTCATAACATCTGCATAAACTTCCACTGTAGCCCAAGATTAGCTTTTAAACAACGCTGGTCATTATGTGGAGAATACTTCCATATGCACCTGCAGGATGTAGTGGCTGACAAAGATGTTTGGGAGACTTTATTTCTTTAATCACTAGTACTTTTTAACAGATGTTAAATTTGTGGCAGAAATGTTTAGTTCTTTATGTTTCTGTGCTGAGCAGAAGTAATAGAACTGAAAACAATTCTTGCTTGTTTTTCTGTTGAGTTTTGAAAGTAACTGTCTAACAGTTCTGTATATCTTGTTTTTTCTCAGGGTGAAATTCATATGTCAGAAGAGGCTATACAGGACATTCTAGAACAGACAGAATCAGATCCAGCCTTTCAGGCACTCTTTGACTTGTTTGATTATGGTAAGGTATATTACACTGAATTGCATCATTACTATAAAGCATCATGAATGATGAGTTTTCCTAAGTATTGCTTGAAGAAGCAAAAGTGATTCAGTAGGACTTCTCTGCAAGAGAAATGGGACTATGTGGCATCTGTGTCCTTCAATTCAGAATTAGATTTTTATATAGATTTATACATGACGATAAAATACAGCATTTTCTTGTGGCTGAAATCCTGGTTTTGTGCTGGCTCAAATTGGTTTTGTGTAAATCACACAAAACTGTGATTGTTTTATTGCTATTCTTTAGACCAAAAGAGTCTAAAATGATGATAGTTCATACTTCTTTTTTTCTATGCGGTGGAAAAACTTTCCTATTTGTCTGATCAGGGATATCCTCACATAAAATATAAGGACATTTTTATGCTATTTCTGGAATTGTAATGAATATAGACAAATAGTTCTTTGAGTTTAGGATGGCATTTCTTGAATTTGAAATCTCCATGCTTCATTTAAAATATAATAACCGCATTTGTGTGTAAAATGACATATTTAATTGTGCTTTATTTTGAAAACAGGAAAGAGCAAAGTAAACAAGAACTTACCTGCTGTTATTTCTGGTCAGAGTGGAGTAGAAAATGCAGTCCTTGTGGATGAGGATAACCTGGAAACACTTGAAAGTTCTTTAGGAACAGAAGAAAGTAGTAGATGTAGGTAGTTGTTTTATTTCCTTAAGATCTCATCTAGTCTGTTCACTTTTCATTTTGAAAATACATTCAGACAATTTGTACTTTTCAAAATCTTTCTGTTTTCAATGGTAGTATCCAATCTGACATTAATATTGCATGAACATACGGATATACCTAGTCTGTTAGAAACTCTGTTTCAGTCTATTAAATTTAACAGTAGTCCATCAATGTACTTAGAAGTTGTCTTGATAAGCTCCTAAGTAAAACCAGAATATCTGCAAATCTGTTTTCTCACTTAAAACAGAGATACTTGTGGAACACATAAAGATGATGTTTTCACATCTAACTCTATTAATCTTTTCATTCTGTAATGTATTGGTTCATTAATACACAAGAAGAGTCTTACTGTGCACAAAAGGTATGTTTACTATGTCTACGCCATTCTTAACAATAGGTCATCAGTAGCAGATATTTATTGAAAGTATATGAGAAATAGAGCCAAGAGGTCTTTATCCTGAGATGGTTTTGTGCTTCTGGAAATCTGATTTAGTGACTTGAGCCATTTGCTTTATTATGTGTATGTTTATTGTTGTTGTATGAACTGATTTGCCAGATTGTCTAATGTATATAGCCATATGTTTCATACACTTTCCATTCAGCTTCGCTATTCCCACTTAGTTTCATGTGAAACAGTTTTCCATTGAACTGAAAAGTTGCTTCTAGAACTCTGTAAAAGGATCATCTGTTCTAATAATTATGTTCTAATAATTCTAATAATAAATATTTATTAATATATAATAAATATAACTAACTTATTCTCTGTTTTACAGGTGATAATTCTAGAGAATCACTATTCTGTAAAGGTTTTCAGTTGGGCGAAGCATCACATGCCTTGAAGACCAGCATTAGTGATGATGATATGGCTAAGAAAAGTACATCCAACGAACAGCTGCATGGAAACTGTAGACCGAGGAAGCAGAGTGAAGTGCTTAAGACTGTTACCCCTGAACATATTGGAGAGCTTGAAATCACTTTTGACTCTGTGCCTGGTTTGACTGAACCTGTCAAGAGAGGGAGTCCTGACAGCAAATGTAATGAACACTGTGGAGATTCTTATGATAAAAGAGAGTCATCTGTGTTAGTATCCAAAAGCGAAGATGCTGAGGAAACTGGAAAAGGCCCACTAAGTCACTGTGCGCAAAGTAGTCCTAATTTAGAATATGTTCATTCTGGTAGTCCACAGATTTCTTTGATTTCATTGGAGGAAGGTACTACAGCCAGTGAAAACAAAACCCATTCTGAAAGTAAATGTCACTTATCACCAGATACATCGCTATCTGAAAAAACACTTACTGAAAGCACTTCTGATGGAAGCCCTGGCCACGGTGTAGTGCTGAGAAAGAACAGTTCATCAGTTTCTAGTCCATCAGCAGATGGAGGAAAAGAACAGGCTGTAACAGATGATACAGCTGCCTTCCCTGGTGCTTTGCAGAATTCTAGCCACCACTCTACCCACCAGGAACAGAGTACACAGTCAGACTGTGCTGCGAGATCTGCAGTGAAGATTTCAGATCTTGACAAAACAGAGTTGCAGCTTGAAGTTGTTGATACTTCTAACAAAACTTATTCAAATGATCAGCATATACTTGATAAGCCTTGTAAGAAAGATTTTAACATCCCTTCAGGACTGTCAAACTCAGAGGGAACACAAGGGGAGATGCAAGAACCTTCATCTTCTACAAAAGTAGATGCTGATAATATATATTTCTCTTCTGGTGATGATGCGTGTACAGAAATTTCTGTAGTATCCACTGAAAATAATCTTAGTACATCTGAAATATGCCACTCTCCTGTCCCAGAAACTGCATCTTCCACAGATGAGTGTGGCACCGAGGCCAAAAGTATAAGCGGTGTATCTTCTAGTAGCCAACCAATGGATGTTGATCCTTCTAATATAATGTCCCTCAAGATTATCATCAGCGATGATTCATTTATTTCATCAGACACGGAGTTAAATAATGCTGTTTCCAGCATCACAGGAGAAAATTTGCCAACTATAATACTGTCTTCTCCAGCCAAATCCCCAACCAAAACTTCAGGCCTGTCCAAATGTCTAACTTCAGAAGACACAGAAAAAAACGTGGATTCAGCTTTAGCAGAGCAGAATCTTCTTGTGCTTAGACCTAAAGATCCTGTGGTCACCTCAGTTAACACTCAGAACGAAGACTGCACTGTTTTTTCAGTCGCAGGTACAACTAATCTTTCCAAGGAAGGGGGATTTATACAATTGATGCCAGCCGCAAGCACAGCTTTCGGGAGTTCAAACAACCTTTGTATAGCCACCTGCGTGACTGATCCAGCTACCTTGGGCACAACTGTAACACCATCAAATGTGGTTGTATTGCCTGGCAATTCTATGCCGCTTGCTGCCCAATCTCCAGCTGTACAACAATTATGGACTCCTCCTAGGTCCAGCAATACGTTGGCAGCAAACCAGACTGTCTCCCCAAACTTCCCACAAGGTAATCTCAATATCAGGAAATGACTGAAAATGTGATGTTTATATAGTGGTTTTATTCTTGTTTTTGTAAGTGTGTTAAAAGTAAACAATTTTTAAACACTGCTGTATCTGCCTCTTGAAACTACCCAGGAGTTTTTGTATTTTTTGAGTATATTGGTTGCTACTAAAAATGAAATAAAAACTACAAAGAATCATTGACTAGGCTGCTTTGAAAAAAAATAGCCCTGTATTTCAGAAGCTAAAATCACAATAATTTTAGCAGTAATACATTTAGGAAGCATATTTTGGCTTACATTAGAAAAGATTCAATTGTTTTGGCTAAATAAAGCAGGGCTTTTTTGGTTTTGTTTTAATATGATGCCTGTTATAA
>JAVJGJ010000014.1:17614859-17628603 GCA_035590215.1 Microhierax caerulescens | reverse complement strand
AGCACCCAGTGCTGCAATAAAGGAGTGCCTGCTTCTTAATACTACATTGGTGTTAAGAGGTTTGACTCCTGATTTTGGTGACAGAAATATTAACTGTAGCCTGCTCAAGCTCTGCCACACCCCAGGTGGGGAAAAAGGCCCTAACAAAGCTGTGAAATACAGTATTGTATTGGGTCAAGAGATTAGAGACAGCTCATTTATTAAGTTTTCTCCAAGCCCCCTGTGTAATACCTGCCATGCTACCTTTATGGAACACTCACAGTAGGGGAGCCAAATATCCAATCGTACACATAATCATCCAGGAGGACATTGTTTCCTGCTATACCCGTCACCACCACTACCCCAGGGGCAATTTGTATGGGCTCTTGGAGGCTGTTAAATTTGCTCCCAGAAAACACCCCACCAAATACCACCCCTATTTTTTGTTTTCCACGTGTTAGATCCTGACCCCAAGGTTCACAGGGACTTGCGGAATCAGACTCCACAATCTTAACAGACTGTAAAGTAGGTATATTTATTCAGCACTGGGCAGCACAGGGGAGGGGTAGTCCCTCCAAAGCCATGTACATGCCTGGAGCAACAACTTGCCTCAATTTATACAATCAAATGTTATATGTACGTAAGTTTTCCAAATACGTCTAGATATATATATTCATGACCTATCTCCACTTCATATTAAAATTAGTTCAAATAAGGCATTTCCGTAAGTCCCTCCCAACTGTGCTTGCGTGGTGTGGTGCCCCTTGGTGGTGGCCGTGAGGATGAAGGCTTGGTACTCTCCCTCGCTCTGAACTTTTTACCTTCTCTCTTCTCACAGACTCAGTTGTTCCTTGGTCTTTGTCCAAACTATAGAGTTGGGTTTAGCTAGTTCTTGTCAGGAACTGTCCTTTTCAGGAGGGACTGCAGGCTCCTTGCTTCAGTTAACATACACAATGGTTAGCAAAACAAAGCATTATTTATCAGCAACAATCTAAGTAATTGTTAAGCAATTAGATCTACTAAAGTTTCTTTAACCCCTTCCCTAAGTCCCTGCTTTTGTAGAAAATTAGGTTTAGTAAAGGAATTTGTTAATCTAATACATTGTTTCTTTGTCTAACATTTTTTCAAAATATTTGTTCAACTAGTTTCCATCGTAATTGATTATTCTTCCATTCCCTATAGCAATCTCCTGTGTTTTGGAAACACCACAAGCCTCATCAAACTGCTATGCAAAGGATTATGGACAACAGGATGATTATTATTACTGTAACAAACAATTGTTTTAACCATGTTAAATTTGGTAACCAGGTTTTCCCCACAGCTCAGAAAAACCCCAGGAGGTGTTGTCTTGTGTTACTTCATATAAGATCTTCCTTTGTTTCCCGATTTCATTGTTTGCTCAATACCACCATGTAGAAAGTCATGATTTCATCCCCAGCCTGCACAGATACTCCACTCTGCATCTCATAAGGTTGTCCATATAAGATTTCAAAGGGGCTCAGTCCCTCCTTTGCCCTTGGTCTAGTTCATATACACAGAACAGCTAAAAGGAGAACCTGAGGCCAGACAAATTTTATTTCTTGTCCCAATTTCAATTTGTTGCTTGATCAGATGGTTCATTTTTCTACTTGGCCACTTGACTGAGGGCAATATGAGGTATGAAGTTGCCAATCTATACCCAAATGTTGCTAATTTGCTTTACCACCTTTGAGATAAAGTGTGGTCCTCTGTCAGAAGATATGGTTGCAGGAACCTCAAAACATGGTATTCTCTCTTGTACCAATATTTTGGTTACCTCCTGAGCCCTGGCTGTTCTGGTCAGGAATGCTTCTGGCCAACCTGAAAAAGTATCAGTTAATAGTAACAAATACCAAAAACCCCTTTTTCTTGGGATTTCTGTAAATTCAATCTGCCATTGTTGTCCAGGTTCATTGCCTTCTCCAATATGGCCCATCTCTGGCCTGGGATTACTCTTGGAATTAGTCTGGAGGCAAAGATCACACTGTTGAGTCACCTGTCTCACTGTGGCGTATAAGTTTCTGGCCACAATTTCTCTAACTCTTTATACAAAGCCTCTGCCCCACAATGCCTTTTTCAATGTTCCTCCCTTACTTAATTCCATAGTAGGAAGGAGGGAATAATTCATTTTCCCTGTGGGGTGTGAGCCCACCCTTCTTTATTATATGCTCCTTTTAAGTCTGTAATAGGCTATTGATCTTCCTTGTTATACTCTGGCTTACCTTCTAGGGAGATTTGCCTGTCAGGGATCAAAGCCCCTTCTGTTTGTACCTGTTTTAGCTATTCGTTTTGCCTCTCTGTCCACCAGCCCATTTCTTTTTCCAGTTGTGAGCTCACTTTCTGGTGTGCCTTAATGTGCATGATCGCCACTCTCTCGGGAAGCTGGACTGCCCCATGGTTCATGTTTTTCCCTTGAGAGTTCAATAATCCTTTTTCTTTCTGAATCGCTCCGTGCACGTATACAACCCCAAAAGTGTATCTTGAGTCTGTGTAAACATTCACAACTTTGCCTTGGGCCAATTCCAAGGCATGTTAGAGCAATTATTTCTGCCTTCTGTGCAGAGGTGTTCATGGGCAAAGGCCCTGACTATTATTTCTTGACTGGTCGTAATGGCATATCCTGCATGTCTCCTACCACTCAGGACATAGCTGCTTCCATCAGTGAACCAGTTTTCTCCATTTTTAATAGGACTGTCTTTCAAGTTTGGGTGACTCACATACATTGCTTCAATGGTCTCCAGGGAGTCATGATGTATTGGTTCTCCTGTGTTCCCACTGAGGAAAGAAGCTGGGTTGACAATGTTAGTAACGATAACTTCCACATAGTCCTATTCTACCAGTATGGTCTGGTATCTCAGGAATCTCTGTGGAGAAAGCCAGTGTCCGCCTTTTGCTTCCAGCACCGCCAATACTGTATGGGACACCAAAACAGTAGTTTTCTGGCCCAGGGCAAATTTTCAAGCTTCTTGGATATTTAGTATTACAGCTGCAACCACTCACAGGCATCCAGGCCAACCCTTAGCAGTTGCATCCAGCTGCTTGGAGTAGGCAACTGCTCGTTGATATGGACCCAGACCTTGTGCTAATATTCCCAAGGCCATTCCCTGTTTTCCATGGGAGGAGAGGAAAACCAGCTTACGTCTCATAGCCCTAAAGCCGGGGCTGACATCAGGGCCTCTTTCAGCCATTCAAAGGCCTGTGTGGCTTCCTTATTCCATCCCAAGGTGTTTCTGCTCAGTGGTTGTTAGTGCATATAGTGGTTTAACAAGCAATCCCCAATTACAGATCCACAATCAACACCACCCAGTCATTCCCAAAAGAGTTCGTAACTCTTTCACTGTCCGAGGTCTCAGAGTTTGGCATATTGCCTCTTTGTGGGCCTGTCCCAAAGTCCTTTGCCCAGCACTAATTTCATAGTCCAAATAAATCACTTTTTGCTGCATTACTTGGGCCTTCTTTTTAGACACTCAGTACCCTTGGAATCCTAAGAAATTCAGTAGGCTCACCATCCAGACCATACAGCTGTCTTCTGTCTTGGTGGCTATCAGGCTATCATCCAAACGCTGTAGCAATTTCCCATCTTCGGACAGGAGTTCCCAGGATTCCAAGTCCTTTGCAAGCTGACTGCCAAAGATGGTAGGGCTGTTCTTAAATCCTTGTGGCAACACCGTCCAAGTGAGCTGGGTTTTACGGCCATTTTGGGGGGGTTCCCATTCAAATGCAAATAACTGCTGGCTGGCTTCTTGGAGAGGGAGGCAAAAGAAGGCATCCTTCAGGTCTAAAACAGTAAACCATGTTAATCTGGGAATCAATACAGTCAACAAGATACATGGATTTGCTCCTACTGGATAGAGATCTTCAGTTACTTTGTTCACAGCCTGCAAACCCTGAACCACCCAGTACAACCTGTCAGGTTTGCAAACAGGTGACATGGGAGTGTTAAAATCTGATTCACATTCTTTCAATAATCCCAATTGTAGGAAATTTTCAATCACTGGCCAGATTCCTTCTCTATCTTCTTTCTTTAGGAGATACTGCTTAACTCTTACCAGATGCCAGTCTTCTTTGAGTCTAACTTCAACAGGTAGAGCATTCTTTGCCCTTCCAGGTACACTGGTGACCAGTATACCTGGTTTAAAATTTCTTTGCTAATTTTTCCTTCTGCAGAGAAGCTGGTTAAACTCACTATCTGAATGTATTGTTGATCTTTTACTTCCAGAGTAATTTGTCCTTTTTCAAATGTAATTTTTGCACCCAACTGTTCCAACAAATCCTTCCCCAAAAGTGCCTTTGGGGAGTTGGGCACATACAGGAATTTATGGATACCCCATTGTTTTCCTAATTTATATTTCAGAGGTTTACAAAAGTAAGCCTTTTCATTTTGGCCAGTTACCCCTTTTACCATGATGTAGCCATCCTCCAGGGGCACCAAGGCTTGATTTAAAACAGAATGATTTCTTCCTAGTACAGGAAGATACAGGGCTATCAGGGAAAGTAGGAGTTCCATCCAAATCCACATCTTGCTCCTGTAGTTGAGGGGGAGGCTTAAACAAATCAGATCTTTTTTTGGTACCTGGTGAATTTTGTCAGCTTTAGTGCACCTTTGCCCAATACTACATACCAAGCAGCACCGCTTTAGTTGACCCCCAAGTTCTTAATTTTCTTGTTCAAGTGCAAATTCCATGGGGTCCTATGGTGGTACTATCCCACAGTCCCTCTGCCACTCTGGACGGTTTTGGAGGGTGAAAAACATGTCTGCATGAGACTTCATCCCATTTTCTTTCCCTCCTTAAAAATAGCATTAGTTGTAAAAGGGTATTATAAACCATTGATCTGTTAAGTGGCCATTTAGGGCCACCACTGATTGCAATATTTAATAAGGGTCTTTTAACTTTTTGTACCTCCAGTCCCGACAATATCTTTCCAATGAGCAAGCACACAACCCAAGGGACTTTTTTTTTTCCAGAATTCCCCCTTGAGCATTACCCATATTGTAACCTTTTATTAATTTTTTACTCTGATTCCAGCTACTCTAATAACTTTCCACACAAACTGCTTCTTACACTTCTTTATAGTGTTCTCCCAATCCTTTTCCCAAACGCCCCAAATTTCCAGAACCAAATTTTCTCTTCTGCACACTAACTTATTTTGGGGTTTTGTAGGACTGGTGGTAGGGTGGGGTGATGATACCCAGAGCACTTTGGGCACTCTTTCTGCCTTTTAGAACTACAATACCAGGGTCTTTCACAAAAACAGCACTTCAGTAAGACCCAGGCTGGGTGCCAACCACTGTACCTATTATCATAGCTTCTTATATTACTGCAGACCAGACAGGGAATCACAGCTGCTTTAAAATAATACTGTTTGTTTCCCCTATTTATCCAATATCCTCTCTCATTCAAACATTCCCAGGGTTCCAACCCAAACCACCGGAGGAGTTTTGGGTTGGTCCTGTTATCAACATAAAGAGATATTCATTCATTCATATGGTATTAAAAACATGGTACACTCATACAAAACAAAGACTATTAACAGAATTCCTGGGTATTCAAACCATGCAGTTTGCATTATTAGCAGCTACTAGATGGATGCTAAGTGATTAATGCAAAGTGATATTACTGCAGTTGCAAGAGGTCTGCTTACCCTTCTCCTGCCTCTTATATACCAGTCATTAGCAGGTCTGTCCTGGCTCCTGACCTCAGATTTGCTCAATCTGCCCTCAAGACTGCTAGCAGCCACTCCATCGGTCAGCAAATCCTTTTGTTATCATGCAGGGTACCCTCCTCCCATACAGGGACTGTGCTGCACACCAGACATCCATGTGATTTACCAGCTGCCCCAGCTACATGTTACTTACGGGCCCCCTCCACTAAAACATAACCTCCTGAAGCCGCAGAAGAAAACAGTGTCTCCTCCCACAGTGAGCAGCTGGCAGTGGAGGCTCCACTGAATAAAGTCCTCGGGGTGCGCCCAGGGGCATCCACTCCGATGGATCCTGCAGCTGAGCAGAAATAATCCTGCCTGGCTCACCAGAACTGACGTGCAGAATCAGACTCCACAATCTTAACAGACTGTAAAGTAGGTAGGTATGCTTGTTCAGTGCTGGGCAGCACAGGAAGTCAGGGCGGGGGGAGGGAGAGGAAATTAGTCTCTCCAAAGCTGTGAGCACCTAGGGCAACAACTTGCTTCAATTTATACAATCAAATGTTACATATACATAAGGTTTCCAAATACACCTATACATATTAGTGACCTATTCACCCCCCTCATATTAAAATTAGTTCATATAAGGCATTTCCATAAGTCCCTCCCAACTGCGCTTGCGTGGTATGGTGCCTTGGTGGTGGCCGTGAGGATGAAGGCTTGGTACTCTCCCTCACTCTGAACTTTTTACCTTCTCTCTTCTCACAGACTCAGTTGTTCCTTGGTCTTTGTCCAAACTATAGAGTTGGGTTTAGCTAGTTCTCATCATGAGCTGCCCTTCAGGACAAACTGCAGGCTCCTTGATTCAGTTAATATACAGAATGGTTAGTAAAACAAAGCATTATTTATCAATAACAATTAACCTCTTCCCTCAATAGCTCTGTAAATGAGCTATTGTAAAAATCTATTATCATCACATTTGTCAAATCCCGTTTTTCCACAGGATTGGTAGTCTTATCTATACAAAAATCGTTCCACCCATCACTTTGGGAACAATGAACACCCAGGGTTGACTAGGACAGAATCCTCCAGTCTTGCTCCGAGCTTTCCAACTACAGTTATTGCTTAGCAAAAATGCTACAGTATCCAAATTGAGCATTTGTAAATCAAATCTAGGTCCCAATCTAGAAGTGTCATTATCATACTGGCAATAGCCACCCTTGTTACCCAGCTTTTTCTAAAATTCAAGTTTGGGGCTGCTACCTATATAGGGATGTTATTAAATCACCTCTGGGAAGAGCTGCACATACCCAACAATCAGACAAATTAGAAAGACTTGAAATATTAGAAGTTAACTGTGGGTATACATTTCTGTTCCGGGAGTAATTTTTTGCTATACAAAGTCACAGTAGGGTATAGATGGTCAGCGGTTCTTTTGTTGGAGATGAAACTTCAGAGGGTCGGTCTGTCTGGATTCCCGTTGCTGTCTCGGTGCTCTTTTAACTCTTGTATGGTGAATCCAAGAAGAGGCTTCTTTTATTTTGATCACCGTATGGGATGTCAGCAATACCTGGAACGGGCCTTCCCACTTAGGTTCTATAGGTGAGCCTGGAAGAGATCTGCCATACACGTAATCACCTGGTACAATATTATGAACTGGTCCATCAAGTCCTCGAGCACGATTGCCTAGTATCAACTTTTCTACCTCTCAGAGCTGTTTTTGTAAACTTATTACCTAGCTCGTTAATGTCTGTACCGACCTGTGATGTCCCTGCCTGCACCATATAAGGTCTTTCATACAGTATTTCAAAAGGACTCAGCCTTGGGCTTGGTTCCAACTCTCAGAAGAGCCAGGGGTAGCGACTGAGGCCAGGTCAATCCAGCTTCCTGCCCTAATTTTACAATTTGCAATTTGAAGAAGTGGTTCATTTTTTCTACTTGGCCACTTGCCTGTGGCCTGTAAGGAGTATGTAATTGCCAATCTATTCCCAGAAATCTCCTAACTCGTTGACTGACTTTTGCCACAAAATGCAGTCTTCAATCTGAGGACACGACTGCTGGGACCCCAAATCTGGGTATAATTTCTTGTACCAATGCCTTAGTCACTTCCCTGGTTTTATTCGTCCGGCAGGGGAATGCTTGTGGCCATTCTGAAAAGGTATCTGTCAAGATCAACAGGTATCGAAATCCCCCTTTTCTGAGAAGTTCTGAAAAATCGATTTGCCACTGCTGCCTGGGATAATTCCCCTTCCCCATCTGTCCAGGCTGGGCTTTAGGTCCTCCCTTGGGACTGTTTTGTAAACAAGCTTCACGTTGCTGTCTTACCTGCTTAATAGTGGTATGTACGTTTTCTAGCAACCATTAGCCAGCTCAAATACTTATACAAGGCCTCTGTATAATATATATATATATCCCTCTGTAAAAGCGGGATTTTCTGTGTTCTGCCATAACTATGGCCCATAACAATATCAATGGAATTATTTTACCTTGTGGAGTTCTTACTCATTTACCTTCCTGTATTTTTCCCCTTAAGTCTTCTATTAATTTCTGATCTTCATTAGCATACCTGGGTTCACAATCAATTTGTATTTTACCATCTAGGACTAAAGACTGCACTTCCAAATTACCTCTCTCAGCTGCTCTCTTGGCTTCCCAGTCTGCCATAGCGTTGCCCAATTCTTGAGCAGTGTTCCCTTTCTGGTAAGCCTTACAGCGCATACTAGCTACCTTTTTGGACAGCTGCACTGCTTCCAGAAGTTTAAGGATTTCGATAACTACCATCCAACTTCTTGACTGGTAAAATGGCAGTGTTTTATTCCAATTCACATTCCATTAATAGCCCATATTTAATGAACTAGTCAATTATTGGTCAGACTTCCCTATCTTTCATTCTAAGGGGATATTGTTTAATGCTCACAGGTATTGTCCCTTGTTTAAGTTTAGCTGTTATCAGAGCAGCATTTTTCACTTTTCCCAGTATTTCTGAGGCCCATAGCCCTGGATATATTTGATTCTGGACCTCCTCAAGCACTCCCGAGCTAGCAGAAATATTTATGAGGGCCAGCCTTAAGATTTCAATTAATTGGTCATCTCCCACCCGGAGTTCCACTTTTCCTTTTCTGAACTGTATTTCTGTCTCCAATTGCTTTAATAGGTCTCATCCCAACAGAGGCCCTGGCGAATTAGGCATATATAAAAATTTGTGTATCCCCAATTGTTTCCCTAGTTCAAACTAAAGAGGTTTTAAAAAGTATGCCTTTTCACTGTGGCCAGTAGCTCCCCTTACCGTTACAAAGTCATCATCTACAGGTGTCAATGCTTTATTTAAAACCAAAAACATTGTTCCAGTGTCAACTAAAAACTCTATGTCTTGTCACTGTCTCCCTAGCTCTAATATGACCAGTGGAACCGCTAGGATAGATTCCCCAGGTCTCCATCAACCTTCTTTAACCTATGCCTGTATCCTTCCTCTCCTTTCCCATCTCTCTGGACACTCATTTTTCCAATGTCCCCTCCGTTTACACCATGCACATTGGTCCCTTTCCAAAGGTTTCCTAAATTCCCTAACCCCTTTAACTTCCTGTAAGGCTGCTCTCAACATTTGCATCATTTTTCTTTGGTCCTCCTTTTCCCTATTGTTAAATGTTCTCCATGCCTCCTCCAGTGAAGTTTCCAAATCTCTACTTCTTACTGGCCCCAGTTTCCTTAAGTTTCTCTGGATATCGGTTGCTGACTGTGCAATGAACAGAGACACTAGCTGTTGAATTCCTACCTCCGACCATGGGTCTAGAGAAGTATTCCTCATAGCATCCCGTAATCTGTCTAAGAATTCTGAGGGGGTTTCCTCCAGTCCTTGTTTAACTGCTTGCAAGGTTAATCCATTCCCTTTACGACCCAGTCTCTGTAGGCATTTAGCAATTTTCTGTGGTCCCAGGAATAAAAAGTCAACTTATTTAAAAAAAAATACCAAGGTATACAGTATACGTGCATGCAAAAATCAGTATTTTTTTCAAAAGCCACAGAAACAAGATTTTTAGTAAAATTACTGATAATTCAGCTTTCTGTTAATTTTAATTGATCTCCAGACATATGTTTTGCATAGCAAAGAAAGCAAGTGTTCCCTGGAGAGATGTTATTTCTCATTTCTGCTCTCTGCCCTCTGTCTCGTCTCAGATTTTACAGAGATAAAACCCACTGCTACCACCCCTACCTTCTTTACCATCCCAAAGTTAATTTGAATTTTCCTCTTACACACCATAAAGGCTAATCTGCATGGGGAGAGTCTTACTGGCATAGGTGAATATGGAGAAACTTCTCTTGGAAATGCAGCATAAGCCAGGAAGAGAGGGCACAGGCGTAACAGTGGTATGAGCTAACAGAGCAGAAGCATTTTTCTGTTGACATTGCAACAGTGCAGTGGTGGCTTTTTCACACTCACATGGCTGGTTGTCAGGTGGAGACCAAGCCCTGGCGAGTTTGTATGTTCTTGTCCGGATGCTCACTGAAAGCTTTTTGCCTTGCTCTGTATCCTGTCACCTACAGCAGGTGCATAGGGGAGAGTACAAAGCATGCGCATGGCAGGACTTGCAGAGCCACAACCAGTATTCTGGGATGGACTTACCCTGTCATCGATGTGCTCATCGAGCAAACTACCAGCATCCACAGATACCACAGGAAAAAAAAAGCTCTCGGGCTTAATTACATGCAGTATTGAAGTCTCCTTGTTTTGTTTTGAACCTGATTGTTAGTTTTATTTGATGCCTCTAGTTCGTCCGCTGGAGTAAATGGTTTCCTTTCATCCGCTGGAAGATACAGCAAATCGTCTCTTTTTGGTTGGTTTTTTTTCCCAGAGCTCTGTTGCATTTCCCCTCTGTCATGTCTTTCCAGGCTGGAGAGCCCCAGTCTATGTAATTGTTCTGTTTCGCACTTCTTTGTCACCTCTGAGCTTTCTGCAGTTGTCATCCCTTACTCTTGGTCTTTGCATGTTGATAAAATATTTTCATTTAGAGAACGGAGAAAGCTTTAAACAGGTGTTTTCGGCATGGGTGGGGACTTCAGCCGGCCGAAATGAACTTGCTTAGTAAGAAAATTATGTTGCTGAAGTTCTTTAATCGCCTTTTCAGGACTGGAATTTCGGACAAGCTTATCACTGTAGAACTAGGAAGGAAAGTGGAGGAGAACTTACCTGTTGCACCAGTAGAGAGCACAAGCTCAAATTCAAGACAAAGTGAAAGTCACAGGAGAGTCCTTTGCTTTGATAATGTCCTACCCACTCCAGGAGGAAACGCCCAAAATCAGACCATTAAGAATTTATCTCAAAAAGAAAGAAGCAAAAATACTTTACTTGCTGCTGACTCTGCATCACCTTCTGCTAAGGCACAGGTAGCAAAGAGAGAGAAAGATAAATCATTGACTAGAATTCTGTGTAAGCCAGAAGCTGGTGGCAACAGAAGCGCATCTGCAAAGGAGCCACAGCCCGAGCGGAAGGTGGCAGCTGCAGGGCTTCCATCGGATCCCTTCCACAAGGCTACAGCAAATAAAGAAAATGAATTACGAAGGGATGCTGATGAAAAACAGAAGAACCAAGACACTGCCAAACTCTCAAACGGCCAACAAAGCGTCAGTTTATGGAACGAGAAGACAGTTGCTTCGGTGCAAGAGCTGAACAAAAAGCAAGGGTCCCTGTCAAACGGGAACAGCAAATCTTCAGTGTCCGTTTCTTTGTCTTCGAAGGAGCCAAAGCGAGAACCAGCTAAAGTTTCCAGCCAAGGCCTTTGCCTGTCAAGTCCATTCACTAAACAATGTGTGGAAATGTTGCAAGACATTCAGTGGCACAGCCCGACTAGTAAAGCGGTTGAAAGCGGAGAATTGCCGGTACCCCGTACGCCATCTGGCCTTGGGGACAGGCATACAGATGATGCTACAGATAGTGTACGGACACCGACCTGTCGGCGCTTCAACGAGGATAGTCCGACCCCTAGAATAATGGCACCCCCTGCTACACCAGACTTGCCTGCCTGCAGCCCGGCCAGTGAAACAGGTAGCAAAAATAGCGTCAGTATGGCTGCTTGTGGAAGAATGGTTAACTGAGAAAGGGCATGTGGATATAGGTCAGCTCAGCTTGCCCTGCAAAACTTGGAAAAACATCGTACTCAGCTAATCTAACTACTGATGTGACAAGAACGCTCTGTCTGTGGTTGTCTCGGTTTCTCAATAACAGGATGCAAAAACAGGGTGCAGCTGGGTAGCATTGTCCTTGAAACAAGTATGTAATAAACTACAAAGAAGGAGCTAAGGAATGTTTTCACTTTTAAGGAAGCAACCAACAATGAGCTAGAATTTTGCAATATGTATGAGCTTATTAGTGTGGCTATATAAGAGCTGTAATATAATGAATAAACGAAGCTTGCTGATCACTCATATTGAGTGTCCCTGTCTTCCCTCCATCGCGACAAATGACAACAGCTGCTCACACGCTGATGATACTGTCACGGGCAGCTATTGCAAGGACTAACACTGCAACCCCCCTGAAGGACAATACTCAACAGTTCAGATCTTTAAAGAGCACAGTAAAGAAAAGGAAACTAGAGGACTTGAATGAGGGTGAGAGAAATCCTCGTTCTGCAAATAGAAATGACTTTGTTCTTAAACCAGGTCGTCACGCCTTAACGAAGGCAACAAGTGGTGCCGAAACCTGGGAACACTCTAGGAACCGGGATAACTTGGGGGCTCAGGATAATCTGAGAGCCCAGGAACCCGTGAACTCGGGGGCTCAGAGATCAGGAAATTTGCCTGGATAAGAAAGCGACGACCGGAGCGGCAGGACCAGCCCAGTGGGGAGGACGATCCCGGACCAACAAGGAGGATGGAAGCCCTTGTGAAGGTCGTATTGCAATTACATAAGCAGTGGGGTATTGATTGTAAACCTAAAGATTTTACTCTCGCCGTTGCGAGGCTTTTGCAAATGGGGGTCATTGAACAGCCGGTAGATATTCTCCACCCTCAGTTGTGGGATAAATGTACTAAAGCGTTAGCCGAGGAAACGATGTCCTTGGGTTGTGGGAAAAATCTTAAGTCGTGGGGAAAAGTTGTACAGGCCCTGCAGAAAGCTATACAAGAGCAGGAGACCTGCTAGGCGGCTAAAAATTGTTTGTTGGTCACCTTGAAACTGGGAGTCGGGGCAGCCACAGAAACTTCGCACCCCCCCAGATGATAACAATTCTGCTGAACCTAAAGATCTGCCAGAGAGTGATACGCTCTCTCAAGTCCCAAATCCTGATCCGCTTACAGAGGGACAAAACCGAGCAGAATCTTTCTGGGGTGGGTTAATTGAGGCAAAAGGTGCTGCGGGAAAAACAGAGGCTGAAGAAGTATAGCCTATACCGCCGCCCTATGCATCCCAAAATGGCGCCGGGCAAGGAGGAGAGGGGCGGGGCGAGGGTGCCTTTCGCGGGAAGGCAACGCTAGAACTAACAAGTGCGCCGCATGCGCCCCAAGATGGCGCCGAGAGAGAAGAAGGGCGGAGCGAGGGCGATTTTGGTGGGCGTAGACAGAAAGTGCTACAGCTAACAAGACCGCGCAAACGGGAGGAGGAGGAGAATCGGAGGGAGAAAGATGATAGGGGCGGCCAGAAAGAGATTAGGCACGCGAGTGAAGGGCGGAGAACCAATCAGAACATTTTAAGAAACGCCCTCATAGAGTGAGCACCCTGCCGAGCAGAGAGCGGAGTGAACAAAGAGGGAGAGAGCGGCCCGCCTGCAAAGGAAGTGGGCGGGGCCGAAGCCCGACAAACAGGTACTGGAAACCGGAAGTAACCAGTTAGTCGAGTTCCGACTGCGGATCAGACACTGTGACGAGTGGCTTGCAACTGATTCTAACCTAGAGGAGGAGGAAATGAGGATAGAGTTAAAAGCCACAATATCCCCATCCGAATTAAAGAGGAACCGCGGCAGGAAGACCTCCCTCTCATGGATTGGAGGAAAGTAAAGATAGCATGTGCTAATTGGGCCCCATCAACTGCATTAGCATTCCCGGTCCGGGTAGTGGACGGGGGACAGAGGGTCTATTCACCAATAAATCCTAAAGATATACAAGCGATTGTTAA
>JAVJGJ010000014.1:17595855-17606064 GCA_035590215.1 Microhierax caerulescens | reverse complement strand
ACTGCATTATGTATGGTTAATACAAAAGCTGTGATTGTGTGTGTGTTGGGGTCATAGGTGAAGTTTACCATATTCCACCATGATTGGAGTTTTCTTTCTACCTCCGTAGCACTGTCCCAAACTATTTTTTGAATTTCTGTAGGAAATATACCTTCCTGTCCCTCTCTTATTATGGATGCAGCTACCGATTGTATCCACACTTGGGCTTGGATGCAACTGAAAGCCCAGGCGACGTCACCCTGTAGCCCACCTAACGCCTCAGTAACTGCGCACAATAAACATACCTACTTTATAGCTTCCAAGTTATGGAGTCTAATTCCATACGTCAAACGCACCAGGACTAACATTCCTATCATCTCAGCCGGGAAGGCACTTGGACTCTCAGACACATTGATTAATAGGCCCTTTATTGGAACTCACACAGGAAGGAAAAAGAGGACAATAAAAATAATCTTACCTCCCTTCAGACGCTGGGACCCCCAAGCTGTGCAGCATCAGACACACCTTCAGTCGGGGTACAGCCCATGGTGCTGATGCATGGAATAAATATAAATACCTTTTATGTTGAGCAGAAGTCCTTGTCTACCCGTGTGAGAAGCCCAGGGGCAGGGGAACATCGCCGACAGAAGATGCAGTTGAGGGCCCTGAGGGTCCCCAGGCCCCTGGATTCCAGCACCAGAGTTCTCCTGCCTGGCTCACCAAATTGATGCCAAAATGGCTCAGAGTAACTGCTTAGAGAACAGTTTTGTCTTTAAGCAGCAAAGGTGTTTGTTTTTTATTTCGTTGGGGAGCTAGCTGGTTCGCACCAGACAAACTAGCTCCCAAGTTTTTAGTGGAAAGTCAGGTAATTTATACAGTTTTTGTGAGAGGTTACAACATCTTTACATACATACTCATTTAATTCTATATCTAATCATCATATTCATAATAGGCGGGGTTTGAGGTGGAGTCTTCTAGAATCATTGGGGGGGGGAATTTTTGGGTGTTTGTTCTGTTCTTTGGTCTCACTCTTGGGGGTGGCTCAATCTTCTTCCTCACTTAAACCTTTCATCTTTCCTTGTTCAATGATCTCCTGACTCCTGGTCTCCTCATCTCCTTCAGGTGCCCACCTTATCTTTTCTA
Source organism: Microhierax caerulescens (assembly GCA_035590215.1). Taxonomy (NCBI): domain Eukaryota; kingdom Metazoa; phylum Chordata; class Aves; order Falconiformes; family Falconidae; genus Microhierax; species Microhierax caerulescens. Next base: position 17,604,942 of record JAVJGJ010000014.1, on the reverse strand, counting down.
ATTATTCAGAGAACATTCCTTCACTTTAACATTGTCCTTCACTTTAACAGTGGAAGGGAACAGGCCTTGCCAGTCTCTGTCTGTCTTATCTAAACACAAACAGAGCATCACCCAGAGCATTGTCCCAAACTCGTCCTGACTAACCTTTTAAGACCTTGCTCTGTTTCAGTGCAGATCTCATCTGTGAAGAAGTTCACCAACGTTTTGGTCTTTAGAGCTCTTGTAGGATCTTCTGAGACCAAACCAATTCTGGTCATCATTCCTACTGTCAAACAAAAGGATGTCCACACAAGAACATAGTGCTTCCTCTTGAGATGAAGACAACATGCAGATGGTGTAATTGCTAATGGCTGGAGAGAGCTCCTGCAGGCTCCTTCGTTACAATGAGCTGGCCAAGTCTTTTTTTTTTTTTTTTGTGGCCAGGGGACATGTACAGCACAGGGTAGGCCAGAATGCCAAGCTGCACCTCTGCTATGTCATAGCACAGCCTGTGCTGTAACAAAACTTGGGCCTTCTCAGGTTAACTTGTGTGTGGTTCATTAATTATTTGATGTATGATAATCTTCTGGTTAGCACGCTGCTGATATATGACTATTATAATATACAGAGCATCACGTCCCTGGCTTAAAGGGTAATCAAGGTTATTGGGTAATTCACCAGTTTTCAGCAGCGTAAGTGTTAACTCTCTGGGAATTTAGATGATCGGACATAGCACTATAATAAAATCACTTAATTGTTCCACAGCTTCAAGTCTTCAACAAGATGACAGATATTCTTGAAATAACATTAGGTTAAAAGTTAGTCTGGAGCTGTGTAAGAATTCCAGTGCATGGAGAATCTAAGTAAAGAAAGATGAAATATCTCCTCCCCTTTATATTTATAACATATATTTATAACATAAATATATGTTAACACATATATTTCAGGATATAAATAATAATAAAATAGGCAGCAATAAAATAATAACAATAATAAAAAAATGCCTTTAATAGGTCAAATGAAAAACCCATTGCAGCCAGCATTCCCTTGTGCACATGAGTGCCCTGCAATGCACTGTCGTGCACTCCCTCTCCCAGCAGCCTGGGCTGCACTTCACCCCAAATCTACTTATCTACACCCTCTCTGCGACCCCACACCAGTGTCAGGATGGCCTTGCAGCCACCTCCTACCCCGGTCAAATGCCTATTCATGCCATCAGCAGGAGGAAGCTGGAGGAGGAGTAGGGAAGAAACTCTTTTGCCTGTGAGACTGGTGTCCTTCCCCACAAAATAGCAGCCAGAGGCTGCTCTCACAGCTTCAGGAGATGAAGAGCACTGAGAAGGGTGTTCTCCTATGTTTTACATCTTTGGTCCTGGTCTAGTGGTCTTCATACATCTTCCTCCTCCCTCTTCTCTGCCTGCATCTGTTGCTGCCTCTAGTCAAGTAGTAGCTTTTTTTGTTTTGTTTTGTTTGTGTTTCCCATCCCTCTTTATCCCTTTTCCTCTAAGAGAGCTTGTAAGATTTTTTCCAGGATAATTCATATCTAGGAGAATTAAAGAGTTCAAAGTGGACCGTAGGAGAGGAGCACCTCAACAGCCACCATTGTAGAAAGGGAACTGAAGTCAGAAGACTTCACCAGCATCCACCCTCACTCTGTAGTGATGTTAGAGGGTATATGCTGGGCTTTATTCTGTTACCCATGAATTTGTCTCACCCTTTTTGAACTTGCTGATACCTGTGAGCTGCATCCCCAGCACCTCCTGGGAACAAGTGTGAAAGACTGCGCCAGTGAGGCCCACCATTGCCACAACAGATGCGTTGTCTCAACATTGCTAAACTCATGCCATCACCACAGTGAATACATTGTTAAGGCAGGAAGATAACACCACTGCCACAGAAGGGATTTAAGGCAGGAAGGTAACACCACTGCCACCGCAGAGATTTATCTCTACGTTGTTAAACAAGGAAACCAACTGACACAATGGGGAGGCTGATCCTGCAAAACTTAACCAAACCCCTGTGCATGTGCCTAGATTTGGGGTGAGGGGGGGGTCAAGGTGCCTGGAAGCCCCTGGGGAACGTTGAACATGTACACCATTGCTGGGTGGGGGGTGTAGTTGAGTAGACCAGCTTGTAACAACTCCATAACAAACGGAACCAACTAACATGGGACAGAACATTCCCACACCGGACTTGAAAACGAATCAGACTGTCGGGACACCGCAGCTCTGGGGTGGTAGTTATTGCTCTGAACTCTTCCCTTTCTTTCCCCCTTTCTCTTTCTCTCTCGCTCTCTCACCCTTTGCATTCACAGATTTGTTGTGTTGGGCAAATAAAATTCCTTGGCTCTTGACTCTGTTTTGAGTCTTAATTCTGTTCCCGAGAATACAAACAGAACCACGCTCCGATCTCAGACCGGCATGGGACAACAAATCCTCTTTTTGTGTTTTAAAACAATTTTCTGCTGGTTTTATCAAGTAACCCTAGTGCTGATGTTACAGGATTTCATGATAATTGTTCTGCCTTACTCTCTCTGCCTTTCTGTTTTTGTAAAGCTCAGTCACATCCACATTTGAATCCTCCTCTCCCGGCTGAAGCATGAGCTTCCCCAGCTCCACAGCGATTTGGTTTCCTTCATGTCATTTGGTGTGGAACCTAATCAAAAGCTGCTGGCAACTCGCCAGTCCCCTGGCACCAAAGCTGGCTGTAATGCTGTGACACACCTCCATTTCTTCAGAAGCAATGGCTGAATTTCATCTGGTCTAGGGGGGCTTACTGACATCTTGCACACCTCTTTGGTGCAATAATTTACATCAGCTTGAGATAACTCCCAAGTGCCTGCTACAAAAAATGCAGGAGGCATGGTAAGTTCCTCAGCATCTTCAGTAATAGAAATCACTGACTGCAATTGATGGCAAATCCCGAGCTATACATACATACTACACTATGGTCTTAAAACAGGAAGAAAACTATACTGCATTCCCTTCTTTAATTATTTCAGCATCTCTTCTCACCAAGAACAGCTATAATGTATTAATTCCAAAGTCACTAATTTTCAGTGTTCAGTCTTTTAGATGATTAAAAACAACCACATGATGCTGCTCTTCCTTAGCTCAGAGATGAGATTTGATTTGGTCATTTCCCAGATCAGCACATTGAATCCAATCCATTGGCCCCGACCATTCCCTCTCACAGGTGTTTCAGATTGTATGCAGGGCTTGGAGCATGCTATCCAACTGAAGTTACGTAGTGGATCTCCACCACTAGAATAAATGAGGATGAAATGCAGGCACCATGGCTACACCTAGAGAGAGATGTCAACAGAGACTTCTAAATATGAGGGTCTGGAGCACAAGTCCTACAAGGAGGGGCTGAGGGAACTGGGGGTGTTTATCCTGGAGAAAAGGAGGCCTAGGGGACACCTTATCGCTCTCTACAGCTGCCTGAAAGGGGGGTGTAGGCAGGTGGGGGTTGGTGTTTTCTCCCAAGTAACAAGTGATAGGACAAGAGGAGATGGCCGCAAGTTGTGCCAGGGGAGGTTTAGATTGGGTATTAGGAAAAATTTCCTCACCGAAAGGGTGGTCAGGCATTGGAACAGGCTGCCCAGGACGGGGTGGCATCACCATCCCTGGAGGTGTTTGAAAGATGTGTAGATGTGGTGCTTAGGGACGTGGTTTAGTGGTGGATGTCACAGTCCTTGGTTGATGGTTGGACTCAATGATCTTAAAGGTCTTTTCCAACCCAAACAATTCTATGATTCTGTGTTGACATGTAAAGCAAACAGAGAAAGCAAGCCAGCCAAATTCTTGAAGTATCAGAACAAGGCAGGTTAAAGCCTTTCATGTTTAAGTCAATGATTCTACCTAAACTGTGATCACTGTATGCTGGTAGCAGCTGATTCAGCTAAGCAACTCTGTGGTAACTGGCTTATTTCTAGACAATAACTGCACCTGGAAAACCGCTGCTGTGAAAGACTACATTTTGCCCTAACAGAGAAAAAACCACAAACTTTGGAAATAATGGGAGCCTGCTGTCAAAATTTTGCCTGCAAAACCTGCCATTTTGCAAAGTGCCATGCACACTGAATAGTCACTCAAAATAGTTATTTATTCCATATAAGTTCTAACCTTTGCATATACCAGAAAGCACAAAAGACTGATGTTAGCTGGTGCACTTGGAGGAAAAAAAAAGAACTGAAATATAAGAAGAGATTCACATTAAAAGGCAAGAACAATCAGAGAAAAAAAGCCATTACAGAAAAACACTCCTTCAGGCAACCCACTGTTCCCACATCACCATTTTGCAAGATCAGGTACCTGAAGGTCCCAACAACCTGGTGACACCAGTAATTTTCAGTGACACTTATTAAAAGTAATTTCAGAGACAATCAACCAAACCATTCAGCAATCCAAGATATTCCAGTAAGTTACACAGAGATATAACCCTTTTTAAAAACGCCATAAACAAAGTCAGGCATGCACAGCCACTGCTGGTGTGGCAGGCTTTAACATGTTGAAATGGAAAGATTACAGCTCACCTTCAAATAGGATTTGCAAGATTAAACAGCTCTACATATAAAATTAAGTACTTGAAAAATCCTAACAAGAAGAGAACTGGAAAGGATTTTTGCTTGGGTTTTTTTTTTTTTTTCCTAGTACTTTGATCATAACAGACTTTGGGACTTGGAATCAGGCAAATTTTATACAGTGGCATTTTGCAGGAGCAGCACCTGAATTCAACTTAAAAATTTTGCAGGGGAAAACACCAAAATACCTTGCTAAATGAGTAGTCTTTTATATTACATTTTTATTTTGCAAGAAAATAAATTATACAACTTAAAAAATAAAATTCAAAAATTAAGCAGTACATCAAAATAGTTCAGCTGGACTGCCATACAGAAACTACCACCATTCAAAATTGTACAGCATTATTATCTTGGTAGTGGTACACATTCAAAATTGTAAATACCATACGTAGATAGATATTACAACTCAGGAACTCAAGTTTGCTCAACACTCCAGACTACATATAGTGTATATGACAGGAAAACTTTCATGTATTGTTTATTTCACAAATATGACCTCAAAGAATTACAAAGATAGCATCCCAGTCATTTAGATGAAAATAGAAAACAGTTTGAGTTTAAGATAGCAAATCTTTCTGTAAAACTATCAAATCTTTTTGCCAATTGTACTGTTAAAATTTGCACTTTACAGAACAATGGCATCCCAATGCAAATAAATGCAACATGTGAACATTCGGAACATTTATATTAAGTTTAAAAAGGTGAAAATGAGAAAGTCACATTGTCTTTTGGAAATGTAATTTCCAAATGTAATGTAATACAGTCTCAACAAATGAGAGATAGATGAGTAAAAATAGAAGCTAGGGACACCAACTGTGGAAAGAGGAAAATGGAAGACTTCAGAATTTAAACTGAGATCCTCATCAAGTTGTTGGGACAGAAAAAGATTTAACAGTATTTCTTAAACCCATTAAGAGTGATTCCCCCCACCCCCCACCTCTTCTACACCAGATTTCATTCCATAGCTATTCACCGTGGCAGTGTGTGTGGCAACATATTTTTCAGATGCAGCACCTCTTTAAGCTAGGTCTTTGGACATATATATTCATAGCTAAGAATTGCAGCCTTAAAAAGTGCGTTGTTGCCATATTGCAAGTGAAGAATAGATCGTTTTCATTTAGATCTGAACTCTACCCTCCCCAAAAGAACAGTTTACCCCAGGTATCTCCCTGTGCCCCAGGTGATACTAGTTTTAAGTGCATATTGGTGAAAGTGACCTGATGAAGGATGCTAAGTGTGATTCTTCATCTTTAACAAATTTGCTGGTGTGAGCTTCAGATTTAATAAAAAACCCGACATCCATTTCCAATAGATATTTTAAGAAAAATGACCATGTCATAGGCACATTACCAGTTCTATTTCTGCATCCCAGGTGTTGTGAAATATACAGGTAACATTTACATTGTATTGTTTTATATTTATTAGTTGAGGGAACACACAGCTCCTTAGGTTTTAGCGACCTGTTGCTTTCTGCATTTACTCCAGCTTCCTAAAACAGTTGTAGCTGAGATGCAGTCTCTTAACTTCTCTCTCAAATTGAAATCAATGGCTTTAAAATCGGCATCACCCCCTTTGCAGCTCTTAGCGCGTGACAATTTCACGCCTGTTCTTCTCTGGTTAAGGGTTGAAACTTTTTATGTTGAAAAGAGCGTGCTCACACTGTCATGTTTTCCCCCAGTTATCCCAAGTGAGCATTTATTACTCTTAAGTTACAAAGACTGGAAGTCTTGCAGCACAGAGTTTATTAGAATTTTGTTTTCTAATGTTCCAATAGTTTTACTGGTTAAGTGCACAGAGCACCACTCGGTTTTGATTCTGAATTGCAATGCCACAGGGCCAACAGAAAAGATGCAATATTTTTAAACAGCATCTACTTTTTAAGTATCAGTAAAAGCATGTAACATAAGCTGTGGGATTTCAATCAATTTTAATTGGCCAGGTTTTGATTTCACTCCAGCTCTTGTTCACAAAACCCTCGCTACCAAAATGTCTTACTTAAGCAGATGTCCAAGTACACACCATTCCCAGGCAGTCACATTGGCATTTACATTAGTAGAGCATGCAACCTGTTTAAGGGTGCTAACAGCCATTCTTGCAGAGTTTGCTTTTAAATCACTCTTACTTTATACTTTACTGCAACCATGTGAAAACATAACTCCTCTTACTTACTGGAAGGTTTTCCTTTTTGACTAAACTTAATTGTATCCTCTTCCCCCTTTCAATCAAAGAAGATGAGACCTTTAGATGTTGTACTTGAACTGGTTAATTTTTAAAAAAAATAAATTGCACACTGGCAATTTATAGAAGAATACTCATACAGAACTGAGTAAAGCATAACTTACCTTTTGTCCCAACACAGGCACTCTGCTCCAGTGATTCATGTTATCAGTCCAGTACATGCTGGGACATTTCAGAGCAGCAGAGAGGCAGGCAGTGCCAAACAACTACTTCAGATGATTGACAACAGAAGAGGTAACTAAAAAGTTTAAATTCCTGATGTGTATTTGGCACTCTCTCTGCATACACTAAACCAGGTATTTTTCCTTAGTTTTTTACCACTTTCCTTAGAATTGTATTTCCTACCCTGCCAGTTTCAAAATAAAAAGCAGAGGGTTTGTTTTTCATAAAAAGATGTTGACTTCTAAGCAACAAATCAGTTCAATCAGATTTCTCATATAAAGACGTTGATTTCTAAGCAACAAATCAGTTTGATCAGATTAGCCATGTATGTATATATAAAGTTACCAACGAGGAATTAGTACAGGGATCTTCAAGTGTTATTTTCTTTCTGGGGGAGTTGTGCATCAATTACTCTTTAATGCATTCAGATATATGTAGTCAAATAGTTGGAATACAAATATTAAATGTACAAGGAAATACACTTAATATTTCTGTTCAGTATAACAGACCCACCCATGAAAACTACTTGTAGAGTGACATATCTTTCAAGAAAGCTTTACGTTCTCAAAAAGGATTGCAGCAAATAATTTGTCCAAATAAGGTGACAAATAATGTATATCCACTTGTTTACAGCAAACAATTTAAAAACGATCTCCTGCTTAAGGAAAAATATCACCCATGACTTGGACTTACTTTTATGTCACTTGTGTCAATTATTAAAATCCAGTTACTAGATTGAAGCACTGCTCTAACCAACAGGTTTTAACTGTAACAAATATGTATCAGTTGTGATGCATGTGTTTGTTATGTTATTAAATAAAAAGGATCAAAGGTGGACAGTACGTTACTCTGTTGATCCAAAACACAAAAGTGAAAGTGCTACTTCTAGTCCTAATTGCATTTTAAAAAAAGAAAAGAACAAAACAAAAAAAAATAACAACCCAAACCCAAACCAAAACTAATAGCAGTTCCTCAGTGCATGAATATTTGAGTATTTTTTTCCTTGTGCAAGTACTGGACATCTAAAAACCCAAACCTGTATTCTTCCTGGTGGCTGTAAATCAAATCTACTTTAAAAAGTTCACAATGGGCTCTTCGTGAATGCAAGTTTCCCACAAAACAGCATGCTGTTAAAAGTGTGCAACATGAAGGGAATGCCATCATGCTAGCTGAATGAGATTGGCAAAATATAGTCCTCTGTAAGGTAAGGCAGGGATTTTAATATGTAACGAAAGTCAAAACAAGTCCTTCTGCAGCACAAACTGTTGCAGCTGTCTGTCCAAAGCACCCTTCCATTTATGTTCTCAGCATCCTGCAGAGTCCTCAAATTATGCCATATATATGAAGGTGTTGATATCAGACTCATCTCTTCTGATATATTTGTGCTCTATAAGCCATTCAATTTGCTCTTTTATCATTTTCTTTTGTGGCAAGAACATGTTTTTCAATATTTCTACCAGTTCAGTCTGAAGCTGGGCATTAGTAATTTTCTTCCGCATTTTCATTATTTGGATGATAGCCTCCTGGTAGGGGACAAGAACAAAAAAAAAAAATATTTTTTTTTAAATGCCCGGGTGAAGTGACAAAGTGAACACAACATTAATACAGGGCTCCTGGTAAGGTAAGACAGCAAGGAAAGCTGTATTTTTCCTTAAAAATCAGATATATGTAGCATTTTTTAGCTTAGGTAGATACTGAACTGAACTGCTTTTACAATGAAGTTGATGAAGGAAAGAATGAAGCACCAGCAAGATGCAAGTGATATGACACAAGTCCAGTCAAAGAAGAATCTGCAGTACCTAGAGTGTGAATTACTCAATAAAACCTCATGTTTGTTAGCTTTCTGAGCAGAAGTCGCCATTCCAGTGTGACTTGTGAGACACCTTGTGAATACCTCATGAAATGCAAGCTTAACTTCAAACTGCAACTCCCAAGGAGTTCTCATTTCATAAGTACCAGGGCATTAATCCTCCTGCTGGAAGCAAGGCCAAGATGTTAAGTCAGGTGGTACAATTTGTAATGTGCATGGCCTGGAATCTAAACTGACGGACAGAACAGACCTGCAGTTTGAAGATAAGATGGGATTTTCCATTGTAGGTAATGATCTCTGATGCCTGAAAAAA
>JAVJGJ010000014.1:17567767-17583772 GCA_035590215.1 Microhierax caerulescens | reverse complement strand
TCACCTGCTGTAGTTTAAAATGGACTTAAGTGGTTACCAGAAGAGGGCTATGTCGTCCTCATTTCACTTCTGCATGCCCAGCATCTGCTACGATCCTTTCACGAGCCAATTTAAATGACATGTAACGTTCATGATCTTATTTCCAACAAAGCCTTCAGGAATTTTAAAACTGCCAAAAAAAAATCTCTTTGTTTGGATGTTCTTTACATTCTGAATCTGGTTGAAAAAAAAGCCTTATTCTTCTAGAGGAGTCCTGTAAATACACAAGTGATACTCAAGTGAACATAAACGATAGGCTCAATTCTGCAGCATTTGTCTTTTCTGCAAATTCCTCACTGAAGGAATAATGTCAAGATTTGTTCCAACTTTCTTACTGCGCTTCTGAGCACGGCACCTTCCTTGGTCCTGGCCACGCATTACCTGTAGAAGTTGGTCATCCTTCAGCTATCAACTGTACAGTTAGGGAAAGTCTGCAAAAACTACACCCCCTCAAAGAGTAGTTTGGAAGTTTACATTCTTGCATACAGTGTGCTCTTAACTGGCAGTCTTTTAATCTGGCTGCCAGTTGAACTAAATGATATGGGGTGGCAGTGGAATGACTTTAAAGAGACGATGCCTGAAAATCTGATGCGCCCAGCTATCTCCTGCATGGAACTCCAGATGCTGTCCCACTTGCAAAAGGCCATTATTGCTGAAGTCTCAGATTCAGCTTGCTTCCAAAAAAAAAAAAAAAAAAAAAAAAGAGAAGATTTGAAAGAGACACTTGAGTTCTTCTATACTAAACGGAAGTGTTCTGCAATCAAGCAGTATCCCAGGGCAGAGGCAGCCACAAGGAAAGAGAGGACTGTGTGAATACTTCAAGTTTCTAAAGAAAGATGCTTTGAATTATATAGATGAACCCTTCTGAAGTTCTGCATTTAAATAAGCCTCCTGTATTCTCCCAAAGGCAGTAACATAAACTCGTAAGAAGTTTGGTGGCTTTCTAGATTTAGCTTTGGGCTACTGCCAGAAATCATGCTGCTAGATGAACAGATCAATATGACATAGTTTTGAGGTCAAATATTTTCTGAAATGCTAGCTTTAGAAGTGAGTATTTTCTACACTGTTTTAAGTCACAAAACAGTTTTCATATTTGCATAGAAGTGAAAACTTTCTATAGACATTAGTAAATATTCCCTAGCTACAGGATACCAGGACTTAAAAAAAAAAAAATTAACCTGTGATTTTTTTTTTTTTAATCGCACCACTTGAACATTTTAATGACTTCTCTAGCTTGGTTTATCATACAGGACCAACACAAGACTTCTGAATCACACTATCCTCTCAATTTCTGGCAGCAGAGTTAAAAAAAACTTTTGAAAACTTTAAAAAGGCGTGCAGAGCTAACTTTCAATACTCACAGTGACATACTGGCTATAAAACCAGATGAAAAACTTGCAGAGATTCTGTTCATTGACCTATTGGTCCTGCACCAATGATCAGAGTAAGAAAAATTTCTCCCTGCTTTTCAGGAAAACAGCTTTGTAAAAAGATGCTTTGCTTTTTTTCCAGGGGAAAAGGGGGTAGTAGGGGTGGAATGAAGTTTGTATCTGAACTACTGAAATAATAAGATACATTCAACAGTTAGCAGACTTGGTCAATGTGAGGAAAATAAGTTGTAGAAAAAAATAAAGAAAACAGAATACAAAATATTATTTTCTTTCAAGTAAGATGAGAGTTCTTCAGTCATTCAAATTAGGGTATCGTAAATACAGATTTCAGAAGCAGTATAAAAAGATACTAACCAATGGCGGTCACTTTTTGTGGGATAAAATTGCCCACGTGCAGTACTATTTTTTTCTTTGAAACACTGTCACAATCTATCAAAAACAGTAATTTGATATATCTACAAACAAATCTATTTTTATGCAGTTGATGCTGAGTTCATCCTGCTCTTGAAGCTTCACTTACTTTCTGTTTCATTTCGTTTGATCATGCCTTGGCATTCAGCTAAAATAGTCTCTTTAAAAGATGTCACCAGGGCATTGACGCAGCACTCCATTAGCTGAAATATATCAAACACAGAATTAGCTCATTTAGCCATCTGAACACCAAAGTCTGGTCTGTCTCAAGTTTGCCGTGACACAAAATCTTGTCTGTTTTCAACAACTATGCTCTATAAATTAATTAATTCACTGAGTCCTAAAAGTATGTATACTTTGAATAAAACCTATACAGGAAATGGTATTTCTTCAAAACATGTAGGTTAGTAAATGTGGTGAACTCTCTTCCAAACCAGTAATGAGCTTAATATTTCTGTTGCCTCTTTTCTCCCAAGGGAGCCACCACTTTTGGAACACCAGCTACCCTACTTATTTTCCAAGTATACATCCAAGGGCTAAGAATAGTTCTCATTCCAGCATACCCTATTTGGACCAGGCTGGTTGGCTTGAACAAGGCACCGTGGCTAGATCTAGAACAGAAACTGCTTGTACATGTCAGGACCATCTCTCTTTTGTCAGCCTCTTTCCACGGGTTACAATTTATAGCTGTGCAAAATGAATCATTTACACCTAACAGAAAAAGAGGTAAAATACATTGTGATCTGCTGCAAAAAGTTCCAAATGGAAAGGTGTTTATTTAAAATAACCTGTTTCCTGAACTAATTTCAGCACAATTATGAACTACTCACTGTGGTTAAATCTTCCCCCAGAATCTTAACTGGGTAAAATATTGCTCAAGGAGGGGGAAGGGGGAAGGAAAAAAAGAAAAAACATCCTTTCTATTAAATGCTCATATTTCAGTCCAAGAGGAAATCTGGAACAGTATTAATGAAATTTCTGTTGCTCCTTTCAATTGCAATGAACAATACCTCTTTCAGGTATTCTAAATGAGCACTGAGAAACCCTTTACCCTATAGATTGGCCAGCTTATTTTTAAACATCACTATCGCCCACAGTTATGCATAGAAAAGAAAAATTACACCTCTCTCAAAATGAAAGAATAAAAATCAACCTAAATAAAAACCTACCCTTCAATCTGAACTTTTGATCTACATTTACTATTAAAACACCTGTAGAAATTGTAAATTGCCAGACTGGGAAATAATACAGATTTTTGCAAGAAAAAATGTAATGAATGGTAATAAACCCATAAAATCAACAGTTTCATATCAATCTACTGCTAGCAAATAATATTGCAATACACATAAAAATAACTGCAATATATGCTATATAAAATACATCAAATTTTCTACACATTATACTTACTGCTTCTACAGAGTTACATTCACGCCTTGTTTCTAAATATCGTAGAGCTCTTTTCTCTTCTTCTTTTAGTTTAGCATCTGCCTGTGCAAAAGTAGAACAGCAATCATTGTAAGTACTAACACTTTCAGAACAAAGTTACAACAGAATTTTTACTTACATATTTCATATAATTTTGTACACCGTTTTGTTGTAAATAAGAAGGAGCTTGTGTTCTATAAAATCTCTCTGTTGAATCCAAATATGCCTTTTCAAAGTTATCCCGATATATCTGAAGTTTATCTTCAGGATTAGAACAAAGGTTAACTGCAAAGAGGAAGTCCAAAGTTACCCTCAAGTCTTGGAAACTCATGTGACTCATAATAAGCAAATCTCTATCATTAAAGTCAGTCTTGTATTAAAAGGTTACATTAAACAATTTGAAGTATTCTATAAATGCACTCTGATCCCTAAAAGGAACCAAAATTGTCTAGTTTCTGCTCCAAAACCATATAGATTAACTATAGGGAACTGGAAAGAACTGCATACTTATCTCCAGCACTTTAGACACTCAAACATGGTAATCAGAAATATACATATAACTGCAAAATTGGAAAGAAGTTTAATTGAACAGCCTGCAAAGCTCTGAAGAAGCAGCAGGCAATAGTGAAGCTTCACCACAGAAGTTTCAGATACACAGATCTGTTTTGCAGATAAACAAGATGGAGAATCTTAGATGCAGCCTGTTTAGCATTTCTTCTTCAAACTGTCTGAAAAATTGGAAACAGTATGGAAAGGAACACAAAGTTATATCTGCAATTCCAAAAGGTCAGAAAATAGTTTGCTCTTTGAAAATACCAATTTTGCATTAACTGATATGTAGCTAAATCACACAGAAGTTAAAGATTTTAAACAGAATTTAATTGGTATCACATATCAACAACAACAAATCCATACAAAATGCTGAGATAATCATATCAACCCTACCACCACAACTGTCAACTTTGTATGATGAAAATTCATTTACTGAATTGAGGAAACAAGAGATCAGTCTGTGCAAGACATACCATATGATTCTCGAACTCCAATAACAAGCTGAGAGTCGAAAGCTTCTCCTAATCTTTCAGCATGAACTAGCTTCATTGCACTGTCCTGAAGTCTATTTTTTATATTTGAAAATATAGATTCATTCCATGTATCTAGCATGAGCTGTGTATCAGGAAGAAGAAAAAAAAATCCTGTCAGAAAGGTACAGTTAGACCTAGGTTTGTGCAAAATGAAACTAGAAATGGAAATCAAGCAATCTATAATGTAATTTTCAGGTTATATACAGCAGTTCAGCTTAGGATTTTATCTTGCTCTAAACTTGTTATAGAGGTAATAATCAGCTTGCATTCTAAGCTTACTATACGTAACCAGACAGCTAGGGGAATCAGTATTTGATCAATATATTAATTCCATAATTCTGTATTATTTCTACAGTTCTCGGTAATCAGTGAAGTAACATTTCTAGCAATCCAATGTGTCAGGAGTTGCAACATCAGGGGGTACTTTTGAGCCAAACATCCAAATATAGTTCATTATTTGACAGGCTCAGTCTTAAACAAAACCAAGCCCGCAGTTGACACCACCATTATGTAAAGAAAAAGACTGATGGTTTTGGATTGCACTTATCTAACATGGAAGTTCAATGTACAAGCAATGCATATGTGAAAAACCTCCAGACCTCATCTAAGCACTGTGAAGTTTTAAAATTAGTTATGGAGGCTCCTAACAAAATTCTCATCGATGGAAGGGTCTGTTTATATTCCACTGTGTTATTGTTTGTGTGTGTGTGTATGTGATTGCTACTGACGCTGCTGCAAATATATTGCATTACATCTGAACACCAGACCCAATGCGCTGCAGCTGAGCAAAAGGAAAAGCTCACTGGCAGGCCAGGCCATACCCATGCCCACCTAAGCTCCACCAGCTGTTCAGCAGTAAATACTCCAAGCATGCTACATGTTTCTTAAAAAAATTTAATTTGCTTTAGAAATCAAGTTACTGTGGTCATTTTTTTTTCCCTTAAGACACTAGATCTGGCTCTTTCTATATGCCAACTAAGAAAATTATGCCAAAGCTTAAGAGGTAATTTATTCTTTTTCTACCCAACTTATGCCATTTCATTGCTTTAGAAGAAAGCTCAAGCTTGCAGTATCTTCAAATCTGACAGTAACTACTATGAACGTAATTCAAGCATGCCAATTGTCAGTCTACACTGGCAGCAGAAAGGTGGTTGGAATCACAAAATTTACCAATTCAAACTTTACCTCATGATTATGAATAAGCTTACTCAAAATGAGCTTAGGACAACTTGGCAGTTGTATGGCAAAGTTCACAGTAAAGCTTAGACTGTTTTATTCCATTCTTGCTTTGTAAGTTAGATTTTAACACAGCAAGCACCTAATAAAAGTCAAATATCCTTTTGAGAGAGTTAAGTTTACCATCCTTTATTCTTAACTTCTCCATAGCTGTCTTAATTTCAGCCAAATATTTCTGACACCAAAGTCACAGGTGTTGGAAGGGAATTATTGTTCAAAACACTGGAACATTCTTAGAATCAAAGCTTTATTTGATTACACTTCCTCAATTACTTTTTTCATTATTTTAACATTATTGAGATGCACATTCTGGTTGCACTGTACAATTAAAGGATCTGTTTACAAGAGCTGAAACAAGTAAAAAATAGAGAATAAAACAGTGAGATAGTGTCAAGCAACCTGGCAGGCATATTAACAGCTTTGTCATGGTCAAACTGCTTTTAGACATTATGGATAAGGAAGTTTTATGGAGATACTTGAAGGAAGACACACATATAATTTTGGGTGACTATATCAAGAACTTCTCAAGCATGGGAAAAGTTTTTACAAGGTGCTTTTTAGAAAACTATGAAGAATGATGCCAGAAACAGGAAGATCTTCAGCTGAGAGTATGACATAGTAAGATGGCTTGGAGACTCTGGGCTTTCATGTCCTAATGATGAGATGTTCTGGACTGCATATTAGAGATAAGACACATCTCCATCACCTTCAGCCCTCAACAAAATCTGAATTGTTAGGCACCAGTTCTTTCTCCCAGTTCCTCCTTACTATTTTCTCTATTCCACCTTGTTTCTTCTTTCATTTCTTAGTTCTCCTGCCTACATACATAACTGCATATAGCAGGGTTAAGAGTTCAAGCTTGCCAGATCTTGAAGAACCTAATAAGATCACATGTTTTCTCCAACAAAGAATGAAAACAGAAAAAGGTAACTCGAGGTGGTAATTCCTTTGTTGTTTATTCGCTCTTCCTTTTCTTTAAGAGGTATAGAGGATCAGATCTCAAATTAGGGGGGTGAAGAAAAAAAGTCTTGCCCAAAGTAATGCATTTGAACTATTTTGTTCTTCCCATCCTGGAGATAGGGGGACAGTAAAAACAATCTTCAGTAAGTACCAAGTAAAAGAGCGATAAATATTTTTAATTTCCCTAAAGATACCTTCTGCAATGAAAAGGGATAATGAATTACATTAAACTAAAGGACTTAACAATTTACAACTGATATGCCCTGGTTTTCTTATAATAAGACTAAAGCAATTTCAAGGACCATTATTCATGAGACTCAGAACACTGAGCACTCCCATACTCAAAACCCTAAACTCTCTTTTAAGTGTTTGATATGAAATAGTAAAAAGATCATATTCACAAGATTCTACACGTCCAATCTTTTCATTGACATCTCTGACAGTTTGGAGGAAAAAGGGGATTCAGGAGATCAATTGTCATATTTAACTTAAGATGACAGTATTTAATTGGTCATTTATAAAGTGCAGACATATGCCACAGTTAAGATGTTGGCCTAGGGAAATGAACTAGAACTACTCATTTACATACACAAGTACACTTGCTACTCACATGTATAGAAACAGTAGGCGAATTTATAACAGCCCCACGATTCAAGTAATAACTTAAAAAAAAAAACCCACAAAACCAAAAAAACCAAAAACCCAAACAAACCCAAAGCCCAACGAAGTGCTTTAACCACCTGAATAAAACTGTTAGCCAAAGCAAAACTGGAGAAACAGAGTGGAAAAAAAAAGTTGCAGGGTTGTTCTGACCCTCACACTGAAGCATAGTGATACATCACATTACATGATTGGTGCAATTTCATCTTCAGCTACAGAATGCCTTCCGTACTATTACTGTAGACAGAACAGTATGCAACAAAACTCTTAACACCTACCACTTACCTTTCGAACAATACTGTCTTCTACATTAGACTTCTTGTTGCTGCCCTGCTTGCCCATTAACGTAATCTCTAATTGACAAAATGGCTTGGGCAAAATATCACACTGTGTGAAGAACTTGCGCCACTCCACTATATATGCTTTTAGTAAAGCTGTATCATCTTGATGACTCAGCACTCTCTGGAAGATGTGGGGGGGAGAAGAGGAGGTAATTTATAAGCAAATTTCTGCACAAAATATGGATTGGCTTTTCTTATACTGAATATAATTACCCATATAAAATTCAAATATAAAGATATATCAGAATAAGAAAGTCTACCTATTTAAGTGCCATTTCGTTTAGGGATGTAGTTATTAATCTGTGGCATATGGACCGTTTCTAAAGGGTAAAGAAAAGTAAGAGCAAACAGTAGTCTGTAAGTTTAAATTTCCCAAATGAACCTTTTTGTTTTTGTTTTAAGCCATCTGCAAGTCAAAAAGATTAAAACCTTTGGTCTAAAGGCATGTACTGGTACAATCATATCTAAAAAGCAAAAAGAAAACAAACAAACCTCTAAGGACTGTGTTGGATTCTGTACAGTGAGAAGTTTATTTCAATGGCATTTAACTTTCCTTAGACCCAGACAGCTACCCTGGAAACTACAATGACATTGTACAATGGCTATCATAATGCCTAAAAAGATGCGTCTCTTGATGACAGCCAAACAAACCACATCGAAGGCCTCAGTTCAGCACAGCATTTATGCATATAAGCAAGTAAGCTGATGGAACTTAAAAAAATCAACACTTATATGCCTGGTTATAAAAATGCCTCTATAAGAAACTATTTTCCTTTAAGCAAAACCTCAGTGGTGTAAACCTCTTTACTAATGAAAGATTTTATACTTCCATTTTCTTACTTTCAAACCTTTATCATGGGTTTTGTAGTTTGGGTTTTTTTTATATATATTTTACAACAACCCCTTCTGTTAAATCCCTTATTACACAAAACAGCTTTTGTTACACATTTTACAAACACAAACATTTCCTTTGAATCCATTGATTACTTCAATCCTTCAGGGGGAAGCCCATGAAACTGGACGGCTACATCGATAGCACATATATTTCTATTACACCATATATATGGCTTATTTTAAAGCCATCCATGAACATCTCAGCACAGCACTGAAGGTAGACAAAATATTTTTTCAGACAGCAACTTCTTATAGAAAATTCTGCCTCAAGAAGTTTTCAAGTGGAAGAAGATTCCCTAAGTACTGTTGAATAAAAAAAACCTCTAATGCTGTGTTTCAGGTTTTTACTAACACAAAAATCATTGCCCACCCGTTTCAAGGACTGTGAGAAAACAATAAGCCAAGGCAAATGCTCAAGGCTAAGTCTTGTTTTTGTCAATAGAAGTTCATGGGGTAATCATGATCTCCAGAGCATCACAGAACTTCAAACAAAAAGCAATGCATTTAGAGCCAATGGAAGTCAGAACTATTTGGTTATTTTTCTAGCAATATAAATAGGAGTTATGAAACATTAAGAACTTACTGCTTGCGCCTGTTTAATAAAATCAAGGATGTCTTCCTTCAGAGCCTGATGGATTTTTGCTGGACCTTTATCATCCCACAAGCAAACTGCATGTACATCTCTAGAAAACAATTTATCCATCTTTTAGTAACAGCTACTAAAAGTTTAATGCTGTAATCTATGAAGCTTAAACAGTCATACTTTAAGTATGTCTAAGAAATTACACTTTTGATCTATCATTGTCAAATAACACACAATTAGATCCCAGTGATGAATGCAAGAAACATGTCTGGAGAAGAGACTGAAGCTGTAAGAAAGTCTCAGAAGCAAGTAACAGCAGCCTATCTAGGGAAAGGCTATGGTCAAGGAGATGTAAAAGCCAATTCTGTTTTCAGTATTTATTCAATAACCTTATTGCATTAAGGACAATTTTTAAAGCTTTTCTTTGTCAAAAGACAGAAATCACTTGCCAGTAGAATCATTACTACTCAGCCCATATGACTCTAAAAATACTCTCATTAACATGCAGCCTTCACTTAGTTTCACAATCCAAGCACTACAACATCCTTGTGCTAACAAAGGAAACAGACCTTCCATGCAAGAAATCAAGAGCCTGGGGCATCAGGTAATTGAAAAGACATTTTAGTTAGTTAATAAGATCACTTAAACATTTCATGACAGGGGTAGCATTTTAAAGTGAAACCTTACTGCAGAAAAGCTGCCAAACAGCACTGCAAAGCAAATTCTTATTAAGGAGTTTTAACCAACTTTCAAATATTTTTTTCCTACCTGACAGTGTAGCAAGTGTAACTTAATTCCTACTTTCTTTCCGTACTAAAAATTAAATAAAGCAAGCTACACTCCTACCCATACATCTATATGTAATGTGGTCTAGCCAGCCTTTTTTTTGGCACACTACCTTCCTCTGGTTCTTCTTCATCCTTTCAATAATAAGGCCACATCTTTGCAGGAAAGAACTATATAATCTAAAGGTATGACTTTGTTCCTATTAAATCAATATAGTTATTTCAATACAAAACCAACTTTTTCAATTTAAGGTAAAACTTACAAAGCAAAAAGTTCCTTTGGCATGGATCAAAGGTGCTGGCCCAGGACTTACAGAGGTCTAACTAACTCGTGAGACTCAAGCAACTTTCACACCCAGAAAAGGTGTTACTGTATTTAGAATGCCACCGCTTCCTGATAGCAGTAAAAAAGCAATACTGGATAATTACACTCAAAGGGCAGGTAGAAGACACCTACAGATTTTGAATTTTTATTGAAAATCTTAACAAAGAGCACTGCACAAAACCAAGAACCTAGGAGAGTGGAACTCTTTCCCTCAATATCTTTAGTTTAGCCATGAAGTTACATAAGTTCTATTCAATAATTCAGCTACAAGAAAAATAATAAATGGAATAAATACCAATGCAGCATTATATCTGGCAACTACTATAGTCAAGACATCATAAGATGCTAAACTTCATTACATGATAAAACTACCTCTCCTTTGGTTGGCAGAAGTGTGACAGGTGCACTAAGATGGGTATAAAAAGAATCACTGCACCATCCACATGGAAAAGAGCAATAAAAATACAGACTGCATTTGAATAAAACCCACTTGTGACAGATTTAAAAAAACAGAAGGAAAGGCTGCAGATTTAAGCGACAACTGTATTTAAGTGAAAATAAATATGCTGAAACAAAGATTATTTTAGACATACTTTCAATATATATGCTGTAACTCACTTCTGTATTAGTTTGGCAAAGGTCACACAATGTATTTTAAGAAAAAAATCATCACCCTAACAGGAAGCAACTTCTGGCTTTTTGGAAGGACGAGAATGGCAGGGGTTTTTAGAAAGTATAATAATGCAAACACTGTCTGAAAAATATGATATATGTCATTCTTAGAATATAAAAATATCCAACTTATGCCAGTTAAACTGCATCACCCTGTTACTTCAGTAGCATTCTTAAGTTATTTTACAAGAAAGCCATTCAAATCAGAATAATGTAACATTCAGCAAACTGCCTTTAAATGAACTTAGCACCAAACAACATTTTCTCTCTAATTCTGGCAAAAAAGTTTGTAGGCAGGTACAAAAATTGTTTACTATGATCAGCTGAATTTCTGCTCTTTTTTCTCTACCCTACCTGCAATGACCTGAATCTCATCAAAACTCTACTTCTGCACATTTACTGTGATGTAGGCACACTTACCACTTAATAAAACTTAAACTATTACTTCTCTTCTTTGTGTTCCCACATAGTCTGTGTCATACACGACTTCTGTATCAGAAGTAGTACCATAACTGTATTCCCATTACACCGAAGGATGTAAGATACTAAAAAATTACTTACGAGAACAGATCAAACCATTGCTGTTTTGTGACAGACTCCTGACGAAGAAGTTTCAGAACAATAGGGCGCATGAAATCCCATTTGTCTTCAAACTGAAGTGAACCTTTATTCTAAAAGGAACAAAAAAAAATATTGTAAATAAAACAGTTTCTTATTTAAAGTTATCTTTAAGGATTGTAGTGTCTATGGTTAACATAAAAATATCTTCTCAGAAGTATCTTCATAAGCTAGTATTTGAGCTACAGCACAACAGCTGACCAACATTTTCACAGTATTATTTTAAGGAACACAGCAATTACTTGTTTCTCAGAGAAGCAGATTTCCAACTTCTTCCTTTATTCACTGCATTAGCTACAATGCAACAAGTGTTTTGAATCAGGAATAGTACCTTTGGATGCTGCCATGTACCTTTCTTTTCCACTGTGCATTTGGCATCAGCAGCAAAGAGGGAGGAAGGAAGCCGAGTAACACAGGAGCTGTTGTATTAGACTCCCTTCCTGTGGTTTAACTGGTCATAGGCAGCTTAACAGCCAAGACTACAGTCGATGCAGATCATGATTTACACTGTGCTGAAAAACCTAGTCCAAGGTGAACTTTTCCCAAACTTAGTTACAAATTAAGAGAAAAGCTACAGAAACGAAGTGCTGCCATATCATTCTGATTACTGTGAAAAAGTAGACAGGCCACTTTCCAATACTAAAAAAAGCCAAACTTTAAAACAATAGCTCTATTGCATATGTAGTGATCCTACTTGCTTACAGCTCCAGATTTTAAAAAGAAAAACCTGCAGTTAAAAAAAAAGATTGAGAGTTCTGTGCCAGAAAGACTACTATTTATCTGTAGCATTATGTTCCAATGCACTGTCTACTTTTGAACAGATCATTGTCTCAGCTAGTAATACTACGTTTGACACAATTCACTTCAAATACAGCAAATAATACAACTTTAACTACTTGAAATTCTGACAAGTGCACTGTTCTACCACTAACATCTCTTCAGATGGAACAGGCACAAGCAGCACACCAGGTTCTCTCAACCATGTCCTGATTAATTTTTACATGGAAATTTACAATTAAATCTGTAATTTAGCATTCATAATAAGCACAGTTTGGAAACTATCTCCCCTGCTGCTCTTAAGTGCAGAGATGTCTCACCTTCAAGTTACAAGGATGCAACAGGCATCACAGTGGCTATTTCTACAGCAACAGCACCTGGAAGCCCCACAGCATTATCAAACCATTGCAGTAGGTACTGAACATAGGTTTCACAGAAGTAGCCCATTTGATAAAGTTTATAATTCTTTCAACATTAAAAAAAAAATAATAGAAAAAGAAATTGTTTTCCAATTCAGAGAGACAGTTTTGCCTGTTCTCTTCCACTGTAAAATAAATAATAATAATAATAAAAAAATTCTCTGAATGCACCATCTTTGAAAATCATCAACTACATGCTTCCCCCACATTTTTTACAATTGTTCCCTAAACTCTGATGGGATGCTGTAATCTTCCCTCTTCCTGTGAAAATTACTAGTTTCTATTTGCAGATATTTCTGTTCCTGGTCCTTCTTTTTCAGGATAATGAACTTGAAAGATCAGCTACTGAACAATTAGAAGTTCCAGAGAAGGCATTATAAAACAAGTAAAACCAACTTCCTAAAAAGTTTTCCTGTGGAGTGAAACTTCAAAACAAATCACATAAGTTTTCTAGAGAGGTAAAAAGACTGTTTGGCAATTTTGGAGAAGTGCAATACAGCCCTTCGCTGAAAACAGATTAAGATAAAAACTGAATGGTCCATCTTTGTTAGTAACACTGTAAAACATGAAAACGTGGCTGTGGTGAGTGTGGGTGGGTGGTGGAATCACAATCACTAGTGTTTACATTATTTAGTTTGTGATTACCTACTTCATCCTAAGAAGCACACATAAAACTCCATTGCATACATAGGAGTAAACCCTTTTTTTCCCCCCCTTCCTCCTTTATTCCTAAATTAAGCAGAAGAGGAAATAAAATTAATAGATTAAAACTAAACTATTCTTTACATTCAATAAACAATCCAACATCTTCTAGACAGAGTCAAGCTTTCATAACCTTACACTTTTGTACTGAAATTACAAGAAGGGTGCTTAACACCACCTACTGTGTGTCATTCACATTCATTAATTCCACCCCTATTAGTGCACAAGAAAAACACATTCTATAGTAGAAAAGGAGGTCAAACAGTGGTAATTCTTAGTTGTTACCAAAGTCACACATACACCAGTGACCCAGACAACGTGAGGAACCCATTTCCCTCTTTTAGCCACTCACAAACCTAGGCAATCTCATAGCAGTATTTCCCGGGTAACTTTTCTTCCACAGCTTGTTGCCTCAAACCAGAGATCCCAAGAAAAAATAAGCAGGAAGGCAGTCACGCCTTTGATGAAATAAAATTACTCCATTTACCAATTCTTCTCTGAAAAGAGGGATTACAACTGATAGCCATAACCTGGCTAAGTAACCATTTCAGGAGTTTAAAATTTAATGCTTTGAAAAATAACTCCACTTGTGAAATATTTTATGTTTCAAAAGTCACTTCACTAAACTTCTTCATAGAGATTTAAAGTTCCATTTTAACACTAAACTCTACTTGAAACATATACTACTTCACACACCATATTGAAATATATGCTACAATTTTACTCATCAAACTTACTTTTTCCTCTTCTTCACTTCTATGCATAAGCACCTAAACACAGTTATTTTGGGATATCAGGTAAAAAACATGTTGCTGGATATTATGTAGAATTAGTATAATGATGCAAGTGGAACTGTTCCACTAACCATTTCTCCCCGATTTGGGTATTATCATATAACACAGAATTCCTCTCCTTAACTGCAAGCAAGTTTAAGAGAAGTGCAGCAGAAGCAGGCACAGAATATGGTGTAAGATCCTAAATAAACATGGAATATAATGAGGCAAGGCAATATAACAAGACCTCCATGCTATTGTCTCGCTGAACCTTGAAATGTCTATTCTGACATTCAGCTCTCTTTACTGTGTACTCTGTATGTCAAGCCACATATGACTTCAGCCCTGATCTCCGTCAGATGTACTGTAAAAAAGTAAAATCCTCTACATCTTATCCACACATGAATAACACCTTCACCCTTACTACTTCACTGTTTTCAGACACTAGATACATTAAGGCTAGTTCACAGAAGGATGAAGTATGAAGTACAAGGTCCTAGACAGAAATAAGCATGAAAATTCACCATCTGATTAATCTCTGCTACCAGCAGCTCTAAAAAAATATCAGTGTAATGACTGTAGCAAAGTTCCTACACAAAGCAGAAAAGTAGCCACAGGGAAAGCTTCGCTATGTAACTAACTAGTGTGCAGCATTTCCTAGCTTCTTCAGGATATCCTAATTGGAACTAACAAAGAAACAGACAAACTTAAAATACAGATCTAGAAATATGCACTTTAACTTGAACAATTAAAAAACTTCAGATACGTTCCCAGTTGTCAGTGACACAGGTGTGAGACAAAAAAAATAAACCAACCAGTTGAAATCAATGTAACGGTAAATAATGGTTTTCATTTCACTTAAGCCTACAAGAAAACTGCTGTTTCCTTTGCTTCTTCTTTCTTAACACCAAGCTCAAGCTGCAATTCATCTCTCAAGGATGGACTCTTGCATTTGCCAGCAGCTCCAGTAAAGCCCTACAGAAGTGTCAAGATCAGCTGGTAGGGATACAGCTACAGGTTTTCTTTGTGCTGCAAAAAGCTGAGGTGCTTTCCAGAAACTGCAGTAAAACTTGGTTTAGACTATCTCGTTACCGTAAAGGGAAGAAGTTACAGGTTCCACCACACCCCCTGAAACAAAGCATCCCACTTCAAAAGTGCCAGAGCCACATGTAAGTTGAGAATAAAAATTCTACAGAACTTAGGTAGCAATGGCTCAGTCATCAACAGGAAAGCCACAGCCTCAACGTGGGCCAGCAGCTCTGCTACAGGTAGGGTACCACACTAGCTCACCATGCAATGGCTATCGCCAAGTACTTCAGTATTTTCACCACATTACCATCTGTTGTATCTCACCAGGATTCAATATGTGATGGTCGTTCTAATTTTGTGTTCAAAGAATGGTCTCTGAAAGTACGCCTCTGACTAGAAAAATAACTTACAATTAGGAAAACAATGCACTAGTGGAGTTTAAATGATGCCCTTTTAAATTACAACAGCCAGTCAGATTTGGATTCAGCTAGTATCTGTTACTAGAATAAGAAAAGACTATTTCACTTCATTTTCTCAAATATAAGAAAGTAGAAAGTCAAAGGAGGCTGGGGGGAAAACAGAGAAAACTCTTAGTCCCTCTTTATCCTAGCAAAACCAAGACCTGTCTAAACCCAACTTAGATTTGATTATGCACACTTACTTGGAGAAGATACGGAAAAACCTTACCAATTATAACACCGCTCCTTTTTTACCCAGGGATTTTTACTGTACTGAGACATTGCTGGTTTTCCCTAAAGCAGAAGTACATTTCACAGCTTCAAACAGCATGAGGCACTGCCAATCAACACTAACCTGGAATCAACAGTTTGCTTCTCTGACAGCACTCTGATGAGCAGAATTGGGGAACAAAGGCCCATAT
>JAVJGJ010000014.1:17553449-17565062 GCA_035590215.1 Microhierax caerulescens | reverse complement strand
CGGCTGGGCAGCGCGGGGCTCGGCCGGGCTCCCCGTCCCCGCCGGGCAGGTGGCAGCGCTGGCGGCAGCGAGCCTTGAGGGGTGGCCGCCACCCGGCCGAGTCACCTCCCCGCGCCCGAAGCCCGGCGATGGCCGGTCTCCCTGGCAGGGCTCACGCGGTTGCTGCGTGGTAGAAATGCCATGGTTTAGGTACCTTTTAGGACGGATTGGGAAACTCTCAGGTTTTGCTCAGACAAAGCAACTCTACTTCTGTATTGGAACATCTGGCCTTCCTCTAAAACCTGGCCCGAAGACAATTCCAGCGGACGTTGCTGACGGGTCAGGAAGCTTGCGGGTGGATGCCACCCATCCCACCGCTGCTGCACCAAACGGGGACCGCCGTCACCCTGGGGCGCGGGGCGAAATAGGGGGCAGAGCCCCTGAGAGTATTCGAAAAGCTGTAAATAAAATTACTCCCCAAATCTGCCCACTGTGGAAGTTCTGATGATGCTGCCTGCAGCCTTGTTATCTCAGCGCGTTGAGGTAGCCATGTTAAGGCCCTCTCTCAACTGAGAAGTAAAAAGAAGGTACCGAGTAACTTATTATTTTGACCAAATTTGCAGCTTCTGAATGCTTTAATTAGTCTACAGTCTTTTCTTTGCTCTTATTATATATCGTGTGTTCCATACTATAAATATTTAAGTGTACGGTATTCATTGCACATAGAACACATGCAGTTATACAGTTGTATCATATATGAATACAATATATATATTAATATGTATCACATATGAATAACTATATATATATATCATTATTCAATATAGATCTAATTGTATTACGTACTGCCTGTTGCATATATATTCTACAGCACTGCTGAAGTTACGAGGCCTCCAGCAGGGTCAGTAAAATGTGTGCGGTGTGTATTTGTGCACCAGCCACTGCGTGTCACAGTCTGCGTTATAGGTATGTAAGTACCAGAGAAGCTGAGATACAGGCAAATATTCTATAGACTGTGATATGGAGGCAGTAATTTCTGGGAGACACTGCTCCATGAACTGATTTATCCTCTCTCCCCTGAACCCTTTTATAATGTGATTATTTCCAATTATTTGAGGGGGTTTTGTTCTTTTTCAGTTTCTGTTGCATCTATTGATTTTTTTAATATATGCTTCCTATTAATGCTACAAATCAGTGATGTTTGTAAACTGCTTTTGAGAAATAGTTTAGACATCATTCAGCCAGAAAACAGATTAATAGTAGAGGACATAATCTCAGTTCCCTTTGTTGCAAAGCTTGGAGTACAAAGCCACAATGCAAATCAATAGAATGTTATAATTGCAAATTTTGCTTAGCCAGCATTTAAGCGAAATGAAGTTGGGCTGTGTTTTAAAATGCTGCTTTGAAATTATGGATTTCTTTGTATTTCTCTACTTTTCATGCAACCCTACCTCCCAAATGTTGCCACAAAAATGTATGAGTAGACAGGACAACAGCAGTATCTGAGCACCTTCCATGATCTTGTCTGATCTAGTATCCCCAGGTCCCCAGCAGCCTTTGCTGTAACATTTTTGCAGTTGGCCCGGAAGGGTCGGCAATGGCAGTGCTGACTATGAGGGCTCTTGCATCCTGCCCAAATGTGCTCTTGTGCAGAACTTACGAGTAGTGCTGGCCAAGGAATAAAGGGAACTTGAAGACCAGAGAAGTAGTGAGATAAATAAACAGTGGTACTTACTACTGATATTAAAATTAATGTGCATCTCATTTTGCATGGCTTAAGTAATAGCCGTAATTTTTTTTCTGAAGATCTGTGTATTAATTTTCTGGGAAGTGAAGACATCCATGAGCCTCAAGGTTTTGCAGTATTTTAGTACCACTTCAGGGCGCTTTGACAGTACACAGTGCTACATAATCTTGTTTTATTTGGTTTAATTCTATTGTAAATAGATTATTACTAAATTCTGATGGTAATGAAGATATTAATTATTGATGAGTATATGGTACTACGTTGGCCTACAGTTTAAAATTTTTTGCATGGATTGTGAAAAACAGTGTGAATTAGATTTAATCCCAAAATTGTCCATGGGTTCAAAGTGATTTGCAAGCAACAGCTCATTAAGATTTGGATGATCAGTGAAATTAGTACTGTGCATAATATCCTAGATGTCTCAGGGTGAATTGATTCCTGGTACAAACCTGTTTGCTTTGAATGAGCTGCATCCAGGAGAAATATACACTGCTGTGTTCTCTTCTAATGCCCTGAAACACGTGGTACAAATAAGATGTACATAGTTTCTTCTAATCTTCCCACAGTCCATGATGGGGAAAAAAGCATTTGATTGTTGAATAGTTAGTTTTAGACTTCTCTCCAATCAAACTAGATATATTCAGTGGGGATACTAAAACTTGTGTTTTTCCCTTCAGTGGGAAAGCCTCGTTTATGACTGCCGCAGACAGTCACGGTGACCCTATGCACAAACCATGCCACGAGTGCCTGAAGACAATCCTTTTAAAAGGGCAAGGACACATGGTCATCTACCTGTAGCTGAAAAAAGAAGCACCATCAGTGACCAAACTTTTCACATGAAACAACTTCTTCTATGTTTGTTTCTCTTTCAAAAAGAAAGCAGATACTTATTTCTGGTGTTTACTATCTGGGCTTCACATCACCCTATTGGTTAATAACAATAACATTCTGGAGAAATTGCCTGTGTGGTGGAGTAAAGATTATTGTTGCTTTCACTTACAGTTGTTTAAGAATTTGGTATCTTAGCATCACCAGAACCACCTATCCTGTGCATCTCAGGATGACCTGTTTGTTCTTACGCCAACATTGTCCTTTAGCTTAAATAACTTCTCTCTCCCTGGTGTTTACTCCTCTCTAGTGTATTTTTAGACAACAGCACTATTCCCGTGCAGTTTCCTTGCTGGAAAACTTTGCACTTTTTGCCCTGAGTTACATTGAGGGTGATGTGGAGTGGTGCAGAGCGACTGTTTGCAGACAAAACCTGCAGGAGAATTTTTGCTGAAGCCAAATTCCTCCTGGGACACAGAGAAGCACGTGGCATGCGTTAGGCAAAATGTAGCTGTTCCATGCTGAGGCACAGAGTTGCAGAGAACCACTGCTGGGAATTACATCTGATCTAAGTTTTTTTCTCTCCTAGCCTTTTTTGGACAGCTAGAAATGTACCGTTCCATTCACGCTGTGTGCTTGAGGAGTCATAGTAGGTCTGTGAAGCTTGGTAGAGTGGAAGAGGATACAACATGAAAAATTGCAATTCTGTGTTCTGCTTTTCTGATACTTGTTCACATGCACAGCTCTTTTTCAGTGCTCAGTAAGCTTTGTCTCTTTTGTTTTAGAAGTTTCTCTGAGAATCAGACTGTTTTCCACAGAGAACTGGGCAGAGAAAAATCCCAATAAAATGAACAGTGTTACTGTGAAGTTCAATGGTCTGGCTGACTGGAGTTGAGACTTAAGTCTTTGAAACATATGTCCCAGCATAGCTTTCTCTATTAATGCACAGAACACTGGCTATATGTCAGGGAAATGAGAAAAATGATCTGCACAGAGGATGCTTTTTCCCCTGGTAAAGCGGTAATTATTTTAAAAGAGCAAATTAATATAAATTATGACTAAATAGCTAAACTATTTGCTTGGCATTGAAAACCTTAACCAAAATGGACAATTCTCAAAAGTGCTGCAGAGCAGTGCCAGCCCTGCAAGGTTTTTATTACTAAGATTATGACTGAAATATTTTCCACAATTGCTCCCCTCAGTTTTAGTACCGTAATACTTAGCAACTACCACTAACATTTTAAACTATTGCCCTGCTCACTGTGAGACGTTGGTGCCAAATACAGCTTCTGGCAGTCCCTTCTTGCAAGGGAGCCAGTCAGGGAGAAGGTGAAAGCAGAAGAAGCTTACAACGTAGTTGTAGTGCCCATGTAGAGTTATACCCAACTGTCTGTCTCCTGAAGCTGTCCCACAGAATCAACTGATCCTCAGGGAGCTGCTGGAGTTGGGGAGTCAATGGCCTGTCTCTGTGCTGACTCTGGGGGTCCTTCGTGCTTCCCTTCATCCTGCAAGTCCCGGAACAGTGATGGGAATTACTGTAGGGTCTTAAGGGCTCTGGCACTGGTTAGTCTCATTGCTCCCCTGGGGCTGTGCAGGGATGGAAGAAATTATCTGTGTCTTCCTTCCCACCCTTAACTTGTTCATTCATTTCCCTGATGACTGAGCTTATTGCTACAGGAGGCTCATTTTGTCCCTCCACAATTTCCTTGGAGCTGGAGAAATCAGTTTGCACACAAGCAGATTTGAAGCCACAGCAATGAGGAATCACGGTAATTAAACGATAGCTGAAGCTTCAGCTCGTTGGCCTAGGCATTCATTCCGTTTACATAGCATTCCTTTTTGTTGCTTCTACTCTTCCCTTTCTGTAGAAACTTCTTAGCTGCAAGGTGGGCCTTTAGCAGCTGGTGAGGTTCTCGGTGTTGTACTAGTATGCGCTGCCCTTGTAGCCTGTGAGACTGCTGAAGGTTGGTGCCAGCTGGGTTCTGGCGCTGCCGCCACGCAGTAGTAGTCTCTCAGCAGATTACACACAGAGTGTCCATCCCCGTGTAGCTCAGTCCTAGCCTAAAGCGTGACTTTCTCTGAGAAATGAGTGAATGGAATACTGTGAAACACAGTGATGCATTCTAGCAGCTCGGGAATGGGATTTTTGGATTCCTCAGTTGGAGTTTAAGTGAAGGTTTACCTACCTCTATATAAAGAGCCTGCTACTCCCTGTTCCCATCTGGCCTCTGTGGGTGGTGGGCAGTCGTGGGAGGAGGGGCCATGCAAGTGCTGTGGTGGTGTTTGCTGCTGAACAGCTGTCCTCTGTCTCCCCAGGGGCAAAAAGCTCACACTGTGTATAGATCTGGGGGGATTTGTGCTATCAGGTTCTGTTCCTGGACACGCTTTGGCCATGTGTTTGCTTTTCCACAACAATTGCTCTGTGGAGTCCTGTGCCTGTAGAGCCAGCTTTTCCACGTTAAAAGTGCTGCTTAGCAAAATGATTTGGGGTTTGCAAAACCAACTTAAGTGCTCTTCACACGTATGCTACACTCCCACTTATTAAGTATTAAGCAAGGCAAGTTGTCTTCAGGAACCTGTACAACTTCATAGTCTCTATATTATGCCCAACTGGCACATCTTCAATCGCATTACTTTCATTGGATTTGCACATTCATTGAAATGCAATAAACAATTCTGCTGTGCTCAAAAGCAAAACTCAGCTTTTCCACAGCTGTGTTGGCCTCACAGAAGAGGAAATGTTGCTGAGTAAAATGACAGCATATATAGGTAGTTGATCTTCAGAGGAGAGCCTCATGGAACACAGCACTGAACCTAGACGTGGAATTACTACTAGAAATGAGCTGGGAAGTAAGTATACATGCATTCATGAGAAACAGTAATTCTTTTTCTCTGAGGATCAGGCAGGTTGCATTCTTCTAGTTTGAAATACATTCAATGATAGCATTATTATCCTTAAGAAACCTAGGCATTGTAGGTGCTACTGCATACAGTTAAGTAGTAGAGCAAAGGTTCTTTACACAAATGCTTGGACCTGTTTTTATTTTTTAGAAGCAGTTTATTTTGTTGTGCAGTCCTATCCATTAGACTTTTTAGAGATATTTATATTTTACAGATTCCTCTCTTAGAATTTTAATTTCATTCATTTATTTCAAAGATTATCTTTGGACTATAAGAAATGAGCGATGCAAATTGCTGTTGACAACTGTGTTTTGGTATTTAATGATTTTGTAAACAGTTCAGCGTGCTCGTGGTATGATTCCATGCCCATGCAGAGAACAGATCTGCAGCCCTCCTTTTTTCTCTTCAAGGCTGAATAAAGGCTGCTGGGATTGCTGTGCCAGCTCCAGGCAAAAGGCAAGGGTGGAGACTTGGAGCAGCTGATGTCATGTGCTGGGGTCTACAGCTGGGGGAAAAGCACTTTCCCTGGATGTTAATTATGTAAAAAGAGAGCAATGAAGCGTGTGTTCTGTAAGGGAGATGAAACACTGAGATGGAATACCTGTGAGCACAGTGCATCTGCCTGTCTTTGTTAGGCAACTTGAGTACCAGTAACAGTTTGGCCATGGCAGAAGATATCTCAGCACAGAGCAAACGGTTTATTATTTCAACAGGTTTTTCCTTTTCCTAATAGGGATTTACCAAATAGAAGTTTATTTAATCTATTTAATTTAATAAAAAAATTAATTTGAAAATCTGTGGTGTTTTCTTAATAAATAATTTCTAATTATTAATTTGGCTGCCAAATGCAATTTCTCTAATTTCTGTAATCACTGGAAACTTCATTCTGGTATCAATATTTTCCCTTCACTGGGGAAGAAAACATATACATGCACTGAACTACAATCCATTGTACAGCCTATTCAAGCTGTTACTTATATACTGTACTGCAAAGCATCTGAAAACAAAATTGTGTATTTCTGCAAATCATCTGTTTATCAGACATTTCTATTAACTTCAAGTGTGTAGTGAGAAGGTACAGTAGTGGTTTAATACATCATCAAGATAGACAGTGTTTGGATGTACATGTTAGTCTACATTTTTCAAAATTACAAATAAGACAACTATGTGCGCACTACTTTAAAATGCAGTGAATTTCTCCTAGCTGCATTGGCAATACCAGTTTCTTACGCAGTTGAATCTCGTTAAAAGATCTGTTCCCAGTGCACTAAATGTGACACTACAACATTGACAGCAGAGATCATTAAGGCTCTGTTCTGATGATTGTTTATTTCTCTGTGCACACCTCCCCTCCACTCCACTCTTCTCCCAGTCCCTTCCCCCCCTAACATACCCGATTTTTTTCATACAGAATGAAAAGCTCATTGGCTGGCCCCAGAGTATTCAGGAAGAAAAGTTTAAGGTAAGAGATTTTAACCTGAAAGTAATGAAATGTGTAATGAAATGTAAATTCATAGTAATAGCAATACCTGGTATTTATAAAGCTGTTTTAATATTTTAATTTTTTTTTTTTTGGCAGAAGAAACATGTATGGCAGAAGAAACCAGTATCCACATCCCATGGTGCTAAGCACACTACAATCGGTAGCACACAGAGAAGAGTCCAGACTGAAGATCATACAGTCATACTGGGTCTCAGCAGTCTTTGTGAATTCAAGGAAGAACAATCATCTCTATTTTTGAGATACAGAAGGTGAGGCACAGCAAACGTATATTCCTTGCTCAGATACACATAGTGAACCAGTGGTAGACTTTGGGTCTTTTGACTCCCCAACCATCGATTTATTCATTGGCCTCTTAAAAAACTATTCTGTCCTCTTAAACAACTAAGAGATCTTCTGAGATACACAACATGGGCCTAGTATCATAGGGGAATCAGTGTCAAATGCACACAACCCAGTTATGCACAACCTTTTGGCATCTGTAGTGATGTTTACTTTGTAAAGAGGCCTAAAATGCCCTCAAATCAAAATTCGGTGTAAACAGACTAATACATGCAGTTTAATAATCAGGTTCACAGCAATTACTTTGGGGCATGCTGAGACTAGAATTAACTGTTTTAACTGCTAAATGAATTAAGGCTGATTCCTGTTTTTATTAAGGCCTCTGTATCCTTCTATTACAGTGTAACTGTGCCTCAGTGCAAGTGAGACTCAAGCTATCGAAGAAATTAACCTTTCAGTTCCCTTTGAAGTCAATAATTTTAGTGGCCCTAAATGAATAAAATAGTTGGAACCAAACAACCTGTCTCTATACTATGGAATATTTACAAAAGGATTGTGAAAGGACCTAGAATTAATCCGAAGGAAAACTAATTAAATGTTTGTTGATGAAAAAAGTTAGATTAGATAGACTTGTTGCCTGGTCTTGAAAATGGAGAATGGTAACACAATAACACACCTTTATATGAAGATAACTGGCTTGATGTTCAGTGGTTATGAGTATGCCTGGATAAATTTGTAGGTGCTTATCAGCTCTGGAGATCAAGTCAACTTGTTATACCACTACAATAAAATAGAAATAGACCTATTTGGTATTTAAGTGCTAGACATATAGGGCATGTTTTGCATAAAGCTAGTGTGTTTTTATATTCAGAGGAGTAGGAAGATGACCTCAAGCTCAGTAAAATGCTTCATGATCACAGATTTCTTCTATTATTATTATTATTATTATTAAAAGCTATTATGTGTTACTTTCTTAGAATAGGGGTTCTCCAACTTTGCTCTCTGTAGCCAAGCATTATTTAAGAAATTCTCTCCTCTTCAAACACTCTATTCATAACAGTTTTGGTTTTAAAATCTTCATTTTTTAGACAATGGTTCAACATTTGCTGGCTGAGAATAAAACAATCCTTGATCTATTAAAATTTAAGGCCTGGGTCCCCATGGCTTGCAGTATTTTTAAACTTACTTTTACATCTATTTAGAAGTAGATTATTTTTTAAAGCTAATATGGAATTTGTTTGTGTAAATCAACATAATTCCCTAGGCATCACTGTGGCTATGATAATTACCCAGCTGAGGACCTAGCCACTGAAATGTAACTTCAGTGGTTGGGAAACATGTTTTGTATACAAGTCAAATAACAGCTGGATCATATGTGATGTTACATTTAGTTTCATTGGCAATTCAGAAAATATTGAATAATAAATTTCATTGCTTCTATTCCCCATTTTCATATACAAATAAATCATCTTTTCTAAAACATTCTTTTTCTTAGTAAGGCTTGTATTTATAGTCATATCAAAAGTGTTTGCTATGGGAGCAATCTTTCAGCTTCCTTTCTTTAGAGTTACCTTTATTATGAAATTGTACAGCGCTCTAAACTTTAATGGTCATTAGCAACCCTGCACTTGAGTAAAGAATCACATTTAAAAAGTATAAGGTATAATATTGTCTTGTCCAAAACTAAGGCAGGATGAACAAAAGCAATGAGCTCATCTGATCCTCACCTAGCAAGCCTTAATTTTAAACAGTATTCAATATACAAAGCTCAAGTGAGGATGTTGACATGATGATTATTGCGCTTTCTCAGTGTCTTGCTATAGGATTAGTTCCTTTAGCAATATATACTTTCTTTTCCTGAAGACCACACAAAGTTATTGTACTCTGAAAAGAAAGAAAGCACTTTTATGTTTTATGAAGTTATGACATAGACAGAAGGATACAAAACCAAATTACCATTCTATGATTCAGCTATGTCATGATCTAATATTGTTTCAAAATTATTATTTTGTTATTTAGGTTGGCATCATCTTCTGAACACCTGATGTGCTCTTTGGCATGCTACAAATTCAGCAGATGCACTGTCTTCTAGGCTTTACAGCTTCTTCTGATGAATGTACAACATTTGGAACAAAGCCACTCTTGACACCTTCCCATCCATCTTGTATTGAGATTTCTCCTTTTTTTACAAGTTCATAGATGTCTCGTGTAAGAATTGTAAAGGACTCTTCAACATTTGTGGCATCTTTTGCTGAAGTTTCTATATATTTCATACCACAGTCAGATGACAGTTTTTCAGCTTCTTCTCTTGTAACCTCACGCTGTGACACTAAGTCACATTTATGTCCTACTAACAGGAACACAATCTGAAAGGGCTGCACGTGCATTTTTGCTTCTTCTAGCCAGTCTTTCACATGTTCAAAAGATCGTCGATTTGTGATGTCGAACACTAGTAAGCCACCCACAGAATTGCGATAATAAGAGCGTGTTATTGATCTGCAAAGGAAAAAAAGGAAAATTAAAATACATTTTCACTTTATTCATAAATAGATTACTTTTCCATGTGGCAATGTGTTTTTATCTACTATAAGTTTTATGAAAAGTCTTTGCTTTTTTAAAACTAATTGGAATTTATTACTTTACCTCCTACACATAAAAATGTTCCTTTTTCATTTTTTTCTTACATTCAGAAATCACTTTCTAAACATTCTTGAAGCTAACATTTCTAGTGTGAACTTTGAATGCTGAGTTATTCAGCAAAGCACTCGTTATTAGTAAACTGTGGCACATGTTCACAGAATAAAAACCCATATATTTATTTGTCAAATACTTGTTGGTGTTAAAGTCGTTCAGTTTTATACAAACATGCACGTTGCTTTTTTCCAATCTTTTACTTCAAACTGAAATATGTAGGCAGATGTCAAGAAACTTGGAGCATAAGCTTACCAATGTACAAGCGTACACTTTTGTATTCCTTGCAGAAAAATTATTTGATGGAAAAGTTTGTACAGATAATCATAATTCATTCTGTTTGCAGAAGTCAAAAGGTAACAGACTAAGAAAGGATATTCCCTAAACAAAACTGTCCAAAAATAACTGAGCTGGGCAAACACACACCTGTTACAGCATTGGTAAGGAACACTCCTACCTCCAGCGTCTCTCTTACACAGAGGTTCAAAAGCTCTTTATAATTGCATTTACTCATTTTTGCCATGAGACTTCCGGGACTGGCAACAGGTATTTTCTGCTTTTGAGCCTCTACATTCCAGAGCATACACTGGAAGGAATTTTGGAAGGAGGAAATCCTTCTTCTGGTTGAAAAAAAATTTTTAGTATGCTCTAGAAGAAGAAAACATGTTTGTTAGAATAGACAGAGAGAAAGATATAGGGACTAAAAAATTATTTTAAATCTCTAATCGTGAGCAACAGAGGAGGATGGAGAAGGTGAGAAGAGGCATTTTAAATGAAGTGACAGCCTACCAAGGAGTGGATGCAAGCACTCCTTACTAGGAAAAATTCATAGCTAGCATATATACAGGTATTCTTGAACTGAAATGAGATGCACAATCTCTATTAGCAGTCATATGAAATTATCATTTACCCACAAATTAATTCCATTTATCTTAGGATTATGAAGAGGATGCAGCCTGAAAACTTTTGGAGGCAGGATGAATGGTACACAGTAATATATCCTTCCATAAGAGTAGCTCCCTCTGATTTTCAGTTCATTGCGTTTCATGGTGGTTTATAACAATGTGAACATAGAGGTATAATTAGCAGGAACAGTCATATTATGGATAGGTAAGTGCGCAGCTAGATAAGGCTTAGGTGTTTTGGCATATCTAAATTAATTTAGCCACAGAAAATGGCATTCAAAGTGGTTTTATTTAGATAACAGGAAGGGATTGTTTGTCCTAATGTTTAGAAATATCTTTTCTATGTTCCCAGCAATAGAGTCTATGAAGTGTCTTTCTGAACAGGTCGAATGTGAACACAACAGGATCTTACCCTCAGATTAATTCAAATAGCCTGGATATGAACAATGACACCTGGTTTTGCAAAATTTAAGACCATACATGAGGGGTCTCACATTTTGTGAAGTATTAAATAAAGGTATCATACAGATCAATTTCAGGTTTTCTTAAGCATTTTTTTTGCTGTAGGGCAGTTGCAAACACAAATGAGTGCATTAAAATAATTCAAATGGTTCTAGAAAGAGTGGAAATGCGTGACAAAAATAGGATTCAATCTGGAGAAGTGGAAGCTAATACAACTTATTTTCATTTACAAAAAAAAATCCTGAAAACAGTTAGGCCAAAGAAATGCATTAGCCAGGAAATAAAGTAGTTTAGTATTGAAAATGCAGTGCATCATT
>JAVJGJ010000014.1:17518290-17529818 GCA_035590215.1 Microhierax caerulescens | reverse complement strand
CCCCTCCCCCCCCACCTTCATCGCAGGGCAAGGGCAGACGCACCGTGCCTACACCGCACCACACCGTAGGAACTCGCCGCCTACTGAACCAAGCTCTCCTCAGACACTGACGTGATGAACGAAGAGCGCCAGAGAGCGCGGCTGAGGTAGGGCCGGCAGGCACTGACGTGCGCAGCCCACCCAAAGCCCGCCCTCACAGCCCCCGCCCTCACAGCCCCCGCCCTCGCAGCCCACCCGTACAGCCCCCCCTCACAGTCCCCCCTCACAGCACGCCCAAAGCCCGCCCAAAGCCCGCCCAACGGCCTCTCCCACCGCCCGCCCAGGGGCTGAGCCCGGGCAGCGCGGCCAGCCGGCCCTGTCACTCAAGCGGCGCGAGAAGCCTCCCTCCCGCAGGCAGCCGAGCGCTCCCGCCCCGCGCCGCCCCGCCCCGCCCCGTCCCGTCCCCAGCAGTTGCGCGGCCGGTGGAGGCACCATTTTAGCGCGACGGGGCGCGTATTCAGCCTCCGAGGTGGAGAACCGGGGGCTGGGTTGGGGGGCCACGGTGAGGGGTTACAAGCTGGAGTTCTGAAAACATGTAATAAAGTTCAAGTGGAACGTTTTTAAAACAAACGTTTTAACACAAAATTATAGAAAATGTCGATATTTTACCTGCAAAAGTCTCTGCCCTAAAGCATGTGTTTAACTCATTGTTTCTTAGGGAACATGCTAGACCTATGTGGGTGCGTTAGCTGTAATTAAACTTGGTAATTAGTTTCGATGACGTGTTGTGCTAGTGGTGTGATATACCAGAGATGTACCCACGTGTTTGTGACCAATGGCATTTTAAGATGGAAAAAAACCTTTGACATATTTTTTGCTGAAGCCCAAGGGATAAAAAAAAACACCTTTGGTGCTGAGGAGATTGTCAGTGGTTTTCATGAGAAGACACACACAGACACGTTTATAGTTGGATCATTTTTATTAAAGCCACTTTTTTCCAGAAATAAATCCCAATTCCTGTGATTAAGATGTATTTCCCCCACTGTCTTCTCTGCATTCTCCTGTAAGACCGCATCGTGTTTGCTGCCCTAACAGAAACACCCTAAGGAATGTTACTTAGTACAAGCAGTTGTCCATATGAGAGTATCAAACAGTTTGGAAGGCAATTACCCAGCTAGTTTTAGTTAGAAGGGTTATTTTCTGAGCGCAGGCCCCCTTTCTGGGAAGCGCTGTGTGCACAGCTCGCCTCTTGGCATTGCAGGTCCATCACCAGCTCCCTTTGAGCCAGACCTGAAGATAAAAAGTAGCTCACCTTGGCTGACACTTACCGAACATTCAGGGTTTCATACAAGTAGATGAATTTATGTCAAACATTTGTAGAGACATTTTTTTTCAATATATATAATTTTTTTGCCTGCATCCAGTAGTTACAGCTAGCCAAAGCCAGCTGGCAAGCTCAGCTACCTACTCCTATGAATTAAGTAATTTTTCTCTGTGAGCCTTCGTGGTGATCCTGAAATGTCACTAGATCAATGGTTGAGTTCACATGTATATGTATGGTCTTGGCAGTCACTAATTTTATTCCGGTCTAACTGAAATAAAAATCTGATCTTGGTAAAGTTATGATTTACAATGAAATGGGAAAAGGTCTGATGGTTCCAGGTGGGTCAAAATAAAAGTAAATACATATTTGACTATAAATCTATAAAGGTCTTTTTCTTATGTATGCATTACCCAAGACATTGTACTGTTCACAGCTTCAAGAAGTACAACGATCTTTTCACAATGCAGAAGTAAGCAGAGCTATTTGAAAAAGTTTTAACTCACCATTGCAATGTAGATAACAGGAGAACATACCTTAGCATGCTGACAGAATAGAACAACCATTGATTTGCATATATTTGTTACAGAATTAGGTGTCTTGGAAGTGGTCAGCATAATCTGAGGTGACATGACGTGACTGCTGAAGTTATGGCTGGTACCACTGTCTGGTTTGGTAGGCTAGATAATGGTGGCAAGGGGTTTAGTGGTATGAGTGAGCTGAGTGGTAGTATTTGACTAAGGGATATTGGTGGATCAAGTGGTTGTTGGGGGGGGGGGGGTGTACCTGAAAAATTTGTATGCCAAAGAGACACACAGGAAAAAAATTGTAAACAGAAGAAACAGGATGCACAACAAAAATTATGGTTTTCATAAAACAGTGACTTTGTAATAAAATCATGCAAGTGCTTCCTGTAAATCAGTCTGGCTGTTTTTCTTTCACAGAGGTAATAGCAAGTCTTTCCTTGCATGGGTTATTACATTTATCATACCCAAACAGAATGACAAAGCAATAATCGTAGTACTCTGTTACATGGTTATTCAGTCTTGGCTACCTACTCTTCATCTGTGTGTTTCCTGTGGAAAGACCTAACTTGCAGTTTCATAAGGAAAAGTTGTAAGAAAAAAAAAACAAATAGAATTCTGCAAGTCTTTGGATAAGAATAACAGATTTTATAAACTTATTGCTACATTGCACTATTATAAATGAGATAAAAATCTGAAATATAGAGAGCACTTTACCATGAAACCGCTAAGTGTTCAGATAAGAACATCTTTTATTTTGGTAAGCCCTCCACCAACAAAACTCCAAGAATATTTTCTCTGTCATGATCTTACTTTTCAACATAACATTGATTTTACTAAGACTGCATATATATTAAGACCGACAGATAAAAAGAATTCTGTGTTAGTCCTAATGGAATCATAATAGGAAAAGAAATGGCTAAAACTATCTGGTCACATTTCTCAGTGAAAATGTTTAGGAAGGCACTTCAACATGTGAAGATAAATGGCTACTTAACATTTTCCTAACCTGGCAACAAAGCTTTGCAAGTGTCTGGGAGACTAATATTTATTGGGGTGGGGTGGGGGGGTGGGTAAATTAACATTGCTTATTTTGTGTTAATTTATGAGAACAGCTAAACAATTTCCCTTTGAATGTATATTAAATTGTATGTTCAAAATGTCTTCCTGTATCTTCCCACATGGTGAAAGTTCAGCTAAAGTAATGCTATGTTAAAGGTGCAGTTTACATCATTTACTCATTAGTGGAATGTCTTTCCAAGATTAAAACAGAGAGTGGAATGCTGTTCCACAGGTCTGGTTGACACCTAACCTCTTTAACTTTTCTTCCACTTTTACAAAACATTTTCTGCTCTCTCCTCACTTGAAGAAAGTGTTTAGGAACTGTTCAGAATGAAAATACAAAGACCTGAACTCCAATGTGTGTAGAAGAACAGACATATTAAAAAAAAAATATCTTTAAATACTTGATACTGAAATAGAATGTTCTTGAGAAAAAGTAATTGTTTTTCTAAGAAGGAATTGATATGAAACTTGAGCATTTCATTTAACTAAAATTTATTCAAGCAGGAAATTTTAATGAAATGGCTTTTGTATGTATAGGAATTTTAGAAAACATAATTTAAAACTGTTTACCTCTGCATTATTTGTGTCTGTTATATATATATATATATATATGTATGTTAATTATCTGTTTTCTGTGGTATCTTTTTATTTGTAGAATACTTCTATTTAACACCATTCAAATGTCTGGTATTACTCATATTTCCTTGATACTGACAAAAACCTAAAATGAAGAAAAAATAATTTGATCTTAGTTCCACATTGAAGTTGATACACTCAGTTTCTTCTTTTTTGTGTGTAACACCTAATACACTTCTACAGAATACTTTTCCTCAAAGTGTGGTTTACAATGTCAGAAGGCATGTTTTGATTTTAATAGTAATGTCTTTCCTAAGAATAAGTAACACTTCTTTCAATATAGATACGAACAGCAAAAATAATGAAGAAACAATAGATAAGTAAGACAATTTAAGACTTCAGAAAAAAACTGGCAGAAACTATAGTTCTGAGACTTTAAATGTTAAAACTACTGAAATCACCCTGCATGATCATCTTAATAATCATTACTGTTTTCAAGTGTGGGCTCTTTAGAAAGAAAATGACATATAGGAGGGTATCCAGTGGAGGCCACCAAGATGGTCAGGGGTCTGCAGCATATGACATCCAAGGGGAAGCTGAGGGAACCTGGAGAAGAGAAGGCTAAGAGGGATCTTCTTACATTCTTCACCTTCCTGAGGGGAAGATGTGGAGAAGACAGAGTCTGACTGTTCTTGGAGGCATGCAGCAAAAGGACAAAGGTTACACAATCTGCAGCAAGGGAATTTCTGACTAGATATAAGGATTGTGTCTGGGTTTTTTTTTTTTACCATGAAGGTACTTAAACACTGGAACAGAGACCCAGAGAGTTGTGGAATCTTGTAACTTGGAGATATTCGAGCTCAACAGGACGTGGCCGTCAACAGCCTGCTCTAGCTGACCTTGTATTAATCAGGGGGTTGGGCTATGTGGCCTCCAGAGATCCCTTCCAACCAAAATTATTCTGTAATTCTATGAATATTTTTTTATAAACCCTAAGAAACATTTTGAAAGGAACGTTCAGAAATATTATGTTTAATACTTCAAAACAAGAACATGGCAAAACCAGCCAAAAATGAAAGGACTAGCTTTTCTTTGCTTCTTCTCTCAGATATTACCATTTATCTGTGCATCACAGACTGTACAGCTGCATGATATACTATCTCACAGCCAGTCTTTCACTGAAGAGGTAAAATATGCTGGTGCAAGCTCTTTCAGAAAGCCATTTTCTCATTTCCCTATCTTAATGATACCCCATTGACGCAGCCTAAGTCTGCAACACTGCAAATCTAATTGGATGAATTGCTTGTGTGTCAGGCTATGCTGTCTTCAAATTATACTAGTTGATCTAAAGAAACATTTTATTTTGCATGGAAGCCCCATTTTGATTGTGGTGGGCCATCACAATGCTGTCTTAGACCTTCTTACCTACAATTCTGTCATCAAGGTGTGAAGGAAAAGTGATAGTGCCAATAAGGTGTAAAAACAAACATGAAAAGACTGTCCCAACTCTTCTTCTAGTTTGGGAGTGGAGACACAGATCTCATCTGTCTGTAATATACTATCCTACTCTTAAGCCTGTTTTTGGGAGGACCTGATTAGTCTCTTCTCAGCCCTAGTCTGTGTATAAGTGTTAAGATTTATAGATAATTACACAATGCGAAGTCTGGCATTCACACACATGCAGGGTGTATCAATTGTGGATTCTGGCTTTCGCCATGGTGAGTTTAGTCTTGATCGTTACAACAGCATCCCATCACAGACAAGCAAGTAATCTGAATTGAATACTGCAGAAAAAAGTCTGCAGTCTCAGTTAAGAAAAATCTCAGCATGGCAAGTTTCCCGATTAAATATACACTGATTGTATTTTTCCTGTAATATAGGGCTGAGTGCAGTGTCACAGGGTATTTTGATTAAAAAATGGGATCAACATAGTAAACAGACTACTTCATTAGTGATTTTCTCTTAAAGACTAAAAGTCCTAATCTGGTTATATAATAATAGGATGGGAGCACAACTAAAATATGCTTCCCCAAGAAGAACCCAATCCTGACAAAATGGATCTGCACCAGAGCTGCTGTTGTCACCCCAACCCCTTACCTGGTACGCCTCTGCCTTTGCATTGGAACTGGAGGTCCTCTCCTTGATAGGAATCTGATTCAGAGAGCTGATTCAATTGAACATTGATTTATTTAGGAAAAAACCCCAACTCCCCAAATCCTAAGGTGTTTTCTGGTGGCTCAAGCAGCTGCGTGAGCTCCTTGCAGGATTACAGGTATACAAGAGAAGGGGTAGGACCACGTGGCCACAGGCGGAAGGCTCAGCATAGTGGCTCATCCTAGAAAAGGAAAGCCAGTGGGTCCCCTGGAAGGTATGACTCCCAACACCCCACACCAGAGCAGGGCCGGGATTCCATGCTGAAAGCACGAACTGAATGGTTGGCATCACACACACTGGATTATCAGATCCTGGGCTGATTGTGTAGGCCAGAGTAACCATTCTGTGTGCTTTGCCCAGTCTGACAGAAATGCAGCCAGGAGTTTCTCCCTGCAAAACAAATTGCAAAGGCTTCCCAAACTTCGGGCTATAATTCCTAAATAATGTGGAAAACTTTCAGATAGGGTACCC
Organism: Microhierax caerulescens; assembly: GCA_035590215.1. Classification (NCBI taxonomy): domain Eukaryota; kingdom Metazoa; phylum Chordata; class Aves; order Falconiformes; family Falconidae; genus Microhierax; species Microhierax caerulescens. The sequence continues at coordinate 17,523,728 of JAVJGJ010000014.1, read as the reverse complement.
TGGTCTGTATAGAGGAAAGTCAAGGCATTTCGCTGGGTCTTTTCGAATATTATTTTCATAGTCATCAGAGTGATCAACTAAAATAAAATGAAAACCATTCCCTTTAGTCCAAAGAGCAGGAGATGCCTGTTGAAGAGGTCTTATTGTAGGCTGTGGCTGCACAGTAAGAGGTGTTAAATGCTAGTCTGTGAAACTACCAGGAGAATACGATTCTCTTGAGAGAAAGAAATCTGTCACTGGGTTGAAGAACAGTTTCCTTCATTTCAGGGACAGACAGTCTGGGAGAAAAGACCATGCTATCAACATGTGCTAAGTAGATTTAAATTTTCATGGTCCTTGGGCTTTGTTATGTCTGCCTTTTTGATACATAGCTCATGGTTTGAAACTGTAATCTCCAGTTTTCCCCTTAACTTTTTCGATATCTCTTATGTTGGTGTCAGTGCTCTAAGACTAAAGATTTGAGGGAGCTGTGACTATGCGTGAAGCTAGTGTCTTTTGAGATTTTACTAGTTATTAGTGAAATTAGCACCAGGTTTACTTAGGCCTCAGGGGCACTACATTTGCAACAACCCCCCATTTTTTTCTGCCTGGGTACAGTTCCAAGCAGGGGTTGGCATCTCAGATGAACTGGAAGTGAGGATGGTGTGTGAGACCAGAATTACTGATGCATAAAGTGTGACCTCATATTGATTGCCCCCAAAATGCCACCCTCTGTCTTACCATTTCCATTGGCTCTGGTGATTTTCAATGACAATCAAGTACCTAAATTCCATTTTGGATCTTTTCTCATAAATAAAACTCCACATATTGACGTTCACACCCCTTCTCATTCAGTTGCTTTTGCTTAGGTAATACCTTTTTTTGACGTTGTGATGTGGAAATGCATTCTTTGTATTTCCTTCTTGGTAAAGAGAGCCGAACCACCCCTGCACCGCAAGATATGTCGCGCAGCCATAAGGCGTGTTTTTGCTCTGAGTATCTTACTGTGATGTTTCTCAGATTAATTTTTTTTCTGGCTAATTTTAGAGAACATTAGAATATATAATTTTAAAATTGTGATTTCCTTCATCTGCAAATCCTTTTATTCTATAGATACAAGATAGGAGGGAATCTTTTGGCTATCAGGGCTAATGCCTAGCTGCCAGGTAGTTATTTTCTTATTTCTGCTATTCCTATGGAAAAATCTCTTCCAGGCCCTGATGATCCTAATAGACACAGCTGTATTGCAAATATTGGTAAGGAGCTGTCTTCTCATTTTCAGCCTAAACCTAATAATATTTTGTATTGACATGTTTGTTCTTGTGCTAACATTGTCCTTTATTTAAAGAAGTTTCTTTTTCTCGGGTGCATTTTTGACAGTGGTTCTATCCTGTCTCAGTGTCCTTTGCTAGACTAGCAAGCCAAACTCTTGTGGTCTTGTGTAGATACTTTTGCATTTTTCTGCACATTTTTCTTGAACGTGAGTAACCAGCACATACACCATATTTCAGAAAAAGTTTGCCCAGGACTTTGTATAGTCTAACACATCCCTTTCTTGTGTCCAGCTGATGCATCCTTGGACTACATTTTGTCTTTGTGCAGCTATTAGGCCTTTTCATCTCATGGCCATCCTGGGAACAGCAGGTATTTCTTTGCCTTGGTTCCTAATAATTTCAAATGATCAGCTTATGCTACAAATATTTGTTACTAGTTTCCCAATAAATGGCATTATGTTCTGTAGTGATAAATTTAATCTCATTTCCAAGGCTGCACAGTTCTTCCAAATAGTTTTCAAACATTTTTGACTGGCTTCTAATTGGGAAAAATAAGAAGAAAATAATGCAGCAGCAGATTAAAACTATCTCACATATTGTTTTATTGTTCCAGTTATTCATCTTAATTTTGCTCATTGGTTTAACCCTTGCTTCCTTCCTTTGTTTTTCTAAGAGAAAAGTGGTTATGTTGGAGAGGTGGTGTAAGATGATGAAAAAGTGGAAATGTGAAAACATGCACTTGTTGAATTAAAAAATAAATAACATTTATTTCATAATAAACCAAGAGCTTTATTGAAGAAATTCTATTTGAAAAAATCCTTGTATTAATATTTTCTCAGAAAAATCTTAATCAAGGAAAAAACATTCTATTATTCTAAGAATGTATTACATTAAACAAAAGAAATTTCTTTAGAGACAGTAATTCTTGTATGTAGCATGGATAAAGTAATAGAAAAAACACAAACCACTGTGGAGGAAATCATAATCTGACCATGAAGGACCTCTAGTGGCATAAATACTTCCAATTAAAAAAACCCTAAAATGATGCTTGCTCATAATTTTACAAGGAATCACTTCTCCAGTTTCAGATTTAAGCCCAATTTATGTGATATATTTTGCCTTTCCTTTTGTTGACAAGGTAAATGCAGAAAATATTATTTTGCTCTATAGCATACAGCAAGATGTCTAGGTGTACAATGGCACTGCACTTCAAATTCCTTGAAACTTAAAGGAGAAGCTGTCAACTTAAATGTTATGTTCAGTGTTTATACTTGTTATCATTGTTACCTACTTTTATCACATACTCAGACTTACGATTTTCTTAGCAGGAGGAACAGCCTGATAGGACATTCTGAAATAAAACTGTTTAACTAAAAGGAGTTGAAAGCAGATGAGGATATGAGAGCTATGTCTATGTCCCATTTGTTATGGCTGTGCTAATTTTTTTATTTGTTCTCAGCTCAAAAGTATTTTTATTTTTTTTTTAAAGCAGCAAAAAAATCTGTGCTATTACTTTTGGGTTATTCCTCAACCATTCTTGAACATAACCAACTATATATAAGAAATATTTAGATTCTTAGTTCCTTTCAATCACATTTCAAAATAATTTGATATTTTAGATACAAATTCTGAATAGAAAGAATTCCTTTTCAAAGAATCCTACAAATGTATTGCTAAAAGTTCTTTATCAACACTTTTTCTAAATCAAAAAAGATGTATGTGCCTACTAGTCTAGAGGCCTATTAAGCATCCAAATACATCCTGCATGCAGATCAACTGCTGCCACTCTGGCATTTCTCTCATCCCGAAAAAGACACAGTAAACCATGTTACCGTGGAACGAGTTACTTTTGTAGACTACCAGGAACAGAGTTTCTGTATCTGAAAGATGCTGCACAGCCTTAGATGCACACACTGCCAAGTTTCCACCAGTGCTGGCGATAAATGCCAGTTCTGGGTGGAATGGAGAGTGTCTCCGGAGCTGGGCCGCCCAGCCGGCACACATTCCAGGCAACTGTATGGCTTCGGTGCGGCATGAGGCAAACTCAGGGGCTGACAAAAACCCAGAAACACACAGCCACAGTCACACCTGAGGTGAACCCTGAATTGTAGTAGAAGCAGAAGCCTGGAGCAGGAGTAGTTGAACACAAAGTCATGTTTAGACGTCTAGGATAGCTCTGCTGCATTCATGGCCATGTTGTCCACAAGCCATTAAAATTTCCTGAGGTAGCAAAGTTTATCATACTCTGAAATGAACTTAGTCCCCAAAGTGTGACAAAGGGCACTTTTAAAAATGGTTGTTGCTGTTGGTTTGACTTTTTTAAAAACCTTGTGGATTGGTTTTTTTTTATTATTATTAATGAAATCAAATTAAAAAGAAATCCCCGCCTGTTTAAACTCTTACTACTTTGTCATATTTTTGCAGTACACAGATAACCCCTCTGGGACTGCAATCCTTCTGCAGCTGAGCAGCTCCCACGTAAAGCCTCAGCCTGGTGGCAGTTTGCTGGAGTGGGGCTGCTGCAGCCTACCTGTAGCTAGGAATTCCAAGATCTGAGTTTAAATGGAGGCATAAAGCACTGAAGACATGATTCTCCATCTCTGGAGAATCAGCAGCAGATTGCAGATATAGGATCAATAAAATTAAAGGTGAAGATAATAGTGCCACAGCTGTGGAGCTCAGATATGATGAAATATGCAGGGTCTGATAGTTCTGCTTCTACTAAATTTACTGTTACTTTAGGTTATGGAGAATTGTGACCAGCATGACCTAGCTCATAACTATCACAACACTGAAACTAATCTTGACAGACTGATTTCTTGTGGGAGTCACAGCAAGATTTTTGCTGGATTAGGAATTCAGAACTAAAAAGTCCATAAACCATTCTGTTATACAAGTGAAGCAAAAATACATAAAATATCAATATAATATAGAAATTGGTATGTATATTATAAACATAGAAGTATATGAATGCCCTCTTAAGACATATAATTATACAGCTTTTATCTCATAGTGACCTACAGCTTTAGTGCTACATGATCACAAAGAGTGGATTCAGGGACCAATCCTCCACCGCGTAGCCAACACCTGAGCAGATAAGGCTTGGCCCTTGGGAGGTGGGAGACTAAAATTCACCTTTCTGCTGCTGAAAAGGTACTACCAGGCACACAAAGTTATGAAGGTGACCTGAAAATGGCAGAGTAATGCCTCTTAGATACTTCAAAATCAAATCCTATGAGGATGAATTTGGGTAATTGCAAAGGGAGATAAACACATCTTGAATGAGAGAACTGTGACAGAGAAAAGCTTGTCTGAAAAAAAGCATTGTGGTGTTGTGGGGAAAAAGATTAAACCGTGGTGCTCTGCAAAGCGAACAGGTGAGGGTAGAGAGCAACAGCGTCTTGTGGCAGAGAGGATGCCAGCATAGCCAGGACAGTAACATACTTGCACCAACAAAAGCAGATTACCCTTCCTGGAGGCACTTCTGGGGTTTAATTCCATCACCTGTGACACATAGAGAGCATCATTAAAAGTGTGAGCTATTAAAAAACCCACCAGGGCATGCAAAATGCCACCAGGTTCTGCAGGTGAGTTTGGCTGAGATGTGGGTGAAGACGAACAGGTCAAGGTGAACTCTCAGGCAGGGGTGTCATCAGCAAAAAGGTGGGAGCTGAAACATTAGAGGCAGAGGCGCCCAAGGCTGTGCACACGGCTGGAAGAAGTTAAAATTTAAGGGTTTAGAGTAACTTTGCTTCATGTAACTAGAAGACCCGAGCTGCCTGCACACGAGGCCGGCTGCAGTTTGGCTTCCGCAGGTCCTGGGGGTCGAAGCCTGCGGCGGGGCCGGGGCCAAGGCAGTGACCCGCAGCCAGGGCACCGGGCCGGGGCCGCTGCCCGGGGGCCCCGCAGCTCGCCTGAGCTGGACAGCAGGGACGTGAACTTCGCCTTGGCGCTCCTGGAGCCGCCCTGCGCCGCTGCTGTTCTGCGGTGCCCCCACCTGCGCCCGGCGGGAGCGGGGCCGGGGCTCGCTACGGGAGAGGAGCATCCCGGGGCAGGCAGCGGCGCTCCGTCCCCCCGCCCCAGGACCAGCCCTGCCCCTCCCGGGGGCGGCCCCTCGGCGGGCACAAAGCCGGGCTCAGCGGCTGCTGGCGGAGCCCGGTGCTTCTGTTCCGCCGCCGCTGCCGC
>JAVJGJ010000014.1:17490870-17517765 GCA_035590215.1 Microhierax caerulescens | reverse complement strand
GGGCCGTGGCCGCTGGGGCGGGCTGCCGGAGCGGGGCTGGGCGGCCGGGCTGCTGCGGCAACACAGCCGAGCGGCCCTGGCAGCCGCGCTGCGAGCGCCGGGACAGGCCCCTCAGCTAAGCGTGGAGTTAGCGTGCCATGTGTTTGATTTTGTGAAACTGTGAGTGTAACCTCGGATGTTCGCAAATGCACTTGAGTGGGTGGGTTCTTTTGGTGGTTGTTTTTTTGGGTTTGTTTGTTTGTTTGTTTTTAGGAATTCCGGCTTACTGTTTTTCTGGTTTCCTATTTTTTTTCTGTGCTTTCAGCTATTCCCTATTTTTCTGAACTTTTTATCTGTTCTGTACTCTTTTATCAATGTCGTTGTGAAGAACAGGTCGTGAGGGGCAGAAAAGATAAGAGAACTTATAGCAAAAATAGCAGAGGTGAGGTGTGGAGTCCAGAAATATCCCCTTTCCTTCCATCCTTGAATCAGTTTGGGAGAGAGACCTGTTCAAGTGTATCACTTAAAATGTAAGCACATGGAAAACTCAAGGGAAAAAAAATCTGCCAAGATGTGCAGGCACTGCATATGTCCCAAAGCTGGTACTTATAAAGTGCTGCTTTTCATGAGAGCAGAACTACCTCCTCTGACTTCCAGCCTCCAAGAGCTACCATTCACTTACGGTATCAGCTTCCAGCTAGGAAAAAAAAAAAAAAACCACGAACAAAAAATCCATGTTCAAAAGACATTTTTTGGGCTCTAGATTTGGTCTTTAACTATTGCATTGAATGTCCTTGGCTGACAAATACGAGATGCTGGCTGGCCTGCCGCTCAGAAGCTGGAGCCTGGCGACTGGGCTGTGTGGAGCTGTGTGCTAGCCAAGCAGAGCCTGATTCCGCAGAGCAAAGCCTGCCTTTTGGTTATAAGATTTTTCTCTTCTTCAGCCCTCCTGCCTGTCAGGAATGCCCAAAAAGACAAGTTAGGAACTTGTGGAACTGTTCAGTAACCTCACCTGTGCTGGCAGTTTTGCCAAAATGTTGCCAGAGGGCTAAGGGAGTCTGTTTATTGATTAAGGAAATCTCCATTAAGGAAATGGAGAGCCCTCACTGACTTCTTTGAGGTGTTGTCTGAGATGCTGAGCTGATATTCTTTTATTTTTTTTTTTTCCCCAGTTGGCTGGAGGCTCAGCCATTTCATTTTTGTTAGAGGCCTTTCTGAGTCATAGGAAGGTTTAATACTTGTGTGTAATAACAGATTTGGGTTTTTTTTTAGTGAAACCAGTAGAAAATATGCTTTCTGATTCTTGAAACTAAAATCTGTTTCTTACCTTTTACAAATTAAATTGATTTCCGTTTCAGAGCAGATCAATGAAACATTAACTTCTCAAAATGTAGTTCTTAAAAATACTTTTTCCTGTCCTAAGTTATCTGCTAGTCATGTTGGAATATGGCTTCAGTCTGTCCCTGCATTTTCCTTTTAACTACTCCATGAAAATCTGAATGAATTCAAATGAAATGGTCTCCCCCCACTCCTCAAGTCAGGAAGGGTTCAGTAGTTAAACCTGTGCAAGTAAACTGTCTACATGAAGAGACTTGCCAGGCTTTGTCTGTGTTTAACTGGTGGCGTAAATACATTTAATTTTTGAAAAGCTGTATTTATTTGCATGAAACAAATCACATTAAAGTGACAGGATTTGTTAAACAGCCTATAAAACTGTAACTGTGGGCTTATAAGATTTTTCTATAACTTCCTCAGATACAGACTCTGATTTTATTTTCATATCTTGGGGTATTTTTCTTTTGCATTTCACACAGAGCTAGAGAAAGTCAGCCTGACTTTATCTTGTTGTCAAGAGCTGTCCATTGTTCACTGTTAACTTTAGACCAGTTTGTGTCAAATTGTCGTGTTCTAAAAATCCCCAGAATGACTCGTAGCTTTCTCATAACCATAGATGCAGCTAGCTAAGGCATGGTGGCTGAAAGGAGAGGAGTAGCCAAGTACCAACCACTAAAAAAACAACCCCCCCCCCCCCCAAACTATAAAACTAAAAGGCCATTTCAGACTACTTACCTTGCGTCATCTGAGAGTCCAAAGTGGTTTAGTCCTTACCAATGCATTAAAAAAAAAAGCAGGATCAAGTTCTGGCATGGAAAATTTAATAATTACTATATTTTAAAAATTATGATAAATTATTAATAAGAAAATCAGAGTCATTGATACTCATGCCAATACTGGAACGAAGGGAAATTAATGTCTTTGAAGCATTTGTTTTATAACAAATTGTCATGCAAAGTGAAACCAGTAGAATTTAAAGTTTGCTCTCAAGTTTTATAGCAGGTCAAACACTCTTTAAATTTGTGGTAGGAATTTAGTGGGCACTGAAATAATAAGGCTGATGAGTCCACATTTAATGAGGGTCATCTTAATCTGTTCAAGCCACTGTCTTGCTGCATCGAGCCCAGTGCATCATGCTGGGAACATGCAATGTGAAGAAATTTATTTTGATACCTTGGCAAATGGTGTGAGGGGAAACCATTGTGGCTGCCTGCTGAGACTTGCACCTGGTGTTGGAAGGGGGAGTTAGGGCAAGAGGCTGTAATTTTACGTGCAGATGAGAAGGCTGCCAGAAATGTTGTGCTTTGGGATTCATGGGACATTTTTTGAGGGCAGCCTTCCACTGTCAGTGAATAATGTCTTTATGTGGTTCCTGTGATCTTAACGTTTTGAATCTTTTCAGGGAAGAAAAAAAAAATCCCTCAATTAAAATAGAGGGAAAATAAAGAAGGGAATGAGGCAGGATGAAGCCTGCTTGCCTTGTCAGATGCCCTTCAGTACTGTAGAAATAAATGCTGTAGGACTGCTGAGACATACATTAACTAAATAGCAGTGATTACTGGTGCAGTAACCCCTAAGCAAACAGTGTGGTAGAGTCTGGACCTGCATCTCTTCCCATATGCAAAACCACAAGGAGGTAATTCCTGAGGTACTCTAAACTGGAGAAGTGTAGTTATTAGAAAAGCTGAGGATCAGCTTAGTGGAGGTTGCAAGAGGGCAACCAGGTCTTTCCTGGTTTTTAATAAATAATGATTGAAGCTGATCAACTGTTAGTAAGTTTGAATGGCAGCAGACTTTCCAAAACGCTTTTGCCACCTTACTGGAACATGGCCGCTATCCAGTTTGCCAAACACTGTGCATGTAGAGTACAGGCCTCTGCTATGGAGAGGGTGCTGTAGTTCAGGAGAAGCAAAGCTTCCCCCCTTGCTTATCATATCCTGGAGGAAGATGTGTAAAACCTTGTCCCACAGCAGTCTGTGTTAAATGATCCAGATGCTTGTGGGGTAGTATTGCCTGTGCTTCTGCCCCTCTCTCTGGCACCGCCTAGCAGGAGGGTGAAGGGGAATTTGCATCCAGGAGAGCAGGGCTTCTGCTGGCCAAGGCAGCTTTAACCTCTCCTGGTAGTGTATTGCTGAGCACAATTCATTTTGTGGCCTATGGAGGCTTCACGGCCTTAGTCCAGTAAAGTTGCAGGAGTTTTGCCCAGTCATGCCTCTGCTCAGCTTTGGTCCCTATTGCTGCACCCTCATCCCAGCTAGTCCAAGCACAGAGTGAGTTTAGCCCAGTAAATTGCTAAAGGCTTGCTCTGTGCTTCCTGGTCTGAGGGGTATGATGAAATATTTTCTGCTACTTTGGAGCAAGAAACTCTGAATAATTAAAAAGTATGGATGTATTATTTTTTAAATGCCTGAAACTACTTTTTTTCATGTGGTATTCACTGCGTTATTTCTTCCTGGAAATTCCAGTGAGTCTTCTGTTGCCTCACCTCCTGGCAAAGCAGCCAGAGTTCACAGGGCTGGCAATGGGGGAGCTGGAACCCCACACCTGCTTGAGAGAAGAGGTAGTCTCATCCCTGAAATTTTAGCTAACCTATGTTACACTCTTCTTAGTGGCAACTGATTCAATTAATTCTTTAGATGAACATAAAAATACATTTCTGCATCAGCCAGAGTAATTAGCCAGAACGTCATGATGATTGTTGATTTGTTCACCAAATAGCACAATCAAATCTTTGACCAGAATAAAAAGAAATTAAACGGAAGTGATGTAGCTTTAAAGGTTTTTTGTCTTTTTTTTTGTGTGTGTACAAATACATATGTAGCTCTCAAAAAAATACATGTATGTATTTTATAGCCCTATATACAGTTAAAGCTCTGCTACAAAGTAGCTGTGATAGATTTCTAGCTGCAACATCATCCCTGTTGCTTACTTCAACATTCAAAATGCTAGAAATGAGAATGTTCATCTTTTCACACACCCAAGTTATTCACAAAAGGCTGGGTAGGACCTTACCAGATTGTGGTGTAGTATGTGAGTGCTTAATAATGTGAATGCACATTGTTGCTGGGATTGACAAGGCAAACTGTAGCAAAACGTGAGGCTGAATCTCTTGAAAGTGCAGCGTGGCTGGACTTTGTGGAGATTTGCTGTCTCATCACAATAGACTTGGAGAGAAAAATGTGCCTGGCAGCATTTTGAATGTCAGAAGAGCTTTGGTGTCAGGCTGCATTGAAGAGGTTCATTGAATTAGGATCCATGCAAAGGTGTCTCGCTCATCCCATATGACTATGATTGTTGCGCTTTAGCACCCCTGAACGCACCCTCCTTGTGGCCTGGCAGCTGGATTGCGCAGTGTAGCTGGTTGAGCTGGTATTTGTTACATTAAAGTCACCCACCTTGGGGACAACAACCGGTGTTGGTGTGGGGTGCTGTGCTTGGCATGTGGGTGCCCTGCCAGAAATCATTGGGGAGCAGTGTGGGCACAGGGTAGGTGCAGAAGCCTCATGGCTTGCTTTCTTCCCTTGCTTGATTACTTTGAGTAGGAACAACTGAATCAGTTGTGCAGACAGTCTCACACTAAAGCCTGAAGAGTAAACAAATGTGATGTGAACTTTGCTGAGCTGTACAGACAGCACAGCACTCGGCCCCTGTGGCTCTGTGTTGTGAGCGTGCAGTAGAGGCTGGGGTGGTGCAAATCTGCACAGCTCCACTATCAGGAAATAACAGCAAGCCAAAAGATACACAGCAATCTGCGTACTCCTGTTTGCCCAGGAGCATCTGGAATAGTTCACTCAGTATTAGGTGAAGTACTGCTACTCAAAGCTTTTTTTTTTTCGTTTTTTTTTTTTTTTTTTTTTTTTTTTTTTTTGTGTCTCCCTGGCTGCGGGTTGGACTCAAAAGGAGTTGTGAATGCTGACATGATCTGTAGCCAAAATGTGTTCTTAACACAATAAGTATTAATTATAACAATTCTTATATTAAGAAATAATTTTTTTTATGGTGAGAACAATCAGTCAGCGGAACAACCTCCTCAGAGATGTGGTCAAGTCATCATTGCTGGAGGTTTTCAAGATGTGACTGGACAAGGTGCTAGATAATCTTACTGAGGCTTCCTTTCCCATGAAAGGTTGGACCCAGGTGATCTTTTGGGGTCCTTCCGACCTGGGCTGCTTTATGATTCCATGCTTAATGTTTTTGTATTTTGTTAGCACTGTTCAGCTTAGGGTCTCAGCTCACTTTCAAAGACTCGGGTCTTGGAAGAGCCTGAAGGCAGTTGTGCCTTATCTCTGTGTTGCAGATTTCTATTGAGCAGAGTCAGAATGGGATTAAGTGGAGGACAAAGGAAGGAAGGATTTAATTCAGGCACGTGGCCTCTCTTGATGAGACTAGTTCATGCCATGGGTTTGGGCCTGCCCAGGTGAGCTGCTTGAGGATCCTGGCAAATTATCGCAGTTTCTATCACTGGTGGTTTTAACTGGCCTGACTTCTTATATGGCTGTTATGAGGTTAGACTGTATCTTCTGTGTAGACAACCCCCTGCTTACCGGTAAATCAAACAACATTGATTGGGAGTAGAAAAAGAATAAAATGTCAGTCTAAAAAATGACATTTTCCCTGTAGAACTGTCAAATATTAAATTCTTGAATGTTTAAATCTAAGCTTACTATGTTGTCTTTTATATTCACAGGCATATTTTGAAAACGATAATTCTCGGCCAGATGCTCTCCTTGTTTATCTGTGGGACTGCTGTTACAAGCCAGTACCTAGCAGAACAATACCAAGTGAATACTCCAATGTTTCAAAGTTTTATCAACTATTCCTTGCTTCTTCTAGTTTATACAACAATGCTGGCATTTAAGACTGGTATGTGAATATGGGATGGGAGATTCTGGTTCATAATTTTTTTTTTTCCTCTTCTGCATTTTCCTTTCATATTTTTGAACTAAAGAACTCAATAGTTGTCCTGTTTTTTTAAAGTTCCTGCTGAAATTCCTGCTTTGTAATAACACATGGAAATGAATTTCACAGGTTACGTGAGCATTTAATTTTGTTTGATTTCATATCTGTTTAAAATTATATGCTCTTTGGTTTCAAGGCCTGTTGTATGAGGGGAAAATAGGCTTTGTTGTAGCAAGCTTCTTTACCAAAGGCTATTTAATATTCCTCCATTTAACTCTTTAAACAACTCTTAGTTTGTGTTTTTTTTTCCTCGTGGAAGAATTTCTGGGCTTTTCATTATTTGCATTGGCTACTCTCAGGCTGCATTTTGCTGTTATTGTATCTTTCTTAAGGAGGGGCAACTGAAATTGAACATCTCAGTATTATTTATGCTTCTAAAAGGCAAGATCCCTGTGCAACATTTGGTTGGAAAGAAATGCATATTTGACTGCTGCTTTCTTCTAAACAGGCAGTGACAGTCTTTGGCAGATTTTGAAACAGAGGTGGTGGAAGTATATTTTTTTGGGACTGGCTGATGTTGAAGCTAATTACATGATCGTAAAAGCCTACCAATACACGACCCTCACAAGTGTGCAGGTAAGGATCCATCTCTCTTTTTGAACTGTTGTTTTTATTACAGTTTTGGACTAGTTTCTGAAATTAGATTCATAGGACAGACATGAAAGCTATTTAGGCCTGAAAAAACTTTCCAGTATCTATTTTTTCCTCTGCAGTACAAGGAAGAGCATCCTGCATCATGAATAACATTTCCAGGAAGCAGAGAAAATTGGCCGGTATTGCCTAGTGCCAGTTCCTGAGTTGAAGTGTAATTATTTTGATAGAAAGCACTTCTAAGAGTTTGTTGACAGCCACTCAGGTTTTTCTCCAGACACAAAAATTTATGACCAGATAACACTCTGCACAGGTTCTTGCTGACAAGAGCAAGGTATATCTCTTGCCTAGTCCTAGAAGCTGTGGGAGGTATTTTGAGATCTAACCCCACATGTGAAGACGTACTAGTGTTGCTGACCATGCAGTGAGGGACCAGCCCTATGGCTTTTGGATGTGGCAGTTCAGTTGAGGCCCCTTTCTGGAACAGATGGAAGGGAGCTCGGCGTGTCAGGCTCCTGAATTGACAGTAGACGTCCTCTGCAATGCTGGTGCTCAGTGCTGTGTTGCTGCACTAGGAAAAATCTTGTGTTCTGAAATAGTTCTACAGGCAGGAGGGCTAAGGCTGGGGTTTCTTTGTCACCCTATGCAGACATAAGCTGCTGGAAGAGTTCGTGCCTTCTTCCTGCCTCCCAACTGCATGCCTCTGAGCTTGCATAGCCAAATCCCTTGAGCAAACTGTCCCAGGAGCAAAGTCAGAGTAAACCCTGCTGCTTGCTGGGCTATTGGCGAGCCATGTCAGGCCCAAGTGAGCTCACTGTGTGTCTCCACAGCTGCTGCTAGAACAAGGGAGAGGCCAGGGCAGAAGCGAGGAGGAGGAAGTGTGTCTGGGGCTGTTGCCAGCCTGTGCCTGCTCTTACCAGTGTTGGATCTGTGGCTGGGGTCATGGACTCAGTTACCTGAATAAAAACAATAAAAAAGTACCATACAGTACTACATACAGGCTGTTAGTTGGCAAGGAGTGTTTAGATGTCATCATTTCACAGAGTCAGACTAACAAGGGTTAATATTTAAAAGAATTACTGTAAAGCAATAAACTCCTGTGGTCCCAGCTCCCTTTAGCAAGCCCCAGTAACTTTTCTTTGTTACTAAAGACCAGTAACATGTGCCTGTTGGAATATCACATTTCCACTTCATACTTATGTGTTATGGATCATTAGGCCTCTACTTTCCATAGAAATAATGCCTAAGAAATCAAAGCTTTAAAGTGACATGTTTCAGTCTCAAGGTCAAGTTAAGCTCATAATTGACACTATTTGATAATGTACTTTACAGCTGAAAAAGCCAGGACTTTGATCCAAGTTCTCAGAAGTAGTAAAGCTATTCCCATGATTGCTTTCATAGACTTTTAAGAAGGAATAGATAGAGCAGGTTGTCCTGTCCAGTTGCCAAACTCAAGCATTTGCTTGAACCTTTTTCCCATGTGGTAACCTTCAGACTGATGCTGCTTTGTGTCAGTTCAGTAACTGCAAATTTGTTGGAACTGCCTGTTGGGCTGAGGTTTCTTGCACATTCTCTGAAGGCACCAGTTTCTCACCGTTGCCAGTAATGAGATACAGGACAAAAAAAAAAAGCCTGTGATTTGCTCTAGTACAAGGCATTTGCTATCTGTCAGTAGCAAGCATTTCTGCAGCTGCATCAGAACCCGTTGTTCAGAGCACCCAGCCTGATGGCCTGTCTGCAGTACTGGCTGTGAGTGGGTGCCCAGGGGGCATGGAAGCAGTGCAGGAGTATATGGCATCTTCCTGAATACAGGGCAGTCACTGTTAAAATGCTGGCTTACTGGAGCTTCAGCTCAGTCCTGTGAAACTGATTTCAAAGCTTTCTGAGCTCAGCAAGGAACTTCCACATATTTTCTCACACACGTACACAAAAGCAGAGCTCATTTTCCTTTAGTTATCAAATGCCAGCACTGCACGGATGGGGTTGGGAGATTTTTAAGGAGATACTGGGAATGTTGGGATGGCAGCTCTCATTTCTTTGTAAGTAAAAAAAATAAAATACGTTGGTCCACAACTGAACTTTTCCTGTTTGGCTGTGGCTGAGGCAATGCCAGTGAGACTTGCTGCTGGTGTCCTTCTGACGTGTGGCAAGACTTGACTGTGCTGCTGTTTGACCACATATTTCATAGCAAAATCCAAGCAGCCTATCTGTGGTTTCATGTTGTTAACACGTTATTTGGCACAATTAGTATTTGCTCTGTAGGTAATTTGAGTGGAGTATTTTATAGGCATCTATTGACAGAATATCAGCTGATGGGACAGTGTTAACCTCAACAGGAGAAAACACAGGATGAGCCCCTGGGGCTCAGCTGGAGGCTGCCCTAAGGGAGCTTTGTGGGGAAGTGAACAGGATGAGCTGTGGAGCTTTCTTGCTCACAAAGCTGTCTGGAGCTGGCAATTATAAGCAAACCAATGACCTCCAACAGTCTACAATAATATATTAACCTTGTATTAAAACATCTTTTAATAATTTACTTGCCCTACCTTTAAAACCTCCTATAAATTGTGGCCAGAGCCTGGCTTGAGTGAAAACATTTTTAAATAAAATCACCAGGTTGTCTGCTTTTTCCCTTGTAAAAATTCAGGCTAGAATAAATAAAATGAGAGTTTGCTGAGGCTCTAACTGGCAATAGCAATCAGTACTGCAATGCTGCTGTTTATGTCATAAACCCTGAATAAATACATACTACTCTTGTAAATGGTTTAATTGACACAATTCATTGCAGACATAAATCTGCTTTGCACATCTTTGAACTTGATCCTGTACAGAAGAGTTCTGTAACATAGTAGATGAAGAGAAGGCAAGATACCAGTTGTTGGAAATTGTATTTCTTCTGTCTGTAATTGAGGGTAGTTGTCCCCTGGAACAGATTACCAGGGTGTGTTCTTCATTGGCTGGTGATGAACCTACTCTAACCAGCCCTCTAATCAGGATGCTGTAGCTCTACAGTATGTTACTGGCGTGGATGCAGCAATTCCCCATCTGGTGTTACTGAAAGAGCTTCTGGCTCATTATGTACTACTCCCTTACATTCTAATTAAGAAAATCTTTTAAAAGGGTTTTCTTCCACTCTTCGGGTTGCAAAGCTGCTTAGAGGTTGGAAGGCTGTTTGGCAAAACCTTAATTAACAGGGAAGTGAAAGCTTGCTTACTGGTAGAAGTGATGTCTACTATCAAGGAGGTAAAAAGTTTGCTTTCTAATGTTTGTAATATTTCCTGTTGCTTGATACTAGTCAAAACAGTCACATCTTGAGGAAGTGTTAGGTTTTTCTTGAGCCTGGACTAAAGGTAAGGTAGAAGAAATGGCCTGTGACTAGATAGAAACTCTTAACTCGGAGCATGATATTTTTCAGTAAAGCAAAGTTGTATTGCAATATGTGGTATCACATATTAGGACTTGTGTGGCCGTAACGTCTCATAATACGGCCTAGACAAGTGCTTCTGCACTTTACAAACAGCCTTTACAAACTGGACAAGCTGGATGCAATCCAAGGAGCAAAGACAAGTAGAGGCACTGTTAGGATTTAATCTGTAGTAACACTCCCCTTAATGCTATGCTTGTAAGATTAAAGTCTTATGTAGTTATGAACGAGTAAAAGCAGACATATCATGAAAGTCTTACGAGTTTGGTTAAAACCCTTGGGGACGACGGCTGAACTAATGGAAGTTAGCACAGAAGAAGCCTGAAGTGGTGCACTTAGACAGGCAGAGGTTGGCAATGAGCATCGAGGACTGAGGGCTCTTGGTTATAATGATTATGACCCAGTCCTATTGACCTGGACCAGGTACTTTGTAGGACCTTCAAGAGGCCAAGTTTTAAGGGATGACATTTGAGAGTACTTTGTGAGCAGTCTTTGGAAGGCTGACTATGTGTTCTGCTGTAGGCTGTTCCCTTACATAGTTTCATGGCACTCTGCTGAGGCAGGTCAAGAAAAAGCACCTTTTTTTTTTTTTTTTTTCCTTCAGACAATTTCAGAAAAAAAGTATTTTTGTTGAACTAAATATTAAAACAGTTACGATTAGCTCTATGTTCTTGGTATTATTTGGTTCTTCTAGAACACTATGCCCATCTTATGCTGCAGCATGTTTCTCTGTATTGAGTACACAGCTAAGTCTGGGTACTTGCTATAGTAAAGGAGAATGGGTAGCAGATGGGTGGATCTTAACAGCAAGGCTATTTAGATCCTAAATCTAAATCCTAAAATCCTAAATACGTAGGATTTTAGGAACATAAAGGGAGGAGATGATAAAGAAGGGAAAGAAAAGTCAGTGTCAGTGCTTATCATGGAGTGCAGACATCCTTGAACCATAACTGTTCAGTCTGCTTGGGGGAGTATCTGCAAATGCATCTGAAGTGCTTTGGAACTCCACCTGCCTTTTGCTTCTCTGCTGCTGGGGCATGGATGAATTAGAGTGGGTTACCTGCTTCTGACTAATTGAGAGTCAGTTCTACAGAGTAATGAAAATGTATTGGTGGCTTGTACATGCTGTTGTGGGAAGCTGGAACATTGGGAAGGTGACTTTAGGAAAGCTGTTCTTCTCTTCCTATCTTCCTGCTACCAATTTAGCACATGGCTTCCAGCACATGTACTTTTTTTGCGTTTTTTTATTAGGATCCAGCTGGGGGAGGGGCAGAATTCAGAACCAAAATTGCAGAGTCAGATTCTTGTCCTAGTCACCTCAATGTAAAATCACATTACTTGTACCCTTCAATAGTTCCACATCTTTGCTTTGTGTGCATGGAGCCCTAAATTCTTATTACAGATTTGAGGAGTGAAAAGACAAAACCTGCTGGGGGAAAAAGGAAATGGAAGTGAATCACCTCCTTGTATTGGTGTCATGTGGAGCAATGTGGTTTCAGAGCAACATCCTAGCATTTATTTGTGAAGCTGCAAGACTGATTAGATCCATCATTACAAGAGTTTCTGGATCAGTGCTTTCCTACCAGGAGAGAGTGGACCCCCACCCCAGCTCCTCCTTCACCTGCAAAATGCTTTTAATAGTAAAATGTGAGTGTGACCACTCTTTCAAACAAATCCACTGGGGTTGCTTTGTGACGTCCATTAACATCTGATAGCAACGGAAAGTAAGAGCCTGTACATTTGCTTTCAGGGCAGTGCAGTCAAGATTTGGAGTGGGTTTCTAATTCAAACCATTTCTCTGTATACACAGCTGCTGGACTGTTTTGGGATTCCTGTGCTGATGGCTTTGTCATGGTTCATTCTCCGTGCAAGATACAGGCTGATTCATTTTCTTGCTGTTGCCGTCTGTTTGCTGGGTGTAGGAACAATGGTGGGTGCAGACATTTTGGCAGGGCGGCAGGACAGCGAAGGTAAGGAGTCCTTTATTGTGGGGGGGAAGAGCAGAGAGATGGTTCCCATGGTGGGGTAATTTGCAAAGGAGAAAGAAGAGCAAATATAGCGGGGGATGGATATAGTTTTATTTTAACAGAGAAGAGGAGAAGGCACACTGCTACTTGTATTTTTTGTCCTTTGAGAAGATGATGGCTGCGGAGACGCTGGTTTTATAGGGAGCTGTGGAATTTCTTTGCTTGTAGGTTTGGATTATTTTTTTCTACCTTAAAAGAGAAACACTTGTGTTAAGCTTAAATTTTGCTGCTGTTCATCAGACCTGATGAAGGGCCTCATTCTTGAAAGCTTGTTCACTTTTACTAACCATCTGAGATGGTCTAATAAAAGATGCTGCCTCTCCCTGCAAACCCTGTCTTGCTTGCATGGTATAAGCCTGCTGGCAGCCAGACTTCTCTGGTTTGCAGTTTATGAGCACAAATAGCAGATAAAAAGTTACTCAACAGCAGCTGACTTCTCTGAGTTATATTTGGTAGACCCAACAGAAATGTTTCTTGTATCCCCAAGGCCCACAGGTCACAGCCTGGAAAGCAGGGGCTTACTATGGGAGAGCAAGAGGAGATGTGGGTAGGATGCCAGGATTCCTGGGATCTCCAGGAGGGAGGTTGGGCTCTGGGGATCAGGATCCAGGCATGTGTAGATAAGGGCAGGTCTTGTCTTCTCTATGGCAGGTGCCTAAATCAACCCATATCATATAGATTTTATTCTGAATAAGAATTTTGATTTTTCAAAGCCAGAGTGTATGAGGCAAGGTAAATTTCTGGGCATTGCCTTCATCAGGCAGCATAGAGATCAGCCTAGTTGGTGTTATTTTGGGGCCTTACCATAGTTAAGACACAAAGACAATCTAAGGTTTAGCTTTAATGCTACGTGGTACAAGTATCTCAGTCCTGAAGCAGAAAAGTCTTATTTCCCTGAGGCTGTAAGACAGTTGTGCTTTATTTGCTGTCCTGAGTATCCTTACGATTGCTTACCTTCATATTTCAGATGTATTTTCTTAGTGATTGCCAGCTGGCTCAGGGAAGAAAATCTTAAATCAATTCAAGGATTTAAACAACAGCGATCCTTTTGCTATTTAGCTGATGCATAATGGCATTTACTTGATGGGTGATTGTATCATAGGGAGTCGCATTTGCACAGTATAAACAAATTGCAGCAGAACACATGATACCACCCATCTGCGGTGCCCACTTAAGACCCCTGTGATTAACCTGAAGCTGAGTTCAAGTCCCTCTGAAATCAATAGACTGATTTTAGCAAGACTTGAATCAGGCCTTACTGCAAAAATGGGGTCAATATTCAGAAGGGCGGAGAGCATCTGTAACCAGGCATTTTCTCAACTCCCTACAGTGCCTAAGGATTGGACCAGACTATACAGCAGTGGCTTGGTCAGGATAAGATTTAAATGCCAGGTTTAGCTCATTCCAGACTGCAGCGTGAGCAAGTAGCAGAGACAGTGCTCAAACACCAAGCCACTGGTCTGCACACACAGGAGATAGTTCCTTTCCCCTTACTCTGGAAGGCACTAGGAAGAGATGTTGGAGATAAATTTGCTTGTCTTTTTAAGGAAAGTTAAAAAGTGTTTGCAGCATTACCCTTATTGTGGATTAATATTTCTGTACAGGTAGTGACGTGGTGATTGGAGATGTCTTAGTGCTTCTTGGTGCTTCTTTGTATGCCATTTCTAATGTGAGTGAGGAATACATTGTGAAAAATCTGAGCAGAGTGGAGTTTCTAGGAATGGTGGGCTTGTTTGGGACTATTATCAGCGGTCTACAGCTGTAAGGATCTAATATTTATTTTAAAACTAATTAAGAATATTCTACAGATGATTGCTTGTCTACTGTGAAATGATGTTGTTTTTAAATTCTTCATAATTAATTCTTCTGCATTTGGCCTATATGGGAGTCCTTCCACTTGAATTTCATTTTTGTTTGCTTATCAGCATCCATTTTATATCCTTTTTATATGCGCTGCTCTTACGACAGCAATCCTAAAGCTGAAATCCTGCAATTGAACACATATGATACTTGGCTGTATTTTTGATTTTGTTGATCTTCATGAGGATGCTTAGTATGCTGAGGACTGTTCACAGGAATGCATTTCTTAATGGATTTTATCTGTGGAAAATTTTAGTAGATAATCATAGCAGGAGGTCTTCCATATTAAACTTCAGTTTAAAATGAAGCCATGTATACTCTTACAAATAACCACATTAGAGTAACAGACCACATGCACTTAAGTGTGTCTGAATTTTATGTTCCTTTTTCTCATCATTATAGTTAATTATTTCCTCTCAAATGGTATATGAAATAAAACTGAATCTCTGAAGGATGAAAAAGCCTGGGAAGAAGGCATAAGAATTAAACAAAAGTTCTTTTGACTTTCAGGCCTTTTAATTTTCATGCTTGTTAGAAGTTGGAGTTGGGATCATTCAGTAAATTTTCAAACAAAAAATTAAGGGATTATAAATCAAAATGTTTCTTATATGTTTTAGTAATTAAATTCTCTACTTGAATATGATTCTTTTTTTCTTTTTTACTGTATTATATCTTTTCTCTAACTCTAGAGCCATTGTGGAACATAGGGAGATAATGAGAATTCAATGGAACTGGAAAATTGGTATGTGTATGACAAAATGATGTGCATTTTTACAGAACACTGGAAAATGATAATCATTTAGACTTTGGGATTTTCATTTTCTTTCTCTGGATTAAGCCATATTCATATTGTCACAAATTTATTTTCTGCAAACTTTGCAGCTCAGCAAAGATACAGGGTTCACAGGATTGAACATTAAAACCTTTGAGCTCAGGTTTTGCATTTTATGTATAATATGAAATAATCTTTCAAAATTAATTGAAATAAGTAAAAATTAACCTGTTTAATTACAGACATGTTTGGTGTCGGAACTTCACAAGAACATTTTTCTGTTGTCCTTCCTAAATGAAATACTGGAAAAATGGATTTTGTGACACATTTTGACCTCAACAGAATTGTACGTTGTTAAGAAATGTGGCTCTGACTTTCTTCAGGCAGCTGTTACGTTAACTAGGAAAGAATGAGAACTTTCTTGTATAGATATAGTAATTTTTGCAATACAGGGGAGTCTTGGGAAGAAGTATGTCTTCCATGTTTGAGTTTGTTTCCATATCTTTTAGGAGACTTTCTTCTAAAAAATAAAAATACATAGTTTTAAAGCATCTGAAGAATATAATTGTTCTTTAAAATTAATATTCTGTGCCTTAGGAGTAAATTGTCATCTTGTTTTACAGCATTGCTGTTCACAGTGTTTGCCCTGTGTATGTTTGGGCTGTACAGCTTCATGCCAGTAGTGATTAAAGTTACCAGCGCAACCTCAGTCAACCTGGGTATTCTGACTGCGGATCTCTACAGTCTGTTTTTTGGGCTTTTCCTCTTTTTCTATAAGGTAAGTACTTTCATTCTTTCACTATGACTTCAGTTACGTGTTTACTCCAAAATTATAAATAAAGCATAATGTTCTTAAAAGCCCCTGAGCAATTATTTGCACTTGAATGTTTCTACAGCTTGTATTGTTCGTTGTTGGCAGATGCCAATCAAGAGGAGTCATACTTAGCTAACTAAATAGCATTGCACCATTAAGCAGATAGTGATTTTCAAACGATTTCAGACTTGATGGAATACATTAAGAGTTAATTTTAGGAGATAGTAAATAATTTCCTGAGGTGTTCAAATGGTAAGAGTTCTTGCCATAAGCGCTGTGTGGAAACGCATGTTAGATTTGGTTCATCTCTCCAAGTGTCCAAAGTGCAGGTTTGGATTTCCCTGTCCTGAAAGGTATTTGGTGTCTGAGAGGGGAGCAGTTTGACTTGATTTCCGGAAATTAATATTTTCTTTTAGAAATTTTATCTGTTTATTAAGAATATCTTGGGATAAGAATCAAGCTTTCTCAGTGCTACTGCTAAGGAGAGACTAAAGGAACTGAAAAAAAATGCAGATAAATATATTATTTTGTATGCTGTCCAAAAGGCAGTTACTTTTATTGTGTTCTAAAGTATTTTTGGTAGTGCCTGTTCAAGCTAAACGACAGTACTAAAAAGATTTTATGCCACCTTACGCTTTTAATCCAGAATCATTTGTGGGAACCTAGCTCATTACAGCTGTTGGAGTAATTGAGTCGGTTGCTTGGTGACTGGAAGGGCTTAGTGAGAAGCTTGTGAATTTTGCTTAAGAAGTTAATTTGTATTATTCCATGTGGTTGCCTTCTCTTCAGCATTATGGACAGCCAGTAGCTTTTAGGTCAGATTTCTGAAAGTGAAGGCCAATTTATTTTACAGCACAGAGGTCTGGTAATGGTAGGGTCTGCCAGCAGCTAGATTTTCCTTTTCAAGAGCCTCTTAGCTCAGCTTTCCTCACTGTTTTGAGTTCCAAAATTTGCTCCAAGCTACAAAGCATCCATTAAAAATGAATGTAGGAAGCGAACCATACTAAAAATGTAAAAAATGCTTTCTAAGTCACTTCCAAACATGCATTTTGGCATCCAGGTAGCTTAACTCAAGAAATTATTATGAATTTATATTCATCGTAATAAAGAGGAAGAGGTAAGCAAGAACTTTGGAAGGGATATAATAAATTTCTGTCCCTCAGGATTTTTAGTTTATTTTGTGGTGAGTTTTTTCTCAGAGCAGATCATCTCGTAATTGCTAACTGCAGGGTATTCTGTAGCAAAAAGGAAAAATGAATTGGAGAAGACTTTGGGGTTGTATTAGGGGTGAATTTCAGGTATTTTTATTAAGATAGGAACTTGCATCTGTGGTTAGAAACAATGAAGTGGTAAAAAGGGGAGCAATGATGATGCTGCATCTTCAGAATCAGAGGATCTGAGGTAGCTTAGGAACCAAGAATTGAGGAAGCCTGATTTTGACACTGCTTTGAACATTACACTTAGCAGTAGAAAATCTTATT
Source organism: Microhierax caerulescens (assembly GCA_035590215.1). Lineage (NCBI taxonomy): Eukaryota > Metazoa > Chordata > Aves > Falconiformes > Falconidae > Microhierax > Microhierax caerulescens. The sequence continues at coordinate 17,500,526 of JAVJGJ010000014.1, read as the reverse complement.
GCCAAGTTAGCCGTTTAGTTTCTTTAGCTATGGGACAAAGAAACCAGGCAGGACATTTCCTGGATTGAAAAGCACCTTGGACTCAGGAATCTACATACAAAAATGGAAGGAATAGCTCTGTGTTCCCCATTACCAGATGATATTTCACAGCAAGGCACTGAGGGCTTGGGTCGGCTGGGCTGTAGAGCGGAGTGAGCCATGGAGAGCTCTGCGTTGCTGCGGTCTGAGCCTGCTCTGACACGGAAGCAGCACAAAGGTGCAGCTGCTACAGCACAGACCGGGCCCAGGAATTTATGAGGTTTTGACTTGTGCCCAGCATTTTGCTTATGCACTCAACTTTTCAGCGCCAACCATGTCTGTTTAAGGTAAAATGTGAATTTTGCATGCCTGTTTTGATGAGCTCTTTTTTTTTTTTTTTCTTTTACTCCATAATGAATCTTGCTGTGCTTGTTCCTAATGAGCTCATTGTATAGATCCCTGTAATCCCTCAAGAGATGTTAAAAAAGATCTTCAAATGCTTTGTTATATAAACTCCAGTGGAAATCAGTATACTGCAGGTACAGACACTAGATGGAGTTACAGTCCTCCAGTAACGTTTAAAGCAGTCTTCAGGCTTGATAGTGAGTATGGGGATATAAGCTGCACAGGTACAACTGAAACTGGTGTTTGAAGTAATGAAGTTGCTGCAGTAATTGAAATAAAAAAAAAAAAAAAAAAAGGAAAGAAACCCAGGGGAAGACAGCTGAGCCTCCCCCCAAACCAAAAATAAAAAGTGTAAGCCTGTTGGAGCAGCATGGTTAAGGTTCACCTGTGTCCATAGCTGCAGACACATAGGAAGGCCTTGGATGATAGCTACGCTGCAACAGCTGTGGCATCCTGGCTTGGTGACTGTGTATCTGCTCACTGAGAAACTGGTTCTGAGGAGGATCAGAGACACCTACTGTCTTGTACGTACTGCAAGAGCAGGTCTGGCAGTTACTGTCCAGTCTTGCCTGAGCCACATGTCCTTGCATACAAGCACATGTTCACTCCTGGCCTTAGGTTGCATTCTGGAGAAGTCATGCAGGTGCCTTGATCCAGACCCAAGCTCTGCCCATTTGATGGGAATGGGTCAGTCAGGGACCACAGACACTGCTGCCACCTCCATCAGGAGATCTTCAGATCCTGGTGCTTCCTCCTGTGCAGAGTGAACATTGGAGTCCAAGCTCCTCCAGGCAAACAGGCAGCAAGGTGAGGAGAGAGGGCCCTTATCCCAAGGCTGCTGTGTTTCAGTCTGCTTTTCCTTCTGCATGGTGGTGTGCAAGGGTTTCTAAGCCAAGGGACTGCCAGCTAGGAATAGCAATGCCTTAATTGTAGATACCTCGGTCTCTTTTGGATCAGAGTCCACTCTCCAGGTCCTACCATTTATTTCATCCAGCTCTGCTGCTTGATAAACTAGAACATGCTTTTCAAGCACATCTAAGGAAGGAGGCTGGGGAATATTGATAGTGTGATGTAGGATGCACTAAGTCCTTCATCCTACTGTTTAATCAGTGTGGTTTGGCAAAGGCAATACAGAGGATTTTAACAAATCTGCTGAAAAAGTGTTCCTGGCTGAGGATAACTTGAACACTTTGTATTATTGAATCTGGTGTTATGAGGTAAGCATTTATTTTTCTGTCAAAATGGATGAATCTTGGCAATTGTTGGACTTTTAACAGGGAAGTGAATGATCAAATTGGTCAATCAAATGTATGATGTGCCTAAGCAGTTCATACCCTTGCCTCACACCACTCTTAACAGAGCACAAATGCTGATTTTGTAAAAGAAGCACCAGTTTCCCCTCTCTTCAAGGACCTGAGTGTAGAGAGCAAACCGGTTTTGGTCCAGTAATGTTTATCTAGCCCTGCAGATGGCTCAGAGCTGTGCGAAGTGCCATCTGCTCTGGTGACCTGCAGTAGAATGGAGAGATTCATCTCTTGCTAGGACCTGTCATATTTGGCTGTGCTGAAACAAAATTCTTAGGGGTGCAGTGTTTCAGCATTCATGTGTATAAACAACTGTCCTTCAGTATAACCATGTTTATGGCAATTTGTTCTCTGTTAAGATTCTTCTACGTAGACCTAAGGAAACTCCCTGTCCAACAGCGTTGAGGATGAGCTGTGGAGAAAACCAGTTAACAGCCTGAGTCTGTCAGTGAGTGGAGCTGTTGAATTTTGATTTTCGGACTTGAATACAGATCATGCTGATAATCTCATTAAAATAATTTTTAAAAGGAAGGATAGCTTTCACATTCTTAAAACAGAGCAGCATTGACATGTTTTTACATCAGACAAGACTTAATAAGTCTCTTCTTTCCTCTGCCAGTTTTCAGGTCTTTATATCCTGTCCTTTGTTATCATCATGGTGGGCTTCATCTTGTATTGCTCTACTCCAACTCGGACAGCAGAACCCGCTGCCTTGCCACAGCCCAGCAGCACCGGCTTGGACAACGCTGCACTAAAGCTTGAGGAGAATGACAATGAAACTCTGGCCGTGACTGTACAGTTCACAAGAGGAGAAACTGTGGTGGTCAACACTGATTAAAGAAATGGCAGCATTTCAAAATAGAGCTTTTTTTTTTTTTTTTTTAAACTGCCAAATTTCCCTCAAATATTAATCTGGAGAATTGTTCTACTGCCAAGGCATATGTCATGCTGCACTGGTTTTAATGCACTGGATAGACTTTTAAGGCCAGGTCCTCAGTCAGTGAATCTGTATTGATTTACCCTTGCAGAAAATCTGGCCTGTGGAAGACAGAGTAATATTTATGTGAAGTCTCTGGCAAGCGAGAGACTGTTATTTTTAAATGCTTAATTAACTTAACAGCAAATGCGTGAGGGGAAAAGATAAGCCAAAGCAAGCTCCCAGGTCACTAAGTGGAGCAAATATGTTTTATATTGCATTAGGGACCTGAATCTGTAAGATGCTGAGGGCTTTGTGGTTCCCACACCTCTGTGCTGAATACCCTCAAACAGCATCTTGCAAAAGCAGTTTCTCACAGGATCTGTTCTGCAAGCTGTATTATATATATACACCTTCCATGTCCTGGTGGACTTCAGTCCTCCACTGGAAGATTTGCTTCTTACATTCCACCTGTATGTTTGTCTCTTCATATTGCTGCATTCTGTTGCAGCTGGGGCTTCTACCAGTATTTTATTTTGAGTTTTGCTAGTAAGGGAAGTTTAAATACATGTTTTTATAATGCCTTCTTTTTCTCTGTCAGTGGCCTGTTGTTTGGTGCATTCTCACTAGGTGGAGGAGACAAAGTCAGGCCCTTGCTCTGTTCAGTAGGAAGTGAATGTTTTTTTCCTGGATCAGACAGCAAAAGGGTTTGAACTGAAGTTCACATCTCAGTGAATTTCTCCCAGAAACAGGACACATTTCTGCAGAAAGATTTGAACAAAATTGACATTTCTTAAAATAATTGAAGCATCTTAGCCATTCCTCATTGCAACAGTAGTGACATAATCTCCAAAACATTAAGTGCTTTCAGTAGATTCATTGGCAGTTGTCCTCCCCCTCTTCATATTTACAGTAAATGATTAAAAAATATGAGGCTGCAGTTTTAAGAGCAGTAAAACCATACTGGGATTTTATTTGGTTTTCTTGTACAAGCCTTCTTAGCACAGGTGTATGAAGTAACAAAAAAATAGTTTTCAGCAGCTGAAGGCTCTTGTTCTTTTTTTTTTTAAGCTACAATTTCTTTATTGCTCAAAATGATATTAATTTTACTGATCAATTGGCTGATATTTGCTGTAAATAGTAAATATGACATTTACTGAAGATATTGGTGATCAAATGACACAGGCTGGTTTTGTGTACTTCTGGTGTAGTTCTTTCAAGCAAAGTAAATCAGCAAAAATCTTACCTAATTTTATTTCGCAATAGCAAAACAAATGTTCAGCAGGTACTACAGCAGCAAGCATTGCCTTTACACTAAGTAGTTTGTGCACGGAAGGGTGAAGAATTGCTGATGTTTCATGACAAGCATTTGGGCCTAGTTATCTTTTGCTTTACCACTGGAGTAAGAGTCAGGCCATGGATTAAGACACCTAAACTGGTGTATCTATAGACATCTATACATCTAAAGCTGAACAAGCAGCTGGAGACCAGGTGGGATAAGGAAGTCTGATGGCAGTAGATGCCTAAGAGAGGCCATCTGGATGAAGCTGTAGTTCTCCGTACTGAATTTTAGTTGCCTACAGCTTGGAGCTAAGTCCCACTCACTGTTACCTGTGTGATTTGTTAACTGTGCAGTAATAAGGCAAATGGCAAACAAACCTGTAGATCTATAGGTGAAGCACTCTGCACTTACTGACACACGATGGGATTCAGGTTCCAAATGTGGCTGGTTCTGTATTTTGTGCAAAGAAGTTGCTGAGGTCCTGTCCGAAGTGCCTCTCTGGGGGACATGATTCAGTTGCTTTGGTGTCAACAGAGACATCCTATGGAGTCTGTTGCATCTCTAGGGGCTGGCAGATAGGACCCAGGATCTAGAGGAAACCTGTGATGTGGAGCACATTGCGGAGGCCAGATGAGATGCCCTGGGACCTCTGAAATTCCTTGATGACACACAGGGCCATCTGTGATTACTTTAAATGCTTAACCTTTACACAGCTGAAACTGGATGAGATGAATCCCAGGTAAAGCTTGTGGCCCAACCTGCAGTATGTTCTTTCTGTGGTCACAGTGTGGCATTTCAGCATCTCTGTGGTGGTTGCTAAAACAGCTGTGTGTTGGGAAAGTGCTTTGGTGTGCCTGCACACCCCGTATGCAGTGCTTCATGAAAATCAGTCTCGTTTTATGCACCTCAGGAGAAAGAGCAAGGGCACTTTGCACAGATGGCCACTGTGAATTGCTGTGCAAGGAAGAGAAAGCACGAGGCAGCAGCTGGAGTTAGAAGCATGATGGAAAGTGTGGTCAAAGGCTGGCATCAGCAGGTGAAAGCATTACCTTGGCAAATGGAAAATGTAAAGTTAGCTCCTAAGTTTGTATCATCCCTTCTAACAGTTCCCATCAAGAGAAAAGCAGGTGAAGGTTTTTCCTTTGTGCCAAAGCAAGGAATAAAAGGGGACACTTGGTCCACCAACTTGCTAATATAGCATCTCCACCAGAGGAGGGTGCTTGGCTGGTGTCCCATAGTGCTGGTGTGAACAGGAGGGGACACGGCAGCTTCCCCAGGGACAGACATGGAGGTTTTCCATTAGTACCAAGTAACATAAGCTCTTACAGCGAGTGCATTTGGGGTGGACCTAGTGGGTTGAGGCATCTGCAGTGGTGACCTGTGCTGGAACAAGGGAACAAGTGACAGCCCGAAAGGCATTCGCAAGGGGCAGAACCAGTGCCAAAGGCAGGGACCCAAGTCAGCGAGCGGATGAAAGAAACAGCTAAAAAGAGAAGCCGTCCTCTGGCTTCTACCCATAAGTTGAGGCTGTCTGGGGGGGAAACCGATGGTGCAAGTAGGAAGCTTTGGGGAAATCCTGTTTATTGATGAAGGTGGCACCGAGTCCTGTTGTTCTAAAAATGGGGAATCCTTTGCTTTCTGCCAGGGTCCCTCCAGCTGCCACGTCCCCCCAGTAGGTTCCACTGTGGGGCCATGCCTCCCTTGCCTGTACTGCTCAGCATCTGGAGTGGAGCCTGCCCCTGCACCGCTTGCAGGAAGGACATTAGGGGTGGTTTTGCAGCTCCCTTCAGAGAAATTACCTAACCCAAGAACACTTTTTAGTGAGATTTCTGTGTGAAAGGTAGAAATCACATGTGCCTGTTTGGGATGTTTTTGACCCAACTTGCTGGTCTTTTTCTCATTGCTGAGTTGTGGTGGGGTTGCCTCACTCATTTCAAATGAGTAGTGAATTAAATGGTAAAGCATGTATTGGAAAATGTCAGGAGAACTTAGGTGCACTTTTATTTTTTGGCACAGTAAAGCTTCTGCTTGAAATGTTTATCTATAACATTGTTTTGATTGGACAATAATCTTGCTGAATTAGATAACCACTAGCTGCTGCCTATTTGTCTGGGGCAGAAAATGCTATGGCTGTCCGGACTTGAGGAATGGCATTTATCCCACCTTATGAATCTGAATTAAAGTAAGGATTAGATCTTGATTACGTGTTAAGAAATAGTTCAACCATGGCAATGTTTTCTGAGAATTTGTAGATACATTATTTAAGGGTTACATTTTTGAGGGATTGTGAAAGGAAATAGATCACTCCTTGAATCTTCTTGTAGGTGTTTATTGCATGAACCGTTCACCAGAGGTTTTGTGCTGCTTAAACCCATCAGCATCAACAGGTTGTGTTTGAAGAATGTCAACTCTTCATTGCAGCAGAATCAAGGGGGAAACACCTGCTTTTGATTATTGAAATCAAGATGCCATTAAATTTGTAGTGCAAACAAAAAATGTTTTAATTAGGTAGCTATCCCATACTGCTGCAAGACAAAGATTATGCTTGTGGCAGTGTAGTGTGTTAAATTTCTAAGGATGGTGTTATTTCTAGGTTTGTATTCATTTTAATTTTGATTTGGATGCTTAGTCCCCTCCTGTGTAGAGTGCTCCCTTTGAGGGGGGATGGGATTTTATTTTATTCTCTATAATTAGTAGTGGTAACATAATGTAGGTTTTATCTGAAAGTATGTAGAAGTGTGTATTGACTCAGACTTTGGCTGGTCTTCAAAGCACAGGACTATCTTGTGGCGTGGTGTGAATGCACAGGCAGTAGCTAATCTCAATATATATATATATATATATATATCACTAAAATCAGTATTGTGTAAAACACATGTGAAATTAGAAGCACAGCCTATTGACTATGAATTTATTCTTCCAAGGCTTTTAAAATGTGATAGCCGGTTGTAGTCTGATTTGAACAAATTGGTTCGGACAGGACTTCTGCTGAGCCGCAAGGAGAAGGGAACAGCGCAGCGCAGCACGCCAGCTCAGATTCCCCATCACTTTTACTGGAACATCTTAGTGATGTGGCAGACATATCTGAACTGAAAACTTTAAAACTCCATTTGACAGATCCAGGCTGTGATTTAACTTCATACAGAAGATTTTGGTGCCACGTTGTTGGTGGCTAATGTTAAAATGTGCATTAGTGCCACCAAGAAGGTCTGGAAGGTCTTTCAAGCTTTCAGCGAGGACAGTGTTGACATTTGTTGTCGATCTTTCTGTCAGTGACCCCCCTGCCCTTGCCATTGCTGTGATGCAAGGCTCTTGTTTCCCTCCTTGTAACCCTGCTGCATGTGGGGTCTCCTCTGGCAGCCTGGGAGGGTGGTGAGCCGCATGGTGATGGTTGTGCATGTCCGATGTCCTACCCTTCATCATCCTAAATTCCTACTCCTATCCCTGTGGAGCAACTACCCGGGTGAAGAGGTAGCAAAGCTGACTCGCAGAAGGGTTCTGTGTCACAGGCTGGCACTGTGGCGGTGGACAGAAGAGGTACTTGAAGCCCAGCCTTGCAAAGTGTGAGGCATGGGGTACTGGTCCCCTGAACCTGCTCTCTGTGGGATGGGGGCCAGATACACCACCCTGGCTCGCTGCCTGTCCTGCAAATTGGAAGGAAGTAGGTGCAGATTCTTTAAGAAACATGCACAAGTGACACATGTGTTGCTCCTGGAGAAACAAATGTTCAGTTAATGAATGGCATATGTCAGATTATCTGGTACCTCCGAGACAAGGTGCATGGATGAGTCTTTAACATACATCTTTTTAACATCAGAGAGGAAAAAAAAACAGCTGCCACTTGGATTAAATTATCAAATTAAAATGTGTGACATCTAGCCTCCCTCCAAGGTTTGGTTATGAGACATCAAAAATTATCTGGCATCAGAATGTCAGGGTGTGTTAGAAAAAGAAAAAAATTAGTGTGGCAGTAATTGACTGGTGACATTATCTGTACTAGAGCTTGAGGGAGAGGATGAGCTTTTGGACATCTGGTATTTGAAGATTTTTGACCTTTCCTAAGTTGCACATACTCAGTTCTATATGATATGATGTCTGGGATAAGCACATCGCTGCTTGTCAGCACCATTCATTCACACTTTATATATTGTGGGAAATTTCATTGCATTACACATACCTGTCTTGTAAATATTTCAGTCAATTTAGGAAGTCTGTCAGAGAGAAGCAGCACAAGTATGTGATCAATCATGAGCAATTTGAGCAAACAGAGATTCCTAAAAATGCAAAGTGAAGGATCCTGGGACTGTCTTGGTCTTTCACCAAAATATGGCCTATTGGCGATTTGAGTGTTAGACCTGATGAAAATCTGGTGATCTGTGATGTTATAGCATTTTATGTTTAGCTTGAGGCTACACCTAAACTGACACTCATCAGACAAACAGCATCTGAGGTGGTGGAGTCTCGCCCCTCTGAGCTCTCTCTTTGCAGTCCTTGGAGGGAGCAATTCAGCTCTCCCTTGGAGATGCCAATATTTGTTTAATGAGATTTCTTGTTTTGGGTGCCTAGTTTTGGGTGGAACCAAGTCTAGAGAGCCCAGCCAAGTGCAATTCCCCATTCTTCTGAGCATTGGTGTCTGTAGTAAGTGGTTATCCAAGCTGGAAGTCTTACAATTTATGTGAGAGATGAAAGAGGAACAGAGAGATAGCAGCTCTGGGAAGCCCATGGCTGGTTCAACAAGATTGGTGTGCAATGGTATCCAAAGTGGTGTGGATCCTTCACTTCTCTCCAGATGCAATTTAATTTTTCTCTTGTATAAGAGCATTCAAGACTGAAAGTTACAGATTTTATAGCAAAGAGCGAGAAGGAAAAATCTGATTCCTTTTACAGCACAGGTCAACACATTCCATCCAATTGCTCAGAATCAAGTGTGTAAGTTGCAGCATCTCTTTAAAATCTCAGTATTACATTCCCAAAGCAATATCGAATTAGTCTCTTCTGGAAGTAGGAAGTTGGTTGTTTTTTTTTCATGAGTTGGATCTTGGATATATAAAGAACAAAGAGAGAAATTTACAGTTCTCAGAGCCCTGTGAGAGTACACAGCCTCCAAGAGCAGGTTCCCATGCCCTTCAGGACCAATATATTTTGTTAAGCTACCAGCTGGGAACAGCTGTGATATTTTAATCTTAAGTGTATGGCCTGGGGTCAGTACACCAAACTCAAGTCCATGACATCAGCTTATTCAAAATAAACTATTTCACCAGCTTATCTCCAGACGGTCTCCTTAGCTGTCAGTACCATGAGCAAGGCTTGAGCAGTGAGGCAGATCACTGGGACTACAGGTGAAAGGTGTGTTTTGTTCTCATAAATCACAGTGTCTGTGTCCAGACTACTCCAAAAGAGCAGAGTGCGTATACCAAAGCTACATTACAGACAACTTCCAGAGAAAGAATTAAAGAAGGTGGCTAAAAGTATTATAGAGACATATTATTATTGTATAAAATGAAGACGTCATGTTTATTTAAGAATGTTATTTTGTTTTTACAGAAATACCTACATTTATTGTGTACTGATGGCTGGAAACAGTGAAGTATCTCCAGAAGTGCAGGTCAATGAAGGTTTATGTGAACAGCAACTAGTGATGGCAGTTGCAAGTCTTTAGGAATATTCTTGATGCTACAGCAGTCCAGGGTGATGTTGCTGCTCTGCAGCACCATCTATTGACACTGTATCT
>JAVJGJ010000014.1:17448014-17474493 GCA_035590215.1 Microhierax caerulescens | reverse complement strand
GCGCCGCGCGGCTTTTCACAAGGCTGTTTTTAGGTCACAATTACTTTGAAATTAGGTGTTGGGTTTTCCCCGCCCCCCCATCAATAAGCAAAAGCTAAAAAAGGCAAAAGGCATCTTGTAGCTGTCCTTAAGTGGAAAACCTTCAAAGTATGTCTGATAGCAATCTCAGAAACAGCTGGCAGCCCTGGCAGGCAGCGGCAGCCCCAGCGCCCTATTCTTAGACCAAGAAAACGTAAGTAGGTCGAGTTACAATTGGTTCTCGTAAACACCATCCCCGCAGAAATCAGAAATCAATTAGAGGTCAGAAATTTGTGGTGTGCTGAATCAGAGAGATAAACCAGACGGGGCTGATTTAGTCTCCAAATACCTGTTCTTTTGGTTCATCTCCATTTTTACCGATTGTGTTTTGCTCCCTACGCTGTCAGTGATCGGAGACTTCTCTCCGGTGGGGGAGGCATCGTGAGCCCTCCTGAAGGCCTGGCAGAAGTAAGACAGCAGCACAGTTTAGGGATGCCTTTTTATTTACACATCCCGAGGTAAAGCTAAATAGTTAATGAGATTAAAAAGGAAGTTGCAACTTGATAAGTGCTTAGCGCTTGCTAATAAAACACACTACGCATAAGCAGGGTGACTCCAGTCACGGTGCCACTGTCTTGTTTGCCAGAGCTGGGTTGGATGCGCAGGTTGTGCCAGTTCACCCAGGTGCCTGGCTTCTGGAAATGTAGTTCTTCAGCTCATGCCTGTCCCTGGCCAGCACCGGCTGCCTGTGGGCCTTGGAAGCAGGTCAGAGCGTCCACCTCCAGGCCATGTTGCCCGAACATGAATTTCAGGTCACATTCTTCACCGGCTGCACCAAAGGCTCCCCAGGGAGTTGGGGCATCAACGGTGACCAGAGGTGCAGTGGGAGGCAGAGGTCCCTGGAGCAGGGCTTGCCCAAGGTGTCCTAGAGGAATTACCATTGCTGCTCTCCTCTGAACTCCTGCTCAGCTTTGGAGCCACTCACGTCTGGTTGACACCACACCAGGCAGCAGGGGGCTGCTTTTGTAGTGCTGCTGGCTGGCAAGGAGGGATGAGGAGCAGCAGAAGTGGATGGGGCTGGGCAGCTGAGGCAGCCCCACAGGGCACTGCCTCTCTGAGGGGGCTGTGCAAGGCTCCTGCCTCCTCCCGAGGGTGGCTGTGCCTCCACCAGTACCTACGGTGCCGCAGGACACCTCAGCGGGGTCCTGGCTTCCCCAAAGCCACTGCTCTGCCTGTGCTTTCGCCTCTCTGCCTTTCTGGGATGGAAACGTTTAGATGTGGAGGCAGCTCATTCGTAGGCTAAAAAAAAAGTTTGGGATAAAATGTGGGTAGATAAAATCCAGTGCAGATTTTCATCCTGCAATTGTTTTTTCTTTTCCTAACTGTCCAATTTCAGTCCATACTTCACCTGCTTTTTTTGGCTGGTATTAGAGAATTGTTTCTACTCTATTCCACACATATTACATTACAGCTCAGGGACCTCCTCCACATCCAGTTGAGCACTGCCTAATTATAGCTCAAGCTGGCCTTTTAAATAGGCATAGCATCTTTTCCAAATAATGTTCTTCTCTGTCTCTTCATTACAAAGGCGGACATGCTACAGTTGCTTACAACCACCTGGATGGAGGAACCGAGACCAAAATGTCTATAGCAGCATTGAACTAATTTTGATCATAAGAAAAACTCCAGCGCTTGATTGCAGGGGGTGAAAAGGAAAGAGTGCACCAAAAGGAGGTTTCCAAATAAGCCTGGTAGGCAGAGCAACATGAGGAGGCTGATCTGTGAGCTCTCGGCATAGAAGACTGAGGCTTAGCTGAACCTGAAATGAAAGAGGGTTGTCTTAATTGTGAGTCTGAGCCCCTTCCTTGAAACTGCGACTGAGTCAGTGGGCTGATTTAATTCCTTGCCCTTGTCAAAACAGACGAAAAAATTCTGGCATAGTTGGGATCCCGTTATTAGGTAAAAGCTGTGTTAAATCCTTAAGAACCTAGGTTTTTAATGGGGATAGGCTTGCCAAGTGTTGTGATTTATAGTGATTTTCACAGTATCTTTGAATTCCTCCTTTCAGCTCCAACACCTGGAAACATCTTAGCAAAGAAAAATACTCCACTTTAACTGAAAAGCAAATAAGCACCTACTGTAGTAAGAAGAGCTTGAAAGTAGGACTCCCGAGGTACAAAATCATCAGGCAAATGACCTCCTGCCCCAGCAATTTGTGTTTCACCTTTCAAGTGAATGTTCTGCTTTCCAGGTCCTACATCAACTGGCAGCAATAATATCACTGTTCAGTTCATAAGTAGCCATTGGCTATGCTGCAGCTTTTAATGTGGGAATAATATTGCACTTACATAAAACTGGTACATGATGCCGTTGCAGCTTGGGTGGGTCCTGCCTGGTAACTGAATAGATCTTTCATGATATCATCTAGGCTACTAGAGAACATTGATGGAAGCATTTAGAAGACTGGCAAATCATAGCAACTTTAAACTCTATAACTGAATTGTCTGCTAGATTCATTCATTAGCAACGTACTTGCTAGTGGGTAATTCTTACGTAATATCAGTCATTGGCACTACGTAGAGAAAACTCTTAGTCCCTAACAGTCATACTCTAAATTATCTGTGAGCTCATGGTACCACGGAGCTAATAGTTTGCACTTCTGGTTGTGGTCTTAGTTGCTTATAATCAGTGAAAAAACTTGGAGCCCAAGTGGTATTCTTTCATCTCTGATTTTCCTTGTTTATGCCTAATGTTTTTATGTTACTGGCCCCCTCCAAAAAGGGGCAGAAGGTTTTCTCTGCTCCTGATACCACTTATGCAATTTTCTTTTGTCTTGCCATTAGTCCTTCTTGTGCCATCTACTCCTGGGCCCTTGCACTTCTCTTGCCCTCTCTCTGGCAGCTTTTGTTACTTGGATGCCTCTGATGTGCAACTACAGCTGTCTGCCCCTTTGATGATCATTTTGCTTATACACTTCTGAAAAATTGTACCTGGCTATGCCACCACAGTGTTACAAAATACTTGCATGCTGTTGTTAAGTACACTATTTTTGCACCCAAGTTGAAGGCAAGTTAATATGGGTGATATCCTGATTAGCGCACTTCTATAGGTGTCAGGCTCCTGTACTGATATGGAAAACCACAACCAATACTCCATCTATAAGAATTTGTAATTTTGTAACTGAGGTGTTAAAGAACATGACACTGAAGTAGACATCTGAGCAACTGGGGGAAAAAAAAATAAATCACCTAGAATCCAAAGAACCAGATTAGCAAAAAACTTAGCAGGGGTTAAATCAAATAGAAACCACAATCAGACTTTTTGGGTAGCAAGTTCAACCTCCTGCTTCTGGCAAGGTCAGCCTGCCTGCAGGACTTTTGAGGCTCAGTGAGGGCACCTGGAAGTCTTTTCTCTATATGCCTTTCTGGAGCACTTTGGCCTCAGAGAGAGCCCTTTGGTTGACTTCTGAGATCCTCCTGGAGGTTTCTGGCAGGTACCAATGCTATAACAGGCAAAGCAGTGGTCCAAACTGCAACAGCTTTCTTTCCTGACCCACCATCAGAACAAGCCTCTCTGAACAAAGAAGGACATTGAAGGCCTGTGGGAGAACAGTCAGTGTTCCCAAAATTAAACCTCACAGGCTAGCTGTGGTATAATGATCATTGGGATCTGAAGAGGGACTGAGACAGAAATGAGTGAAGGTGTCCCTCCAAATGATCCAAGCCATGCAACAGTAAGTGTCTACATGTTGCCCACACTCACTGTGCACCTCCATGTTGGCTCCAGGGTCTGAACAGGGAGCATGGGTTGGCATCGCATCTCACTTGGTCTCCAGAGGTCCCACCTTGTTCCCCTGGGGCTCATACACTGGTCTCTGTACCTGTGTCCCACACCTCTGGGAGCAGGGTCCTCGCTAAATCCAGGGATGGCACCAGTGGCTGCTTGCAGCCTGGAGTGGAATGAGAAATGACTACAGCATTTCCCTGGGACATGAAAGACCTGGATTCAGTTCCCTCAGCCTAGGGAAGACCATGCTTGCATCTCTCAACACTGTTGTGGGGGTCATTTTTTCACCCCGCACTGTAAAGCAAAGCATTCAAGGTTCATGGATGAGAGGAACTTAGGGGAGGTTAGGACGGTAACCAGGTAATGAAGTGCCCTTAACCTGGCTTGGCTAAATATCTGACAGAGTGTGGGACCAGACTGCTGGGTCACAGGGTCACACTCCCTCTCTTTGACTCTGTGGACCACGCTGCATGGTATCACTCCACTATATAGAGCAAGGGTGACCGTACTCCTCATTACCATATCATGCAGTGCCTATATATGCGGCTTCTGGCTAATGAAATGGAAAGGACTTTTAAAAATGTTGAAACTGATTACACTTTAGATCTATTTGCATTTCCCTGATATTTCTTGGATGGCAGAGAGCCCCTCTATTGGTCAGTGCCAAAATCCCAAATGGCTAGAGTAACACTGGATTCATCTTTTCATTAAGAAGGTCATTATTTGAATATAACATTCACCTGCGGCCTGATTCAGCAAAGCTCCTCAAGTGCATTCAACTCTAAGTGAGAAGAGCTATTCTGAAATCAGCAGCTGACTCACGTACAACTAAATATACACTTAAACATCTGATGGGATGCTGCAGCTACCTCTGGGTAGCTTGGCACCCAGCCACACTGTGGGTACAGGGAACGGCCACCCCCAGAGTTGTACATTTATTTTATTATTAATTTTTTGCCTCTAGGCAGAAAAGAGATCTAAAAGCCACTGGCACCTCTGAGCTTTCCTTCTCTTGTCCCAGCTCCTCCAATTTCAAATAGATGTGCAGCTCCTGGAAGACACTCAAGTGGAAGGCCCCCTGTGTGGGACATTTAAATGCCATCCTTTGTGTCTGCTTGGCAGCAAGCACCTGGCAAGTTGCACATCCATATTCCTTTCACCGAATAATTAAGGCACTTTTAAAATGTTTTAAGACACTTTAGCTTCTATCTAAAGAGATATTTTTTTCAGGCCCAGATAACCTACAGAACTATTTTTTGTTGTTTAGTCTCATTTCATTCAGCTGTATCCATTTTGGAGTTGCCTCTTTGTATCCAGACAAGGGCTTTCTTCATCTGAATGTGGCAGTGGATTATTTAAACTGTTCCTCAGTGAAGAGTCATCTGATCCTCCTAACCCTTCTCCACGTGTTCTGTTGCTCTCCATGCTGGGAAGAGTAAGGACAGACACCAAACTTTAGCTGAAACGTTATACTGCAGGATCCTCGCTGCAGAAATAATCAATCCAAACAAGTCATTCTGGGATCAGGTAATCCCCAGCCAGTCCTTAATGAGATTTTTGGAGCAAGAGCTGACAGGTGTCCTAGGGCAGGGATGGATACACATGCTGGGGATGGCTATGGGGGGAACTTCAGAGCCCTGCACCCCACAGCAGCATTGGCATGATGCTGCCCTAGCCATGCTGCCGACAGTGGGCTCTGGCTGTATGTCGTACCTCGTTGTTTGAGACCACACATCTATGATCTGGGAATCCTGCCAAGCCTCAAGTCTATATTGGAACAGGGCTGGTGTGAGTATATATAACTGCAAGCTGTAAAGAATACTTTAGATGCTGTTCTAGCAAGGACTAATGGTTAAAAAGCCGAACTCCCTTTGGAATTCTGCATCTATGAAGATTAGCTTTCACCCCTTTATAAGTTATTGGAATCTGTCCTTTACCTCTCTGAAAACACCAAGAGCTTCAAATTATCTACCCACAGCCTATGACAAACTCCAAAGCTCTGGTAAAAGAGCCATATTCACAATCATAAAAGATGTACAAAATACAAATAGGGAAATCAAAGCTGCTACCTAGGCAAGGGCAGGAAATTTGTGGATGGTATATTTCTTTTCAAGAAAATAATTTTTGAAATAGACTTTTAAAAAAAGCTTTATTAGATTGTTGCAGGGGGTATTTACAGTATATAAAGTATATGCACAATAAAAATATTTTGTAACATATAACTTTGACAAGTAGGACCAATCCCCAGTGGCTTTGTATTGCAATTTTTAAGCAAATTTATTTCAGTCACGACAAAGGGGTTAGTGGTGAATCTCACATGAACTCACAGTACCTAGATCCCCTTTCCTTCTTGCTGACAGCATCTTGCTCCATGGCTGTGGTTTTCCTGTGCTCAGGGGGTAAGTTTGTATTGGAGTAAAATGCTTGTAATAGGCAGCTGAGGGCTATTTTGATGTCCTTAACAGTGTCCGGTTATGAAAATATTTCTTCTGGTTCTTCTCCATCTCCAAGTGCAGCAAGAGAAGCTACTTGTCTGTTTCTTTGGACTACGGCAGCCAGAAATGTGAATGTCTTGGGCTCATACATGCCCACACAGCTGCCCTTTTTCTATTCATCTCCACCTCAGATGGTCTGTGAAACTTGAAAAACTCAAGCTGTATTAAGGAAAACCTGCCCCAGCCCTTCAGCACTCTCAGGAATTTCTTCTGGGATTTTCTGACCTCTGCAGACTTCTCCAAAGCTTTCCCAGCTTGCACAGAGCTGGACTGTAGCAAGACTATTCCTTCCTCAGAAGTGCTGGGCACGCTGGGAGCCTTGTGCCCCTGCGAAGGGCCTAGGCAGGTACCAGATCTGATGGGCACTCGTGAAACCCCATCCCTATTCCTGAGGGGCCACAGGTTAGACCCTCCCAACGAGGGATGCTTGGGACCAAGGCAGCCATCTTCCCTAGCACCACACCGCACCTCTGCTCACTTCCCTGTCTGCGGTGGCCCGCACCAGCTGAGACCCTGTGGGGGGGTCCCCAAAGAATCTGAGTGAGACCTCCGTCTCCGCTGGCTGCTGGGGGACCTCAGAAAGATTGGCCTTGTTAGGCTGAAGATGTGCTTTAGCTGTATACCCCTAAGTCTTAATCACAGGTGACGGAGAGGTGAGCAAAGAAAATATCATGCTGGTTTTCTGTATACATCTTCCTTATCTTCCCCCACCCCCCTCAAACTATCTAGGAATAAAGAAGAGCTAATGCAACAGTTTCATTGTCCATGAACTATTTATAGCAAACAGGTTTCCAGTATGCCATTTATAAAATGGAAAAAATATAGCTTGGTCTTTAGTGATACTCAGAAGCTTTGAAATTTAAAGAAAAGGACTTGCTGTATATAAGGTAAACAAATAGCAGGCTTTGGAATGGAAAAATAAATCCTTTTTTTGGTAGGAGTAGTTGTTCTAAGCTTTCCTTTTTCTGTCTCTTTGCAATAAAGCATCCAACACCCTATTTCAAAGGCTTTTTTCCCCCAAATGAAATAAGTAGACTTGAAAATATTTTCCATTTTTTTGTGATGTCTCAGCCTGCAGGTCCATCCAAGAATGTAAGACTTGTAAGAGATGGACAGAATAAGTATTGCTTGAACTAAAAACCATGGGAGAGTCTCTCTGGCTTTCCTGGGGTTTAAATCAAGCCCTAGAGGGAGGTTATTTTGCCAGCTGTGCTGTTTCTCCCTCGAACACACTGCAGCTACAATTTGCAGTAAACATTAACTGCTTCTCTACTGAAATTTTCACGTTTTCCCATGAATATATTATAGGAAAACTAAGAAATGGTACAGTACTTACAGATCAGATGAATTTATGTAAGTGTTCATCACCTCAGTGAACAGTTCTCATGAAAGGCAGTGAGAAATAAACTGTGAATAATTCCTCCCCAGTCCTACCAAGAAGGAGATAGAAGAAGAGTAATTTTTAAATCTCACTTAAGCTGTCGGTGATTTTCTCCAGGGCTTTCTTAGCTCAAACAGTTTTTAGCAAAATCAGACAGTGTTTAAAAAAATAGTCTTTACCAAAAGTTTTGAGAGAACGTTCCTAATGGAAAATGATGCATCCAAACCCCAGTGCAGCCAATTTAATATTTTGACATTTTCTAGTAGCTGGGATTATGCAGAACGAGGAAATCTGGGATGTACCATGGCCAGGTGAAAGCCATGCAAGCACATGAACCTACCGTCTTCCTGCAAGTCTTCCTGCCACCAAGTTGATTTTAGGTTGTGATATACTAGCTAGGCTGAATGGCTGGTGAAAATTAGCTTTTTGGTTCACAAAGTAGGGGTCTTCTCTCTGCTTGCATTAGCTTTCTGTGGCAGAAGCCAGGATATTCCCATGGTGCAGCATCTGTGGGCCTCCTAGCATGAATTTGCATCTGTATAACACACTACCCTTCACAAACATTTGAAATTAGGAGAGGAACTGTTAATGGTTTGCCTCCTTGGATATGCATTGATTAATGCATCTACATTGCAAGTAGAAAAATGCCGTAGGACTCCCATAGTTTGGATGCCTGAACTTGCAGTCTAACTAGGTTTTGACTTTTACATCACCATGAAATCATAGCATAGGCTCCCTGGATACTGCACAATTCCCCAGGGTCCCATTTGCATGCTGCTTCCAAAGGGTACTGCAATGACATTGGAATTACCGAACACTTTCCTCTGGGCTGTTGTCTTGACAGCATGAATGCTGGTGTTGGTGTAATGTTCCTCTGCCTGTGCCCAGCCCGGTGGTGCTGTTTACCTACCATGCATCGCGGCAGTGCTGGCTGTGAGGATGCCGGAGCTGTAACATGCTCCATCTTGTGTTGCTCCAGCTGCCCCAGCTGTGAGTCTCTTCTCCTCCTGCCCTGGGAGGCGGATATTAAACATCAACATGGGAGGCTGGACAAATCCACAATCCATCTGAGGAAAAGGGGTAGCTCTTGTAGCTTGCACAAATGTTCAAAAGCCAAGAGCAAGCCCCTCATGGTTTCCCCAGTGAGGACAAGCCTCTGTATGGTATGTCCTTCTGAATAGTGAGACCTGGCTGGGGTCAGCACCTATTTCCCCAGGTCTGCACACGTGGTCATTGCTAATCCTCTGTCTGAATGATGCTTGGCACGAAGGGCTTGTTGCCTGCGTGCCTACGTACCACAAATTAAAGCAGCAGAAGAGAGTGGTGGCTTTCCTTCAGAGCCCCTCTTTGCTGCAGGACTGTGACCTTACGGCTCTTCTAGTGCTTTGTTAATCCCAGGAGGTGACATCCTATTAAACGTCCTTATCACATTCCAGAAGTTTATTTCATAAATATTTCATGGACCATAAGTGGAACAGCTGTTCCCTCGAGGCCTCATTAATAGCGCAGGTCCCCTCCGCTCCGCCGCCATGGCTGCCTCAACCCTGCCCCTCTCCTGCATCCCCCGCGCCCGGAGCTGCTGCTGCTGCTCTCCCAGGCACAATTTAACACTTTGCTTTGTATCCTAGCCTGAAAGCACCAAAATAAAGGTCCAGTGAGGCCTACCAGGGGAGGAGGGCTGGGGCAATAAAACAGGCCAGGGGCAATCCTTTGCCCTGAGAGCAGGAGACATGTCCCAGCTGCCACGCACAGCTCTCTTCACTCTTAAAAAAATGGGATGATCATATGCAGACTGCCGCCTGCGGAGGTTCCCGGTGTCATGCTGCCTGAGCTGTGCACGGGCCCATGTATCTGTGGGGCTCAGTCAAATGCATGTCCTGGGAGCTCTTCGTTTGCTAGCACTGATGGATGGGACCTTTGGGACGAGTGAGGAGCACAAAGGCAGGGGCTGTCCTTATGGCAGGGGGGAAACCTGCAAGGTTTGGGCAGGGAGCAGAACCCTTCACTCCTCCCTGTGTGCCTGGAGGCTTCATTGAAAAGAGGAGGAGCAGCAGAGACACAGTCCTGACAAATTTATGGGTAGGTGAATCTTGACCCATCTTTTTTTTTTTTTTTTTTTTTTTTTTTTTTGGTGTGTGTAACTGTAGCTTAGCTACGGTTTCAGCAAGCCAGTAAATGAGGATTTGCACTTAGCCATGTGGGAAAATAAAGGTCAGGTGTGGGAAGAGAAAGGTCAGGTGTAGCAAGCCGTGCTTTTTTCTAAAAATGCTGCTAAACCCAAGATGATGTTGCCAGCCTATGCTATGGGATTAGGACCTCCTGTCAAAGAAATCAGGGCAACAGCTGGGCTGTCACATCAGTCCAAAATGCTTATATCATGACACAGCCAAATAGCTTGCCTCCTACAGGAGAGGCTTTTGTTTTTATGGTAAGCCTGGTGGGACTGAGGTTGAGTAATACAGCCTGTCTCTTTCCTTGCTTGCTGTGTTGTGTGCAACCCAATAACCAAGGATGGGAATCTGAAATTTCTGAATCAAACACAACAGAAAGGGAATAAAAAATATAGAGCAGTGAATCTGGCAGAAGTGCAGAGCTGGTGGGCACCAAGTCCTGGAAAATGACTTCTTGATTTCGAAGGACAAATTTCCTTCTTCCATGGGGACAGGACTTGATGGGTACCAGGCACTCTGCGGAGACACTCAGGCCCTGGAGATGCTGCAGACAGATGGCTGCAATTTTCATCTCTGTTGTGCGCTCAGAAGGCCAGTCAGAAAACTCATCACCTCCTGCATGGCTTCTGTGATGTATTTTGGGCAAGACATGCAGTACTGATACCGCAGCCCAAATCCAAGGTTAGGTTTGTAGGTGGGATCAGCAATATTTCCTACCGAGATTACAGTTATTTTACGCGCATGGGTCACTGAAGTGCCAAAGCATTTATGAAATTCATAGCCTGAACAACTAAGGTAACCTGGATGTGGGCTGAGTGTTTATAGACTGAAGAACAGAGGAGTGTTGGGAGCGAAGGCAAGCAGCCCCAATAACTGATTTTAGAAACAGTCTCTGCAGGCTGAAACTGGGGTGGGCTTTTTGTGCTCTTGCCTACTGCATTTTTAAATCTGTAATAGTCTGAATTTCTGCTGAAGAAGGGATTTTGAGATTAGTTGGTAAAACCCAACAATTTATACAATTATGTTTTTATTTGCAGTTTTCTGCCCAAAATTGTGTGCATTTCCCTGATGTTTCCAAACTGGCTCTGCTTTGCTTGGCTAGTGCAGTACAACCAGAAGCACTAGCCCTGACCAGACAGAACGGTAAATCCCAGTTTTGGTACCACTGCTGACCAAGTGAAAACTGACCGTGTGGTCAATCCTGTTCAAAAATATTTGTGGCTGTATACAGAAAGCTCTGTTCCCTGCATCTGCCTCCAGGTATGTTCACCCCTGTTCTCACTGCATGTGGTCCCTGAGTCCTGCTAACCTCTTCACAACTACTTTGAGCCCAACGGTGTTTTCTGAGACATTGTGACTTCTCTGTCACCATTTCCCCTGAATTTGAATAGGGCTAATAGGCCTCTGTTTGGCCACTTTTCCTTGCAACCAGGTTTAATGGACTCGCTTTCTTAGGGCACTGCCAGAGCAAGACTTTCTTTTTCTTCCAAGTCAAATGCCTTGGGAGAGAGTAGGCAGGCAAGGGCAGCAGAGTCATGCCCCCAGGGGGGAGAGGAGCAAGCAAGCTCCTCGGCTCAGAGTATCCCTTGCATCCTGCCCCCGCTTGTACACACACACACACACACACACAAAGTTCTCCATTGCTCCTTGGCTGACATTTCCCCAGCACCTCCCCTTCTCTCAGGCTGGTCATACCCAAGCCATATGCTGGCAAACCTCAGAAAATAATTGGCACAGAACCAACCATTTCTTATTACAAGGAGGGCTGCACACAGAAAACAACATGAGCTAGCAAGGTTTGCATTCCCTTATTGCCCAGGTAATCATCAACACCACCAACCCCGGGCAGTGTGCTGGGGTGGAAAAACTGAACTTTAGCTCCAGGCAATGAAGCAACTTCCCTCTAATGTTTCGTGGGATAATGGGTTTGTTGTCTGACCTGGCACACATTGCCACTTCTCTCCAAGAGCGTAGCGAGCCCACAGGAGCTCTGCAGAGGATCAGAGCATGATTCCCTGGCTGTTGCTGCTGGATTAAGAGATACTTTTGTTAGTCAGGGTTGACACAGGTCAATGTCATGTCATCCAGCCCGAGTGGTCTATTAGGTGTCAGATGGTTGCTAGGTCCTATGGGTAAAGTACTGATTTTGTTAATATCATCAAGCCAAGCCGAACAGTGTACTGATCTGTGTCCCTGACCCTCTCTTGCAGAGAAGAGTACAACATGGAATTCACATTTGCCACTAGTTTAGCCAGACCTCCTACCTGGAAAGCACCTCCTGTGATCCACAAAGGTCTGGCAGATGGCAGATAACACCTCTTCCAGTCGAGAAGAACTGGAAGAGACTTCAGAGGGGCAGATGCCAGAGGTGCATTCAGCCAGTGCTTTCAACACAGCACTTTCAATTGGAGCATCTCATAACCACCTGTGCAAGCATTTGTACCATGCAAGGCGGCTAGCACCGAGCAGCGCACCCAAGGGTGGAGGGAAGGTGGGATGCTTGGCTCCGGCTGCCATAAACACTAGCGGCACACTGGCAGGTCAGCTGTTCACAGCTGCAAGGTTATTTTCTTGGCCTGATCCAGAGAGGGTCATGCTGATGGCTGGTTTGGTAGTGCCCAGGTTTGGTATTAGTGGTTGCCTAATCAAACCTTGGGAGGGTAAAACACAGTTTCCTGTTTCAGAGCAGGGAATGAACGATGAAGTGTTAGTGCAAGGTATGATCCTCCCAAGGCAAGGTATGATAACTGAGCAGGGAGTTCATGTCCTTTTCTTTTCCCTTAGCCATATCACACTCAAGTCTGTAGACACAAATGTAGGCGTCTATGCATTGCTCACTTGCTGCTGTCTGCAGTTGTATACCCTCAGGTAACGAAGCCTCCATCTGCTCATGCTGAGATGTGTTAATTGTTTTTGTAGAAAGCAAAAAGTGGATTTAACTGTTCATCAGTGACGCACAGAGTGTGATTACCAAGACAAGGGCAAGGAATGTTTATCACAAACAAACGAGGAAGCTTACTTAGTGTTGTGGCTATCTAGTGTCAAAAGACTTTGCTCCCAATGTGTTACTGGCCAGTGGTCCTGTTAAAAGCTGTTGTTTGCTCTTAACACTTGTCTTGCAAAGAGCCCAGACAAACATATGTCTAGCAAACCAGACTGGGAGAGCAACCTCCAAATGGCTAATTATAATGGATGTGGATTTTGACTAAGCAACAGGAAACTGGGGAAGCCCAGACCCAGGGTGCTGGTTTGGGCTGTTCCACAATTTGGCTGTTCAGACTTTTTTTCTAGGTTAGAACCTGACAGTCCCTAAAGCACAGCTGCATTTGGTAGCCTGCAGCAAACATCTGTGTTGTGGAGATGGAGGGGGTTGCTGGATTGTTGAGAGTATCTATGTCTGACTTCCCAATTTTGCACCATAATAGTATAATGTATTGAGAAAGATTAACGATTTCATTAGTTAGATACAAAACTCTGGTCCACATTGTCTTGAGCCCTGGTTCATTTCAGATTTCATTCCACTCAGCCAGGGTCAATGCCTGATGTGATTAGAAAGTCATTAGAGACCTCTTGACTCTTTGGCTGCACATAAACACCTCAAAGATGAAGGGTGAATCAGTGCTATGTGGGGAAATGCTCCTGCCTTCCCTTCCCATCCTGTCACTCCAGCCCTTATTAGCTCTGTCTGTCCTAACGAACACCAAGCAGTGCCACCATGTGCTTAGGGCTCAGTCCAGCCCTGGCTAAAACCAATAGCAAGATTCCTCTTGAATTCAATGAGAGACGGATGAGATCTTTCCTGGGCTGACGAGTACTGTGCAAACCTGGGTAGGAAGGAAAACGGATTAGAACATGGCTACTTAAATTCAGATCATGTTTGCTATTGTGGTTCATACTTTTCTCAGGAATCAATGACTGACTTGGGTTGCTGCAGTTACTTGGTTCTGCTGTGCAAACCCAACTCAGCTGCTCATTGGAATGCTGGGTGTGGGCAATTTGAAAAACAAATGCTACAAATGCAGTGTTAACCATGCCAGAGCTCCTTCAACGGCCTCAAACCCACAAAACCAATGCTGCTTGTGCTGAGGGGTGTCTCTCACTTTGTTTTGGTTCATGGAAAAAAATGTTTTAATATGACGATTGTGGTGGCTTTTCTTATTGGTGTCAGGCTAATCAATACTAGCCTTGTATTAGGCTCAGTAAATAAAACAGAAATGTGAGTGTCAGCATCTCTCTACAGAGGATCTTTGTGGGTGTGGTGGGCCATCAGAGACAAATTTTAGATACTGTTTAGTAGCAGTTTATCTGTTCATTACACCCATTTACATTTTTAAAGCACACCTAAATCTTGCAAAATCCTGCAAAATCGCAAAAAAAATAATCTTCCAACCCTATCAGCTTCCCCCTGTCCCAGGCATCGTCTGAGTAACTGATGGTTCTTGTCTACAGTATCCAGAAACTCAAACTACTGTAAAATCCAGTATCTAACTGATGACTGCTAAACAACACTCACACCAGGGCTCATGCTATGAAGCATTTTTAGAGCTAAGTGCCTTTTTTTTTTTTGTTTAAATTAAACAATATTCCTGGTTCTGATACAGATACCCAGCTTAGTGTGGTTTCCTACCAGTCACGGGCTGGACCCAGAGCTCTCCTCCACACGCTCTGTTTGCAGGCCCCCATGCTGCCTTTTGGTGGTTCCTGGCTGGAAGTATGCTGCTTCCTCTCTGCCTCTGAGCTTCATAATTCCAGAAGAAGGGCAGGTATTTTCTATTTGTTTTTATTTTCTCCCCCCTCCCAGGCAGGTTCCAGGCTATGGCTTCAGCTTGCTGGTTCTGTTCAAATGCTGCTCTGAGTGCCCCTAGGGAAGGACACCAATTCCTTTCCATGTTGCCAGGGCTGGGCTCTCTTGTCTTCTCAAGGTGGATGCTGGACTATGTAAACTGCCCACTGCTGGTAGTTACTTCCTGATGATCTTTCAGCTGAGGGGGTAATGTCCCACCATGGTGTTTTGTGGTTTGAATTTTTGGGGGGGGGTTTTGGTGGGTTTTGGTGGTTGTTTTTTGTTTGGTGTGGAACTTTTTTTTTTTTTTTTTTTTTTTTTTAATTGAATCAAGCTGCATCATTTTCTCACAGTCTGCTGTTGGCATTTGTAAAGCGGTGAGAATGGGAGGGAATGAAAGCTCATATTAACAGGTAGAGCATCACACAGAATTTTTGTTGCTTATTTGGCTTCCCAAAAGTATCTGAGGGCCCGGTTTGGCCAAGGTTTAGCCAGAATTTCAGAGTTTTCCCTTGGTTGGACTCAGATGGGGCTGTCAAAAGATCTGTTTCTCAGGCCCCCGAGGGAGTGCCCCCCCTCTACTCCTAGTACCCAGATGGTGTGTGCACAGGCTGCTCCACTGCATCACTCTCTTCAATAGTCCCCATCCATCAGGGCAGCCCCCACCACCCCACGGGGCATACCCCTCCCCGGGTCTTTACAGCCAACCAGAAATGTTTAACATTTCTCTGTGGCTGCCACAGCTTTGTCATGAGGATTTGGGCAGGATATTATCTGTCTGAGGAGATTTTTCTCCTGAGTCTGAGTGCTGCTTTCTTGAAATGCAGCACCTGCTCCATGGCATGTCTGTTTGCTGTTTTGTGGTGCATCTTCTGGATGGAGCATCTTCTCCCACAGTGAAGGAGGGACCATGCACGGCACCGCCATGCAGCTTGCATGTTGCAGCAGAGCTGGGCTGTGAGCTTCCAGAAACAGGTTAGTGAGCTCGTAGCACTGTAAAACCACACAAATGTGGTCAGCTAAAGTACCAGGGTGTGTTGGCACAACAGCTGGTGGCTACCTAGTAACTAAGGCAAACCTTCTTTGCAGGGAGTATTTACAGGCTGCCTTATAAATGACTCCAGAGATTTAAGAACTCGCACAACACCGGTATGATTTAGAGCTGAAAGTTTCTCACATAGAAGTAGTGCTGATATGGTTGTTCACAGAGATAAAAATTGTATGTCTACATGGTGCCAGGACATAGTTTATTAAAGACTCACTTCTTTTCATTTAGGAGAACTAAACCAGGCTGTGAGCATACAGACACCTCACTCTGGGGCAGAGTAAGGGGAGAACCTGCCTGGCACCAGCAGCAGCTCATGGCCAAACTCCTACTCAGAAATAACTTTACAGTAACTCGCCCCTTTTTCGCAGAGATAAGCACCCTGCCTTTGCTTATACAACCAGTTACCAGGCTTCACAGCCACCCTTGTTGCTTTGTGTCCATTCCTGTTTCAGGATGGCTGGACCTTTTGCTGCAGACTTTCAGCACATTGATAGCTACAAGGGGATCAAACAGCCTTAATGCAAGAGCACTGGACATTGAAGCCTGAGTATAGAAAACTGCACTTCTCTGCCTATGCCTCTGACCCAGCTGCATCAAAGTCTTTACTACCTGTAGAAATTTCCTCCATGACTCAGAACTGAGTTAAAAAAAAGATTGATTGTGTTTCTGATTTGACTGTGTTCTCATGCTGCAGCTTCTACCATCAATCTCTCTCCTGTAGTTCTTTACTAGTTTGCAGACTTTTTAATTTGAGCTGACTAGATTTTTCCTCTGTTCCCTTAACACCTTGTACCTGTGGGCAGAAGTCTGCAGCTTCAAGCATGAACCACAGAAACGGCATCCATTGCAATAAGGAACATTTATGGATGTGGCCAAGGTGGTGACTGCTCTGCTCCTGAAGCTCTTGGTGGTGCAGGGGTCCGAAGCCGCAGGGATTTACCATGCACCCATCTGCTCTGTCTGCCCATACTGCAGCTCCATACAGCAGCATGTTTTAAGCCCTGACAGCGTGGAAGAGTGTGGCCACAGTAATCTGCATCGCTGTGACCTTGACTCTGATTGCTGAAATTAGCTTTACAGATGGTTAAGCTCAAAAGCCTCTCCACCAGTACTGACCGGACAAATGAGTGCGGTGAGAGCGTATCCCAGAGCATGGCCATGAATTCCCTACTGGCTTTTAGTTATCTTCCAGGAAAACTCATTAACTGCAAGGTCTAATCAGGGGAGAAGTTGCCTTTTAATGTCTTTCCTTAAAATCCAGTGAAAGATGAAGGCAGTGTCCCAGAACTCAGCTCCATGCGGAACATGTGGGAGCATATACAAGCTAAGATGTAAAATATATCCATTTTGGCTAACTTTCTACAGCATTTTTGCATTGTTTCACCTCTGATGTTTAATCTCCTAAATGATGTTTACTCTCTTGATTGTCCCTGGGTTGCCTGGGTCACTGCTGTTGCAGGTGAATTGATGTTTTCTTCACTCTTGACCTGACATTTAAAGTAGTTTGGAGATAGCCAGCTATGAAAGACTAAAATTGAGGTCTCCCCTCTCTTTATCCTTCTTGTCTTACTTCTCATTTGTGGTGCCTTAGAAGTAATTTCAAGATGTCTTCTTTCCCTGTTGTGTTCAGGGCTGCACATGGTCCTTCATTAGTCTAAATGGATTACCGCGTGGGTTTGTGGTTTGGCTCATAGTACTGCAGCTTTTGTCCAGTTGAAAATTTTGTAGAGAAATAAGAGGAGTATCTTCTGTCTTGAGGCTTGTTGTGAAGTCTAAAATTAATAAAGCTAAACCCGAAAACACTAAAACAAGCCCGATAAAAATATTATAAGAAGCCTAAAAATAAATGAACTATGACAGAGAACAAGGGACTGTGACCTGGCAACAATCATAAATGTTCATGTGACTTGTGGCCCATACTTTGGTTACTGTAACCTTCTCTGAAACATTTTTCCTTGGCATGCTGGACTTTTATGGTCATATTCATGTTGCACAACTGTGGAGATAAAAAAAGGTAAATATCTTCCAGAGAACTGTAAATGTCTATTTTATGACAAGTAAATTGCTAGTTGGAAGACTCTTTCTCCCCACTGACTGTGGTGTGATATTGATATTTGAAGAGACTAATTCCACCCATCGAACACTGGAAAATAGTGATGATTCCCTGCCTGCCACCCATTCCCTATTGTGTTCCTCTTGAGGATCAGGCTTGCTAACAAGTCAGCGTGAAACAAACCTTAACAGGAATGAAAGATTCCTGTTAATCTGTTAAAGAAAGAGAGAGTGCTGTGATCATTGAAATTTGGAAGTCTTATTCACCAATATTACCAGTGATTTCTGGGGCAAGATTGATGAGCAGCAAACACCAACAACGTGGGGCAAGATGTTCTGCTTCTGCCTTCCACACCCAGAATATGAGTCCTCAAGATCCTTGCTGTGGCGCAGTCTCATCCTGGAGACACTATCCATAGGTGCTTACATTTTTTGTCACTAAGCTCCCTAAGACCTGGAAGACCATCAGTGGCAGGCAGTTTACTCTCTACCTTGTGCCTTCGTTGCTGTGCAGTCGTTTTCCCAGATGCTTTGAGGGAGAACAAAACTCAATCCAGATCTTCACATCCCATGTGTGTCTGTCACAGCAGTCCTGCATGGGAAATGGAGGTATGGTTTGCTGGGGTTTGAAGTAATTATGCCAGTGGCATCTGAGGATTTGTTCAAAGCATCTAGTTTGCTTTAGATGGTGATACGAATGCAAATGCAGTTAATAACTACTTTTGTGATGGGGTGCTCTGAATATCTAATGATTTCTCCTTTGCTTCTGCTGATCTGATGTCTCTGCCCATTTTGGGACCTTCAGTTTTGTTTTACACTTCAGAAAGTCCCAAAGGGCATACTGATTCTAATGTAAATGTCATAGAACTGTCTGTCAGACTCTCCTGATCTGCTGCACAGGCAAGTCTACATAGGAATAATACTTGGCATCTCTGGGCAGGGACACCATGCACTGTTGGTTTTGGAGATGAAGAGTCCTAATCCTTGCACTGAGGAAGGATCTCAGCAGTGCCAACCTGTTTAGCTTTCAAAATAAAATGCTAAAAGGCTTAGCTCAGAGGGAAAGCTAAACCCACTTGTGCCTAAGCAGACTGTGGTGTCTCTCTGCAGCCCCCAAAAATGTACCTGTCTCTCAAATGATGACTGTTTAAGACTTGCTTTGACCCACAGTATCTTCTATCAGCTAACTCAAGAAACTGCCTACTCACCCCATGGCTGGTGTGAATCCTGTTCTTGGGAACTCAGGGAGGCCCCCTAAAACTCCCTTTGGATCAGTAGTCAGTGTGATCTGTGGAGTTTAGGGAGGCTGACCCTACAGCAGACATCTACTTGCATGTAGTGAGTGCCTGGTTTTCCTTCACGAACTCTCTTCAGGGAGCCTGTGCTGCCTGGTTCAAGAGCCATGGGTCTCACACCTTCCTGGCAGGTGGGATCCTGCTACAGATTCCTAAAAACAAGATGTGGCAATAATTAGGCTCCCTTGTACAACTTTAGCTTTTCATGGAGTGATGGTGTCTGTTTAGTAGTCCTATAACTCATCAGATTTGAGATCTGATGAGGAGTCTTAAGCATTGTTTATCTTCAGTTCCCACAGAAAGACATTATAGTTATCTGTGAAATACATACTGTGATTACAAGTACAGTACATTGCTGCAAACTCGGGTCCATACAGATAACACATCAGTGCTTCGAGGGGGTTTTCTAAGAAGATACTTGTGATTGCACTGGAGGGTAGGTGCCAATTATGAAAAGAAACAATTATTAGCAGATTAAGAAAAATACATACTGCACTTAATTAGAAAGGTAATGATGAGTACAGAAATGAACACAATCTGCTCTAATTATGTAAGAAAGGTTTTGAAAGATTATGTGCTACTTGATTAGTAGGCTGGGAAGAACTTGAGACAGTCACAGCAACTTTAAATATAGACTAGAGCCTTAAGTTTGAGTATGCAAGGCATGAAGAGGGAGCTTTGGCACGGGCCACATGAAAGCTGAGAACATCCAGATCCATCAGAAAAAGAAGAAAAAATAAAAGTGCCAATGAGAAAAATATTTGGCACAGTATTTAAACCTCTGGGTTAGCATTTAAAGTAAAACCATTCAGTTCATTCTCTTTCTCTTCTTTCTGCTTTCCCAATCAGTACTAAATCACTTGGTTAAATAAATCATCCTTTTAAAGATCTGGCCTTTAAGATCTTTGGGCAATTTGTTCATAAACAGTAGGAGTATGGGTTTTTTGGTGGTGGGGCACAAATCTCAGCCTCTGGCAACTGCAAACTAATCTACGATATATTGAAGTCAGATGTCCGGAGAGTGGTTTGATTTACAGTTAACATCCAGGCACATTCCGCAGCGCAGGGGTGTTTATTGGACCCCCTGTTCAGTGCTAAGTCCTTTTTTTCCTCACAAGTGTTTATGTGTGTATGTAAAAATATATAGGAACATTCTGTCAGATGACATCAAAAGTAAATGTAACATAATTTGGCTCTTCTAAAGTTACTGGGGACTAGCTCTGTCAATCAAAAACTGTTTCTTAGCTAGCCGGCCTCAGTCTTAGCAAATGAGCTGCCTTCAGATTGCTGATAGATTGAGGAAAATTACTTTCTCTGCTATATGGAATATTTGAATTTGCTATTCCATTTTTGTAATGCTGGAAGTATGTAGGGTGCTGTGTAGAGAAGCTCAACTATGAACAAGTTGCCTGGTCTAGAACTACTCACAGAATGAGCCGTCACAGCTGTAGGAGCAGACCCTTGTGTTGAAGGGATACCCTGACAATACGAGCAAGAGGTAGCCATTAACCCAACCCTGAGGGTTAGTCCCAGTCTAGCAATCCCAATAGGCCAAATCCCAGAACTCTGAGGATATCCAGGCAAAGAGCATGTTACATTCATCGTATTTCTATATGATTTCCCCACATTTCCCTACCAGTCAGTATGCTCATTACATGAACCTTTGTTCTGGTCCATTAATGATTTCTTGTGATCCTGTGTGCTCTTCCATGGTCTCTTGTAAGATTCTCAGCACAAAAAATGACGGAAGCATCTGTGCCTGTAGGGAGGAGTTAGGGCATTTATAGCGTGTGCTGTTTAACGACATTTATAGCACTGGTTCCCTATTTTGAAGAAAGGAAGCTTTCTAGCTGTCATGGATGAAGTCCAAGAAGAAGGAGGTGGGACAAAGCAGGAAGTGCAGATACAGGCCTGGGGACCAAAGCCAAGGAATACCCATTAAAGAAAGAGGCTTTTTGTGTTTTCTGTTGACAAAGGGTAAAATAACCCCCAAGATCTCCAAGATGCATAGCCCAAGGGGAATATTTGGGTGCAGATATGCAATATTTAACAACGAGAATCAATGCACTCAAATGCTTCACCCTTTTCCTGGTGGATATTTGTGTGATTCAAAGTGAAGTGGATTAGCCACTCAAAGAGATTTCTGCTTCAGAACATGCCAGGGAAGGGGATAGCCTAGGGCAGGTTCATGGCAGACATTCACCCTGCTTCCTTCATGCTGGGGGGAACATTTTGAATCTGGATTTCCCAAATCCCCTGTAGGTGTGGGACAAGTTTGCCCAAGTTTTTCTTGAGAGAATGGGCTTTGGAGGCACAGCCCAGCAGAACATGCATTGCAATGGGACCCCACAAATATACTTAGGCATCTAACTCCTGGATGAGGTACAGGTTAAGCCTTTCATCTGCACTTTTTAGCACTGGACTCCCACACAGCATGTTGGCTTTTCTAAATGTGCTGCCTGGGTGTCTAGGAGGGCACTGGCAAGGCAGTCAAGCCAATGAAAGGGAAGACTTCTGTGGTTCTGGTCCCTCTCCTACTTCCAGTGACTGCCTGCAAAGACTGTTTAGGGAGGTCACCCAGCAAAACCCAAGCAACCCTCCCCTCCCCTCCCCTTGGTTACCTGCAGCTATTTGTTTTGTTGTGTTTTTCATCAGGTTGGTTGCCAGCCAGCTGGCCTCCCACACCGGGGGCACCGCACTGTGACGTGAGTGCTCACACGGGTGCAAAGGGAGAGACCTGGGAGCTGGTGAAGGGGGACCGTCACAGCAAGCCTGGATACTCTGAGCTACAGTACCTCCCAGCGTGCCCAAATATAAATATACAAAAAGGCATCAGAATCAGTAAATAATCTGCATGCTACATGCCACGCGGTGTTTGGCAGTGAGAATAAGGCCAGCATGGTGGATAGCCTTACACACTTAAACCTGATCAGGATCCTCATGCTCATCTGGCAGCGCCATCAGAGTCACCCCTCTGACTTCAGTGGAAATACTCGTATCATTCATCTGAGCAAAGGCTCCCAGTGGGGGGAAACCCATGGCAGCGCAGGGCTCCGGGCTCTGCTCCTGGTCCAGTCCAGCCAGCTCCGCTGGGGCTCTTTCAGCTGTATTGATTTAAAGGAAATAAATAGCCATCTGGTTTTGTTCACATACATAGCAAGTTCTAGCAGTGCCTTGGGCAAAGATGGGGGGATTACAGCTATCCAGGTCACAGAGCAGTGCCCTTTCTGGGAAGAAATGCTGCAGGGTGGCAGAAGTGCTTCTCGGTGTGCTCAGGCAGCTGGAGCGTTAACATCAGCATTGGAAATCGATGAGGGAAGAGATGAGGGAAGAGTGTGGAGGTGGGCCAGTGACTTTAAAGCAGTGGATGGTGTTTTTCAGACCTCCTAGTCCCAAACTTTTCTATCCAGCAAATGATCCTGGATTTCAGAGGTCTGTAAGCAAAAGTAAAGAATATTTTGCTCCTATTCACTTTCTTTTAAATACATATGAACTTGAGAAACTGTGGGAACAGTAGGTTTATAGGGTAGCAGCAGCTACACTGTACTTAAGAAGGTAAATATGTAGACAGCCTCCATACCCTGAAAACAATCTTGAGAGATGCTGAATTCTGCACACAGACCTCTGCAAGTGGCTCTTTCTTTTTCTTTTCCCTGCTTTGTGGAAGACACCAACGGGCCAAAACAAATTCTCTATCTGATCCCATTGACTCCCAAGGGATGCACACAGCTCTGCTCTTAGCACAGCACCATGTCAGAAGAGCTAAAAGAGGCAAATCAGCCCACAGAGCCCACTGCATAAACAGCCTTAACCAAATCCTGCAGCCCAGCTTAGACCTTTTGAAATATTTTGGGGGTGATGTCAGCACCCAGGTCGCCAATGCACTTGTTGCTCTCCTCCCTCAGCCTACTTTAGTTCCCACACAGGGACGAGGCATCCAGATGAAGTGGGAGACAGGCAGAAGCTTGGAGGAAATAATAACGGCAGTGACTCGAAGTCTGGAGGCAGAACCACTGGGGTCCATTTACCTCCTCAAGGTAAAAAAACTTGGCTTCTTTATTAGGTCAGATTTTCTCTTGTCCAAGGACATAGGAGTCTGGCAAAACAACTTGGGAATGTAGGAATTTGTTAACTGCATACACTGTGCTTTTAATGTTTAATCTGCAAACTAAAGCAGTTTCTGTTTAAACTCTCTGTCTTCATGCTGGTACGGTCCCAGGGCTTGTCTTGTTTGCACCACAGATGTTACAACCTAGTCTGGCTTTTCCGCTGGGATTTTGGTTGTGTGGTTGTAATTTTTTGTTTAGAGTTTATATCTCATTTGTTTCAAAGTTTTTATTTTCATTTACATGGCATGCATGGCATCAGTACATGATATTCACGCTAAAGTATTCTCATTCCTCTGTGTGAACTCCAAAAACATACATAATTCAAAACTTGCTGTGATAAAGTAAATAAAAACAACCAACAGAAAAGTTTCAGAATACAACTTGAGCGGGATTTCTGAAGTCAGGGATCTATAGCAGCTTGAAAGTGCGGGAAAGTGAGAAGGTTCTTGAGAAAATGCTACTTCATCTGTTACATGAGTTCATTAACTCACAAGATTTATTAAGTTCTTCAGAAAAGAAAATGTCTAACAAGTTCTCCTTGTATTTTTATTGCTAATATAAATAATTCAGGTCTATTAGTATTTATAAAATAGTAGCTTGCACCTAGTTTCTTTTAAAAAATGAGAATATGCAAACAAATATAGGAATTTAAGGAACTCTAAACAGTAGTATATTTACAATTTATATTTGTGGAAAGTAATAAATGGGGCTTGTGCATTGTGTATTTGAAAGTGCTTGTACAAAGCAGCATTGATTTCCACAGACTGCCCACCCCTGTGCAGTGTATTTTGGGGTGACACTGGAAATGCTGCTTGTCAAATGCTGGGAATCAAAGAAGGTGATAAGCTGCCAGAGATAGCTTTTACTTTTTAGTGTCCCCAGTGCTTACTAGCTTCTAGCCACTGAAACAACATTTATTTACACCAATATAAATAGTTCTGCTGAACCTGCCACCTCCATGTCTCTGTTCTTCGCATATTTTTCTTTTTCCTTGAAAGAGCCTGTAACCTGAAGGTTGAGCTCAAGGACGCTCCCAGGCAAGTCCCTGAAGTTTTCCCTTGGCTCTACCTGCTGACCTCTGCTCTCCCCTGATTACTCCTGAAAAATGCAGCGATCCACGCAAGAACTCTTCCTCAATTTCATGATTGTCCTGATCACTGTACTGCTCATGTGGCTCCTTGTGAAGTCTTACCAGCAGTAAAAGACGACCAGAAGCTCTGGGAGGTGATTCCAGCATGCATCTCCGCAGACATCAGTAAGGCCCGCAGCGCACCGCTGTGATCAGCTTTCAGGCAGTTCAGGATGTTGTGAATCTTTTTTACTCTCTCACATCTGTTGCCTGTACTAATGTTTGTGACAGGTCTGTGACGGTGTAATTATTTTGTTCTGAAGTGATGCAGCTGTAAAATGAAAAATGCAAGATCCTTAGGAACTGTTTGACGCGGCTGTCTCCTCCGGGTAGTTACTGCGAATGCTGTGGCCCCCTGCCTGCCTGCTGTGCCAGCTTCTTTGGCGTCGGGGTTGGGTTCTCGAGGGTATGAAGCTGCAGTGTGCAATGTAACCGTCTGCCTTAACCAGCGTAAAGAGGCACAAACTTGCTTAGCAGAAAGGAATGTGAAACCTCTACTGCCGCTTGCTCATTTCACTGAAATAAAGAACATGTAAAACCACTTTTTGTAGCATTCCTTACCCATCTCCTGGCCTGACTGCTATTCACTGAGAGCTGCCGATAACTGCAGTATGGTGTGCTGTGTGAGCTTGGTGGTTTGTTTGCTTGTTCCTCCCACCTGTATTTTTATTTGTAATTTTTAAAAAACTGCTGTAGAGTGGAAATCCTGCAGCCTAACAGGTGCACAGCTACATGAACGAGCTGTTCACATCACTTTCCTGTCCAGAGTGACATACACATGGGTGCCTGTGGACATGGGCTTCAAAGATAACTTCTGCCCCACCGAGGCATTGTCAATAATTCTATTTTCTGAAGCTGGATTTTGGGCAGGGATTCCCAGGATGCTACTTTTGGCCGAGCCATGCTTGGAGCAGTGCCTTGAGGGACGAGCCCGGGCCAGTTGCAGTTGTAGGTGCCCGCTGGCACCCCACGCTGCTGCGAGCCTTGCCCGGGGCAGCACTCCCTCAGGGTCTGCTGCCACATGCCAGCGCCGCGGCACGGCTGCGCTCAGCCACCCGAGGGTGAGGTGTGAGTGTGTCTGGGTTGTTGTGATGGTGTCATCGCCTGCTAAAAAATCTCAAGCCAGCTTGAAAAAGCTCACAGGCCCTGGTTTGTGAAATCAGTAATTGGAGTCCTCCTAGGCATTCCCCATCTGAATCGGTATCTTCGACCAAATCCAGCTTTCTGTAGGAAGGCAGTTAGATGTATGCCGTGCTGGCGATACACGTCTTCTTCCCCTCCAGAAGGCTGCAGGGAGTGGGCAGCACTGCAGGGCTGTGCCACGTTACCCACGGCCGGTCTCTGTTGTGGTTGGGTGGAGCGGTGCTGACGGTGACAGCTGGGACACAGGCCTGGGATTTAAGGGAAGACAGCATACTTTGGGGAGCACCACTCCTTATGGGGGTGTGTTGCTTAAAGGCTGCTATTAACGACCCATTGCCCTGTGTCATTTGTACTGTCCATCTGGGTTGGCAGCCACCCCCACTGCAAGCTGGTGCCACTCGTCCTCTCAGTCCAGAAATCCCCACTCCAGTGCAAATGATCAAAATCACTGCTTGTTTACATTTGGCTCTAACTGAGCAAACCTTCCAGTGTTTCTAGGGATGGCAACTGTTCTGCATGAAAACAAAGACATTGAAATGACGTTCTGGCAGTGGTGGATGCAGCTTTTCTCTGCAGCCCACCTTGCACCAGATGCTGTTGTATTTTCGCTGATTTACACAGTTGATTTTTGTTCATAAGCTTGGCTGAGACACCCAGCAGTGGCTGGAGAAAGAAGGAAAAAAATCTATTTTTAAATACACTGAATACTTGATAATTTTACATGAAAGATTCTCATCTTCCACTGGCTGTGGCTCCCAGGAGAAAGCAACCTCATGAGCAAACTGATGTGTTTGGGCACATCTCAGGCCAGCAATAGGAAAACTAGAGGTGTGGGCTTCGCTCTCTGAATCCAAAGTGTGTTCAACAACAGCTCAAGGTGTTCCTAGCAATTTTCAGGTAGGAAGAATCACAGGATCATAGAATGGGTTGGGTTGGAAAGCACCTCAAAGATCATCTAGTCCCACCCCCCCTGCCATGGGCAGGGACACCTCCCACTACACCAGGTTGCTCAAAGCCCCATCCAGCCTGGCCTTGAGCACTGCCAGGGATGGGGCAGCCACAGCTGCTC
>JAVJGJ010000014.1:17436142-17447561 GCA_035590215.1 Microhierax caerulescens | reverse complement strand
GTGCACATTACTGGGCTATGTGTAGTTTCTCATCCATGATGACCCCCAAGTTCTTCTCCTCAGGGCTGCTTTCAATCCATCCTCTCCCTAGCCTGTATTTGTGCTTGGGAAAAATGCTGAGAAAATATTCTGGAGAGTTTGAGCCATCCACAACTTTTAGCCATCAGTCTTTTTGAGAGTAGTTGTGCATCTGACTTTGACAGTATGATTAAGGTAAACATCCCAAACATGTTGCTAGAAGTGAGAATACCAGACTAAGTTCTTTTTTCAGGCTTTTCTAATTTTTAAGCAGATTTTGAATGAGAGAAATTATTTGCCTAGGTAATTTGCCTAAAGAATAAGGAAAGGCAATTCAGCTGTTAGTGCCAGATGCTGTGAAGAGCCAGTGCTGTGCAGGTGCACAGGCACATTAGTGTCAAAGACAGTGTCAGCCAAATACACATACATAATTTCCCAGTTTGAAGGACGTTAATGTAGATGTTTGGTGTGACCCTTGAGTCTCAAACTCTCTCCATTATCTTCCTGCTTGCCAAAGACACCCTGGAGGAGAAGTGGCTCTCTAGTGATGTTTGTTACCCGTGTTTTCCAGCCCTTTGCAGTGTGAGGGAGATCAAGAACCCCAGAGGACTTCTGGGCTAACAGTGATTTGTCTTTAGTTTATCAGTAAAATTATTTGAGGCAAAAAATTTATTGAAACTGTACCTTAGAGTAAGTAGCTGCTCTAAATCCTCCAGCCTCCCTGGGCAAACTCTTCCAGTGCTTGACCACCCTCACAGTGAAAAAGCTTTTTCTTATGTTTCAGTGTAAATCTTGCATTTCATTTTGTGCCTGTTGCCTCTTGTCTCATTGCTGGGCACCACTGAGAAGAGTCTGGCTGTGTTTTCATTCCCTCCCACCACGTACATACATAGATTGATAAGATCCTCCTGAGCTTTCTCTCCTCCAGGCTGAACAGTCCCAGCTCTCTCAGCCTTTTCTCATACGTCACATGCTCCTGTCTCTTTATCATCTTCATGGTTCTTTTGCTGAAGCCTCTCCAGTATGTCCATGTCTCTCTTGTACTGGGGACACCAGCATTGGACACAGCACTCCAGGTGTGTCTCACCAGTGCCAAGCAGAGGGGAAGGATCCCCTCTGTTGATCTACTGGCAATGCTCTGCCTGATGCATCCCAGAAGGTTGTTTGGCTTCTGCTGCAAGGGGCCCATCAATGGCTCATGGTCAGTTTGGTGTCCATGCTGCACCTCTGCACGCTGGTCCTCTGCAGAGCTGCTTTCTGGCTGGTTGGTCCCGAACTGTCCTGGTGTCTCTCCCCAGGGGCAGAACTTGGCATTTCCCTCTGTTGAACTTCATGAGGTTCCTGTCGGCTCATTTCCCCAGTCTGGTGAGCAGGACAACATTTGTGTATCAGCCACTCCTTTCAGTTCTGTAACTTTACTCACATCCTTCCATACATGCATTTACATACTTTACATTATTTTAATAAACACATAAATGTTTAAAGTTGCAGATGTCTATCCCTTCTTTGTGGCCCCTAACACATTATGAATGATGTACCATGAAAAGTATGTATTATGTAAGCTCTCTTTTTCTATCTGCAAGATTTTTTGATTTATGTATTTATATGGGGTTTTTTATAGGTATATATGTATGTTTATCAACATTTGACCTGCTATAAGCTTTACGAATAGTGTGCACAGGACACGAACACAGCACAGTACCTGCTCAGGGAGAGGATCACCCAGGTGACACTATACTTGCCCTGTTTCCCATCCCACCTACTTTGTTAAAGGCTCTCTGTAGCACATCAGCGACTGCCAACGACAAATAAAGCAATGGTTGCTCATCACTTTGACCTGACCTGAACAAGGTAATTTTCGCTCCGGCATTGAAGTATAGATCCAAAACCAGACGTTCAGTGGTGGACTTTCCATTCACTTTACTGGGATATGGATAAGACCATAGCTACCTAATTTTAGATGTTCAGGTTTCAAAAGTTTGGCTCAAGGCCTGGTAATTTGTAATTGCTAAGCACTCAGCACTTCACTCAACAGGAACTAGGATGTTCAACATGCTTTTGGGAAAAATCAGACCATTAGTTTGTGTGTCTGGATACCGACATAGAAACTGAATATTAGGCACAGAGACTTGAAACTGGCTAAACATCAGAAAATTTTTTAGTGGGGTTTTCCCAAATGATTTTATGAATCAAAAGTGTTCTCGGTTAAAGCCAGTTTCTATATTTTTTGCAAAAAAATTGTTTTTATCAAGGAAAACTAAGGTTTGTAGAAGGCAAATGCCATGCTTGAAAACCAGCTGTATCCATTTTGCTTTTGAATGATGTCGTGGCTGCTGTAGCCTGTGTGGCTTGTGCCCCCTTTCTCCTTTACTGCCCAGGCTCCAGGCCAGGCAGATTCCCTGTGCTGCATGACATAACAAACCGCTCTCGTGATGCGTTACCTCCAAGTCACAGGGTAGGAAACTGCCGTGCAATGAGAGAGATGAGAATAGAGAAAAAGTGATTGACACCGAGGAACCATATGCGCTGTATTTCTGAGTGGGTTGATTACGAACCATTTCTTGCTGACTTTTTTAGTTTGTAAAGATTCACTCAAAATGCAGTTTTCCGTGGAAAAAACTGCAAACTGCATAAGCTCTCTCTTTGTGAGTGCTCAGTAGATGACATAGAAGAAGAAGCCAAGGCAGAAAACAAGGTTCTCAGGTTTATCCAGGCAACATTCCTGTGCACGCATAGAAGTTTTCTCTGGATCAAACCAAGAAAATGTGAAGCATAAATACACTACGTAGCAAGTCCAGCACAGTTCTATTTATACAACTGCATTTGGAAGTGTCCCAAAGGGGATAGATGGCCTTGCAATTCAAGAAGAACTTTGCACAGTAATTGTCTATATTTTGCTGGTGCAGAGATCTAGAAGGGATCAAGAAGAGTGACAGCTGCTGACACCTGGGGTTGCCAGTGCAAGGGCTCCTAAATCATTCTTCACCTACACAGCTGAGCTGGTTTGCCCCTTGTGTGCAGGGTTTACCTACAGATTAGCATCTTGCAGGTCTGGAAAGGCCTTTGGCACCTTTCCCAGGGCTGTATACAGCTGGTGCTCAAGCCAGTCAACTCTGACCTCTTAGCTTAACAGTTCAGCTGTCAGCTTCTAAAGAGGGATGACAGCATTTTCAAGCAGGCTCCGTTATGCTTACAAGCTAATGCTAATCTCTCACACTGGGCTGATACGTGTGGGAGTGTAAAGAAGCATAAATTTGTGCAAAACGATTGGAGATGGTCGGTTTGTGCCGGGGTGTGTGCTGTACTGCACTTGTACTTGCCAGGTCTTCGCTGTAGTGGGTGAATGAGGGAGATGAGTTATGATTTGGTTTTGGCAGCAGTTGTTAGCTAAATGTAGACCTGTGCTTCCTCATACTACAGCCTGTACAGCAGGCTCCAGGGGGGCATTTGTGTGGTGCACAGATGTGCCTTGATCTATTTGCCTTGCGTACATGCCTCTTCGTGTACCCAGAAGAGCAGCCGGAGCTGCGGCTTTCTTCCAAACGGCTGTTTAACTCCTGTTTCACCTCTCTCCTCCTGACAGGCAGGCAGTGGCTTTTATCTCAGCCTCATGGCCAGCGGTACATGGTCCACCACAACATTGCGCCCCGTTCATGGCTGCTCCGTGCTACTGCCCCTCCCCATGTGTGTGAAGGCCTGGAATGAGTGTGGCTCAGGTGGCCTGAAGATCCACTTGATGGGGTCAGGGTATTCACACTGTATCTAACAGTTTCTTATGTGGGACTTCATCCCTTGTAGAGGTGTGCCTTGGGAGAAGGGCTCCAGGAGAAGATCCTACCTTGTGCTCATAGAAACCTGCACATTTCTACATGCACTTGGTTTAACTCTGCCCTTGCACGTTAATGTGACAGCCTGGCCTAGATGCATCCTCCAAAGCATGCAGCAGCAGTGACCCAATTCCTCAATCAAAACTACGGAACACAGTAAGCAACAGATTTTTTTCCTGCAGTATTCAACCATTTCGCTGTTCAGCTTCTTGTCCACAGACATCTGTTGGCGTATCTGAAAGCAGGGACTTAATTTTGTGAACACCTGCAGTGCAGTTTTACTGATGACTGCTAGTTTCAGTAGGATTAACCTAAGCCTTGTAACTAGGTTAGGAAAGATCTGCTTCTGCCTGCTGCAAACCATTTCCCCAGTGGAATTCAGAGGAGCTGGGCCTGGTTGTATGAGACAGGCATCAGCCTCTTTGTTTCCCTGGTTTTGATCTGCTCTCTTCAAAAGTCTGTTTCAGCATCACCTGGAAAAGATGTGCCAAATGTAGGTTTAGATCTTTCACTTAAATCCAGTTTTGAATAGAAATATCTCACTATAAGAAATCTTACATCCTGTATTTATTAAGCTTTATTAACTAACACTTTAATGAACATATGATTTGGAAACACTAAGACTCACACTTCAAATCCCTAGCTGTATTTTAACATATACATCTGAATTGCTAGGGTCTAAAACTTACTGGGCTATGACCAAAATAAGTAATAACAATTAATGGAGTTTAATAAGTTTTTTTTTAATAAATTTATTTTTACAGTCCCAGTAGAACTTCAAATCTAGTCCACTTTTTTTTGAATGGTTTTGCTGTTTGTTTTTTTTAATGGTTCAAAACTAAGTGAACTCAGAAGCTAATAAACATCGAAAACACTAAGCCTTAGTTGTTTTTCTTCAGCCTAGGGTACTTCCCTAGTTAACTATACCTCTGGGTCCTTCAGCTGCATTTTCATTTGTGTATCAGCAAAACAAACTGAAACTATTCAATAAGATGCAATCAATTCTGTGATGTAATGAGGCTAAATAAAGTCTCCTGTGAGAATAATGTGTGGGAACTCCTACCTGTCACATCACAGTCACATTCCCTTTGCAATCTTGGTTTTGAATTTTGGCTCTTTCTCTGCTGAGGCTGTACTTACCTGAGCCCAGAAAGTACTGAAAACTCCCTTACAGGCTTGTGGAAACTTTGTCTGCATAAACAGGCAGCCCCAAAGCTATAGTGCCCATCTTCTAGATGTAAAATCATATCATACTGTGTCCCCTGAAAAAAGCCAGGATGGAAATAAATGAAATTCAGATGGAAAACACAGCAAACAGAAATTTCAACAAATAAAGGCTTATTTAGCCAGAATCAGGCCAAGCCCAAAGGTAAACACAATTTATTTATTTATTTATTTATTTATTTGTAATACTACTAATTACAAAATGAACTCAGGTAGACTGGAATATCTGGTTGTTAATCAGAACTGGCATATAAGAGAGGTGGAGACTGGGAGACAACAAGTAGGACATGGTGATAACGAAAGTATCAGAGGGATAAAGACAATGATATCAGTAAGGAAGGTACAGCATCAGTTACAGAAAGCTTTAGAAAAATAAACTGTTCAAAAAAATTACATAGTACCCCTCTAGTCTGTCATTTTGAAAATAGGAAAAGTGCAATTAGGACTAAACTGTTGATCAAAATATGACATGCTACAGGACACCAGCAAGGCTGTCAGGCAGAAAGCACAGCGGTCATGGAAAATTTCAGTTACACACCACCTCTGTAAAATGGGGAAATGTCAGAGTGGGCTCTAATTCGTGCTACATTTTTTAACAACATAAATTATTGTTTACTGGGGAGTCAAACATCACAGAAGGAGAAGCCATGCAGCCATTATCAGCTCACAAGATCAGGATTAAATGTTACCCTTGAAAAATGATGGTGTGATAGTGACCACAATATACATGAGTATTATCCTTAAGGGAATGGGAAGGCCAGAAGAAGAATCAGCAAAGCACAGGAGGTAATTATAAATAAAATACTACTGTTCAAATCCCAGAACATGCATTGAAACTGGAAAAACTGAAAAGAACTCAGAATTAAAAAATCATAGATGGCAAGAAAAGAAATGTTGAGTAACACCAGGCCAGATGCATTAAAAGCTAATAATAAGCCACATCAGAAACAGGAAACCTGCCACAGAGACTGCAGGGTCTGCAGATGATAGATGCAGAACAGGAGTGCTCAGAGAATACAAGTTTGGTAAGGAAAGATATATTAATTACCTGCAGCAGTGGTCACAGTGGAAGGGCTCAGGAGGGTTTCCACACTAGAACTTTTATCTACAGGTGATGAGCTGGAGGAATGGTCCCAGCTAAAGGGCCAGAAGTCAATAGAATGAACAATGATATATCAGCAGGACCAGATGATGTTCACCCAGCGATTTTAAAGGAGCTCAGATATGAAATTCCTGCCTAGTTACTGTGGAGTGTAACTTATTGCTCATGCCATACTGGTACCAGAGGAACAGAAGTGGCAGATGCAGTATCAGTTTTTAAGGGGGCTGCAGAGGACATCTGGGCAGTAACCGACCAGGAAGTTTCATTTGCATATCAGAAAAAACACCCAAACTGCAGAAAAACAAGCAGATAGAATTCAAAATCACAGAAGTAGAAAAAAATCCGCAAAGCTTCTGCAAAGGGTAATCCTGCTTTTGATATCTATTACAACTCTGAAAGAGTCACTGAACATGTCAGTAAAAGTGAGATGCTCGATACATTTAGAAAACCCTAAACTGTCATGGGATATAAAGGGCAGTTCTCCCTTTAACTGGTGGAAAGACAGAAAGAAGGTGGTAGTGAAATTGCCTAATAAAAGGATGTCCATGAGAGACTGCATTGTTTAACATATTTACAAGAAAAGCAAGAGAATTTCTAAATTTTCTGGTGGTACAAATGTCACAGATGAAGAATTGCAGAATATCACCTCAATGCCAAATGATAGGTGATAACATGGTAGATGACATTAAAGGTTGACAAATGTGAACCAGGAGAGAAAAATCACTCCAATACACAAAATAATGAGCACACCAGACACCAGCACACAGGAGAGATGCAGGAATCACTGCAGAGAGTTCGCTGAACACATCAGCTCCATGGTCAGTGCTGGAAAAATTGCGGAGAGAGGCAATAAAATGATAAAAATTGTGACAGCTTCAGCTTGAGACGAAATTAAGTAGACTAGATCTCTTTAACTTGAAAAAAAAAGGCGACTGAAGAAAGGACATGAGTAGTAGCAAATTAGAGCACATAGACTGGCTATTTACGCTTTCTCACTCCATCAAATAAATAGCAAATGTAATAGGGACATAGAGAATGAAGAAAGTCATTTCAC
The DNA here is from genome assembly GCA_035590215.1 of Microhierax caerulescens. Classification (NCBI taxonomy): domain Eukaryota; kingdom Metazoa; phylum Chordata; class Aves; order Falconiformes; family Falconidae; genus Microhierax; species Microhierax caerulescens. The sequence continues at coordinate 17,440,336 of JAVJGJ010000014.1, read as the reverse complement.
AGAGAAAAACTGAACTGTAAAACTCAGAAGTACAAGGTGTTCTGAAAGAAAACAGGACAGGTATGTTTGAAAATATTTAGACAAATCTGAGGAAGGAAAAAAATAGACACCAAGACCAGTTAAATATGAGGATAGACTGCTGGCTTCATAGGAAGCTTAACAGATTGCTAAAACTTAGAAGATGTTCTGAAGAGTTATTGCTCCTTGTTTTAGCTATTGTCATGGGCCAGGGGCTGCCCAGGGCCCATCCCACCACCCCAGCCATGGGGCAGAGCAGGCAGCCTCAGCAGTAGCCACCAGGCACCTCACAGAGAATGAGGATGGGCCAAACCAGAGAAAGGAGATTGTTAACATCCTTCAAATACATACAACATAGCAGCAACGAAGAAAGCACTAAACTATTTTCCTTGCACACAGAGTAACAGGCTTGAATGTTAGCAAAAGAGATTTCAGAGCAGTTTACTTAGTCTAACTAATAGAGGGTACAGTTGAGTACTACGCTACATTGTTGAGAGATGTGGGGCTACCAATATCAAGAGATGCTGTCAGTGGTTTTTAAGAATGGGTTCACACATCCATTTGAAATAGTTTATAACAGCTCTCCTAGCTTGGAGATGGATACTATCTCCTGGGGAGCTTCCATGAAAGCAATTACCAAAGGCCACCCCTCTTTCAGTGCTTGAGAGGTCCCAGCTTCCCCAGCCCAGATCAATGAAAAGGAAGATATTTTACAATGGAGAAAAATGCTAACAGAAAGGGGCTGCAATTTGCTTACAGCAGGGGTCCTCAAACTTTTTAACCAGGGGCCGGTGCATGGATAAAGTGGCAGGCAGTCATCTGCGGCTGCTTGGTTTCCCCCCCCAACCCCCGTCAGGGGGGGTGGGGGCGGGTTGTGTGTGTCTGTAAATACTGGGGGGACGGATTGAGGACCCTGGAGGGCCCTGGCTTACAAGAACTGACAATGAGTATGTGACCAGGCCAATCTGCACTTCTGATAGAATTTAGAAAGCATTTAGATGACTTACAGCAGTGTTCTCCAGCGTGGAAAATGCTTGCTTTGGGGAAGACAAATTGTACAGAAATTTTATTTCCTCCAGGCTGCTGTAGCCTCTTTGGGGTCTCTCGGGCATTGGAGTGCAGGATCCCTGGCAGGCTTTCTCCATAGTGAGGACATTCACCACAGCTGATTTCTATCCAGGCAACACATCAGAGCATAGAATCATAGAACATCTCAAGTTGGAAGGGGACTCATAAGGATCAATGAGTTCAACTCCCTGCTCCTTGCAGGACTACTGCCTAAAACCAAGGCATATGACTAAGAGCATCCTCCAGACGCTCCTTGAACTTTGACAGGCAAACTGAGCAAAAACTTCCCAGTGCAGTTCTAACCCCCTGAAGCGGCACATCCTCAACGTGACCCCCAAACTCTGAATTCCACCAGAAGCTCAAGTCACCCGATTTGATTAACAATTTTCTTGGAGGTGGTGAAGAAGCATCCCCTCCCATTGTTCCGGCAGTCACCTAGCACCAAGGGGCTGAAGCACGGGGGCAGACGCGGCGATGCCGAGGAGCCAGCAGCGCTGCGGTTCGCCCGGCGGCCCCGCCCGCCCCCCGCTGCTGGCGCTCTCCAGGGTGCTGAAAGGCGGCGCCGGGCGTGGCTGGGACCCTGGCGCGAGGGGAGCGGGTTTGCTCCCTGCTTTTGGGTTTGCTTGTTTGTTTTGTTTTGTTGTTGTTTGTTTGTGTGGGTTTGGTGGTTTTCTGTTGTTGCTTTTTTTGTTTTCCTTTTTTTTTTTTTTTTGTTTACACAAGATCAGAAAGCTCTTCCTTTTATCCCAGAACTTTCCTTATTTATAACTCATGGGGGTTAATCAGAAGGCAATTAATGTGAGGCTTTTCTTAAATATATTGGTGCTTATGGCTTTGAAGTTGTCTTTTTGTGTTGGTTTTATTTTTTTTCTCTTACAACCTCAGATTCATTGTATAGACAGACACCAATGCTGAAGACTAGGTTATGGGGGCCTTGCAAGAAGAAAAGTTTTGAAGGGGGACTGAGACAGTGGTTTAAGCAGGTGATGAAACAGAGCAAGGTCTTAAAAAGATTAGTCAGGATGAGTTTGTACAATGCTCTGGGTGATGCTCTGTTTGTGTTGAGAAAGGGATGTACTCTGATTAATCAGAAAAGGTTCCATTGGTGATGTTAAAGGAATGTACTCTGAAAAGTACTCTGAATAAGGAAAGGTTCCACTGACAATGTTAAAGTAAAGGAATGTATTCTGAATAGTTAGAAAAGATAAGGTGGGCACCTGAAGGAGAAAAGGAGACCACGAGTCAGGACATAATTGAACAAAGAGAGCTGAAGGGTTTACTCCACCTAGATCACACCTGTTATGAACAGAATGATTAGGTGCCAAATCAAATGAATATGTATGTAAAGATGTCATAACTTCTCACAGGAAAACTGTATAAATTGCCTGTATTTTCACTGAAAACTCGCTAGTTTGTCCGGTGTGAACCAGCTAGCTCCCCAAAGAAATAAAAAACAAATACCTTTGCTGCTTAAAGACAAAATTGGTCTCTGAGCAGTTACTCTGTGCTGTTTTGGCATCAGTAAGAATGCAGGTGAAAGAAGGCAAGTGAGGATACAAAATCCAAAGGCAATGGCACAAAGGTTAACTCATTAGTGCTAGAAACCAGAAAATGTACCAGGCATTAAATAGAGGAAGATGCTTCCTCAGCCTGGGGAATCTTTCTACTGTAAGATGTTGTCATGGTTTAACCCCAGCTGGCAGCTAAGCCCCACACAGCAGCTCTCTCACTCCCTACTGGTGGGATGGAGGAGAGAATCAGAAGGTTAAAAATGAGAAAACTCATGGGTTGAGACAAATACAGTTCAATAGGTAAAGCAAAAGTTGTGCATGTGGAGCAAAGCAAAGCAAGGGATTCATTCACCACTTCCCATGGGCAGGCAGGTGTTCAGCCATCCCCAGGAGAGCAGGGCTCCACCATGCATAACAGTTACTTGGGAAGATAAACACTGTACCTCCAGACTCCCCCGCCCCTTTCCTTCTTCTTTCCTCAGCTTTATATATTGAGCATGACATCATATGGAATAACCCTTTGGTCAGCTGGGGTCAGCTGTTCCAGCTGTGTCCCCTCCCAATGCCTTGTGTGCCTGAAGCCCACTTGCTGGTGGCACGGTGTGAGAATCAGGAAAGGCCTTGGCTCGGTGTAAGCGCTGCTTAGCAGTAACTAAAACATCCCTGCATTATCAGCACTGTTTTCAGCACAAATCCGAAACATAGCCCCATGCTAGCTACTATGAAAAAAAACCCTCTACCCATGCCAAAACCAGCACAGATGTCACTTAAGGGTCAGATGTCAATGCTGCAGAATGAATTCAGACATGTCAGAGAAGTGGCTGCTACAGTAGCTAAGTTAAGAGAGTGAGATCCTGCACAAGAGTTTTACTCACCAATTATAAACCAACATATTTCATTCTCAAAGGATATCCCACTTGGATTTTTGGAGAAAGTTTCTTCATGGCTGAAGCAAGGAAGGAGGGCTTGGCAATTTGGGCCTTTCCCATGCGCTAGCATAATGAAAACAACCTAGATTATTTTCCATTGCACCTCATTGTCCCCAAATGTGAAAAGAAGGTGCTATTTCTCCTTGTATAGGGAATTTGTGAAGCTGAATTCCTACTGATGTGCAAAGCATTACTTGTCGTGGCTGGACCGTGGTTATTGGGCATCAGTCATATAACAGCAGCTTGCTGAGATACGTTGCTATTATGTGGGCTTGTTAATAAAAAAATGCTCTCTGTAAAACACAATATTTTTTCCCATTGCAGTGTTTGTTACAGGCTATTTAATACAAATAAAATAAATTTATTACAACTGCTTTGATCCTAAGAACAGTGAGCTGAGGTATCCTGAAAATAACTCCTGGGAGAACACAAGACAGATTTAGAAATCCCACTGCTCATGCAGGTAATGCATGACTCCACCATTCCCAGCTGCCTGTGGGTATTTTGGGCTCATCTTTTTTCAGATAGGTATGTAGAATCACAGAATGGTTTGGGTTTGAAGGGACCTTCAAGATCCTCTAGCTCCAACCTCCCTGCCATGGGCAGGGACACCTCCCACTACACCAGGTTGCTCAAAGCCCCATCCAGCCTGGCCTTGAGCACTGCCA
>JAVJGJ010000014.1:17399144-17415166 GCA_035590215.1 Microhierax caerulescens | reverse complement strand
GATTTATATCCTTCGGTCTGTAAAAGCAGAAAGAATTCTTCCCCCTCCCCCCGCCCCATGGGAGACATTATTTTACCAAATGGTTCTAGGTTATGTAATTACCTGCAGTAGATACAAGGGCTGGAGGAAATAACAAGCATTGACATATTCCCAAATTACCAACCACAGATATGGTACCAACACCTGGTGTGCATCAGGCTGAAAAGTGATGTAAACTCACTGTTTTATTTTGAATGTCAACAGAAACTGAAGTAGTAGTCCAACTACAGAAACCTGCCATGAGTGGCTGATTTTCAAGTGTCTTTCTGTCCCAGTTTCAGCTGGGACAGAATTAATTTTATTCCCAGTAGCTGGTACAGTGCTGTGTTTTGGATTTAGCATGAAATGGTGTTGGTAAGACACTGATGCTTTGGTTGCTGCTAGGCAGCGCTCACTCTGAATCCAGGACTTCTCAGTTCCCCGTGCTCTGCCATGGGGCAGGTGCACAAGAAGCCGGGAGAGCCCAGCCAGGGCAGGTGACCTGAACTAGCCAAAGGGATATTCCGTACCATGGAACGTCACACTCAGTATATAAACTGGGGGGAGCTGGCCAGGAGGGGCTGGTCACTGCTCAGGGACTGGCTGGGCATCAGTCAGTGGGTGGTGAGCACTTGTGCTGTGCATCACTTGGTTTTCTTGGGTTCCATTCCTCTCTTTTTCTCTCTTTCCTTTCCCATTACAATTACTATTATAATACTTTATTTTAGTTATCAAACTGTTCTTACCTCTACCCACAGGTTTCACCTTTTTCTGATTCTCCTCCCCATCCCACTGGGGGCCTGTGTGTGTGCGCCTGTGTTTGAATGAGCAGCTGCATGGTACTTAGTTGCCAGCTGGGGTCAAACCACAACATTTGCCTAAGAATTCAGCGTGAAATTCCCAAATAATAAAACTGAGCAACAACATAACCCTCCCACCTACCCAATTCCAGGACATTTTCTTTAATAAGATCTGGATATTGGTGAAAATATACTTTACAGTTTCTTTCTTGTGGGGAAGAGAGTGTCAATTTACCGTGTCACAGAGAAACTAAAAAAAAAAGTGCAGCATTACTGAGTTGAATTTGGAATACTGAAAGAAAAGAGACCCCTTCAAGAAGATAAACCCTCCAAAAACTGGGCTAGCAAATAATTATTTTCATTTTTTTTTCTATGAAGAGCCTAACATTTTTTAAGTCATTCCCACAGACTTGCTAAAAATCTGTGAGTAATGCTGCTTTTCACTACTTCAGACACACATAAACCCATCCACAGAGGAACATACTTACACCAAGTTATATAATCCCAGGAGACCCATCCCTCTAAAGTCTGTTTTAGGATCATCACCTTGGAAACCAATTTCACACCACTGCTTTGAAATCCGAGCTTTCAGTGGGGAATTGGGCTTCAAGCATTTCCACAGCTAGGAAGATTATAGGTAAAAACATAATTAAACATCCACATGTTAGTACATCTTTTTCTTCTTTTTAAACCAAGCTAAGATGTCACATCACTGCATTGCTATGCCAGTAACCCAAACAAAATCAAATTAATGTCTTGGAGGTGAGAGGGTGGGGGGAATCCCAGACCACTCTGAAGTATTGCAGATGTTTCAGCCATACAAGGCTCTACCGACCTTATCAGCAGCTGCTGGAACATTTCACACAAGGACTTGTTTTGTTCAGGCTTTGTGCGTCAAACTAGCCTCTGCCTCCATAAGCAGAGACAGGATCGGGCTGGAATTCAGTTGTAAATCACTGACAGAGGCAGGCAATCAGCCCTCAGTCCCTGAGGCTCTGCAGCAATCTTTTCTCCAGCATCTTTTGCAAGTCTCTGGAAAGGTTATAAATTGAGAGTGCTGACTTGGCTACCACAGTGCTGAAAAGCAATCTGAGAATGTAAAAAAAAAAAAAAAAAAAAAAAATCTATACAAGAATAGTATGTGCCACCTTCATACTTCATATTTAATTAAGGGCTAAATCACTCATTGATCTTGCATTACAAAAAAAAAGGACAAAGTGATTTAACAAGCCAGCTCCTCAGCTGGAATAAATCCACTTAGCTACACTGGTCCAGCAACTTTAGCACCTAAATATCATGTTGCTAGGCACCTAGAAGCAGCCTAAATTGACATGTCTGACAAATCAATACCTTTCTGTACACCTCATGTGCCATATCACAAACTCATCCTCTCCAAAGTGTGTTAAGAAATCAGGTGTTCTCTGTAAAACATGAGTTGGTGAGTCTCAAGAAATGCACTTCAACAAAACCTACACAAGGGAAAGAGCTGTATGCCTATTTTCCAAATAACCCCCCCCAGAAATTTTATTAATTTCAGCAATTCTATCATTTAAAATGAAGTGCCTTAGGAAGGCTAACATTTTAATGATTCCCTTTGTAATGACTGCATAAAGCATCACTGTTTAAATCGTATTTGTATCTTGTTCATCCATCAGTAGTAAATACAGTATTATTCATTAGTTGAAACACATTAAATTAATCTTTCTCTCATTCATAAAGTGTCCTCCTGATAAACATGAATAAATGATAGACATTAGGAACTTGAATTACCCATTGCAGGAATCACTTAGCAGAATACCTTGAAGGAATGAAAACGAACTGACTTATTCTTCCCTAGCCTGGGTTGAAAATCAAATGAAACCTTTGGATATATTTCCATTTGACATGAGAATTCACAAATTCAAAATGCCTGCTGTAAACAAGTGCTAATACACAGGTTACACTGGAGGCAGATGGTGAACTGATACTTTCTTCAACATTATGAATTTTACAGCATAAGCTGCACTGTTTAATCTTCCCTCAGAGAAATGCTCAGCTTCTATTCTGCTTTTATTCTCACACAGTTCTGTTTTTAAAGCACTCACATGACTACACATAATTTCTGACACGACTCTCAGGAGCATCTAAGAACCAGGACCTGGCCCTCAGGCTCAGTGGCCAGGAAGGAGACCACAGCCAGCTCCTTGCTTCTCACCTGTGATCCCACCCTCAGGCCCAACTTCTTGTTCTCTGGGCAGTCCAGATGCCCAGTGTATTTAGGAATGTTTTCCTGGAGCCAAAGGCTATCATTAAACCTACAGCCAGGTACCTGGTATTTTCAGGAACCAATACTGTAGCCTGGAATCTGGATGTCCCACCTCCAAGATACAGGCTTACCACTTAGTAAATCTGTGCGTCCTTTTAGTTAAAGCCCACTCCACGCCCAGAGGAGTCCATCAGCTCCATCCTACCTGGTGACTAGAGCAATCCTTCAGGGGTAGCTCTGGATTTTGACTCCTCCTCAGTAAGACTCCCACCTCCCAGCAAGGAGCCAACCTTAAAGACAGCTTTCCAGACACCTACAGGAACTCTTTGCCCATTTGAAGCATTTTTCAGATACAGTCATTTGCATCCATAAGTGCTTATGTATGATGCCTACTGGGATTTTTTTTAAGTACCCAAAAAGCCCAAGGAACTAAGGTAAATTTCTAGAATCTCCCACTGGAACTTGTGCAAAACACTATACTGCAAGATAGAGCAGGGAAGATAGCTTCATCATCATGTGCTGTAAAAATCCCAGCCAAGGTCAGATGGGGACAAAAGATAGGAAGTGTTTGAGTTTTCAATACTTTTGTTGAAAATAATTTAGAAAACCCAAACAGGTGGTATGTTTTTGTAAAACCTCTGAAAATTCTGCAAGATTAAATTTTACTTGTAGCTAAGTTCATTATCACTATTTTATGTTTCTTGCCATTTCTCTGAAGCATCTTGCACTAGCTATGGTCAGAAACAGGATCAGAAGAAATACTGGGACTTGCTATTAAGACTAATTTCTACCCCCCTTATTCTTTCCTCAGTTCCTTTCCAATATAAGAGCTCTCTGGCTCTCCCTCTGCTTATGACTTCAAAATCACCTTCCTGAAAAAAATAATTTTATCATCTGCTCCAGTGCAAGGCTTTCCTGAAAGTATGAGGTAAGTAAAAGCATTAAGTCACCCTTCCATCCCACACAATGGAAGCTAGATGTTTGCCATTGGGATACATAAATGATATCTTCAAAAAACACAGAGATTGAAGGGGGATGGGGGGGGGGTGTAGAAAAAAAAAAAAAAAAAAAGAGAGATATGTTTATTCCAGTTAAGAAAGAAAAATACTGTCCTCACACTGAAGAAAGGTGTACTCAAGTAGAACACAGAGCTATTTTTCCAGAGCTTACAGTGCAGAGCTATTATCTGCAGTAAGAGCTTGGTATCCAGTGCCTAGATAAAGCCAAGACAAGGGACACACATTCATCAACCAGGGAGTGAGCTGCTTGCTTGTCAGGTGTTACACCAAGACCAGATTAATATGCTGTGTAGCCTTATCTTAAAACAGGTACACAATGGAGGAAGGTGACAATAACTCTTGATGTTTTACAGAGGTTTATAAACCAGGCTGTTTGGAGCCAACATGAATAAAGGATGCCCTTAAGTGCCTACCTTCACAAGCATTTCCTCATGTTGTGGATTCTCTGAATCATATGGCTCTCTGCGCAGCTTTTCAACCTCTGCAATCAGATTTCTGTACCCCACAATCTGCAGCAGGCATGCCTGAAGAGATACTGCCAACCTCAGGGGGAAAAGAAGCAACACAATCCAACTCAATCACATGTAGCCATGAAACAACACTACCATGTACATACCTATTTAATTCACATAATGTCACAGCAATGAATTCGTAGCCTAACAATTTCACTACAATGGGAGAATTTCCAAGAGATCAATATTACATTAAACAAAGCCTTGTGAAATGCACAGTGTTTAGTGCCTTCCTCAGATAATAAAATTTAGATTTTTTTTAAACTTTGAACAGTGAATTTTCACACTGAAGTCTCATAACTATACACAGCAACACCGAATGCCTGCATCAAGCAAATCACCGAATCCTTTCCCCTATTCAAATGGGAGGTTCTCAAACAATGCCCCGAGACCAGAGACACAAACTTAAAAGGGGGGAGGGAGGGGGAGGAAACTCTGCAGAAAGCTAAAAATATTCATTTTGCTAGCATGCCACAAAAGCTAGCATAAAGAAGCCAAAATCCCAAAGTAATATAGTTGAAAGATCTGCCTCTAGGCAGCATTTTTTTCTGGTCTCCTGCTAAGAATCACTATCACGGCTCTCTTTCCATTGTAATGCAGATTTTATGTTTCCTTTTTACACTTCCTGATGCATCATTAAAAAACCCCACCAAATCCACCAAAAAACCAACTCTGAAAAAACAAAACAAACCCCTCATATTTGATGTAGCTCCCAAGGCTCTAAATTACAACACATTACTCAGTTTTAGGTTAAGATTTTGTAATATTCAATAGAAGTCATGCAGTACACAGTTGCCACGCTCATAAGAATATTTAATTGTATAAAACATTTAATTGGAATAAATTATTTCATTTTTAGTAATTTCTGAAATTATATGAACACCTAGTATGAATGTGTAGGGCACAGCTAAATCTATACCCTTGTTCCTCTGTGGAACGCAAAGCACTGCACTGATATTAAGCTGCACAAGTTCCTCATCTATCCTGTTTCATATATAGAAACATTTTGTTTATTCTGTAACACTGTTAGATTCTCTAAGCAGAAGGATTTTCACTACTTATCTCTTGAGATTAATCTACAGAATCAGCGATGTCACCATTAGGCCATTTCTCTTGTGGCAATTTCATGCTATTTACAGTTATAATTCTTTTAAGAATAACCTCCGCAGTGTCTTCCCTCCCTTTGGTGTTTGGTTTTTGGTGTCGTCCCCCCACCCCCCATGCATCACTCGCTGTACCCTACAGTTTTACGAAAAGGCTGCATTTCAAAGAAGGCTGAAAAGCCTGACAAGACTGCACATCAATTACTGTGGTGCATCACTAAACCACAGCCTGTAATGTTTTTAACTCCTCTATGACCTCAGAGTAGTTTAGAGCACACCACCACAAGCAGTAGTAAAACAGAGCAGATGTATATTAAAAAAGTAAGTATAACTTTAAGTTCCAAGTTGCACAACATGTACAAAGCAGGCCACATTTGCACTTTATCTAAAGCCAATGAAATGATCCATGCAATGTTATTCATGGGTGGTGGGTGGGTGGTGGGTGTGGAATTAGCTTCCCCACTCTCCTTTCAATTAAGCTTTTACTCTCCTTCTTGCCAGAGGATGTGTGTGACCTGCTGATGCCCCACACCTTCTCACTGACATCCCTGTGCTGGTGGCAGCAGTTCTCAAAGCACAGGAGCAACCTGCCTGGACTTGCACAGCCATCGCACTCTGCTCCAAGTGCTCCACCAGATGGAGGAGAGTCCAAAACTGGGAGTATTTCACAGACTGCTTCCGTAGTTAGTGCACGTGTCACCACCTGGTTACTCAGCCTACTTGTTCCCACCACTAAATATACACACTTATCTCAGAGGCATTGATAAAGGGAAATTACTGCAGGCTGCCTCCTCTTCAGGTCACAGCAGCCCCCAGCCTTCAGGAACAGCTCAGTTCAAACACCCCTGGGATACTAGCTCAGCACTGCAAAGATGCTACATTAACAAAAATGACTGCATACACATTTGCAGAAACACATATAGTATGACATATGTCCGCTTGTCCTTACCCCAGGAGATTTCAGTTCTCTACTATGCAAGGGAAGGCCAGAGCTTCAGAACAAGAAAGTGTGGATTCAGGGTTTTTTTTATGTCAAGAGTAGGAAAGCTAATGAATTTTCCTTAATCCTGTCTGAAGAAATAGTTGACCTGCTTTTGCTGAAACTTCTCAAAAAAACTTTAGTATAAAATAAATGGCTTTTACATGTAAAACTTCAGTGCAGATGCTTAAAGTTTAACAGAACTGTAATTAATTTAATATAAGGAGCAATTTAGTGGCAGGATGTGTTTCTCTGTATGCCGCACTACCTTTCACATCCTGGGCCCCCGTTCCTCACTGTTTTGAGAAAATACTTCACCAGACTGCATGTATGTGTATGAGGGGGAGTGGGGATGAAACTTTCAGTCCTGTAAAATGTTGAATGCAAGGGTTCTAGCCCCAGAGCAATTTGTTCTGAGCTAAGCACATGAACACCATTGGCATTAAACAAAAAAATAGTTCAGTTGTGGCATTTTTTTGTTGTTGTTTTCTAATACTAGGACCAGATCACTGAAAATGTAACTTCAGGTTTAGGGGACTGATTCAAGCAAGCATAAATCATTTGCACTCCTGCACTCTCTCTTCTGGAAGACAGCATTTCTTCAGACACCAAAGGCAATGCCATGAGACTAATCAGGTGGTGATCTCCAGTGTCATACAAAATACCATTTTAATGAATTCATTGTTTTTTTCCTTGAATTATTCCACTCAGTTACCCAGGGGTCCAACACTGAGAAGTGAGTACTTGAATCAGCCTGACTGCTAACGCTGCAGTCACTGACGTACACAGGCCAGGCTCTGAGCTGTGCACATTTACATCCTGCAGTTTTTCCTTGTACGTCACCTTTGCTAATTTTGCCGTCACTGATTTTTTTTCTGAATTTCAGCTATCTGCTTCCTGTGCAATACAAGAGTACCAGAACTGTGACACCCTCCTCAGATGGGCAGCCTTGCAGCAGGGCCTTGCATCTACTTGAAGCAGTTGCTTTTTCATTGCCCTCCCTGTGAAAGTTGTGTGGGCAAGGTCCTGCGAGGAGACACCCCTGGAAAAGTTCTGGGCCCACTCTCAGGAAAACCTCACAGGGCTTCTCATCTGTGAAAATGAGGTGCTCTCTTTGTTTTGTTTCTCTTACTTTCTTCCCTTCTTTAATGGTTGGGCTGCTATTTTTTCAATCCAGGTAGACAGTGGTGATGTCCACAACAGTTGTCTCTCAAGTTAGAGAGACACTCAGTGTACTCTGTTTCCTTTATGATCAGTGAAGCCTCATTTTAGGAATACCCAGTTACTATCTTTTTCACTGGGGGGGGTAGGGTTGGGGGGTTATTTCTGTACTGAAACAACAAAAAAGTATTGTATTTTTCCAACTGAGATTTTGGGTTTTGTTGTTGCCTTAGGACCACCTTAACTGTTGACGCTGCTGACCACTTAAAGAAAAGCAGCTATAAATTTATGGATGCCTACGCTGGATTATGTATATCTATTTCAAGTTTGGGAAGAGGAGCAAACCTCAGACTGATCAGCTGAATAATACAACCATCAACATTTCTTGCATAGATTCCTGACCTATAAAGTTTTGTGCCTTAAGCTAGGGGCTAAGAGGTAAGGCCATCACAAAAGTGTTATCACTTACTTTTGAAATACATGCTTGTAATTACAATAGTTTGTGCCAGTTTCTTCTTACCACTAACATCTTGTACCATTTAAAAAAAAACAGCTATATTGTATTACTAAAACTCCTGTTTGGATAATTAAAGGCAGTTTTCAATTTAAAACAGTATACCGTTTATATCAGTTACAAGCAGATGACTTCTTCCCTACCCAAAAAGCCACATACAGCCTTGCTAAGAAGCCATCATTGCTGCTGCCAGGACCCACCTGCCTTGGAGGTGTTTTATCCCTGGGGAAGCAGCCCCCATAAAAATCAATGCATCAACAAGATACTAAGGAAGCAGCTAAATAAAAGAGACTCAGGACTTGCCTATTACAGTCACCATACAAGAGCATTCATTTTCCATCCACTTTTTGACAGCAAAGCTTAAATTGGAGTTTTATGCTGAAAGACAGAGTTCATCTTCAAATTTTGTGCCACAATAGGTGTAGAGCGCCAGTTCTCCATGGACCTAGGCACTAAGAAAATTACTAATTCCCATTTGTTTTGTAAGGAAACCATGAACTTACTGTGGATTTATATCTGGATTAATCCTTTTCAGCTCCATGATGTCATCTATCGTTTTCTCAATAGCATCAGGGTGAACACTTACTGAAGTTTGCAGCCGCTAAAAAGAGGTTTTAAACACATATTAATTCTTATGGAAGCTATTAACCAATACAAGTTAAACAACGGTAAATTTGATACCCAAAAGCTTCTAAGATTAAGAGCCCAGAAGACCCAATATATACACACACACCCCTTTCCAGTCTATTCAACCCTACTGACTAGTTTCAGAGTACTAGCCCTGTAAGAACTTCAATCGCTTCACCATGCCCTTGTAGTCTGTCTATTACAGCTCTGTGGCAGCTGTTAGTAAAGATTATCTGCTGGTCACTAAGCAGCTTCAGACCATTCACCTAATTGCCCTGGAATTGCTACCTTCATTTGATGTTCCCTCTCCCAGCACAATATTTTTCCTTTCTCTTGTATATCATTGCACTTTGTAGATGTGCCCCACAAGTTCAGCATTCAAAAATCAACATGTCTTCCAAAAAATTAAGAGGTTGAACTTTCTGATGCTTATCTCAAAACTACACAATTGCTTAGATGCAAGCTTTTAAATAACATTCTGCCTTTCTGTTTGTACTAGAAGTACATTTGGAAGCACTACACTGAGCTGTAGGACATTGTTTTTGCTAAAGCCAAGGTAAGCTTTTCAACATCACTGATTCTCAGGCCAAAGAGAAATGGATGACTGAATGATGCTATTTAACACATACACAAACGCTTTGTGAGAAGAATTTAGGTTAGCAGAACCAGTGCCACAGTGAAAGGATGAAACGACAGAGGCTCTTCTCCATTAATATATTTAAAAGGAAAGCAGAGAACAAAGTTGTCTTTGCTATCTAGGTACTGTTGCCTTCAGCCTCTTTTATCCTTGCTTTCCAGACAAAAAAACCCAAACACTGATGTGTAAAATGGGTAAAGTGACCAACTGCAGATTACAGAAATTTTAAGACAGGATGAGGAATCAAGCCAAGAACCCCCAAATTACAACACATCACCCTCATCATATCCACTGTGTCCTGTTGCTCCCTTGACTCTATCAGTGCCATGGCAAGCCTGTCCCTGGAGCACAGGACACTCTCCCTGACATTGCTAGATCACCTGCTGTTGTGAAAACAAGACTCTCTTCAGTAGAAGATAATTTTAATGTAAAATCGTATCAAATCTTGAAGTGAATTTTGGGGGTGAGAAAATAGCAAACTGAACAAATCAACTGCACAGGACAACAGAAAAGATAAACAATTAAATCTTTCACTCACCTTACTTTTTGAACCTTTCAGCGATGCCTCTGAAAGAGAACCATATGTTTGAAAGCACCATATCAGACAAGCTAAGTTTATATTGGATTCATTGAACAATTTATTTATAAGAACAAAGTCATACTATTTTTAGCACATGCAGAAAGGTACAAAGGCATGCAGAAGTATTTTGCGGTTACCTATTTTCATAGTTCGGGCAGCTCCAGGTTTGGTATTGTAACAGATCCTTTGCAATTCACATTGACCTGTTAGTTTCCTGACCACAAATTTCAGGCAGCGCCACAAGCATTTGCAGTAGAAGTACAGGCATACCTGGAGAAACATCCTGGCAAAAGAAGAGGCCTGAAAATAAGCATCTTGAGCAGAGTTCACTTCAACAAGGTCAGTACCCAAACAGAAGGCACTTCCTCACCTGAAATTCCTGTTGCCTAAGGGCACCTTTAAAGCAAAGCAGCATTCACACTACAAATGTTTACTCTAGTAAGTGTTAAATCATGCTTTTTAGTCTTAGCCAACACAAAAAACCACACACAAAGCACCAGAACTAGAAGCACGGAGTAAGTCAACTCCCGAGTTCTTAAAAGATTATTTCTAGAAAATTTTGTTCCCTTGAAATAAAAGACCATACAGTTCCCACTAATGCTTCGGGAAACAGGACCACATGAAAAGGGAGCACAGTCCACCCTGTTACCTTGGTTGCTGAGGATCCAGGGAGCCACTACACCGTGGCTTAGCTTTGCCTCTGCATCCAGCTGCTCCAAGCAGAGTGGCTGGTTATCCTGACAAACATGAATCAACAGTCACGCCAGGTCCCTCCGAGTGAAGAGTGACAACTAAGGAAACCAGAGCTTCCCCTTTTTCAGGAAAGAAGGTGTTTGAGAACCCATCCTGAGGACTGCCAGTTCTCCCAAGATCAGCTGTTATACAGCACTGATGCTGCGCAATTTCTCAAAGTACCGAGCGGACAGCAAGCCAAGCCAGCCCTTATTTAGGTACTTTATCTAGTTCTGAGCCCCAACAATACAAGACAGACTCTGACAAACTGGATGGATCTCAGTGGAAGGTCCCCAAGATGGTAGGGCTGGAGCACAGACCCTGTGAGGAAAGGCTGGGAAAGCTGGGCTGTTCAGCTTAGAGCAGAGATAACTTCAGGGGGACGTAACAGCAGCCCCCAGTGCTTGTGTTAAGACCATGTAGGAGACAGAGCCGGGCTCTTCACAGTGGCGCAGGGCAGGAAGACTCATAAGCTGAAACATAAGAAGTTCAGCCCAGACATAAGGAGAAACTTTTCCCCCCCATGAGGACAGTCAGGTAGTGACACAGGTTGCCCAGACGGGCGGTTCAGTCTCCTTCCTCAGATTTTTTTAAGCCCTGATGGAAAGAAGCCCTGAACGGCCCAGGCTGACCTCAGAGCTGACCGGCTGCGAGCAGAAGTTTGGACCAGAGACCTGCTGAGATCCCTCCCAGTCTGAACTATCCTGTGGTCCTATGAAAGCCTGAAAAAGGCTGCATACATTAAAAATGCTCTATTTTAAAGTCTGTTAGCATTGCAGCTGCTACCAAAGCCCACATACTGCTACCACAATTATATAACACACCCCAAAAACAGATTTCATGGGCTATAATTTATTTGGACAGAATTTAGCTGTCTTGTTTTTACAGCTACGAAGGCACAGATACTGCCCTGTTACTCAACTGCCAACCCCCACAGAATGCACCAGGTCTTCAGGTGGGGAAGAGGATTCATGAAGGATGCTTGGATTCAGAAGCACATCTCAGAAAAAGCAAATTGCAAAGACCTGACAATGGGAACATTGCCACCTGGACATGGTCCTGGGCAACTGGCTTTAGGTGGCCATGCTAGAGCAGGAGGAGGGGACTAGATGACCTCCAGAGCTCCCTTTCAACTTCAGCCTCTCTACGATTATATTATGAGAAAACATCAACACAGCTTTGATATGTTAGCTTGCCATCAAACGGTCAAAAATAATTTAGTCCATTATGCTCTAAGCCTCTATGCATGCATATATCATTAGCTCATTATTTCCTTCACATGCTGTTGTTGCTTTCAAAATAAAGTTATTTGTTAGGAGGCTCTGTATTATCTTTTTCAATGGAATGCAGTGGTTATTCTGAAATACTGAATTCCAGGGACTCAGTTCAGTTACAGCTTTAATAAAGCTTGAAGAGCTCCTTCACTTCCTAAAAACATTCTGAAGGGCATGGTGTAGAAGGACGTTCAAGGAAGGGAAGATAAGTTAACTCACGTTAATATGTCCACACGGGAGCTTAATCTGCTTTATGTTCACTTTAGTCTAATCGCCTTTGAAGGGAGATTAAGCTAAGGGAACTAAAGCCATTTTATGTTTAAGTGGAAAGCATCCACACAACTATTTAACGTGCTTTAAAAGCATCCACTTTATCTTCGCACTTTCAGTTAATTCACTTAACACTCCAGAATGCCTGCATGCAGGCAACCCCCCCTTGTCTTCATGCAACAGGAAGCCTCTATTTTAGACAAAGTGAAACCTAAAGAACGAGGAATCACTCCCATGCTGGAATCAAGCTTTAGACAAGCAAGTTTCAGCTGCTGACACTAAAATATTTGGGCATTATTGCCATCATCTGTCTGTCCTGTGTTCCCACCCCCATCCCAAGATGGGCTGGAACACACTACTGCGAGGAGTTCGTATGTGCTTCACAGCAGGTTATCATCTTCAGTACTAAGAACAAGATCAGTCACCAGGAGGCAAGTCCATCCTCAACCAAGCTGCTATTCTTTTAAGTTCTTAACAGTCAGAAGTGTAAGTCAGTTTCATATAAAGTTAACTAATGCCTTCAACTGCAATCTTTAGTAGCGGCTTGAAAAACCAACAGGCAAACATCAGGCATCTTGGCTTTTCAGTAAACATTTGATATCAGCCTTCACAGATTTTACTAGTCCACCATCCCTAAAGAATCCAAACACAACCTATTCATCAGCCTCCTCAACATCCCAGCTCTGTAGTCAGGCTGAAGGTCCAGAGAAATTAATACAAGAGGTTAATGACAAATGGGCAGGCAGAGTGCAGTAAAACAAGATTCTGGGGTTTCACCATACATTTATAGTAGAAACGTATGGTGCTTTCTTTTGGCTTGCTTTGTTTTCCAAAGGTTAGGCCTCTATTAGAGCAACTCACTACCCAAAGAGCTCATTTATATGAAAGAAGGTAGGAAATACTGTGTTAACAGCCTATGTAGGAAGATTTTCTTCTAATGAGCAAGATAGCTCCCATAAAAACCACAAGCCCTTTGAGAAAGTTCATACCTACACTAAATTGCCTCCAGAGCTGAAGCATCACAACCCATTTCATTACTTAAAGCCTTGTTTCTTACTGCATTGTGTGACACAGGTAAAGTTGTGGAGTGGGGCAGAGAGGTTGAATACATTTGAAATACATGTTGCCTTTGGGCTCAATGGCACATTTGCAAATCAAAGGAAAAACTCTAAATGGGATAGAGCTGTGACCACATGGATGCAACCACCTTCCCCACTAAAGTTTTGCTTTGGCTATGGTTTCACAAAGATTAACTAATAAAAATACATCTACTAATAACACATCACTACAGCACACAAACATTTGTGATACACTAAAATATACTTAACAGCTATTACTAATAAAGCAAACAAACACTAGTTTTGACTAGGTAACTGACAGCAGAAAATTAACTTTTGTTAATTTTGTTGATACCTTCAATTTTCTACTACTCATCCATCTCAAGCTTACAGTTGAAATCTTCCATTTGTAACATGAATGGCATAAAAAGTAACACAAGTTTGGTTTTCAAAGAGTTGTTCTTTATAAGAGGGAATACTTGCTTGCAGAAGTCCTGTAATAAAAGCATACTAGTGATTATATAAGACAAGTTCCATGTTAGCCAGTACACACTTCAGTTCATGTAAGCAAAGGGGAGACAGTGGCAGCTATAAAATAAAACAAAGCATATTGTGAACAAGAACTGACATGAAGCATAGCATAAGCTATGCATCTGACCACAACACTGTGGCATTCACTTCTGATTTGGTTTAGAGTACAGTTCCAAATCTCCTCTCTGCTCAATCTCTTGTGTGTTTTGGGGTTTTGTTTTTTCTGCTTCTCTTTGCAGGTTTTCTCAGTACAGAAAATAGTATGCTTCACCAGCAGTTTGTGTAATCATGTACAGTGATACTTAAGATCCCAAGGTGACCTTTAAGAACAGAAGTATTACAGAAATGAAGGTGTTCCTCAGAGACTTGCACTTTACTCTTCCCCATCCTGATACAAGCTCCTTCTCCTCCTGTATTACATGCTGCTGTACAGACCTATAGATTTCTGTCTATACAGGCAAAGTGCATTACAAGAATTCATACAAACATTTATTCAGGTAAACCAAAGAAAAAACCTGCATAATAACATGCTCAGAATAGGTGCACTCCTATGAGTAAGAAATCCATCAAAGGGGGCAGGAGGCCTGCATGGATGAACAAGGAGCTTCTGGTAAAACTCAAACAGAAAGAAGTTTACAGGATGTGGAAAAAGGGCCAGGCCACTTGGGAGGAACATAGGGATGTTGTCAGAGCACACAGGAAGGCGACAAGGAAGGCTACAGTTAATTTGGAATTTAATCTGGTGGGGCAGGTCAAGGACAACAAGAGCAGTGTCTTCAAGTGCATCATCAGGAAAAGGATGACTAGGAAAAACGTGGGCCCACTGTTGAATGAGGGGGGTGCCCTGGTGACGAAGGACACAGAGAAGGCAGTTACTGAATGTCTTCTTTGCTTCAGTCTTCACTGCCAAGGCCAGCCCTCAGGTTTCCTAGACCCTGGAGGCATAAGAAAAAAGTCTGGAGAAAGGAAGACTTTCTCTTGGTCAAGGACAACTAGATTAGAGATCATTTAGGCAAACGTGACATCCACAGATCCGGGGCACCAATGGGATCCACCCCCAAGTGCTGAGGGAGCTAGCAAATGTTATTGCTGAGCCACTCTCCATCACCTTTGACATGGAGAAAAGGAGAGCTGCCTGAGGACTGGAGAACAGCCAGTGTCACTCGAGTTTTCAAAAAAGTCAAGTTGGAGGAGCCAGGAAACTACAGGCTGTAGTTTCACATTTCCTCATCTCCATCCCTGGAAAGGTGATGGAACTGCTCATCCTGGAGGTCATCTTGAAGCACGTAATGGAAAAGAAGGTATCAGGAACAGTCAACATGGATTCACCAAAGGGAAATCATGCCTGACCAACCTGATAGCCTTCTGTGATGGAATGACTGCCTGGGTACACGACAGGAGGGCAGGAGATGTTGTCTACCTTGACCTCAGCAAGACTTTTGATACTACCTCCCACAAAATCCTCATAGGTAAGCTCAGGAAGTGTGGGTTAGACGAGTGGACAGTGAGGTGGATTGAGAACTGGCTGAGTGGCAGAGCTCAGAGGGTTGTGATCAACAGCACAGAGTCTCGCTGGAGGCCTGTAGCCAGCAGTGTTCCCCAGGGATCAGTGCTGGGTCCAGCCCTGTTCAACTTCCTCATCAGTGACCTGGATGAAGGGACAGAGTGTGCCCTCAGCAAGGTTGTTGATGATGAAACACTGGGAGCAGTGGCTGATGCACCAGGAGGCTGCGCTGCCATTCAGCGAGACCTGGACAGGCTGGAAAGCTGGGCAGGGAGGAACCTCATGAAGTTCAAAGGCAAGTGTAGGATCCTGCACCTGGGGAGGAACAACCCCATGTGACAGGACAGGTGAGGGGGTGATCTGCTGGAAAACAGCTCTGGGGAGAAGGACCTGGGAGTTCTGGTGGGCAGCAAGTTGCCCATGAGCCAGCAGGGTGCCCTGGTGGCCAAGGTGGTCAA
>JAVJGJ010000014.1:17380677-17392564 GCA_035590215.1 Microhierax caerulescens | reverse complement strand
CCCAGGTGGCCAAGGGGGCCAGCAGCGTCCTGGCCTGTGTCACAAACAGTGTGGCCAGCAGGGCCAGGGCAGGGATCATCCCCATGTACTTGACATGGGTGAGCCGCACCTCTAATCCTGTGTTCAGGTTTGGGCCCCTCACTACAAGAAGGACATGGAGGTTCTGGAGCAAAAGAAGGGCAATGGAGATGGTGAAGGGTCTGGAGCACAAGTCTGATGAGGAGCAGCTGAGGGAACCGGGGTTGTTCAGCCTGGAGAGGAGGAGGCCCAGGGGAGACTTTATTGCTCTTTACAACTACCTGAGGGGAAGTCTTAGCGAGGTGGGTGTTGGTCTCTTTTCCCAAGTGGAAAGTGAGGCCATCTTCTCTTGTCCTATCAAGTTGTGCCAGGGGAGGTTTAGGTTGGATATTAGGAAAAAAACTCTTCAACTAAAGGGTTTGAACAGGTGGTCCAGGGAAGTGGTTGAGTCACCATCCCTGGAGGTATTTAAAAGATGTGTAGAGGTGGTTTTTAAGGACATGTTTTAGTGGCAGACTTGACAGTGCTAGGTTCATGGTTTGATTCAATGATCTTAAAGGTCTTTCCCAACCTAAATGATTCTATGATTCTAAACAATCATAACGTTATTCAGAGAGGCTGCAGAGTCTCCATCCCTGGCGATTCTTAAAACATGACACGACACAGCCCTGAGCAACCTGCTGTGTCTGATCCTGCTTTGAGCAAGGGGATTGGACTTTATTATTTCCATAGTTGTCTTTCAGCCTCACTAACCACAGGATCACAGAACGATTGAAGGATTAACAGATACTCAAATGGAAAGGTATGTGTGGAAAAAAAAGACAATTCAACGATACTAAATACAAAACAGACTATGTCAAAAGTCAGACAGGAGATGTTAAGCTGGTTATAAAAAGTCATGTTAATGGTCCAGATAAATAGTAGGCACAGCAGAAGTAGCACAGAAGCTACACCAATTCCTAAGTACCTGCACTCACATCTGCAGTATTTTGTTTAGAAGACAACCTGTAGTAGCAGAGCGCCCTAATGCAGCATGTACTTTGATAGTATCAGCAGAGACTACAGCATGCCTCCAGTACACAAACCTAACTCACAGCTGAGTGGCAAGTCTGCCTGCATGTGAGAGTCTTCCCTTACAAGCTGGATTTTAAAGCTGTTGAAAGTCCTCCTTTTGTCTCCAAGTGAATACCTGTTGTGTGAAGTTGCTGCAGGTAAACTACTGTCATAACTCAGAGAGCAGTTAAGGTTATCTTAACTTTAGAAATGAAAGCCCTGCTCCTCTCTCTATTTTATGGCATTTTCTATGTCGCAGTCAACAAGATAACTTGCAGTTTGTGTAGACTTAACTAAACTCATTGGTTTTAAACACAGAGATAATCTATGCCATTAGCGTCTGCTGCTCCAGTGTCTCCTCCATGTTGTGCAACAACGAAAACACTGTGCCACTGACCAGTCCTTGCCATCAGTACAGCATGTTCAGCCCCGCATCTGATCTTCACAAACAGTTAAGCACGCTTTTAGTAAGCTCCTGGGGCGGCTACTGCTATTGGTAATGGACAAATGCTAGCAGACACAACATACATTAACTTGTTTCCAGCTATATCCAAGTTGGAAGGCTTAATATCTTTGTCTCACATGTATTATCTCCCTGCAGCTCCAAACTTCACTGCCTTACTTCTTATCATATAAACCTGCAACCACAACACATACAACAGAACTCAGTATCCCCAGTGAAGTGCTTTTCTTGGAGGATGCCCCCCGTTTATTTCTTCATCTCCCCATGTCTTCTATATTCACAAAATATGAGCAGTACAGTACTCATATCAATTCATGTCAAAGGACTGACATAAAATAAGATGCCTCTAAGTAAACAACAGCTTTACTGTTTCAACAGTACTTTCCTATTTGAAGTGCTCTGTATTCCCCACCTCCCAGCCACCTGACTTTCTGTTCAGCATTTAGAATACTGGATTTACCATGACAAAGTTCTAGACTGTACTATTTAGGATTCACTGACTTTAGAAATACCATGGAAAAAAAGTAGGAGATAGTTCCTTCAAGACAGCCTCAGGAATCCAGCTATTCAGAACAGCATTCTTTCTCCAAAATGGAAAAACACCAAGGGGCCAGGACAGCTAAAGGAGGGCAGAAACAGGCAGTTTCAAGGTAAAAGCAAAATGTCTACTGTAGTCTGGAAAAGCTGGAAGCTTAGAAGTTGTCAGCAGCTCAGCTTCTCCATCAGGAGGAACCACAATTTCATTAGGCTCAAAAGATAACATGATGGGAGCAAGCTGTAACACCCTGTGACCCCACCTGGAGGCTCTCACCCCACCCACAGTATGCTAGAGTCCCATTTGTGCAGGATTCATGACCCAGATCCCTTATGGCACCGATCTGTGACCTTGGGCCAGGCTGCTGAGCAAGTTTGCACAGAGAAAGGAAGGTAAAAATTGTAGGAGGCAAGACTGTTGAGATGGAAATCACTAGCAGGACCCAAGAAGAAAGGCTCTAAAATGGGATGTTATAAAATTGTGAAAGGAAAAAGCACTGCAGGGATTAGCCTGGCTAGTTGCAAACCATAAGGTCACCAGACCAGCATTAACAGAGTTTGTGGAAGGCTTGGGCCCATCCAGGATCTACAGAGCGGCAGGGGCCAATCCTTTCCCTCCTGACTAGTGCCTATCATGGTGGTGAGCATACTAATACTTTGCCTAATGGCTCATTAAATCTCAGCTGTCTTTTGTGGGTGTTAGCAAATAAGTAATTGCTTTATGCTTTTAACCTGCATATGTTCTGCTTACAGACTCCTTTTGCAGCTGGCTCAAGGTACCTGAGGAAACTGACCCAAACACTCCACAGAAATGCTTAAGCCAAGGCTAGCTTGGCAGCAAAATCATTAGATGATCATCCTAGAGATAATGATGCTGATAACCATAATGTATAAGATTCTTTGCTACAAACAGTTTAAAAAGAGAAAAATATAGTGACAGATGCTCTATACAGAAACATATGTTTCAACCCACTTGAAAGTTTTTTCCCATCCAGACAGAATATGATTTCTTTGGTTCATAGACAAATTAAGCTCTTGATCTGTATTGTTATTCTAGGAGTGCTCAACTCTCTCCACTGACTACAGAACCAAGACAACATGAGCTCTGCACCTACAGCTGTTGTCTGCAAATCCCTCATTCTACCCCCAGTTTATAGAGAAAGATCTGCAAGTCATACACAGGAGCAAATAATAGACTTTTCTCCCCAGATTGAGTATGGTCAGCCTCAAAAACATTTGCACATTTTCACCAAGCTTGTCCCCTTTTGCACTTTCACAAATAACACTCCAAAAATCCAGACAGCAGACAAGAATGGGGAAAAAAACCACCCAACATTTTCCAAGTGCTAGTGTATGTTACCATTTCTGCTATTTTCCCCTGACTTATCAGGCACCAGTGATTTGATACATCACTACTCCAATCCCACAAGACTGTTCCCATATTCTCTACTTCTATAAAGAACAGGAAAGGAAATGTTAAAATAAAATAGCTTTAATTAAATAGCAAAATCTAGGTGAACAGAAAGCAAAGTAGTTTAAACCACCTTTTGTACTACCGATAGGTAACCACTGAAACACTTAACTGACTGCAGCATAGAAGTAATTAGAATAATTTAACACTTTTGAAAAAATACAGAACAGTTACCTCAGGAAGTGTTTCATGGTGATGGTTTGGTTTATGTTGCTGGAGCCGTAACCTGTTGATCACTGAGGACCTCTTCTTTCCAGGTGATATCAATGCTTTAAAAAATGGAATTGAGATGTATTTACTAACAGGGGAAAAAAAAAAGTTACTTCAGTTTTCTAAATTACTTTTGAAACAAACATCTATGGAAATTCATGGGAAAGATGTTAACGAATCTCATGTCAATAAAAACAGAATGAAAAAAAACAATATAATTTGTCCGTACTCCTCAGCCTGAGCACATACTTTGACCATACTGTACTACCCATGTCTCTTTTCTGAAATGTAAAAAATTGAATAAGAGTACAGAAATAAGTGAGAAAGCTTGAAGAAAAATCCAGACAGTTTCAAATACTTCTTGTGTTCTTCAAACACCTATCCGGTTCACAGCAGCTTCCAAGCAGCAGTCTGAAGAGACACTTGGCTCACCGCTGTTAGGAGCCCTCTGTTATCCAGAATCTGCAACAGTGCTTAGAGACCTTGGGTAAAAGTAGGACGTAAGCAAAGAGCTACTAGTGGGTTCTGATTTAATTCACTACAGTATATGTCAGGTAATCAATTTTCCTGGAGACCAGCTTTATTAAATGACACGAGGTCCTAAAATAGTTGACCAGTTTGCCCATCCGTCCTGAGATCTGGTGTCCTACAGTTAATATTCATTACAATTACCATCTAGGTCCAGTAGAGGAGAGGAACAGGAAGAAACATCATAAATATAACTTTGCCCAGGCACTGCAGACTTTCCCCAGTCACTATCCCCTTACTTCAGGTTTCTACAATGGAGTATTCACAAACAAGTGACATTTGACTTCTCAGATTACTGCACTTCATATGCTGCAAAAGGCAACAAAACATCTTTACTTGCTGCCAGAAAAACAGGGTACCACTACACATGTCTACTAGTGGGACAGCTTAATCCAAGACAAAGGCAACAAGATCACACTTTCAAGCTCTGTACTAGTACAAACCACACACAGGCCTGAGTGAAAGCTGTGCTGTTAAGAGATCATTTAAGAGCCCGTTTTTTATTATTAGCATTGCATGCGGCATGCTGAAAAGTACCTGAAGGCCTTAAAAATGTGGCCTCTTTGGTCACAAAGTTATAGATCTAGAGAACCTCAAATCTATTTTCTTTCACAGGGCCTATCAACACTGAGGAGATAAAAACCCTCTCACCCTACCTTGTTCTCATATTCTTTCCCTTTTGTAACTTGTGAGTTTTACATCATGCTGTTGCCTGCTGACAGGAACAGAACAAGCATTTAAGTTTAGAAAAATGCAGCTATCTTGTTGGATTACATCACATACATCTTGCTAAAAATATATAATCCCCGAGCAGTGAGAGCTTCATTCATTTATATTGTTTTTGACTGGCTGAATCATGTTACTGTCCCCCGAATACAGCTGTAATTGGTGCTGACTGCAGTGACACCTGCTTGCAAGGGCAGAGAGATGATAATATCAAACTCTGGTTCATTAATGAAGAGTAGGCATGCTCCTAGTGCTTCCTGCTGCAGCCTTTGATAGGGCTTCAGTGACAGCAAGCATAGGAGATAGGCAAAAACTGGAGGGGATGTAACCTGCTCCCCTTTCTCCAGTCTAATAATTTGCTGTTCTAAAGATACAGTTTTTGAAATATTCTCACAGCCAAGTCTCAGCTTTAGCATCAATTTAAGCAAAGGAAGCTTCACCACAGTATTTGACCTGTAAGGGCAACAGTGAAAAGAATTCACCAGAAGTGCCAGGGGCTGTCAAATCAACCTCCTCTGAAAGTATGTGCTGGCCTCAGCCTCTGAGGTCAGCTCCTTGATTCTGATTAAGGTCTTTGCTGAAAATTATGCTGCTGCTTTACTACTGCTTTAAAGAGAAGAGAAGTTCCACTTGCCTGAACTCCAGAATTGGCTTATCCAAATGTGGCATGGTAGGAGCTTCAAGATACTTGCCCTTCAAGAACAGCTACCAGCTATAGCAAATTATATATTTGTTTTGAATAGTCATTAAAAATTAGACTGTTTAAACCCCTGTATTTTAAGTCAACATTGCTGTTCATAAACCCTTGCCTTCTACCCAGAAAGATAAACTCAAAGGAAGGTCATTGGTTACACAGAAAAAGCGTAACTAAGTGGCACCACAAGAATGACAAGTGGTTAAAAGTGCCAATTTTGTATCTTTTTATGAGCACACCCTTAGAATGACAAGAATAATTCTCCTTGCTTTCTCCCTTTTCAATTAAAAGGGGGCAGGGTGGGGAAGTCAAAGAAACTTTACAGCTTAAATCCTGATGCCACAGAAGTCAACATCAAAGCCCTCCAGCTTGGAGAGGAACAGTGGAGGCTTCAACAGTGAGTCCCCAACAGCTCAGGCCCAGCCAATAACCAGGTCCACAGAAAGTCTATGGCCTCAAAAGCAGTTTCCTCCACTGGAACACAAAGCAATCAAATTCCACCTGACTCTACCAAGAAGATTTCAAGGCCTAGAGGCAAGACTTCCAGCACAAACAAAAGTATAGAAAGCCTATGCTGCTGTCTTCGTTGGTAAGGTAAAAAGTTTACTTTGTCTGGCAGAGAGGCTTTGTAAATGCTGTTGTCTGCTAAGTACAGGGATAGAAACTGATGCCATGCTCTGCAATTCTTGCAATAATTCACTTACAGGGACACACATGACATTAAGCTATTGACATCTAAGCTAGACTGGGAAGCCAAATCAGATGGTGAGAGTTTACAGTCATCTTCAAACAAGTAGGACTGGAGGGCAGCATTCCCCATTTCTATATACCTCTACTGAATTCTTCCAGGAGAATTCAGTAAAGATTTTCTGTGAAGAAAACAGTGTTTAAACTCTTCAAAAAGATTGTTACCACAATTCACAGCTAAGTTCAACTATGCATAAACTTGTAGAGCCACAAGACCTAATTTCTGCCAATCTCTTTTCCTCTCAAAATAGATTTAAATGAAAAAAAGAAATAAAATTCCATACAAAATGAGTACTCTATCTTCTAGTAAAGTTGTTACAGCATCTTAGTGAAGAAGAAGAGCAGCTATAGCTTTGGATTGCACGAACACCATTTCAGAGTTTGCCCAAAAAGTTTCAGTCAATTGCCATTACATGTGCTTAGAAAAAAAAACCCAAACATTTGTGACTAGGGAGAGGGACTTAACCTCCTGTCTTCTTAAGGAGTTTCCTCAGCAAGTTGGACATCTGCAGATCAGGAAGGCTTTCAAGGTCTACTTGCAGGAAAAGAACACACATATATGAGTTTTCTACAAGTGATAGATAATCAGGGTAACGAATGTTTGTAAGCTTCTTGAAAGAGCAAACACAACAGTTAGACAATTTAGTTGAGAAGCCGACAGCAGTTATGGACTTGGGGAGACTGAAATACAAGTTTCTGAAGACTCAACTTCCTGCACTTTTGTCAGAAAATGCTAGACTCTTAGCAGGACACTCAGAGCCAGCAGGTACCCAGTGGGAACCTGCCTGATGGCCACAGCACTCACCAAACTTTGAGAAGCCTGAGTTTGTGCTTTTATGTAGTTTCACTAACGTGAACTTGTAGCTGTGGTTTTCTGCAGCCTAAGAAAATGTTCCAGCTTTAAGCTATACACATACACATTTTCTCACCAAGAAACCTGCAAGATAACTTCCCCTCTTCTCCTTTTGTCGGCAGCTTTTCAGCCCTCTCTGATTTTAAGTCATGCAGTTGGAGTAAGCCTAAAGACAAGTAGGTTTGACCTTGTTAGCCACCTTTCATTAATTCTAGAAGTAGCTTATGCCAGCAACACAGTTCCACTACTGAAAACGTCTTGGCCCAATGTAAAAAGTTTGCTCTTTGGCATGAAATGACTCATGTTCTAAGGCTCTAGATTGAGGATGACAGAGCAAGGATGCTGTTTGGATCTCCCATAAACTCAAGTTTCTCAGCTTGCAGGATTTTATCCTACACCACACCACTTCCACAAATCAACCTTCTCCTCCCTCCAACAACACACCCACATACCCATTCACTGCCAATTGTTTCATCCAGTTTATCTTAAACTAGGCAGGAGTTTCCCTTCCAAGAAAAGCTGGAGCTAGTTTTAGGAAGAGAAGCAGTACTACTATTATCACATAAAACAGCAAAACCATTGCAAGATCTGTCTCAAAACAGAAATGAAGCTTTCCCTAAATAAATAAACATTAACTATTTCAAATCCTGTGACTCTATGATCCTTTACATAGTATAGCAAAACATGCATCAATCTGAAAGGTGAACAATTGCTGGAGGCTAAAAGAAGTCAAAAGTAAGCCAGAGGGTTTGCTTTGTTTGTCTTCAAGAAACCTGCAGATACACCTGAGGGAAAAAGTTGTGTTATTTAATAGAAATCATGGTATTTGCAGAGTAAAATATAAACCCAAACTAGTTTACTTCACAGTGTTTGTTTTATAAGCTAATGGCTCACCTGGCATGTTGTAAACATTTTAGAAGGTTAATATTCTAATTATAAAGAAAAAGTAGCTATGCTGAAGAGGCAAAATCAGAACCATTAAGATAAGCAGGGTGAATATAAGACTTTGTTTAGGTGGATCATTTGATGACAGTTCATTCAAATTTTCCTCCTCACAAAAAAATAAAAAAGGACATATGTTTGAAATAGCAGGCAGTAATTGCAACAGTCATCATGAGTGCAGGGGGGGAAAAAAACACATTTATTTTTAGGTTTATTTGTTTTACTTTCAGAGTAGGTGCTTTTGAGCTGAATGCCACTACCATGATGAAATTGATTTGAGATTGCAACTTTTCTTTCCAGTATCATCCTGGGTTGCCACTTATTCACCTCAAAAGCCTACATGTACTTATTTGTGAGGGACAACAATCTTGAGCCTTATATCACCAAAAGTGTTTTGCTACTGTATGTTCTATTTTTTTTTTGCTGATGGGAATATTGATGCTTCTCTATCCTGAACACTAATCTGCAATAACTAGAAATAGAAGGGGGAAGAATAGCTGATACACATTATGAAATGTCCCTTGAGGTCCTGGTGGATAGCAAGCTGGCTGCAAGCTGGCAGCACGCAAAGACAGACCAACAGCACCCCAGGCTGTGTGAACACAAGCAGAGCCAATAAGTAAATTGAAGGAAGGGATTATCTTTCTCTACTCAGCACTCTTTGGACCACATTTAGACACTGGTCTAGTTTGGACTCAAGAAATATACGAAGGACACCAATAAACCGCAGAGAGTTAATCAAAGGCCAGAGGTGATGAGGGAGAGGCTAGGGGAGATAGGCTTGTTCAGCTCAGGGCAGAGACAGCTTTGGGGGACCGAGCAGCACTTCCAGAGCCTAGAGGGAGGACACTGAGAAGTCTTTGATGGACTCTTCACAGCAGTACAGGGTAGGAAGGTGAAAAACAAGAGGCATAAACTTGAACAGAACAGGTTCAACCTAGATAAGGCACAAATTTTTCTCCAAGAGGATAGTCAGACAGTGGCACAGGTTGTCCAGACAGATTATGCAGACTCCATCCTTTGAGGTTTGAAGCCCCAAATGAATGAAGCCCTGAGAAGCCTGACCTCAGATCTGACCCTGCTGTGAGGTTGAGGTGGAGACCCTCTGAGGTCCCTTCAAGCCTTTGATTCTCTGCTTTCCCCACAGTTGCTCTTATGGGGAAATCTCAGATACCCTGGGTTACACCTAAGTACTCTATATAACATACAGGTTGCTCAAGTCTTTGCTATTTTACTAGTTTAAGAGCTACCAACCTCTCAGTACCTCTATGATTTGCAATATTTTCCATGAAACAAGCTTAGCCTGAGGATGGCACAAGATTACTCCCTCTACCTCATCTCTCCCAACCACTCCATTTGACCATAAACAAGTCATTTTAAGGACCTACAAATCAAGAATAAGAGTGCACAAGAGTCCTGCCAGCATCAATATAACACACAAAACCCCTAAATACAAATAAAACCCCAACAACTCCAAGACCTCAGTTTGGTGAAGCCACACATTCTCAGCAAGTCTTGTTTACCAAGCTATCCCACAGAATAGACATATACTTACTTGCACCTTCCAACTTTTATTCCAGCTTTGGGCATGAATGCAAGTCACTTAAAAACATATTGAAAACCACAGTAAAACCAGAGAATCTTTGACCATCTCAATTGCAACATAGTTGTTTACAGTTCTTTGAATGTTATAGGAAGAACAGTGTGCACAGACCTCTCCAACTCAGAACACATCCTTTGGAAAAGGCTCTCAGGAACAGATTGCCTCAAACCTCAGTTCCATGGAATTCAAAAGCACTGTGCATGGCTCAGCAGTGGTTCTGCCTGACACCAACAGGTACAGCCACTGGAAAGACCCACCTCAAAGATCAACAGTGGATGCTTGTTTTGCGTGAGCTCAGTTTCCCGTCTCAGTACGGAAGGGTATTTTTGTTCCCATGTGCCCAAGACAAGGCCATATTAAATTTTAAGCACTCTTTAGAAGAAAGTGTTGGAACAAAATGTCACACTTGATTGATGAAACTAATAAGCAAGACTTGACTTCAGTCACACTGTCACCGGTAATAAGATTTTTCTCCCCTCTCCTAATCTCCATCACATTGACATTTTAGCTTTCTCTGTCTCACTAGGGGAGTGAGGGAAATGAAGTAAAAAATCCCCAAATTTTAGTCCTGTCTAAAAAAGCCTGTGAGCATGAGCACATACAACACAATTAAGCAATACAGAGAAAGAGCCTTGAATAAAAGTTTACATCACAGCAGAGTTGGGGGAGCAGGAAAGCACAAAACCCCCTTCTTCCAAGCCACAGAACAGTGCTTTGAAAGTGTCTAATTCTGTAGTCCTAACTTAGCACTTCAGTCCATTACTGCCTCTTTAAAGTAGTAAATAGCGTCACAGACAAGACAGAAACAAGCAAGCATCAGGAGTATCTTACAATACCTGCAAGACACAGTCACATAGGACTGCAATTGGGTTTAATAGAACTTAACGCATTGTCTCACATGCCAAATTACCTCTAACACCATCCAGTTCAGCCTACACACTGCAACTCCTCAGTAGATTTTTGTTGAGCCATAACCCAGTTTGATGAAGGTAACATCAACCCAAAACTCAGCATTATAGAAACATTTCCACAGTTTATTCCTGATCTCTGCCCTTTAAAAGAAAAAGGCTATGGTTCTGTACCTGTTTAAAGCAAGATAAATCCCAGAAATTCAACAAAGGAAATGTATACATACATAACGCATACAGGCATATTCTGCATGTAGAACTGTGGCTATAAACTACTTTTACTGATTTCTATCAGCTCTGCTCTACTACAATGTTGAAAGATGTTGAGGACAAAACTATATGAAGTCACATCAGGTCACTGGTGAAGACTTCACTGGGTACATTCTATTTCTAATACTAAATACAAAGTTAAAAAGAAGAGGAAGCTCTCCACACCCCAGAGTACTGTAAACTTCTAGAAATGTAATCAAATACTTAACTTCAACAGGAATTAAAACTACCCAAGTACTGTTTCTATGTTTCCATCCTTAACAAGCTTACTTTACTTATTGAGGAAAGTGTATTTTATCCAGAAAAGACCCAAGTAGATGATACATCAGCTAAAACTGAAGCCTCATTTTTGAAAACAGCCTTCAACCCACAGCAGCTTCCCCCCAACCACTTGATGCATTATAAAAAAGCATAATTTTTAGCCATTTCTCATGAACTTTCACTTGACCACTGATGAGTACACCCAGGAGAACAGCATCACCATCTGGGTGGCTCATGTGTGTCTACATGGTTTGCAGTGCATTGTTTCTGGCCTACTTGACCTGTTTCCAGACACACTGTGCAACAGCTTGTACCGCAAGGAAGCCTGTTCTAAAAGAAACATCACACTTGTTAGCAACATTCCTTCAAGTTTAGAATCAATCCTACAAGACTGGATGCATAAAATCCAAAGATACTGCCCGGTTAGCTCCCAGACTTCATGCTCTGCAGAAACTCCACGGAAAAAAAACAGAATTACTCTTTCCAAAAGTGAGTGACTGAAGCTGTTTGTTTTGTCTTCCATTCTTAGTTTCCATCTCATCACCTAGATGATAGTAGGTTATAAGATAAGAGGCAAAGGTCGCCAAAATTAGCTGAAGTCTAGAT
>JAVJGJ010000014.1:17360669-17372471 GCA_035590215.1 Microhierax caerulescens | reverse complement strand
GGGCCCAGCCACAACGGTACAGCTCAGGTCCTGCAGGAGAGCGGGGAACGTCTCCCAGGTGTGCAGGTCCCGCTCAGCCTGGGCAGCATCCCGCCTCTGTATCCCGCCCCACCTACCCGTCAAGGCGATCAGCGTCCTGCCCGCCCCAGCGGTATATCCCGAAGGCTTTTGGTCTCCAAAGTTCACAATTTGCTGATCAGGCAATGCCAGCCTAGTTATATGACTCTCCCCTCCAGGAGGATAATGACCTGTCTGGAGCAGCCACAGAATCATTTACGGTTGCCCAGTGCTATTACTGCCCGTAGGCAAACAGTCTGCACTTCTGCTCTTCCTTACTGCTGCACACATCTGTCCAGATGTTCCTCTGAAGCTGTAAGCCAGCTGTCAGGCTGCATCAGCATCCTCACATTGTCCACTAGCCTTGGGTTTTCAGACGTCCTTTGAAAAAGCTAATTAACCTCTTTTTCAAAGTGAATTCTATGCCTAACCTGAAAATAGCTTTCTGCGTGCCCGTTACAAGGACATGGTTTAATTTCTCCCGCATCTCCTTTTTCAGTCATTTTGATCGCATAACCAACTGTCACAGTCAAGAAGTATGGTGAAAACGCTAGGCCCACCAAGTTAAACACTTCATGACTAGGAAATGCTATTCCTGTTTTACACCCAAGGCAAAGCAGATCGGTACTTGATCCTCCCCCTAGCTAGAGCTATGTAGTTCCTCATCCACTTTTTGACACCACCATGCCTGACACACCTGGCTGGCAGGTGCTGTGACCTGTGGAGCTGACTGAGTGGCAGGGATGGGTCTCAGCAGCCCCCACTACGGCTGTGCTGTCCATTAGCAAACAAGGTCCAATGCTCAGAAGAGCCCACTAAACAATGGGTATCAGACTGCAGCTTTACTACTTCATGTCTTACTATTTGTGTCATGTTCTGCACATTGCAGTAAGCTTTCAAGCTTAATTCCTTGCATCGATGCAATTAGAAAAGCAGTTTTCTCCTGCATTACAGCAGTGTTTCTTATTACTATATCCCAATGATTTATACTCCAACACGTTGATCTATGCTCAATTCCTGAACCTGTCAGGAACTGCTCTAGCACAAGGCTGGAGGAGCCACCACAGGTCACTACATATCTGAACAGAGTAAATCCAGTATTGGGGAACTTTTCAGGGGCTTTGGGAGCATAGCTCAGTTATGCTTCCCAAAATAAGTTTGGGAACAGAGCTTTACAAAACAATTCATTCATAATTATACAACATGCATCATGAACAGGAAAAGCCAAATCCATGCTACAGAAGCAGCCTTACCTTCCCAGATGCCATACTCTTTAAAACACTTTTTATGTTTTAAAATACTTTAAAACATAAGCCAGAAAGGCTCTGTGACTCTAGTCCCTTACTGTTACGGCAAATTTAGGGAATCAGACCAATAGGGTAGGAGTTTCCAGATGGCCTCCTGCCCATTCTTTAGCATCATGTAGCAGTATACAGCTATACTGTAGTCCTGCAGTGCCATTTCATACTTGACTGATTTTCACAAGACGCTTGTTATCAGATTGCAGTTTGATGTACCCATTCACTCACTACCTTGGAATGGAAGTTACCTGGATTACTATGCCTCCGACATTCAGCATCATTGTTCTCATGGAAAGTTGAGGCAAACCAGCACTTTCAAACTAACAGGAGCCTGGTTTAAAAAGTCCCCAGCTCTTTTGATTATAAGTAGTTGCTGAACATTTTACTATGCTGTACTTTCCTTCTAACAGCATAATGATTTTTAATTTATGGCAAATGAAAGAAACTGTGCATGACAGCAGAAATATAGCCTGTACTTAGAAGTGGCAGTGAAAAACACATTAGAAAAAATAGGTACAAGACCCCACTAGTTAAGCAATGTCACACTTTTCCAGCAATAGCTCATACAGCCTGCTGCGCGTAATAAAAACCAGCAAGGTCACCTGCATGATTAATTTAGCATTGGAAAGAAGGTGACAGAAGCAGCCAAAAAACAGATAGCAACATACCTAGCTCAGATATTGGTGAAAAATCAAAAGCTCAAGCCCTTCATTATTTTAGATAGCAGCTCTTGTTGCACAATTTACTGATAAAGACAAGATTTATAAAAGAATATACATGCTATGCCCTTATGAAGAACCTAATGTGCTTTGACACCATCCAGTACTTTTATCAGAAGACATACCACCCAAGCATTATTAATTGTATCGCAAGGAGTTACGTTTTAGTTAATGCTTTTATAGTGGGGTTTTTGTTTTATTTTTAACAATCAACATCTTTAATTGTGTGATAATACAGATGGTAGCAGAAATACTTGACCTATGCTTGTATTCCTTTACTTAAAACAAACACAAGAAAGAATATATTTTACCTAACAATCCCAGGACTCCCAGAACAGTTTGAAAAGCTGTAATAAGGAACGATAAGAAAGGAATAAAAACAATCCCCCCTATTTACATAAAGAACTTTCTTACCTCAGTTTTCAAAATCTATGTTCTACATTATCAACCTGGTTAGGTTTTACTCAAGAGGAGGCAGGCTACTCTCAGCATAAATTAAAACCTTCTCAGGCTGCTATCAATCTTCTTCACCTGCCCTGGGTATCCGGGGTCCCTTTTGTCAGCTGGACATTATCAGGGTGTGACAAACCACACCCTTGCCTTAAGTCAATTAGCAGTTTTCCTGAAACCTGTGGATCGGCTAAAAATTTTTATTTTTTATTTCTTAGTGTTTGATCTTCTGGCTCTATTAATCCAAGTGTGATTGAAGAGACCATAATACATTAAGCAATGGGTGACAGTGCCATGCATTTAAAAGAGAATTGCTGTAACAGAAGCATACTGCTAAGTATAATGATACTTGTGATATCAAAGGAACAATAGTGGATTAAGTACTGCAAGACCAGCTGCTGTGTTTCTTTATTACTTTGAGCTGATCAAACATCTTTGCTTGTGGGGAAAAGCTTTGTATTAAAACTGCTATACCTTTCTCCTGGTACTCTCTCCTACTGGAACACATGAAGTCTGATTTCATTTTAAACAGCTGTTTGCGCTCACTCCACAGGAAATGGCATCTCACCTCCTGTCATTTGGAAACCCATATGTTTATACGAAACTGTATGGGATCTTGGTGTTAGACCGCTGTAAGAAATGACCAAACACTGGTATGTGGTGAAATGGAGCCTTTCCAAAGCCAGTAGCAAGCAGATGACAAAAGAATGCTGTGATTAGTGAGTCTGATGGTAACTACAGCTTTTGTTCACAGAAGAATCGAGCTCAGATTACCATAGGTGTAGGATGTCATCAAGCAAACATCCAGCTATGTCTTTTGGGAGGTGTTACACAGTCCAGGTGAACGGGATGCTCAGGTAAAGGTGCAGATGTGAGAACTATATTTGTCAGAGCACAGCTTGTCACCATTCTGCACACATGGAGCACCTCCCATATGAGGGAGGCTGAAAGTTGAGGTTGTTCAGCCTGGAGGTCTCTGGGGAGACCTTGTAGCAACCTCCTAGTATCTAAAGGAGGCCTACAAAAAAGCTGGAGAGGGACTTTTTACAAGGGCATGTAGTGACAAGACAAGGGGGAATGGCTTTGAACTGAAAAAGGGTAGATTTAGATTAGATAGTAGGAAGCAATTCTTTCCTGTGAGGGTGGTGAGGCACTGGCACAGGCTGCCCAGAGCAGCTGTGGC
Source organism: Microhierax caerulescens (assembly GCA_035590215.1). Classification (NCBI taxonomy): domain Eukaryota; kingdom Metazoa; phylum Chordata; class Aves; order Falconiformes; family Falconidae; genus Microhierax; species Microhierax caerulescens. Next base: position 17,368,761 of record JAVJGJ010000014.1, on the reverse strand, counting down.
TGCCCCATCCCTGGCAGTGCTCAAGGCCAGGCTGGATGGGGCTGTGAGCAACCTGGTCTAGTGGGAGGTGTCCCTGCCCATGGCAGGGGGGTTGGAACTAGATTATCTTGAAAGTCCCTTCCAACCCAAATGATTCTATGATGTGCATTTAGGGTGTAAGTTACTTGCTGAAAAAAAAATAAATTCAGTAAGGATCATTGCAGGGGGAGGAATCCAGAGTCTTGGAGGCTGCCAGTAGGAGCAGGAATCACATGACAGGTATACTAACAATAGCAAGCTCTGTATGAAAGTTCTATATAGTAAACTGATTTCCAGTTCTTGGACTGTACTATGTATGCAGCTAGACAGGTGCTCCCAATATAGTTTTTAGTTCTATGTCAGCACAGCCACAAACTTTTATGTATATGCCTGGAGCTTTATAGTTTACTTCTAATAGATAAAAAAAGACATAAAAGATTCAGAAACAGGCCCTTTTGGGATCCAAGATAATCTAGAAACAGAGTAATAAACATCTACAGATTTGCTTATGTGTAAGAATTATTGCACTTTGGAGTCATTTGTCTGAGGATACATCAGATACATCATCTGAGCATGAGTTAACACCTCTGTTTCATGTTTGATACTGCACAACATGTGTAGGAGCCATTTGTTTTTACTCTACCATCATACACATCCACATTGGAATTCAATGGGTGGGGATCTAGGGTTTGTGGTTCATTCCTCCCCATTCCAAGCAGAGCTCAGATAGTGAGCATGATCCTGAATTATGTGATTCAGTCATGGATTCCTCTATTTGGTCTCCATACTTATTCAAGTAGGTGCTGATTCCATTCCTAGGACAGTGTCCTGACTAACTGACAGGTGTATGGGGACTTTCCTGCAGCTATCCTTCCCTCAAAATGCATTCATTCCTACAATTGAGCTGCTGAACACTATAGAAGTATGTTATAAAGAACCATCCTGCTGTGATGGAGAGAAGGATCAGCTGACAAAATCTATTTCCAGTCTCTAACTTCTGTAATTTGTTTGCTTAAGAAATCTCATTCCCCAAATTAAAACCTACTTTCTTGCTAAGTCTGAGTATCCCTTTCAAGTAGCACAATGATTTCATAACCATTGTGATGCTTCAAATCTGTGTCAACAGTCTCTTCAAAACATTAAATAGCTGGCAGTTCTTTATGCCTAGCTCAGGACAAGCATCGAATACAGAATTGTCCAGAGATAGTGTATTACATGGCTCTCATGCACTGATATTAGAGCAATTAAAGCAGTCTGCACACAAGCTGTATGATCATTTCTTAAACTTCTCTCCTAGTTATTTTGTTCATTTACAGTGCCACACTTCGTTTCACTCGTATTCCTTTGACTGAAGATGCTGTAAAGTTTAACGTGGGAGACCATAACAAAAGCATGTAGATGATGGCAACAGAAGAGATGAAGGGTGTCAGGCTTACTCATATAGCCTTGGAAAGATGACAGCTAAGTGAAGCAGCCAGTATGCTCATTTAGTTTACCTGTCTTTTGAAGCAAAGAATTTTGCCAGAAAGGACTGGGTATGAACTAAGAGCATTTTATGTTACAGTGTTTTAATTTAAAATGTTCTGTTTTATATTTCTATATAAAAAGTAAAAAAAAGTGATGTAGACATGCATTTCAAATATCGTATGTTAACAATGCCTGCTTTTTAATCTTAGTAAGTGAACAAACTTGAATATGCTGATTAACATCAGGCTGTGTCCTAATCTTCTTCATTAAGATGTGTACCAAACATATCACGTCTGCATGAAAAAAAAAATAAAATATATTTGCATTTTTAATAATTTCTTTGAAACTGATTTTGAAAAAGGGGGAAAAAAATGATGTGATCATTTTTTATCTAGTCTTCATTTATCCTCTGCCATTAATCAAATCCATACTCTGCATATGCTACATGTCATTCAAAGATTACAAAGTGTTACACAAACAATGATTCACAAAAATTCACAACCCTTGGTGAGTTGGGTAAATATTTATGTAAATGACATACAGATTGGCAAACTGAGTCACAGAGAAATGGTGTTTGTATAAAAAATTCCACTAAGTTTGGATGCTTTTTTTTTTCTTTGCCTATTCAGTTGGAAAAACTTACCACTTCTATTTTTCAGATGTGTTGAAGGTTCATACAGATCCGAAGAAGTCAATGAAAACTGAATTACAAGAGCAGCAAGTGAGGTGACCCATGTTTTTGTGTGGAAAATTTTAACTTACAGTTAAATTAAATTAAATTAAATTAAATTAAATTAAATTAAATTAAATTAAACTAACTTACACAGCTATTCCTCTTTCAAAGAAGGTGAATCTATTGCATGAGCAACAACTAATGAGACCTCCTGAAGATGATGCCTGAAAGGGGTAAAAGGATAGAGTCCCTGTCTAAGGAATACATAGCAATATTCTCTCCAGCCTTACTGGAGGCACGGAGGATCTCATTTACAATGGAAATGTAATCTTTAGTTCTCTGTATGTAAACAATACTGTGCCTTTAAAAATTAACTTCGCAGATTGTCTTGGACTGCAAGCCCTGTATTCTTAAAAATGTATTGACCGATGAAGTAGACAAATTCACTGTCTGATATTCCATTATTGTCCTTATGATATATTTATGCTCTGAAATTGTAACTGTGAGAAACTATGGTTTCCAAGAATTTGCAGGAAAGCAGACTGCCTTCCTGGTGTAGATATTAGGGAGGATCCCTGCATAGGTGTGCATTGCTTTCTGAATGCCTACCAAATTCTAATTGCTTGTGACAGAACTCAAGTTTTTCCAAGTTAAAGATTTTGACTTGTAGGGCCAGAAGAAAATAATATAAGTCCATCAATAATTAAAAAAAAAAAAATAATTCCTATCTTGTCATAGAAGAGAGGCATAAAGTGCAAGAAGAGTATGTAAAGTACATACAGGCTTTGAAGAAGATATGATAATTTTCCACCTTTGTGCCAGAGAAAACAGAAATATTTCATCTGAATCTTTCTAACAATGTTGCTTTCAAGGCTAAACTAAACCATGTGTTGATGGGTCCAGTGATTTGGAGCGATATCAATAGTTTGTATGGTTCTTCCACCACTTCATACTACTTTTCTGACACCCTGGAAAGTGTACTAGACTGGGACAAGATCTTCCCTACACTCTTGCCTGAATTGCACAGAAAGAAGTCACTTGGGCAGTAAAAGCAGCAGTTCTTCTTCAGCAGAGAATTATCATCTGCTTTTCAAAGCCTGCATAGTTTTGGAAAGATTTAAAGCCCTACGTCTCAAAAGATTTCTTATGGCCAGAGAAAATTTACAAAATTAAAACTGAGGGCAAAATAACCGCCTGCAGTGTATGGTTTGTTTAGTATTGGTGCATGTGGGACATTGAAGGCTGGGGACCATTCACTGACAGGTTTTGTGTGAGCAGAAAACGCTGTCAGGAACTGCACTGGGAGCTTTTAGTTGATCTTCATGGATATTATGCATTCCAGTAATTGTGCCTAGGGAATTTACATCTCTTCTTCCTTCATCAAAGTAGGAAATTCTCTGTTGACATCTGTGTGCACATGCTGCAGGAACTTCATAAGAGCTGGAGTTTTGGACTGGCAGTACTGATAATGAAAGGTCTTCAGAGTCGCAGCATGCACATCGTAATTACAGTAATTTCCGTCTTGTGCCTGAAAGCTCACAGGAATTTTCTGAGGACTCTCCAGGAAGGGATCAAAGATTTTCTGTTTATTGAAGCCTACAGAACTGTGCTCCTAGTTCTAGTGTGATATTAATGGTGAACCAGCAATGTAGGCACATTTTTGCAGCATGTCTGACAACAGAAGTTAAAGCTGTGCCTTGCTATGCTGACAACACAGGCTTGTACTTCATCAATACAATCTCACGACATAGCAGAAGTGGTCAATTTAGCTAACCTCTGCCCAGTCCTAAACATTTACTGACTACTCTGGATGACAAGATCTGTAGCTGTCCCAATAAAGAACTGAAATCTCCCTGTTCAGAAAAAGTTGTGTCATCATGAAGTGAACCTGCCAATAATTGTACCTTTGTGCCACAAACCACTGTTGCCAAATCTTACAATTTTATCATAGGATTTATACTACCTAATGCATTTCTTAAAGTTCCAGTACCCTGAGTCTAGAATTTTCAGGAATTTCAGCTTTTATTAAAGGAAAGTGGATAAACATGTACTCCAAAGTCCTGTGTTTGTGGGAAAGAGCTTGGTGGTATGAATGGAGTGTAGCCTAAAGCTCAGGAATCAGAAAGCATACCAATATTACTTGATATTTTAAGTCCCTTGAGAATAAAAATATTTTGTTTGCTAGTATTTGAAAATCCCACTGATTTTACCAAGGCCTAGATTTCTCATATCCCTTTTTGATCTAATGCTCTTGCTAAAAAATTCTTAAGTTTTTTTTTGGCTGTTTTTCTTTTTTAGACAGAAATATGAAATCTAGCATTGAACAGCACAAATGCAGAATCAAAATGACATGCAGCACAGAGCCAGCCTTGTTATCTTCCTGAAAAATATAAGCCTTTGGCATTGCAGAGGTTTGTTATGGAGAATTTTTCTATCACTAGCAGCAGCACATTTTTGAATTAGGTCAACAGATATTTGTCAAAGTCCTTAACTATTACACGAATGCTATCCTAAAACAATTCATCTTGTGTCTCATCATTTACTACGGTACTCCTCTACAGTACTAGTCATGGGTGATTTTGAGGTGGATTTTGTGCTAAGAGCTTTCTCATTTCTGTAACAAATTGCCATCCTGAAACATATCCGATTTGTCATGATTCTTAAACAGCAGTTTCTTAAGTCAAGAGATTTGATACAGAAAATCCTACTGTCTTCCTGCAATTTTCTTTTAATTGGGTTTGAAAGTGATGGAAACCCAGAGTATCACATTAGGCTAAAGCATAGCTTGGCCCGCTTTGGTATAAAAGGAAGTAAAATTATTTTTCCACATATGGACCAGTAACCTCTAGTTTGTTGAAGGAAACACAAGTGTTTACTTACTATTATATGAAGTTGATTCCCAGGGATTGGCGAATGTCTTGACTCTCCCTGAAAATGTGGCAAAGCCAGAAAGTTAACAGCATAGTGATTATTGTAATTTGCTCCTGGGAGAAGTCAGCAGCATTTTATTTCTTACCCACAAGCAAATGGGAGCATGACAGTCTGCTTTAGAAGATGTTTCCTGGTTATCAATTAAAAAAAAAATTAGAGCCAGAGCAAAGATTTTCTGATATAAACACATTTTTCTGCTTAAGAAAACTATGAAAACTTAATTTCAAAGTAGAATATTTTCTGACTTTCAAAACCAAAATATTATCATTACAAAAATGGGATTTTTTTAAAAAAGAAATATTGAGATTTCTGCCAAAGCACTTTTAATCAGAGATTATACTAGCATCAAATGCAAATGTATTTGAATCCCCACTTCTGTGAAATATTTTGTGCGTTAGTCAGTGATATTGTTGTTAACCATATGGAGATTTATTTTCACTTGTGGTTGATAAGCACTGTGGTATCTGCAGAGCTTCTACCTGTGTTATCTAGCATGAGAAGGGATTGCACAGTGCTTCAGGGCTTAAATTATATAATGAGAATAACTGTTCTGGTTTTACCAAAATACATTTGTATTAAAACCCCTATAACCAGCCTTTAACTGTTTTCCTTTTAATTGGTGGCATTTTCCCAGGTGAGAATGCTGTTTATTGAAGTAAAATCTTGATGCATTTACAGAGGAAATGTTATTACAATATGCATCACAAATTCTTTACCAATGCTAATCATACAAAGATATTTCAAGGAGAAAATGCATGGTGAGTCTCTTCTCCCCTAGAAAGCAATCTTCAAAATAATAAACCAGAATAAACCCAAATGATGACTGGTGAACACAGGGTCAGACAGCTGCCAGAAGTTGTGGTTTGTGCTCTGAGAGGTAATGTTCCAGTAGGCCAATGTTTTACTTGTTACCTACCAACAATGCATCCCAGTGAAATAAATCAACCATGGATAGCCAAGTCAAAGAATGGAGAGTCCAAGGAATCAGGGCTTTGAACTGCAACACCGGCAGAACACCTTTGGGCAGGTATTTTCCATTTGTCAGAAAAAAATGGTAATGAATTACAAATGGGCTTCATTAAGATCATCCTTTCAGTAGCTTTCAGGTTTTGTGGTTTCCAGGGCTGCAGGCCTCAGATAATATTTCAATAGAGACAGCAGCTGTTGATACTGCCCGTTCGTTCTTTTCCTCCATTCATTCTGGCTTACAGAAAGATCAGAGATATTAAAGCTTAGCATTGCAGAGGTTAACAAGCTCCTTCTATACTCTTACTAAGCAGGCAGATAATATTCACACTTTACATATAAGAAAACTTAAGCAAAAGATCTGTGCTATCAGATGGGTACCTTGCTACCCATTGCATAGATCAAAGATGAAGAGTGATAAAACGCCACAGCCTGTGGTGGAAGGACAGAAGTAGGATACCCTTCTGACCAAACACTGCCTTCACAGGCTGGCATATGTACCCCATCAGCCTCACATTAATGGCATATACTACAAAGGGAAGATATTTCCCCCCCCCCCCCCCCCTCCTCTGGGTAAGCACAGCCCTAACTAATAGCATGAGTAGTGGGTAAACTCCTCCAGAGTGTGGATCTGGGACAAAGTTGAGGAGCTGGCTTCAGATTACAGGCTCATCAATCACCTTACAGATCTACCACCTGGGAGTCCCACACCTAATTGATCTTGAGAAATGTTAACTACCCAGAAGAGTCTGAAGGAGAAGAGGAAAAGAACCAGCTTGGTATTTAAATAGGGAGGGAAGTCTTTCTGTAATAAGCTACAATGAGAAGTAAAATATTTGTTAGGTAAAGATGGCAGAAGGTAGATAATAATGAACTTCAGTATTTTGGATAAAAAAGGGGGAAAGGACAATTTTGGGGGCATAGTATGAAGCTTGGTTAGTCTATGGTAACAGAGAAAAATGAAGGGAAGACTTACATACTCCATCTCTGATTTAAGGAATCCCTTTCTTGCACAGGGAGTCAGTGAGCTGTAGAGATGTTTCAGCGAGGCAGGTGGCTCAATAGCCTGGGTTTACTAAGCAGCCTTAGTGGGGTTGCTAGCATGCTGGAGAGTGGCATAGGGAAATATGCACGTACAACCAGGGACTCGGTCTTCACACGGCCTTGGCTGAATTGGTATGGTTTGTCCTCCTCTACCCCTAGTGTGGGGCATGCCAAAGGTGATGGGATCAGTGATGGCTGCGATGGCGGCCTGTCTAGGCGATGGCCTTGTCAGGTGAGGCCTGGACAGTGCTGTCCTTAATCCACGGTGTGGACATGGCTTCCACTGGCTGGTTTTGGACCCCCCGAGCTGGAGGAGGCTCTGCTGCAAATCGCTCTCAGTGAAGCAGCAGAGCCTGGTGTGGGTCCAAGGGATGGCGTCCCACGTTCAAGCATTGCTTTTTTTTTTCCTGTTGCTGACTCGGAGGAAGGCTGCGTTAATGGGCTGGAGGATGACAGGGAGCTGGCTCTACTCGGAGGGAAAAGGCGGCAAGTGGAGGGCCTGAGGAGAGCGAAGCTGGGCAGCACAGGGTGAGCAGAAACAGAGATAGCACCGTTACAGTAAGCGTGTGCCCGAGGCAGAAGAGGCCCGCTGGCACCCACCGCCTTCGCCACACCGGCAGCTCCCCTCAGCGCCGAGAGCGGAGGCCCCGCACCCACCTGGGCACGGCAGTCCCTGCTCCGAGAAAACCCCGCCCTAGTCATCAGGAAAACTTAGCCCAGAACACAAGCCGGTGCTGAGCTTCCTTCCCCGTGTGGTAAGTACGCAGAAGTCCTGCCTCGGTGCGGACCCCCCGGGCCTTGTCGCCCAGTCCGCAGCGCGGTCCCACCCGCCGGAGGCGGGGCGCCGCCATGACGGAGCGGCGGAGGCGGGCAGGCTCCGCGCCTGTCCCAACATGGCTGCCTCCAGCCAGGTAACGTGCCGCGCCGCCCGGGCGCGGGGCTGCAGCGCCCGCGGCTCCCAGCTGGGCCAGGGGGAGCAGGTGGTGGCACACC
>JAVJGJ010000014.1:17343895-17360608 GCA_035590215.1 Microhierax caerulescens | reverse complement strand
GGCCGGGTCAGCCCCTGCGCCTGCTTCCTGCCTTTACCGTACCCCGCGGCTGCTCGGGGCAGGAGGGCGGGCGCGCGGTCCTGCTGTTGCCCCCGTTATCCGTGTTGTTTGTAACGAGTGCCCAGAGCTCATGGATTTGAGGTGTCGAGTGCTGGAAGTCACTGCAGAGATGGGCTGGGGGTAGCCGCAGGGCGTGTTTGGCCAGTTCTGGAACTCTTAAATTGCTCTGTCAGGGCTCCTGAATTTGTTTTTTTTGCTGCTCTGTGGAGTTTCGGTGTCTGTGTGTATACGGCGTCAGCATACATTTACGTTTGCGTGGCTGCGGCACACAACCGAGGCAGAACAGTAACGGGCTGCGAAACTGCATCGCTGGGCGTGGTGCTCCCTCTGCCGGCAGCTGCCGGTTAGCGCTGCTCCAGGAGCGACGCACTTTCATTTTGTCAAGTGGTTTCTACTGCGAATAAGTTCCCCCGTGGCATCAAAGCTTTACTTTAACCTTTGCAGTAATTTCAGTGCACGTAGTGCTGTTTGAGAGGCCTTCAGGGGCTGGAGGCATCTGGGAGGCGCAGCACATGGGGAAGGTCTGCAGCTTCTTGAGCAGCAGGCGAAAGGCCAGAGAGACATCTCTGCCAGTTTTAAATGTCATTGTTTAGGCAGTAGAGTCACACCTCGTCTGTCCTGTGTTCTGATGTTTAGTTCAGGGATTTTGAAAGGTGGAAAGTAGTCTTTGGTCTTCAGTTTCTGTGCTAGCTGGCCAAATACTGGGCCACAACTTCTTGGCTTTTGCCTGGGGAGTGTGGGAGTTTGTGAGGACCTGCCTAAAGGCCTAACTAAACTTGGAGCTGCTTTCCCCTGAGACCAGATGGAGCCTTTGAGGGTGCAGAGGTCACTGGGATGCCTGAGCCTTTCAGTTTGATATCCTTTTTTTATGGCTGGGTCTGTTCTGAAGAGGTGGTGTGCCAGTGGTCTGACTGGTATGGGTGTCACTGGTATGACATAGTCTCCGTGCTTCTCCATCTGAACCAGATTTATATGTTTTCAAAGAGTAAGCCCATCGTGTGTTTTTACTCTTTCTGTAACCCCCATCTCATTAAATCAAAGGTGGGTCTTTCCTGTATTTTCCTGTGAACTAGTCTGAGACTGTTTGCGCCCCTCCCCAGAAGATAACCTGCATGTGGCCATCTGTAAAACTATTGGTCTCTCTTCACCTGTATATGGTAAATAAAGTTGGGCATGCCAAGCTTTTTAGATCAGATTTGTTAATTAGACAGCTTGGACGTGGTAAACTTGCTGAACAAGTCTGCGAACAGGATGAATCCTAGTAAGGGTAATCTATTAGATGCACTCGGGGGAATGTACGTAATGTACACTTTTTGTGCCTCCTGTCATGAGACTTCCTCCTCCACTGCCCTGGTACCTTTGCCTCCATTTATCTTTTGTTGTTGTTTTGTGTCTCACTGTACTTTTTTTGTCTAGGCAAGTTTGAGATTTCTTGATCATTATTTAGCTAACAAAAGTTAAGAGGGCTGTTGCTCACTGTGTGTTTAACTATATTTGGAGATTAAATGAAGAATCCTCAGTAAGAAAACTATTTTGAACTATTTGTCTTTAGATGCAAGTGTGATTTTGTCGGAGAACGAACCATGGCCTGTATGCAGTTCTGCTATCAAGAAGCGAGAAAGGGAAAATGATTTTTTTAAGAAAGTGCCAAGAGATTCAGGAAGGGAGAAAATTAGAATGTAAGATATGCAAAAAGACCTTAGTGAGCACTGTTGCTTTGAAGGAAAATGGGAGACAGTTGCTAACAAATCTGTACTAAAAAGAATTTTACAGAAATTAAGATTGGCTTTATAACTCATTGACGTTTTCAGCCTGTACACTTTGTTTCTGAAGTTATGTGAAATAATTATTTCAGTAGTCTCCTTTTTCTGAAACTGTGCCCTATCAGGGTTTTGCCACTTGCAAGATTTCCTTCTCATACGTTTTGCCTCCATTGCATGTTATTGTGGTTATGATTGAATTAGCTCCGAGTAAGAGATGCTAGGAACTTTCAAGAGTCTGATGGTGGTAGGCTGGATCTTAGTGCTGAGTCTTTTTTTTTTTTTTTTTTTGTCAGGCTCAGATGTAAATGTGGTCTTTCATAAGGGCAGGATATGTGTAAAAAAACTGAATAGTGCTGTTTGGCCAGGGAGGTCAGGGTTCAGACTGTTGTGGCTATGCATGTGCCATCTCAAACTTGATAGCAGGCATCTGAAACAGTTTCAGGATGGAATTGTTAGAGTCTACCATGCTAATAACTTGGTAGGATTGCTTGAAATTGTTGTTGCCAATTCATTTTCTTTGACAAGTGTTCTAATTCGAGACTGTTTTGAAATTGGGTTTGGGAGTGGAAGAGCAAGGGTAGGATGAGGAACCAACAAATGGTAAGGAGTGGCAAAAAGACTGAGTCGTCTTTGGCAGCATTTATTCTGCTCCTTTTTTGAGGATTAGAATCTATTATTTCCACAGGGTGCTTTTGTCATTCTGATTTCCTTCAAAGATTTTTCTCTTTTAGTGCAATTAGTAGTTTTTCATGTTGATGGTAATGCTGCAGCAGTCACAGGGAATACATATTTATAGCTCCTATGCAACTCTCTTAATACTTTTTAAAGAATTTTACTATCATATTTACATTTGTTTGAAAGAAAATATTTGCTAAGTCATTCAGTACAAAGTTGCATCAAATACTATTATTAACTTTTTTTTTTACCTTTACGACTTTCCTGTTGTTCGTTGTCATTGTTATTGTGTCTGCAGTAGGTGTTGGGAAGCAGCTATGCAGTCTTGCAAGCCAGAAGGAATGCAAAGTGGATGGCTGACTATTGGAGCAGTTGACACTTTAAAGTAAGTACATATAGTGGTGATTGGCATAGGTTTTGTGTGGGTTTTTGTTTTTTGGGTTTTTTTTGTTTTATTTTTAAAAAAGCAAAAACATTTTTTGAGGTGAAGAGAAGATGAAGTGGGAAGATTGTTACCAGATCAATAATAATAAAAGAATGGAAAAGGACAGACAACTGCAGTTGGATTGTCCAGCTGTACTGTTAGGAGGGTTTTTGAAAAAGAAGAGAAGCCCCCAAAATATGGGTAAGGGATTATGCTATAGGGAAAGAAAAAGAGAAGAGGAAAGCTAGCCATGTCAATATCTGCTTTGTTATAGTCCTACATGAGGTCTGAACTCTTCCCTTGGGTTTGAAGGGGGGAAAATAAAGTAGGCTCAAAGGGATGTAGGAAGGTACTGGATGGTTGCAATGTAGCAGTAGACCAGAAGTGGCAAAAGATGAAACGAAAACCTGGAGAAAGCCAGTGACTCAATTAACTCACTGGTAGTTAAATGCTGTATTGCCACTTAATTCAGTAGTTAATGTATGTAAACAGTTTTCTGTTTGTTGCATGACAGGAATGTGATTTGTCTGAAGTTTGGCCTTGGGAGAAGTGCTAAGTGAGGTGTGGAGCATCCTGATTACTAGTGTTTGGATATCCAAGTGTTTTTCTACTCTCAAAAAAGCGATTTTTGCCAAATGTCATATTCACTTGGAAGTGGCAATTAGGAAAAAGGAGCCAAATAAGAACAGTTCATCTCCAACTCAAGTATTTGGTGAGGCATGAATAACTTAGAAGCTAAGAGGATACAAATCTCGTGGCAGTTCCACATATGTTTTTTTGTTGTTCTGCTCTAGAGATACTGCAGAAAGAAGGAAATTAATTACAACTGCTATGTGAAAATAGGAGTGGCAGGCAGGTTAAAAACTGGAAACTAATGTAATGATATTGTGGATAAGAGTGAAGAGCAAGAAAAAAACCTGGAAAATTAAATCTAGCATCATGGCAATCTTTATAAAGCTTTATTTTCGGGAGGAATCCTCTTAATAAAAGAGAGTTTAATAACGGAACTTCAGAGATGAGGAAAGCCATGCTACTGAGTGAGGAAGAATTACTTTGCAGGCTCTGTTTTGTCATCCTCAGATAATTCATAAAATCTGATATTATCCGATGGCCTATCACTATCGTAGAGATGATGTAGGAGATGGGGAGGCTATCTCTAGAGCAGACTGAAGTATCTTAATTTTTCAAGCAGGATACTTACTACGTGTTGTTACTTCTGCTTCCCAGATCACCACCATGGAAGTTAAAACCAGTGAAGATCATTTGCAAGTCTGTAAAATGAAGAAGAAGGTATTGAGGAAGCAGGTCAGAGCTCAGCATACATTGATGAGACATGAGGGCATTGAGTGCACCTCCTATGCCACACAGGTGATTGGTAGTTCTGATTTTGATGGCAGTGTGAAAATCTTTCTTATCCGTGTTCTGTTCTCACTTATGTTTTGTCTAAAATGCACTTCCTGAGATTGTTTTCTGTGCCCCTTTGATTTTGAAGAACTGTATTTAAGCAGTTTAATGTCTGTGGAGAGACTTTCCTGGCCTTTGGATAAGGTTGTTTGGGTTTTGGTTTTTTAATATCTGAAACAGCGGTTCGTTGGGTTGGGGAGGTGGAGGAAGTAAGAAAGTGTGGGAAATGTTACCTTAAGTAGATAAACTTTTTTTCTGTGTGATTTCCTTTCTTCTCTGGCTTTTAGCTTTTGTATCTTTCTTTCCTCTCTACTGCTTTATCAAATATGATTAGTCTCATTTAAACTCCCAGTTAAAAACATGTCTATCTTAGAAGTCTTTTCCACATTGTTTTCTTCACCTAAATGGATTTAAGCTGTGGTTCTGGGGGAGTTGAACTGATTGACTGACTTGCAGCTGTTGAAAAGGGGGCTACTTTCTTGCCCCTTGCACAGAAGGGGCAAGATAGGAGGGAGTTCTGCTTTCATATGATGCTCAGTGAACTTTACCATAAACCACTTTATTCCTAACCTAACAGAAAACTACTTGGCTTTTTAATTTGTAGGTTTTTGCTGTCCTAGAATTACAGCAGATCAGAGGGTGACCTCACACATACTGGTGTAGCAAAAAGTGAGTGTCAGGAACTTGCAGACAGGGAAGAACTAGTTTATGATTTCCCTCCGTCAGTTGTGGGGAGATGCTGATGGCTTGAAACACTGTAGAGCAGTATCATTTACTCTAGCCTTATTAATTTTGATCCTGCAAATTCTTCCCATTCAGATATGGAAGCATCAGTTAGACATTTCTGCTTTTTTTGTAACAAAATTGGGCTTAGTCTTCACTCACATCTCACACCACATGGACATACACTAAAATTACCCAGCAGTCTTGTGTATCTTGTAAGCTCACTGGAGCAGGCACTGTGTCTATCTAGTGTTGCTTGAAAATAGGTCCGTGATCTGGGACTTGTTCCTCTTGATACTGCCCCAGATACCAAATTGTCCATCTGATCCACCTAGAGAGTAATTTTGGGGTCCAGCCAGATCCTCATCAATGACAGAACATTTGAATAAGTGATGCATGAAACAAAATCATAGTACTGGTGATAAGCTTGTGTCAAGAATACAGAAAATGCTTTCAGGCTTTCTGTGAGAGTCTGGTTATATTGAAATTGCTCAGGAGAACATGATCAGTTGCTGTACCTGCTGCTGTTATGTAGTGATTGTCTTTGTAGATGAAGTGCCTATAACCAGTGAAAGTGCTGGTTTGAGTCTCTGCATTTCCTCCACACATATGGGCCTCTCCATTAATAACATTCTAGAAAATAACAGTAATTAATAATATGGTCACCTTTGAAAAATGGGATCAGTAATAAGACAGCTTGATGCAGTGCTAAGAACAAGTGTTAAGAGCTGTCGCAATAGGTATAGTCACAGCAGTACTCACTATATAATTTATTTTCTTTTAATAATCTTTCTCTTCAGCTTTAAACCTAATTTTCTGGGGTTTTGAGGAGTGCCATGCTGTCATTTGAAATAATTGAACACTTTCCCAGCTGCCTTCAGAAAAGGTTATAGAACAATTACAGACTTCTAAGAGAAGGATTGTCTGAAAGCTTTCTGGAATGGTATTACATGGAGTCAATCTGAGTAAATTGTTGCTAGTGTTTTGGATTCACTGGAGCTCAATCAAAATTTTAAGTTTGCATACTCATTTGGTCTTAAAAACTTCTTTTGACCATTGTGATTAGATTGAACATCTTGTTATGGCATATAGCTATTTAGATGTCAAAAGAACTTATTTTGAAAAGGCCTGTGTTTTTCAAAGGATATTTCTTGAATAACAGTAATTTGAAAAGTTCTATTTTGTTGGTTTTTTCTAATATTTGGCAAACCAGCAACAGTCCTCACAAACTGCATACTTAATAATTTTGAACATAAATCAGTATGAAAGTGTAGAATTAAGCAATTAGGCATTGTGCATGAAGTAGTCTGTGTTAACTAAGGATGGGACATAAATCCCGTTTGTTTATAAAAGCAAGAGGGAGATGACTTTTCAGATAAGAGTGCTGGAGCAGAACTAAATGTTCTTGTTTCTAGATTCTACTGCTTTTTTGGTGAATCTGTTATGTGGGGGACAGGAGGTGGGACTGGGAATATTAATCTCTCTATGCTTGGAGAGACTTCTTGGCAAAGATGAGAAAACCTTTCTTTAAAAAAAATATCACTGTCTTCAAAGGTTTTTCTCTTTGTTTTTGTTAGTCTGCAGAAAAAATCCATTTTAGAAGCCTTCAAAATTATGTGTGTCAGTGTCACTGTTTGCTTGCAGTACATTTGATGCACACATGCTGGTTTGAAGCTTAAGTGCTCTTGTAATAGTAACTAGATGTATTAATTGAGGAGGTATCTCTGACAGAGGATGCAAGCCTTTCTGCCAGAGTAGGTGCTGGGCAAACAAAGGTTGTCTTAGCTTCATATATATACCAAGCTCACTGAAATGTAAATTTCTTGTGTGGAGTACACAAAAGTGTACTCATGGGCTTACTTTTTTTCTTTATAGAGCTGCCCTCTTAGTAGAGTGTTAGTTTTAAGTAACCAGCAGTAATCACTAATTCTCAATTTTTGTAATTCCTCTTTGATTAGAGCCTGGTTATTGCCAATGCTGGTCTTGGTAATGGGATGAGTAGACACCAACTGCTCAGGATAGTAGAAGAATATGGATTGGTGGAAATGCTCTTAATGCCACCAAATAAACCGTATTCATTTGTGAAATATGGGACAACAGAAGAAGCCAAGAAAGCTTTTGATGCCCTTAATGGAAAAGAAGTAACACTGGAAGACTCAGACCAAAATATTGTTCTATATGTTAATTTTGTGGAAAAAGGTATGATTTTTCTGCTATCCTAGATATCAAACTTCCTTCATCCTGTTTTGCTTTGAGTCACTTCCTAGTTTGTAAATACAGCTAAAAGCATACTAGTCTTTGTAAGTAGACACAGGGAATGAAAGCCAGAATCTAAGATTCAGGACATAAACCAGTCTCTGCTCCTTAAGTTACATAATAGGATACTCTAATTTGAACTCCTTTACTTGGAGGCAAAAGGGAAAAGAGTTTGGGTAGTTTCCAGACCTTTCTATACTTCACATGAAGGTTTTGTGATTAAGGAGCTAAACTGGGACCCAGGAGATCTCTGGATAGGTCATTGGATTACTTGTATGGCCTTAGTCTTGCAGTCTTTATCTCAACTCCAAGAAGGAAAATAGGCACAATAAGATTTCTGGCTTTCCTTCCCTCTCTTCTCTCCAGGCTCTTTTATGGCTGACTGTACGCTGTTTAGCACAGTAACTGTTGCTCTTTCTATGATCTTTTATAATGTCTGCTGAAAAGTGTTTCTGGTGTTGGTCTGTACATTCTGCAAGTGAATAGTTTTTTTTAAAACTCTTAGGATAGCAAACAATGTGTCTACATCACCAGCATTTTGTGTTCACCTAGCTATTGCGTTATAGTCCATTTGATTAAAGGTTGCATCTCTGGACAGAGAGCAGTCTGGTGATTTACCAAATCACCAACATTCTAGAAGACTAAAATGATATGCAGGTAGAATCCTGACATGATTGGGAAATTCTCTTTACTATTGTTTTGACAGGAAAATCAAAAATAGTTTTGCCTTTGAATAGTAGGTAGTCGTGCAGGTCTTATGTTTAAATATGAATGTTTAAAGAGTGCTTTGCATGATGAAAAACTTGGGCCTTGCCTTGTCTTGTCATGCCAAAAACAAATAAGATCACAATGAGGGTTCTGTTGTATCATTAAAATAAATATCTACAGCTATATTATATTTTCATATATAGTCTGTATTCCTGTAGGGAACACATGGTTTTATTTTCTCTAAACAGTGATAGTATTCTCTTTTTCCATACACCCTAGTTTTGTGGCAGAATGTTGTTCCTACAAGCTTGCCTCCAGGCCTAATGATCATTGAAAAGATTATTTCTCCAGAGGAAGAAAGGAGGATGTTGGAAAGTATTGACTGGACAGGAGATGAAGATACTCAAAATGGTGGGCAAAATAATAGAAATCCAGACCTTCCATACTTCTATGCTGTTTTTTCCTGTAGTTTCAGTTTACAAGATGTCTACATCTTGGTAAATGTATTGTTTGAAATCATTGTCTATTTGTTCTTAGTATTTTAGGAATTGGTCTTATATTGCAAGTGGGAGCTAGTGGTCTGAATTGATATTCTGGTATGGGTTTACTTGAATAATATTCCTGCATCCAAAACCAACTAAAGTCTTCTTTAGGTGTCTTATGCCAAGCATAAAACTGTTCTGTGAAGGTTACCCTTCCAATCTGACATCCACCTGCGGAGTTGCGTCTTCGCTTAAATCGAAAATAAGTCACTGAGACATTCTGGATGCTTTTGTGCTTTCACTTGAGCTCTGTGGAGAATAAATGAATTGTTCTTGTGTGGTGGGTTGACCTTGGTTGGGTGTCAGGTGCTCACCAAGCTGGTCTATCATTCCCCTCCTCAGCAGAATGAGGTTGGGTGGGAGAAGATGCAAAAAAAATATAATTGTGGGCTAAGTTAAAGTCAGTTTAATGAAGCAATAGCAAAAGTCATGTGTGTGGAAGCAGAGGAAAACAAAAGACATTATCACCTGCTGATGGGTAGTGGAGAATGTTTGGCTGCTTCAGAGGAAGAAGGGTTTCAGTACATGTAGTGGTTGCTCTGGAAGACAAACATAAATAATGAATGCCCTCCCTTCCTTCTCATTTCTCATAGCTTTTATATCTGAACAGACACCATGATATGGAATATCTCTTTGGTCCCTTTGGGTCAGCTGTCCTGGCTATGTCCCCTCCCACGATGTTGCCAACCCCCAGCCTGCTGGTGAGACAGCAGTTGGAGAGACAGCCCTGATGCTGTGCTAGCACTGCTCAGCAGCAGTCAAAAAAAAGCCGATACAAAGCACAGCACTGTGAGGGCTGCTATGGGGCTCAGCCAGACCCAGTACATATTTGAATTAATTTGAAAGTTTCTGTGTAGATTTTGTTCCTTGGAACAACACAAAGGGTTATGTTGACCTTAGATAATGTGTGACTTGGTGATTGGTGAAAGTGAAGGATCCTGCTGTATCAAGTGTGATTTCAGAGATCGATCAAGAATAAAGATGCATTAAGTATAGCTAAAGAAAATTGGTACTCTACTTTTTGCATATACAAAACCACCATCAGTTTGACTTCAGACAGCAGTGAATGTGATCCTTGATGAAGTACAAAAGGTAATAAGGCAGAAGTGTGAGCCATGAAGGACAAGGGTCACATAAATTGTTTTAACTGTTAATTAAAAAATGTTTAGATTTAGTAGGTCAGATGGAATAGGGAAGCATAGAAATTGTTTATGCTGTTTTATGTAGTCTAATCTTACTTTAAAATTGTGTGGTTTTACAGCCCAGAAGACTTTAAAGCATAGAAGAGTGAAACATTTTGGATATGAGTTTTGCTATGATAACAACAATGTTGATAAAAACAAACCTTTACCTGGAGGTGAGAACTTCCTTATTAAATCATACTTACTTTGCACTGATGTTTGAATCATTATATAAAGCCTTTAAGTCTCACTGAAATATGGATGTGAGATTCTAATAAAAGAAGAGCCTTAACTATATCTTAAACACATACTGAGTGGTTCTATTGAATGAGATCCATTCCAAATTACTGTGAGTGCTCAAAGCTTGTTTTCCAATCACTTGCAGGCAGGCATTGATGCCCTTTGAGGTGCAGTTAAATAAGGTTTTTGGGATTGCAGTTACCATTCTTTTTTCGTTTTTGTTTCATAAAGCAATTATGTGTTACAAATTACATATTCATTTGTTTGGGGGTTATGATGTCTATTGCTAAGTATATTTATCTTGACTAGCTTGAAACTTGTTGGATGCATGCCAAAATAGAATTTCCTTTGGACTGAAAGCAATTTTGAAAAGGTTTATATAACTTATTTGGAGTTGAGAGCTATGATTCAGAGTAAAGCAAGTGAGTCATCCTGTAGTCTTAGATTTAAAAATAGTAAAATAGGGGAGCTAAATTCCTGTAAGACTTGAAGGTGTTTAAGGCGATGCATGTGTCATGGGGTGGAAGTAGCTTGCAGTGGAAGGATTCTGGTTACATTGTGGTTTTAACAGTGAAGCTATGTAATCATAAAAGCATTGACATTTGAGCTGTTTTCTAGTCTCACAGCTAGACTATTTTGTGTGAGAAAAGCATAAACACTTCATTGGGGAGAACAACTGAAAAATAAAAATCAACATTATGATGGAAGAGCTATTACTACCATGTTTGTGGGTGTTACCTCCAACAGAGTTTTACCTGAGAAATCCTCAGGTAAAATGACAAAATTTTGTTGTCAAAATTCAGTAAAGCACTGAAACTTTCAGTCCTGTTTCAAGAACAGTTTAACTTCAGCAAATATTTTTGGCGATACTTAACCTGAGTAACAGATTTTTAGGAGTAAATTTTTTTGAGAGTTCTCCATACAACTTCTGAATTCCTGCATAATAATTTTGCTTCTTAACTGCAACGTTTTTACCGTAGTTGGTGGAAATTTTGCTGGTGATTTAATATGCTTTTATTTATGTGTAGAGATAGTGCAGTTTGCATTTGTAAGGACTGATCTGCTTCTGAATGTCGAGGCCTTGGGGGAATGGCCTTTTGAATGGCAAGATGTTGTAATTATATTGGACTTGCAGATCAGGCTACCAGTTCTGATGTATGTGTTACAGAAAATGCAGTGTGTTCATTATTGAAGATGGGCTTATGTTTCTACAAAGTTGTTTCTATGTATTTTGACCAGTTACTGTATTTGTTGTAAAAAGAAAGGATAAAAATACAAAAATCTACCCTGTTTTGCTTACTGTTTTGTTTCTGTAACTAGGTCTTCCTGAAATTTGCAACCTGGTGTTGGAGAAGTGCTTGAAGCAGGGATATATCAAACATAAACCTGATCAACTGACTGTAAATCAGTATGAACCTGGACAAGGTAAGTTTATTTGTCCTTCAAAAATGTTGAGCTCTTTACCTTACATTGTGGTTTAACACTGGTAGACAACTAAGCACCACACAGCCGCTCGCTCACTCTACCTCAATGAGTTAGAGCAGAGAATTGGAGAGAGAAAAGTGAGAAAACCCATGAGTTGAGATAAAGATAGTTTAATAATTTTTAAAAAAAAAACACCAAAGGAAAAAAAAAAGCAACTCCCACCAACAAAATAAAAAATTAAAAAAAGTGATGCAAAAAAATCCCCAAACAATTGCTCACTACCAGCTAACCCATGCCCAGATAGTCTGTGAGTAATGGCATCCCTTTTAAACTTCACCCCTAGTTTTATTGCTGAGCACAATGTGATATGGTATGGAATATTGCATTAGTCAGGTGTCCTAGCTGTGTCCCCTCCCAACTCTTTGTGCATCCCCAGCTGACTTGCTGGCAGGGAAACATGAGAAACCAGAAAGGACCTTGATGTTGTGTAAGCACTGCTCAGCAATACCCAAAACATCCTTGTATTACCAATACCATTTTCATCACAAATGCAAGACATAGCACTATATGAGCTACTATGAAAAAAAAATTAGTTCTATCCCAGCCAAACCAGTACAACGCTACTGAAAGTCAGAAGAGTAGCATCTAAGTGTGACGTGTAGGGACAGGGTTTCAGCATCTGCTTAGTATATTTCCTCTGTGATCAGAGATGCTTTGAATCAGAACTAAAGTCTTGATACTGGTTTCTGAGCCCAGGAAGCTTGTGTGTAGAAGTACGTTTTTTAATACCTTTTTATTTTTTTTTTAACTGATTGTGTTTCAGAGTCCGAGGATGTGAGATGGAAACTAACCGTAAAAAGATACAGGAATGAATAGTCATATTTGGTCTTGTAGTCAAGTGCATTTTTTCACTCCAAACTCTTCTTTCTCCCTATACTATGCATACAGTCTCCAGGAAATGGCTCTTGCTGTTAGTATATAGGATATAACATTTGTATATGTGACTCTTAGGTATGATGCAAGTAGCGTTCCCTTATCTGAGGAATAAGAAATTACTCTGTTACTGTAACCTTGCCCAAACTGGAGACATTTGAAGAAAAAAATTGTTTCTAATCACACTTCTAGGAAATAAATCATGTGCTGTGCTTTCATCAAGGCTAAGAATCTGGCTTGCTTTCTAGAGTGGGTATCTCATTTGTCCTTGGGAAGAGAAGGACAACAGCTTTTTTTACAGAATTAATGTCTGACTGTCTGCCAAACAAAGGTCTGAAAAGCTGATCCTATTAGTTTATGTATCTGACAGTCTGTTAAATTGGTACAGTTGTATACTTCTGGCTGGGTCATCAGAGGACATTGGTTAGAATTCTAGATTTCTATCAAGAATAGAAGCAGTTTGGTTTTTTTAAAAAAAAACAAACCAAAACAAAATACCCTCTCTTAAGAGCAAATTGTTAGGATATTAACAAGCACAGATGTCACTGGAAATTACACTTGAGATTTTAGAAAGTGACTGATGACTTGGGGTATCTAAGCTGTAGAGGCCACATTTAAGACACGTTAAATGAATTCCTTTTTGAGGGCACTTTTCAGGGTCCTAATAATGTTTAAAGTTGTAGATTTATACTTGAAAGTTAGCATCCACTTTTGAATGCTTAGATGACTCTTACTGTGTGCTGCATATAGGGAGTATGAACACCAGGTAAGCAAGTCGTTGTGGTCTTGACTGAAATGTCTGGGTGATGCTGAAGAGAGTAGTTGATGTTACCCTGTTATACATTGAATTGCACTGATTTCAGTGCACATCTGAAGGCAGAGCTTCAGTGCTTTATACGGAGGCAAAGTTACAAGCGATCAAAAACAGATGCACGTCCTTGGTTTTCAAGTCTCACAGACTTTTCTGTCTGGTTACATGCTGACCTGTGTATTGCTTTCACTGAAACTAATGGAGTTCAGAATACTTGAATCTGGAGGTAAAATCTGGCATATAATAAGGATGCTTTATAGGGCTGACTGTTAAGAGAAAATGTTTTTGGCTTAGGAATTTGATAGTGTCCAAAATAAACATGGGTAGAGTTTTGTAAATGGTTTGGTTTGGATCACATAGGATTTACTGTATCTGTCTGGGCCTGCTATGGTGTTAAAGGAAGACATGGTTGCATTCTCCTAAGTGGTCTGCTGGCTTTCTCCACTGTTGACTGCAGTTCCCCACATGAAGTGGGATGTTCTTGCTGGGGTGTGCACACTGCTGTTTCAGCACCTGATGATAAAATATGTGGTATGAGCTGTGGGGAATGGCAGTTTCTTTCCAATTAGCAGATCTAAAAGAAAAAAAAAATTTGCTGTCCCTTTGGCAATTCTCAACTCCTTGTGCTTACTCATACATGCACCAACAGATGTACTACCCAGGGGTTAGCCTAGCAATGGTGTGTGGAGTTCTGCTGGGAACATTTGTGCTAGTAGGTCCTAATTCTGAAGCAGAGACCCTCATCTGCTTAGCCCTAGAGGGAGTATTTGGGATGACTACTGTCTGAAGAGAGTGAGTGATAAATATGTGAGTGATCATGGATGAGCTAAGGCCCAAATCACCTAAGGCAGCATAACTGTTTGCACTAAGTGCTGAACTGCCTAGGAGGACAGCATAGTGATTTCAGCTGCTCTCTGCAGCAAAGGGGCATTTGGAGTTTTCGTAGGGTGAGTGAGGCCTTCGGGTGCCCTCACCTGTCTTCTAGATATTTCCATTGATTACAAGGGATGCTTATGTTAACTGTGCCTCTAATCTGGGCATGTAAATCAGACAATTGTTGCTTTTGGACAGCAACTCCCTTGTTTATGATGTTTTTGTTTGTTCAACCGTACGTCCCAGTTTTCTATATGGACATCCATGGAAATAGGGCTTGCTAACAGAGATAGCGCTCTATTATTACTATACTGATCTCTTTAATTTTTTTTTTTATGCAGGAATTCCTCCTCATATTGATACACATTCTGCTTTTGAGGATGAAATAATCTCTCTCAGTTTAGGAGCTGAGGTAAACTTGTTTGTATGTGTTTTGATGGTGCTTTACTGAGAAATTTCAGTTTTATATTGTTTAGTACAAGTTAATTTGATTTTCTGTGGTGTCTGTTCATACTTGTCTGAGTTTAGTATCAAGCAAGTCAGGTAATGTGATATGCTGATTAAATAAGTAACTGCATTGAGATGTTGTCTCTGGAAGATTTCAGTGACAGTGATATCCTCTTTTTAAATCTTAGCATCCAATTCTCCATTGACCTTCCTTCATTTTGTATTAATCTTAGAAAGTGTATCACTCCTGTTTGTGTTTCTGCCTCCATTTTCCACTGTCATTCCCTGTTCCCTCTGGTCTGCATAAGCCTCCTGTTATTTTTATATTCAGTACTTTTACAGTAGACTGTTGTGTATGTATTACCTGCAGAAGGTCCAATCAGTGACAATTACTGAGCTAGTCAGGCAAGCAGAGGTAGACTTTGATCTCATGAGCTTCCAGCATACGCAGATGATGTAGACAGAGAGTGGGAAGAGAAGTGGAAGAACAGTGGACTAGCACAAAGTCATGCAATATATCAAGAGTAGGTCTGAAACCAGTCCATATTATCTAGTCTCGGTGTTCTGATTAGTGTCTTTACTTTTACTCTATTTGGATTTGTCTGGTCCATCTGTGCTCATCCACGTTCTACAAATTTAGTGTTACCTTCTCTGCCTGAAGCACTACTATAGCAAGTCTTTGTGATTTGACCTTATGTATTGGATTTGTGTGGCAAGGTTTTGGTAGCGGGAAGGCAACAGGGGCCCTTCTATGAGAAGCTTCTAGAAGCTTCCCCTGTGTCTGACAAAGCCAATGCTCTGGGCTTTGGCATCAGCTTCCTCTTTTGCAAGTTGTGTAGTGGAAATGGAGCTCCTGGGACTAGAAGTGAGTCTAAGGAAGGTTAGGTTTTTTCATCGACATGTGTGGCAGTGGCACATCTGTGTTCTTGGTCACTTGAAAATGGAGTGCTGGTATTGCCAGTCTGCTCAGCCTGACGATGGATGTATTTGTTCACCATTTGCAAAGGCATCCACTCTAGGGTAGGAACATCTGGCGTTAGTTGTTTGGTTGGTATGCACAGTGGCAGTTGGGTTTCTACTATTGTTTTGGTATCTCCTGGTCTAGGGGCTACTATTGTTTCAGAATCTCCCAGTCTAGGAGCTACTTCCTCATGTGGCCTTTATGCTTAGTCTTGTCTCAGAGATAGTATATTCTCCCCTGTTCAACTGCGGTGTTGTCTTTAAAGGTGCCAACACCTCCATGCTAAGTAGCACATGGGAATGTCTGTTTCATGTCTTTTCTCTAGTACGAGGGCTGCAACTGATCTGTGCAGTTTACCTGTCCTAAGTTTAATTTCTCTAATACATGCTAGGCATTCAGAGCAGCACAGCATCAGTAGATAGCCCCACTTATAGCTGTTCCTATCTTGATCTTGTGAAAAAAAAAGTTATTTTAGTTTACTTTATAAAAACTGTATTGGTGATATAATTTCACATATTCTGCCTCAGGCTTTCTTACCGTTTCCACTTCAATTAAAAGTCCGACTAGCACAGATGCTCTTTCCTTCATTGATGAGGCACTGTAGGCAGTGCATTTCTAGAAGATTATATTACAGCACACCTCTGTGATGGTCTCAGAGATGGCCAAAAGCAGAGTGATTTTAATCACCTGAGAAATTCAAACCTTTCCAGGAAGTGGACTGCCTGGAGCATTATGATGCTGTTAAAAATTGGAGTGTGTACATTTCAATCAGGGAAACAGCCAAACTTGGGCCATTTCTAGATATTTCAGGCATAGGCATTGGATGCAGTCTGTTAGATAGCTCCCAAGTTTCAATGTGTTTTCCTAATGGGCCATTAATGCACTTTCCAGGTGCAGACAATCAAAGCACATGTAGTAAAACAAGCCATTGGCCCATGAAATGCTGCATTATATAATGGCTTTTCTTTCTGGTACTTTTACAACTTTTAACGATTTCTTTGATGTGTTTTTGTGCACTTAGCTCTTCATCTGATTTTAAAATATATCAGTTGCAGTAATATGCAAGTTAGCTATTTTAGGAGTGAAGCCCCCTACTTTATTTCTATTAAAGCTTGCCATGTACAAAATTTACACACTTAGATAATACATAATTGGAGTTGCATATACAGTGGTATCTGTATCTTGATACAGTTGGTATCTGTCTCTTTAATCTGTAGTGTGACTTCCATTATGTTGCAGCCTAATTTATTCGTCGGGGGGGGGGGGGAACTAAAAAGACCACTATGC
>JAVJGJ010000014.1:17288564-17333907 GCA_035590215.1 Microhierax caerulescens | reverse complement strand
TCCAGGATTAAGATACTGAAATTTAAGTGTTTACAAGCAGGTGTGTTCATGTGCCCTGCATGCCTGAGTTCTTTTATAATCAATGGGGGTTGAGTCAGTCTAGTCTAGAGGGTGATTCAGCTCACACTGAACTAGTCATCTAGTGTCTGGTTTCACAAGTTTTGGTTCCCCAATAGGAGTCTTAAAAATCCATACCCAGATGTAGATGTCTAATCTTGAACTGAATTGACTATTCCCACCATATGACTTATAGTAAGCTTGGATTTCCGTACGGCGCTATTATAAGCCAAAAGCTGAGACTCGCAGAGGAGATTAAGGTGTGATGAACAACCCCAATGTTTGTAGAGAGTGAGGGCAGACAGTTCTCCACTGTACACGATAATGAACATGCAGCATATTTTACCCATGTCTTGAAATACCCAGAACGTGTAAGGACTTGGGCTGTTACACAGCAGCTGGTGGGTCTGTGCCACACTAGTACATGGTGTGAGTATATACCCTGAATGTAAGTGTTCCAGGTCGTCTTTCCTGTAAACGAATGTGATTAACGTAGGTGTTTCATTCCATGTTTGGCAGTATTACTCAGCCAAGGCCTGGTTTGTCCTGTATCAATTATTGTGTTATGTGGAGGCCTTATTCACAGTCCCTTACACCACTTCTCTTGTAGAAAACTTGCAATTAAAGGTTACAGTGGTCAATGACAGGATGATAAGTGCACAGGTAGGATGGCATGGAAATAAAATTACGGTTGAAGAGAGTCCAGGTGCAGGTATCAGTAATTTTCATGCTACCAAGATTGCAGATAAATGTGTGTGTTTCCACAGATATTTGTAAATGATCAATGATTTAAAAAGGTGATACACTTTTTTTGAACCCTGAAGTGTTTTCTTTTCTACTTAAATATTGCAAATTTCTTGAGAACTTGCAAGTTGTTAATGTGTGAAAGAATTACAGATATGCCACAACACCATGTACGTAGATGTGTGTACCAGATTCCTTTAAATGTCAGTTCATGTTTGGTACAGCATTAAACATCTAAATGTGAATTACTTGCTTTCAGGACATAGACTAATACATTAAGTGCAAGTCAGAAGAGGGGTATTTGAGGATGCAGAACTGCTTTCTTGTGACATCTGGGCTTTATATCTTGAATAGATTGAGCCCTCTGGAGGCCGCTAGGATCAGGATGTTTAAGAGTCCTCTTGTGTTCTTCCACTGAACTGTACTCCATTAGAGAGCAAGTTCTACAAAGTTTTGGAAGTTTCCTTTACATTGGAAAAGAAAATGAATGATTTTGTGCATTTAGAGCATGTTCTGCCCTGGTGTAGGTGGATGCAGTTCCCTGTATGCCAGTGTAGTAGTACACACATATGACGAAAGAAATATGACTGAAAGAATGGAAAATATTGCAGGGGAGGCTAAGTCAATAAAAGAAATTAAATGAAGACTAACAGCATTAGCCTCTTGCATTCCGTGTCCTAAAAGATTTTAAGCTAAGAGCTAGGGATGCAATTTATTAAAGGATGAAAATGGAATGTTAGCAAAATTGAATAAACTGGATGTTGTTGAGAACTTGACTGAGTCTTTGTCTCTGGATTCACAAAAGAACATCAAGGTTATATGCTGGGATTGGATAGCCTTTTCTGGAAAGGAAAAATTTATACCTGTGGTGACAAGAGAAGGAAGCAGTGGTAATGTGACTGTTGCCTTTTACAGCAGGGTTTGAAAATCTAATATTTAACGTTGAGTTTTAACACAGGTAGTGATCGGGGAAGGTGCAAAGGCCACAGGTAATGTTCTGATGTACAAAAGAAACTTGATACTTTTAGAATTAGTAGGAACTTGAATATTTGATGGGTAGTCTTTAATTGATTAGGTTTGCTCTGTTGTTCTTTTAGTCTGGCTGTTCAATCAGCAAGATTAAACAGTTCCCCTGGAATTACAAAGAGGCTTTTGAAACAAAAGGAGAGTCAGTCAGCTTGAGAAGATGTATAAGTGAACCATAAAAATTTGTAGCAACAGGGAGAGCCCTTGGAGTGGGAACAGCAGCAGTCAGAAGTTGGTGTGATGCTTCCAGAAGTGTCACCAGCATCCCAACCTCTGCTGAAGCTGGGTAGAGCAGCTGCCTTGTTGGATACTGTGAGGAGCTGGCATCCAGCTAGTGGGGGTGACTGATAACTTCTAACTTGGCGTCGGTGAACCTCAAGTGATGCATCCCCCAGTACAAAAGGGGAATGGTGTATGTTGCAGCTAGCTGTCTATTCCAGCCAGCTACAAGGCCTGCAAAGGATTGGAAGCTCCTTCGTCCAAGAGGAGTTAGCTTGGGAATTGCAGTAGTTTTCTTCTTCTTGTGAACAGAGTACACACAACATGACAATTTGTATCATTGAGTCA
The DNA here is from genome assembly GCA_035590215.1 of Microhierax caerulescens. Classification (NCBI taxonomy): domain Eukaryota; kingdom Metazoa; phylum Chordata; class Aves; order Falconiformes; family Falconidae; genus Microhierax; species Microhierax caerulescens. Next base: position 17,331,513 of record JAVJGJ010000014.1, on the reverse strand, counting down.
TTAGCATGCATCATGCATAATAGCTAGGAGAGATACTGGTGTGCTGTTCAGTGGATGCACTCTCCTTGGAGTTATCAAGAAAATCACAACAAGGTGAGACTTCAGAGAGAAAAGATGGAAGTATTGCCCATATATTGAAATAGGTTTTAAGCATTCATATGCTAGACTGCAATTAAGAGGAGGAAATATATAGATACTTAAAAATGACACAGAAAATCTGATATAGGGCAGGCCTATGCATGTACTGAAAGGTTTTTGAGATAGGCAGTACTGAAATACTTCATCATCATGATTGTCAGCATTGCGCTCATTTTCTGAAGTGTGGCTAGAGACTGTGATACAGGATGTAAATATCAGCATAGGTTACATGAAACAGATTTCCTATGATGTGGATTATTCAGAGAAGATAATCCCATTCTTTTTCCCCTTAAAATTCAGCATTTTTCTGAAGTCCAAATTCTGGAATTTAGAATGGTTTTTGCAGTGAAAGGCACTGTGTATTACTAATTGATTGCCTCATTCCTGTGATAGAGCCCCACTATGTTGTTCAAGCTCTGTGTGTGGGCTTTAAACCTCTCAGCTGTCTCTGAAGTAGGCATTCTTTTTCATCTGGTTTACACATGGCAAACTGTAGGTTGATAATGTGTCTTTTCTCTCTGTAAATTCAGTAAATAATGTCAGAGACTTGAGAAGTGTTCCACACAGGTTGATTTTTTTTTTTAGCTTTAGAGTATGTTTTGTCTAAGATGGTCTATTAACATCAAATACAAATTGGATTGGAGGCAAAGCTTAGAAAAAGTGGTGGTGGTTCATACTGTAGCAGTGAAATCCTTATCGACATTGGCCTTATAGCCCTGTTGCATTAGTTCTGTTTTGCCTTTGGATCATTACTGATTTGATAGACTGGTCATTCACCGTGATCCTCCTGCTCTTTCATGAAGTGCAGTACCATTGCATTGACAGGTGGTGCAGACTTCTCATTCCCTGAGGAGTTAAAAACATACTTTCTTCCCTTTTTCTTTTCTTTGGATTTTTCTTGGATTCTCTTCTGGTTTTTGCATTTATGCCTGTGGAACAATATTTGTCATGTGGGTGTCCCTTTGCTTTGATGTTTAGCCATCCTTGAAAACTGTTTACTGCTTCATATGCTCCTTCATTATGAATGCTCTCAAATAACCTGGCATCACAAGTTATGTAAAACCACAAGTAGGTATTAGTAGATGCTTGTTTCTTTTTTTTTTTTTTTTTTTGTATAGAGTCACTTTTTCCATAGTACAAATAAAGAAGGTAGAAGTTGTAGAAGATGAAAGCATCTGCTATCTTTATTTTTTGAATGTAATCCCTGAATGATGCGCTACGGGCTAGCTGGAAATTTGATCTTTATGGACTCTGCCATCTAAAACAAAAAGAAGAAAAAGGGTAAAAACGAAAATAGTAATTGGAAATAGCTTCTGTGGAGCAAAGCTGTCATGAAGCAGATTGATACAACAGTGGCAGAGTTGCTTTATTGATTGTGAATCCTTAGTAAATAAAAAAGAGGACCAAATGCGTTAATCTTGTGTGTGTGACGGTGACAATTTAGAATGTTCTCCCAGAATAAAGACACATATAGGAGTGTGGGAATGTTATCTACTTCAGTCAGAAATAGGCTTGTCAGAGATAAGAGCAGAGTTCTTCAAAAACCCTTCTGGGTTAAATGTTCTTACTCTACTGTAAACAAAGGATAGAAGTATTCTTGCTTGGTTTTTTTTAAGCATTCAAGTGCAGTTATTCTAGATAAAGGAATGAAACATGGGAATTGTGCTAATTTTGTTAAGGTGTTCACAGTGGGTTCTTCACATTTGATTATCTGAATTGCAATGTCAGATTTGTTGTTAATAGATAAACCGCAAAATTTTAATATATTCTAGCTGAAGTTCTCTGCTTCATAAGCAGAAGTCAGTTTTGGATTTTTGACTCTTCTCATTACTGCTGATTACTTAATGTCATTGCCCATTGCAAGTAAATTAATCCTGTATTTATATTTTCCTCCCTAAATTATCACGGCTTGTCATAAGGATGAAATGCTTTTAGAAGGGAAGCAACCACACAGTGTGAGATCATAGTACAGAAACTTTTCCTCCACAGGAAAGTAGGGAGCAGGGATAGGGCTGGGATCCTGTGCTGGTGAGGACTAGACTTGACAGATGTTACATAGGTAATGTCCTGCTCTTCAGTCACAAATTCTGCACCATCAGAAATTATTTCACATATTTCTTGTTGGCCTAGCATAGCTGAAATTCAGCCAGGAGGACATGCTCTTCTCTTTTACTGTCTATTTTCCTGCTACTTTTGCCTGAAAATCCAGCTACCAGGATAGTTTTATGGCCTCTCATTCCCAGCGTGCTATCTGTTATAGATCACTCTGAACCTCTGCTGGTTTGGATGCACAGTTGTTAACAGTACAGCATTTGAAGAGCATCTTCTGTGAAGAGACTCTGGAGCCATGCAGTTGGTGGGGGAAAAGGAACTGGAGATGCATGAGGTAAAGCAACAGAGAAGTCAGAGAACTGGAGGAACTGTTTCCTGCTGCTTCGTGTAGATTCCCCAGCCTGCTGCACAGAAATAAAAGAGGTCCTTTTTCAGGCCCTGGAGGGAGATGGGAACTGGAAGCGTAGAGGACACCATAGATGCCTCCTCATTGACTCTTGGAGAAAGTGCAGCTCTTGAACATCATCTCTGATAGACCCAGAAAGAGGGCAGTGGGGTAACTGAGCCTCTAGGAAGGAATCTAGATAGTCTCATGTTGATTTTTTTCTGCCATACTTCTGAAGAACCCAGTCTTCAACTTGTCCTCTCACACCTGTCCCCCAACAGCAGTGGGCCAGAGGCAAATAACAGGCTGAGGTATTCCACACATTTCACCCAACCACTTTTCACACGCACTCCACACCCCCACCTCCCCCCCACTTCTTTTCATGCTTTTCCTTTCCTTACTTGCTGGTCCTGATTAGTTATCTCCTAGTATCTTTGCCTTGCCAGATAGCTACATCTTTTTACAGAGGCTTGCACCTAGTCATGCCTTCTGGGACAGCCTCCCCATCAGATCTATAAAACCTGTGTGTTTTCTCCCTCTTCACCCCATGCTTCTTTGAAGATATCTAGAAGAAATTGCTAAATGCAAAGGAAGGAGTACAGTAGCTGCCATTCCTTAATTTGTGTAGCATTTAAGTGTTTCATAATAATTAATCAGAGCTTATAGGTAGGCTTTATTCCTGTTTCCTCATACCTCTCTTCCCCTTTCAGCCCTACTGTTTCACCCATCATTTCTTGCCTTAAATTTAGATAGTTCAACAGGAAAAGCTGTGTCACTCTATGTGGGTGGTATTACTGCGTAAATAAATTTTCCTAAAAACGTAAATGCCATTTTAGTTTGCTCTGCTGTGCACAACATTAAATAGTAAATGTCGTAAGTGGTAATTTGTAGTGTTTAAAAGTCTTACTTACTCAGTCTCTGTCCTGCTGGGTTTTTTGTGCTGAATGACTGATCATTGCACCACTGTTTTCTCTTTGTTAAATGCATCTGTATGCAAAAGCAGAACTGCTTAATTTGTTTCAATCTGGCATACTGTAGTAAGTCTGCTTTTAAATTGCATACTTAATAGATTACAAATCAAGTAGCAGCACTTTCGTGGTGCTAATTCTGCAGTGTAGCTGGAACCACAGACCAATAGTTTTTGACCACTTCTCTTTTTTTGGTAAGCCTGCTGTAACTCATTTGGCTTGTTTAAATGACCTGCTCCTTATTTTCCACAGCAGGAGTTTCTCTCACTTGGGATATGTAAAAGGATAACATTCCTAGCCCAAGCAGAAGCAAAATGTAGCACTGCCATCTGGGCTGTGAAATTGGAATAAAGCTGAAAGCATTACCTCTGTATATTGCCATGGCTAGAAGCCAGGTGGCAAATAATAAAAAGGATGGTCTGGTAGTTGGCATGTTAGTCAGGATCTTGGGAGACCACATGTGCTTGTGCTGCAAACCTCCAAGAATGTAGGCAGGTTGGAAATTATTTCTCTCACCTGATGCTGGTTATCTAAATGTTACATATCTAACTCTGACTTAACTGTCTCTGCTCAATCTGCTGTGAACGGATAGACATTTCTAGAGGGCATAGGGTCATTCCACATCACCTAGTTCTATTTTTTAGACTAGGATGAATCACTCCGGAGATACTTGTCTCTCTCTGCATAGACTTCCCAAAAAGGCAGTAGCTGACTGCCATAGCCCAGATACCTAACTGAGTTACGGCAAATGAGCCCTCTTCTCCTCTTGTGCAGTTGCCTTTAGTTGAGGGATAGTAATCCTTTCCTACCTCACAGGTACGCCCAGAGGTTAAATGGTGCTACTGTGTTCTCACGAATAAAGTTATTACAGTAAAAATAATAAAAAATATTTTTAGTATTTTAATTATATATACACATATATGCGTGACTGCCTCAGACTTTCAAACACAGTGCTGAAAAGGAGAAATCTTAAGGACAGAGACCCAGAGGCTTTTGCATCCCTAGGAAATAACATGTTTCATGACAGTGTTCTGATGAACACATTGAAAAGGCAAATAAAGCTATGACTTGAGAATGCCTGGCATGTATATGAAGCTCGGTAAGTCATGCTCTTTCATGGTGGCTGGTTTTGTTTCTTTTTAGATTGTGATGGATTTCAAACACCCTGATGGCCATACAGTGGCAGTTATGCTGCCCCGATGCAGTTTATTGGTGATGGCTGGAGAATCCAGATACCTGTGGACACATGGGTATGTGTAAGAGTCCCTGAATTGCTGGTAACAGAAGAATAATACATGTTGTTTGTTTGCTTTGTTAATGACATTCTGTGTTTAAAATTGGTCCAAGAGAAACCAAGTTAAGTTCTATAACTGATATACAAATTCACTCCTCTGGTCAGATACTGCTCAGGTTAAACTGAAGAAATTGGGAATTTTAGGAAGCTGATTGCCAGTGCCTGAGCTGCAGTTTCCTACTGCTGTCACAAGTGAAGCTTAGCTTGGAAATTGTTCTCGCTTACATCAGTGGTGTGAAAGTCCTCAATGATTCTGAGCTGACAAAGAATTGATTGTAGTACAATTAGCTTCACCATTTTCTTTCTCTTTTTAGCTCACCGCTTTTCCCTTTGGATCACATATGAGAAGGGCTGGTTTAAGAGAGTGACTTCCCCTTCACAGAGGGCATGAGGGTGGCAAAGGGGAGTCTTCCTAAGCTCTTCCCAGCTGCTTTAGGGACACTGTAACTAGTGATAAAGCTGCATTGTACTGAGCAGGTTTGGGATCCTGGAAAAGAGATATCTTGAAATATGTCTTTTGAGGCTTTGCTTATTGCAGAGTTTAAATACCTGCTTTTTAAGTCATGTACTGCTGGGAGATACTTACAATAGGAGCGCTGAAATTGGTAAAAAGGCTAAAATCTTGGCAAGCTCTGAGAGTGACAGTAGTGCACTTCAGGAGAATATGGAAATCCTCATATGGGACAGAAATGCTTATGGTAAACGTTTCTTGCTTTGACCCAAGCTGTCACTGGTTACAATAGTCAATTGGAGACAGTAATTACATTCTGTATAAATTAAATATCAAATCCTTTTATTGCTGTAAGATTTTCTGCCTTTTAATTTTACTGATTAATTTGTATTATGAAGAAGGGTGAATATGCACTCCCCAATGACCTTTACAATGTTCATTGTTACGGAATGCTTGCACCACCTGTATATTCCCTCACTAAATTAAAGAGTTATAAAAAGCAGCCGATACTTCCAGTGTGCATTATCATAGAAGCCCAGGGCAGCTAAGTCCTTTGGTATACAAGACTGAACACAGATAACAGTGTTACAAGCTTCTTATTCTGTCCTGTCAAACACTGTCAGTTATTATTTGGAAAGAATATCTACAACACTGAGAACATAGTGCAGTTTCGATGTCAGTGACGTTGCTGGCCAGGGGAGCTGGGGGGCAGTCGCCAGTGCTGGGATCAGGCAGCTCCGTGGGGCTGGGCTGAGGCCAGGTTGGGGTGCCAGCCTGTGGGTGAATGCCCACATCAGTGGGGCAGTGGCTGTGCAGACAGAGCTGGGCATGCATGTGGGGCTGTAGCTGGGCCAAGGCTCTCTGAGACAGCCTCTGTTTAAAAGTAGCTCCCAGGGGATGAGGGGTGGCCCCTGCTGAGGCTTTTTGCTGTCTTTATGACAGCTTTCTCCGAGGCCATCAGCTCTGCTTTTCCCAAGCTGGCCCTGGGTAGTCAAACTCCCAGAGAGGGGGCAGGATGCACGCAGAGCACTTGCAGTAGTTCCTACCAGACATCCAAACTAGGGTAGTGTACCTGCCTACTAAGAAGTGGAATGAGACTATTGCTTAACTCACTTGTATCTTCAAGTGGTGGTTGTCTTTCAAGAACTGATGACAAACTACATAGAAAATGAAGTTTCTAGATTTTTCTACTCGTGTAAGTTATTCCTGTCCTGCTGCTTGTCCACCTTTCCTAAAAATAGTTTTTCTGTATATTTTTAAAGGCACTAGTGGGTCAAGATACTTAGCTGGAGTAAGCTTTCCATCATGTTAGTGGAGCATAGTGTTGTAGTCAACAAGAGTATCCAGTGAGCAAGTGTAGTTAATTCACTTGCATACATAATGTCAGGATGTATTTAAAATCATCTGTGATGCCTTTTATCTATTCCTAAGTTAAATTAGAGAGCAAAAGGTTCAGTTTTGGAATTATTCAGGAAGTTTTTTCATTGTGTATATTTGGGTGCCAAGGGAATTAAGAGACTTCGTTTTGACCTTGTCAAGAAAGTGCAGATGAAAAGGCTTTTTGTTCTGTTCTCTCTGAAAGAGAAACATACGGTTAAGAAATAAACTGTACAGTGTCATCAAAAATAGTAAAAGATATGTGCTCTTTTTGTCTCATAGGTGAAAGTAAAATTACAACTTTTCTGATAAGATTCGTTTTTGGTTGGGTAATCCAGCAAAACATCATTCCTGACACTGCATAGTAAAATAACTCTGTGTCAAGCAAGAGGATGTGCAGCATTTTATTTTTTATACTGGGAACCCTGTTTTTAGTCCAGCCTTTATCTAGAGTTCTTGCTTGTAATATCGTCAAAAGGAAATTATGTAGGTTGAAACTAGAACTTGAAAAGCACTTATTTCTGGACATATTAGCTGATATGCTTAGCTTATTGCTACAGATACAAACGATAATCAAATACAAAATCTGCAGACTTGGGATTTGAAGCTCTCCTGTCCAGGGAGTCTTGGGCATCATCAGCTGATGATTTTATCATAGCCATCTGCTGTGAACAAGGCAGTTCTTTATTAGATTCCCTCCTTTCCGTGGCTGCCTTAGGGAGATGTCTCCTTTTTGCAATGTCTGGGTGGAGCGTCAATGTGCTGCTTCCTGATTTCTAGACAGAAGGGACCTGGACTCTTTTTCCCTGTGACTGGGTTAGAGATCAACTTCCCTATGGTAGGAAAGATGCTGTATAGCAAAGTACAGAAATGTTGATCAGACTGCAAGCTGCTTTCTTGGCATCTGGATCATTCATTGTGGTTAAGTGCAGGCACTGGTCAAGAGTTTGATGTGACCTACAAAAAGGTTCCAGAGCAAACGTAAGGTGAAACTGAATGCTCTGCTTTATTAAAAAGTGTGAGACACTTCCCCCGCCCCCCCCCTTTTGGCTCAACCTACAAGGATAAAGCTCAGCTAACCAGTATGAAGTCAGTTTTATACTGAGACTTTGTCCTGCTGGGAGTCAAGTACTTTGAAGTCAGCAGCTCTGAAGTGGCTTCACTTGAGTGGGCAATTCCTTAGAGATTTTTTGATTTTTGGTTTGTTTTATGTTAGTTTGGGTTTTTTTATTATTTTAATTTTTTATTCTTGTGGAAACATCTGCATTAATTTCCTTGATGACTTAAGTTCAGAAAGCACTTCAGTGTGACAGTAACAGCTTTGAAGTGCTAAGCGATTTCCCTGAAGCGCTTCCAGTTTGTTCCGAGAGTATCCACTTTTTCTCATGTGCACGTGGTGGGAAACTACGCGTGGGTGCAGCTGTTTCTCTTCTCTTATGTTGTTTCACATTTTACTTTCTCATTTTCCTCTTCTCAGCTTTGAGAGAGATCCATTTGTAGAGCTTTTAAAAATTCTTGGTTGTCGTACTTTTTTGTAACGTGAACTACTTCATAAAATTATTTTAAACTTTTGTCACCCCAGTTGTTCCACATCACTCTAATTGTAAGAGGTATTCTCCTTGCAAAAATGTTTTTGTGTTCCATTAAAATCTATGCCAAATCCAGAAGTATCTTAAAGCTCTGCTCCCAGTTACCTGCTTGATAGATAGATAGATCTTTGTCAAGAAAGATCTACACCAGAGTTTTTCCCTTCAGGCATTTCAGCAGTTTTCTCAGTGGTCCATAGTTGTATCTTCTGTTGTCAATAAACAGAAGAGCAGTTACGTTGCAAAGCAGAGTTCATTGAAGAGGCCCCTTTGTAACAAACTTCAACTTGCTAATGTAGAACTCAGCCAATTCTATGCTTTTATATCTATAGCCACTGTTTTTAGTAGTGTATTTTATCTTTGAGATGTATTTTTTTTATATAAAATAAATATATTGTAAAATATAAGCCCTAGAAAAATAAACAGACTTTATAGAAGGAAGGAGGTGTGTGAAGGGAAATGTAATTTTTTGCTACTAAATAATGCTTTAATTAACATCATTAGTTTGTGTCAGCTCTTTTTTTTTTTTTTTTCTGAAATTGAATAAGTTGAGAACTGAGAAGCAGCAGTACATTAAATAGCATGTTGTAATCATGTTTGTCACAGTATGGAAGAATTGCTTATAAATTTCTTATAAAGATGGATTTCTGCTTTTTTTTCTGATGCAAATTGAATTATTCTTCTATTTTGTGTTACTTTGTTTTAGGATTACACCCCGGAAATATGATGTCATTCAAGCATCTGAGCTTGGGCAAAAAGTTGGAACAATCACTGCTGATGTGGGAGATTTAACACTAAATCGAAGGGAAACAAGGACCTCATTTACATTCAGGAAAGTGAGGAGAAGCCCTTGCAATTGCAGTAAGTGCCTTGAGGTGATGTGTAAGTTAAAGTTGTTATTTATTGTCAATACATAAGCATTTTTTTTTTTTTTGAGCAAACTGTTTTATCCTTTTGGGTAGTCTTGGCAGTCCTGGTAACTATCCCTGAATGACTCAGGTTTAGGCATGCTATGTGGCTTGAATTGGTTGCATCCATGTGGTTGCTAAAGCTTCTTTATACAGGAAGGCATTTGGCTTGCTCCAGAGCCAGGCAAGTAATCTAGAACCTTGAATTTTATTGGGGGGGACCGCAAGTGCTGAAGTAATAGAATAGAACAGAAATAGCTACTGTTCGTCAGGTTCCTGTCAGTTTTGGTTGTTTTTTTATTTGAAGGGGACTGTAATGTTGTGAAAATAAGTGCACTGGAGAAGCAGAAGCAGTCAGATCTGCAGTGATAGAGCCATGTAAGGGCAGTACAGATAATAATAATAATGTTTGCATGCAATTGAAGTCCATTTATGTCCTCAGAACAGAATTTCAGAGGTTGAATTGCTGTGATGTCATGATCTTTGATATTAGGGGTACTGTCTCAGTTTTAAAAACATAAACCTCTTTAACATATCAGGATGAATGATCACTGAACAGCCTCTGGTACACGTGGGCAGGTTGCTTGTTTCAAGGTCATAAAACACTTCAGCAGTTTGACCTGCATTTCAATTTTTTAAAAGGTAGAGGAGGAATAAAGCAGTTTCTGCATTTTAATATTCCACTTCTTATTTTATTTTGCTAAATAAATTTAACCAACAAGGAATTACTTTAAACATACTTAATTTTTGTGTATCTGTTGCTATATCTAGTTTACCCATCTGTCTGTGACAGCCAGAAAGGACAGCAAAGACAGGAACAACCTTCGTTTCCCCACAATCAGATGGAGGCCTTGAAGCTGGAGCAAGAATACGTACACAAGGTGTATGAAGAGATTGCCATCCACTTCAGCAGTACCAGGCATAGCCCATGGCCCCGAATTGTCGAGTTTCTCAGGTCCCTACCAAAAGGGTCGATAGTGGCTGATGTTGGTTGTGGCAATGGGAAATACCTAGGCATCAACAAGGATTTGTACATGGTAAGTAGTAGGTACTGTAATTTGTTTTCATTGGTACTAGTGTTTATTCCATTGTGAAGTTGTAGCATGTTAGACCTTCAGTTGTGGAAGAGCGCCAAGAACAGAAAGCTGCTTCCTGACCCAAGATCAATTACCAGTTGTGTTAGGTTTCCACCTCTGTTCACTATGTGTATTACCTTTTCTTTTTTCAAATCCACTTGTGCTTTGCAAGTCAAAATAATGGTAATAAAAAATAGTAATGGGTGCAGTGGATTGAAAAATTGTAGTGAATGCTTTTGCCGTTGTTGCTGTTGAATAAGTTTATTAAAAGGAAAAACGGCGGGCAGTTTGAATGCTTCCAGCAAGTTTTTCATTTGGCTGGTGGGTGGGGAATGCAATGTACATGTCCTTGAAATCTCCACAAGCACCACTACTTTTCCTATATCCTCTTCAGTTCCCTTTGGCCTGGTGGTATGGCGTATTTGTGAATGATGTCATGTTTGGCTGTCCCATCCTGGCCCTGTGCATAGCCCCAGTAAATATGCCAACAAAATTCTTGGGGGAGCCTCAGCTTCAGCACAGATTTCTGGCCTTTCCCTCATTCCCTTTTTCTTTACTTTTAGACAGTTCTGACATCATTCTTGCTGATGTTCTCATCACTTTTCCCGTTTCACAGTCTGCACTTAGCCCAGCTTTACTTCTTTCCCTTCCTGTCAGGGGGACATGAAGCACATGCAAGTATGAACCAAGAGATAGTTTTTATTGCTGATATTTCAAAGACTTTTTTTGAAAGGGTTAAACTTCCTGTTCTTTTTACTCAAAAGAAATTTTTGAGAGGTGTGCATTGTGGTATCTGTTTTCCCTGTTCTAGGGTTGTCTGATGTACTTGTATTGTGAAACACTAAATCCATCTGGCTTGAAAACTTCTAAGGCAAAGCATTCATTATGAATAATAAAAGTCAGGCTTGTTTGTCTGTTTGAGGAGTTTCTGTCCTGCTATTTATATTCAGCTATAAAACAAAAGTTATTTACAGCCCTGTCTGTATTAGTAATGGATTTATTTTCATTACTGTTCTTATAAACTAGAACAGGATCAACTGATTTATAAGTCGGCATCTTTATGCCTGACTGCTGTAGCCTGAATACAATTATTAATGTTCAGTATGTTTCAGTCTTTCACTCCTGACTCTGGTAAGAAAAATTGACAAACAATGACTAGAGAGGCGAGTAGTTTATCGGGGTACCATGAAGGTTGCCTGTTCCTGGAATGAACTTGGTAAATGGCTGTTGTGTGTGTTTGTGGTAGACTTCTAAGGCGAAATCTCTGCAAGACACTGTTCGGAACTTGCCACCACCAGTCATTTTTCTGGACCCCACAGTTAACCGACTAAGGGAAAGATCTCATATCTATTGGCAGTCAAATGAAAGCCAGCCCCTTTCCTCCATTGCTTTAGGAGTTATTTCATATGTGCCTGCAGGAGAAATCCAAAATGTGAAAAATAACAGTGAAAGGGAGGAAACTTTTAAAGAAGCAGTTGAAACACTTGAAAAACAGAATCTGGGAGTTACTTCATTCAGTAGGCCTCCCTTGACATTTTGTTTTCTACTGGTGACAACTAGTTGTTCTTGGTTGGAGAACTCTAGACTTTGAGTTTGCTTATTTTCATCTGCAAGGCAACACAGAGTCTCAGGAGGATGGATGTGACTATTTCTTTCTACTGTTTTTCTTTGGAGGGTTTGCTTTTTTTTGTGTCAGCCAAAGTGTGATTAAAGAAAAACTGCTGTATATTGTGTTTACAGATTTGTTAAAAACTTCTGACAAGGTATCTCAAAAAAACCTGCTGTGTTACTTCCATTTACCATTGGTTGGGCACGGAGCTGAGGGTGAGGGGTTACAGAATATGCTTCACATATCAAGTACATTGCAGGGCATCAGCTTCATCCTTTATTTACTCCTTTTGACTTGGGCATAAAATCCAGGTATAAATTTAATCAATTGCTGCCCTTCACAGCAATTGCTGTGAGTCTTGTTTCGTGCACAGTGCACTAGAGCTCGTAGCCTAGGTCCCACTGGGAGAGAAGGAATAAAGCATCGCCGTGAAACTGGGTAGAGCACGATTGGTACAGCTATGTAGCTTGGAGTGTTTTGACTCAAATACTGAAAACATGAAGCAAGTAATGTGCTGTGAAGGTTACTGTATGTATTTAGTTAGGATACTTTAACTAGTAGTGTTAAGGGTAGATCAAAGCTAAGGCAGCTCTCTTAATGGTTTTAATCTTCAAGCACTGTCTGAAAATGTTTCCACTGTGGCCTGTGCTGTTGTATTTGTTTCAGTTTCTTTGGGTGATTATTTATAGCCTTATCTACTCAAATACCACGTGACAATGAAATGCACGTGTCCAGCTATGCTGAGTGAAAATGACAGTGCATAATAGCTGTGTTATTCTGACACTGTGGAAGATCAGCAATTTCCTGTCAAATTCAGATTAAGAATGTTTGAGTGAGATGGAATCCCTGTCTGACGTAGTTAAGACAAAAATGGGAGAAAGATTGAATTTAATAAAGTTTCAGATTACTTTTTCTGTCTCACACAGCTTTTTTGTTTGAATGAATGCAAATAGATAAATGGTTTTAGGGTTGTATAAACACAATCCCCTCCCCACGCAGCCTCATTTGGGGGAATTATTATAATAGTTTATACTTAAGTGCTTTCAAGTTTAATATCTGTATCTGTAAACAGGGCTTTTATTATTACAGAATGCTACGTTTCAGCCTTACCCATTCCCCCCATTACCACAAGGATTTAATTCCAGAGCCAGTTGACATCATTGCAAGGTATCTCATCAATTTTTATGAGCTTTAGCTCTGTCTCCCAATTTCCAGTGTTCAGGTAGGTGTGGTGATGTGTAAATTCCCACAGGAACATTCAGCATTCTCACAGGGCTAGGGTGTGAGTGAAAGATACTGAAGCCTATGAATTTTGTGGTTTACATTTTTAATTGAACTGATAAACTGGTGGGAAATCCAGTTACAAACAACTGAAAATGCTATTGGGTAGATACTTTTTATTTATCAAGAAATGACTCCTTGCTAGAATACTGATGATAGAAAGAAAAATTACGGCAATGCAGAAGCCCAAATAGTTTACTTTAATACAGATATTCCTGTTCATGTGGTGTATGTCAGTCAAAGGTAATTGGTAACATAGCTTGTGTTTCACATGACCTTGTAAGGCACCCTTTTGGTGCGAGATGTGCACCTGTTCTCTGTATTACTGTGCCAAACGGATCCACTGGAACTCTACAAAAGTTTGATTTTGCCAGGGTGTTTGATTTTTTGCAAGAGGGAGGATGAATCTTTGCTGTGGTATGGTTGCATAATGGTGGGTGGGTTTTAGGTGCACAGGATCCACGTTGATTGAGAACAGATTCCGATCTGAAGGACTTTGTAGTAGTAGTAGTGGTAGGTATAAGCAGGAAGGGCAAAGGTAATTGGTAAAGGTATACCTGGAGCAACTTCACTGTACCTTAGTGATCGGAGGGTGAGGCAGAGGAAGCTTTCCTGCCCTTTTCTCTCAATGAATAGGAGTCATTAAAATTAAGGGAGATCTGGGAAGAGGGCTCAGATGGAACTGGGCAACAGCAGCACAAAACCAGAATGAACACTGAATACTCAGCTTGGTTCTGATGCTGTGTTACTGAGAAACAAACTTCACATTTTAGACATAGCGTTTTGTTTCCACAGACACCCTGGCTGTATGCAGTGGAACACCAAAACACTACGTGAAGGGAATGCTAAAGGCCTGACTAAGACCACATGGAGCCAAGGAGATTTGTCTGTCTTGCTGTGGCTGTGCTGGTGTCTTTTTTTTTTTTTTTTTTTGGTGTATGTTTGCTGGAATGTAATTTGGCTCCTTGAGGTTCTCATGCTATTAGTTATAGTTGAGATGTTTCTCCGGGGAGCCACATAATTCCATTTCGCGGCTGAATTTCAGAATTAGATGTAGTTTTCTTCATCAGTTTCTAATGTGCTGAATCAATCAGGTTTCCAGATAGTTAAATGAACTAATTCTACCAGAAAGCGTAGATGAGAACATAGAAAGAAACTAGATAATGGTGGACAATATTGACCTGTCTTTACCTGTCTTTATTTAAGCTTGCAAGAAGATGTATTTCTTGCAGATTTGCAGCATCATTACAAAGCAAGTTACTTAGTGCCTTTTGGCTCCTAATGATCTGTTACAAACCACTGCATTAACTATATTTTATAAAACTTAGTTTAGCTACTCCTGTCTGAAACAGTGGACATGAAGGTGCCTAGGAATGCAGAGGAGCGGGATGGGTATCTGCTTGTGTTTTCCCATTCCCAAGAAGCCAGTACAGAGCTGCTTCAAACTCAGGCAAATCACAGGTGTTACATTTGTTTCTCCCTTCCCCTCTTTCAGGCTTCCTTGGTATTTGTTAGTCTAAAGGTCTGCGTTACCCAGGGTGCCCTAAAGAGAGGGTGCTGTATGCCAGAATGACGACATGGTTTTGCTTCTTTCGTACGTTTTTGCTGGGGGTCTAGTTCTAGAGTTACAGGCCTCTGTGCTAATACAGATTTCCCGATTTAAACCAAGAGTTGGATGTCAGTGTTTATCCAGATAAAATTAGTGCCTGAAAACCCTGTTAAAAATGTCAGTGGATTTTGGGCCCCAGTACGTTGTCAGTGGCCACTTTGGACCTCCTGTGAGACATTGCCCATGTCACAAAAAGCAGGGCGGAGGTACCTGCCAAAAAGGCAGGGATGTGGGAATGGCTGCCTGGATTAAAATCTGAGAAGCTGACCTCCTTTGGAGAACTACTAAAGGGTGTAGAGCAACTTGCTAAGAGGTGGATTCAGCTGAATAGTTAGCCATGCTATTTGAGAATGTATGAGAAATCGGGGGTGGGGTGGGGGGTTGAGTAAGGAATTTGATTTGGAAAATTGAGAAAACAGGTGTAAGAAATGATTGAGAAGACTCACAGATTATAAGAAGTGGGGAACCTTAAAAGCGTATACAGCTTGGCTCACCGAGAGATGTACTAGATTCTGTTTGTTTTGGGCAGTGAACTGATAGTAACTCATCTGCCTTGTTCCAGTCTTGTAGAAGAGATGTCAGTAAGGACAGTAGCCTGTGCTGAGCATCAAAGTTAGAGATACAAACTGGCAAAACTTAAAGCATTACAGTTATATTTTGAGAATGTTTTAAAAATGTTTTGATTACATGTTTAATTAGAGAAAAATAAACCTGTTCTAAATGAAAACTTTCCTTTGAAGTGTTTTCTGTAAATGGAGCTTCATCACATCAAAACTTTCACATGCTTCAGAATGTAGAAATCAGTGAGTAACAGTATTGGGGAAAGTTGAGTTTGGGGTCTCTGCCTCTTGCTGTAAATGTTTTCTATGCTTGTAAAAATAATTTATAGGCTTATTTTTCATCTGTAAGCTGGCATTGCACCACTGAAGTTAGATGCTTTTTGCTAGCTTATTGTTTTCTAACTGACTGTAACCAACATATTTTTAATGAATGCATGTCTCTTATGAGCTAGAAAGTGCAGGAATGTGGTGATTATAGTTCTTCTAAAAATATCACGCAGAGGTAATTCTAGTAAGGATGCTGAATTTGCTTAGCCTCAGCTCCAACCATATCTATGGCAACTCCCTGTGTTCAGCATTCATGCATAGCACCTACTAGAATGTTTACAATTAAAACCACGTAAAAGTTTTAGCCTAATACACCTATTTTAGACCAGCTGTACATTCAAAGTGATCCATTTCAAGGTTTCCATTTTTACCATTAAACCATCTTTTTGCCTTGCTTGTAGATTCACTTTAAGTATGACAATACAAGTAAGCCTGACTTCATAATTATTTGATATAATTTAGATGCAAATGAGGACTTCACATTCTGGCAGTCATGCTTTTATTCTCATTCTCAGTTCATTGGATTTCATTAACATACAGTGTAGTCCTTTTCAAGGTCATTTAGGGAGGGGAGGATTGAGTTCCATTATTTATTCATCCTGGTTTTACTATAGATGCGCAGGGCCAAAGCAATTCTTTTGGGGAAAGCATGTTAGTGGAAGTTGTAAGTATTCTTCTCCCTCCTTCTGCCAGCAGTGAACTTGGTCCTTTGAGTTTTATTAAATACTACATGCTAATGTCTTAATTGCAAAAGTAGTTGAGGGCATGAGTAATGAGGCATGGAATCTCTAACATGCAGGTTGTCAGCTAAATCCATTCCATGATGAGAGTAATTTAAAGACACTTCAGTTGCCTTCCAGCATGAAGTTTGTTTACTTCCAAGTAAGCAAGTGTTTCCTTTTTTTATTCATGAATAACACTATTCACTCAGTGCTTTAGTAAACGCAGAGACAAAGCCAAGGAATAAATGGGAAGAAGGCAATGCTTAGGATTGATATTTTCAGGTTTGTTTAGAGCTAATTGGCAGGACAATATGTACATATTCATAATACTGGTTTTGTGGAGGATTATCTTGGGTTGTCGGGTTGGCATTTTCACAACTGTTTTATTTACTTTGGACCAAAAGTCAGGGACCTGGCTAGAAAGCAGCTTTCAGAACATATTGCTGGAACAGAATCCTTGTTTTCTTCAAAACTGTGATGGCAGACTGAATGCTAAAGGGATTTGAACTGATACAATGAAAAGTTATGATGGAAAAGAAATGTATTTTCATTAATCATTGCAAAAGAGATTTTTAACTTTAGCAGTACTATTGTCTCTGCTGGTGTGATTAACCAGAGCAAGTTATTTGCTATCCCGGTATCAAGGATATTTTAGTATTCTTTCTGTGTCAAATGTAATAAACCATGTCAGCAGTAATTATTTAGGATTCTGGATCGGTCCTCTGGTATCTACTTGTTGCTGATCATTGAAGAAAATAAATTCAATATTTTCATGCAAGCTGAATTTCATATATGACTTGGTAGCAGAGCTTCAGTTTGAGTATTCAATGTGTGCAGCAGACATGAAAATGAGGGTGGTGCTTGCCTTGCTTTATTTGCTCTTTCAGAAGGGTCTTCACCAGTTTGGATTTATTGCTTTTACGCAAACACATAAAACCTCTTTTCTAGATGCTTTTTCTTACCATCTTGGACCTGGATACTGGGCAAGGTTCGAAGTGGAAAACCAGAAACATTTTATGAGCTGTCCTGAAATGGTTCATAGGGGTCACTTAATTTGGACTGTACAGAACCATGGAAAATTATGTTGTGCTTAAATTTGTGGATTGTGATACTGTGGATGAAGGGTACTGTATCTGAGCACTTCCTTACTTACACTGAAATGATGAAACCTGGGTGATTAGTGAAGCTGTGCGATATACTTCAATGATGCTACTGAAGTCACCAGATTGCTGTTTACACTTGTAGATTCAGCTTTTGTGAGTTCAATATTTGGCTGCTTCGGATGTTGTCAGGTTACAAATGCCAATTTGAAAGGAAAAGAAAGTACTGAGGTTAGGTCACCTCTCGTTTTGCTGGTTTCAAGTTACTTTAGGAGTCAGTTTTGAAGAACAGTTAGGTTGAAACCTGTTCTGTCTTTAGCATCCTGACTTTGAACCAGCTTTAATGAGCTATCTAATGTCTGGTCTGCCATCTTTGTTTTAATTAAGCATCACAGGTTTTTTCTTTTTGTCTATATCTGAGGACCATATATCCCTCTTACTTACACTTTCTCACACTTTCTCATGTTCATATTTTAAACTAAAATGTGTTACCTCAGTAGGAGACTGTGGTGAATCTATTACTGTAAGCATCAAGTGAAAATAATTTTCCAGTCTTGTAATTACCCTCTCACAAAAAGCTTAATGAAGCACTTTCTGTTATAGGTTGGCTGTGATCGCAGCAAAAACCTGGTGGATATTTGTGGAGAAAAAGATTTCCAGGCTTTTGTCTGTGATGCCCTGTCAGTGCCAATCCTCAGTGGTTCTTGTGATGCCTGCATCTCTATTGCTGTAATCCACCATTTCTCAACGGCAGTAAGTCACCCTTGTTTGTGCTCCACTGTACTGTTTTATTGCTGTGTAGAGTTACTAAAACTACAAAAAAAACCCCAATGCTGATTTGGGCTTATGAAACAAAAGGGGGATACAGAATGGGGAGAAATCGAAGGTTTACATTTGGTATAAGCAGTTGTAGGAGCAGAGTAGAGCTGTCGTGCTGCTGCTGCTTCTTAAACTTTCTCTTCACATTCCTCCTCTGCTTGTCAGGTGCCCTTGCTCCTCCTGGCACTTTGATCTAGGTGTTTGTGTTTTATTTTCTGCTTACAGTTAATGACGCTGGAGAAGGGGCTTCTGCTTTGGGATTCAAGAAGGATGTTATTTCCTTGCTCAGATCTTTATCATGTAGGTTTTTTTTTTTCTCTGTGCTTTCATTTTCTGCCTGCAGACAAAAGGCATACTACTTGCTAGTCTGCCTTATCTCTGGGCTGTGTAAGCTTCTAGTGGCAGGAACTGTGTGATTGTAACAAGCTTCTAGACCATGGAGCCATAAACTTAGGTGAGGCCCATTGGTCTCTCCATGCCAGAAATACAGCAAATGTTTCCAAACCCAATATAAAAAAGTAGGAAGAGGTCTGTTTTGCAGAAGGCTGACATATCTTTGTTTGTGTGGTCAGAAGACCTGTTTTTAAGCCATAAATCTGACTCCTTCAGCTGCAGACTTAGGGTGTGTGTCATCAGGTACGGTAGATTTGAATTTGGGATTTTAGATACTGAACAACCTTCTTGAAGGGGCATGTGTCATTTCCAGCTGGGCTCATCCTGCACAGCACAGCACTACTTTCAAGTGGAAAGAGAATCGTAGAATCATTCAGGTTAGAAAAGAATTTTAAGATCGAGTCTGACCACTAATCTAGCACTGGCAAGTCCACCACTAAACCATGTCCCTCAGTACCACAGCTACATGTCTTTTAAATACCTCCAGGGGTGGTGGCTCTATCACCTCCCTGAGCAACCTGTTCCAATGCTTGACAACTCTTTTGGTGAAAAAAATCAAATTTCAGTGAGAATTGTGTTTAGGAAAATTTCTTAGCATACTGATGGTCTATATTATAAATGAAAACAAATAGTGGAAAACAATTCCTCTGATTTTTATTGTATCTTGGAGAGAACTGGAAGAAGGAATTGCTGCCATTCCATTGTCCTGTCTTTTTGGTTATGTATGAGCGCTTCCCACTTTTGCCTTTTTTTACAGGAGAGGAGATTGGCTACTATCCGTGAACTAGTGCGGCTTCTAAGACCTGGTGGAACAGCACTCATTTATGTCTGGGCAATGGAACAAGAATACAAAAACCAGAAGTCTAAATACCTTAAGGAAAAGAATGGTAGTGAAGACAAAGAGAAGGAAATTGATGGTGGTACAGCCCAGAGACCACTTTGTGATCCAGTGCCTGATAGCAGCAGCCAAGTCTTAGCATGTTCTGACCAACCCCTTAATGACTCAAAGGATGAAGGCTGTGATGCAAAGCCAGTAGCGGACTCCAGACTGCCTGTTCATACTAACCGAACCTCCTTTCACTCTCAAGATTTGCTGGTTCCCTGGCACCTGAAAGGTGGCACTAAAAAGAAAGGGGAAGGCGTTGATACAGTGCTGTTGCCAGCTGGCTCCAAGGAATCACGACAACTCAGCCCTGTTTTCCACCGCTATTACCATGTGTTCTGCGAAGGGGAACTGGAAGCAGCGTGCAGAACCCTGGATTGCGTGAAGGTTCAAAAGAGTTACTATGATCAGGGAAACTGGTGTGTGGTTCTAGAAAAGTTGTAGTTTGTGGTGTTTTCTCCACCATCTATAGTGTTTTGTTTGTTTTTTACAGTGTGAAAGGTATTTTTAATGCAGGCTGCAGCTATTACCTCTTTTAAAATAGCAGAATAAAGATTGTTTATTGAGTTAATAACAGTAACTAGCACTTTGTGCCTATGTTAACAAAATAATGGCCAAACTCAGATACTACCTCTGCAGAGTGTTTATTTTAGTTTTGTGAATTACATCATAGAGAATTCAGTGGGGAAGATGCTGGCCATGGAAGGCCATTGTTCATATTTTAAAGACGAAGGGCCTAGTTCTTGCTTCTCTTACACCAGTTCATGCCTCTCTACAGCCAGTTGTAGTGGAGCTCTGGACAGGAAGGATAGAGCTATTTGTTGTGTAAAACTGTGGGTCAGGGAGCAGGAGCCGATGGTACATGAAGCAGTTTAGCTGAAGAGTTGAAATTTGCTAGAAGTATGGCCCTGCCTATTTCAGTCACAGCAGTCACAGATCTTTCAGTTTGGAATTTACACTCTTGGTTGTGGTAATAATGATTTCCTCAAGGTAAACTGGAAAGCCAGTACAGATGTCACAGCCCTTTTTCTCTTCTTCAACACTCAAGAACCCACAGTTAATGCTGTCACTCCCCAGATTTCTTTAGCTCTTCATTGTAGTGTTGTTTGAAAGCTCCTCTGAGGTGCAAGGTTGCCCCGTTGGAATACCCTGACAAGCTGTGCTAAATGCCTGCCTTACTGTGAGTGCAGGGCTCTGTACCTGTAGCACCAGTACTCATGGCACAGGGTAACAGCTCAGATGCCCTTGGGGAAAAAAAAAAAAAAGGAAAAAAGATTGAAGTGAAGGCAATACTGGTACAAATTTTCTGCAGAGTAGTTTCAACCCATAAATGTTGTTGGTCAAACAGGTTTTGTTTATTGTATTTCAGAAGAACAAAGAACTGGAGTAGAGGGGTACTGATGCTGGGCTGGCTGACTCACAGCAGCCATTGCTGCTGTTGCCTCCAATGACAAGCACAATTCATTTAACACAGCTCTTGTACTATCAAAGGAGCATGCCACCTGCAGTGCATTTCCAGAATTAAAATATAATGGACTGGCTTTTACAGGGGATGAGTGGCTCTTGGTGCCTCTGGAAACCAGTACTGCTAGGCTGTGCCCTTGTTGCCCTCTTCATTGACTCACTGCCTGTAGCTGTAGCGAGATCTATGGCATAGGCAGGTGATTGCTGCTGTAACTAATGCTGTCTAAACAGAAGTGCCCATCCTGAATCATGTTGGGACTTGGAAGACAGCTGTGTGCCCTTGGCCTACTCCTGCCTGCCTCAGATTTGCAGGTTAAAGGCTGCTGTACTGGCAGCCTGCTCCCTATCACCATTTCTCCTAGGCTCTGCCATTTTCTCCCCATCGTATATTGGAGAAGATCTGAGGGGAATGACAGTGGTAAGGAGAGGAGCTTGCTGCCAGCACAGTTCTCCTGTGCCTTGCTTGCCACCTGCTTCCAAAGAGTCCTGGGGGAAGAAGATCTCATTCCTCAGCTGCACATGTTGCCTGTGTAGCAACAGCTCAGTCCTACCCGATTTATTTTCTTTGGGCCACAAGGAGGCATATCCATGGCAGATGAGCCTTCTTGGCCATGTTCAGGAGTTGGTTTGCATGCACTCAGTAAATACCATATAGCTGGGAAGTGTTGGACTCGCCATACTTAGGTGGTTTGGCGCTTCTGGTTTTGTGGCAGCTGGTGAATTTATGCAGGAGGATCCTTCCTGTCTTGTAACATCTCTGGTCAGGCATGGCTGATCCAGACCCAGTGGTGTGAGCAAGTCCTCATGTCAGGGGAGACAGTGCTGGAAAGTGAAGAACTGACGCTGATTCTGAATTGTGCAGGTGTGCAGGCACACAGGTGGAGGCAGTTGTCAATCCAAGCCTTGATTTAGGCAAGGAAGTCCCAGATGGGAAGGAGAAACTGAGTCCAAAGAGTGAAGTGCTTGATGCCGTAGGCAGAGATGAAAATGTCATCCATTCCCTGACTGCATTACAGACCCAGGCTACCTCCCAAATCTTAAAGCATTTATGTAGAAAACTGGTCATTTTCCACCTCCAGACAACTGCCTTCTCCTTGCCCTTGCCCAGCATGGGGCTTCCCCATGTTATCAGTGTGAGGGGCTCATCATGGCTCTTGCAGTCAGTATGGAAGCTTCCATAGACTAAAGTGTAGCCCACAGGCAGCGATCACATGAGTTTGATATTCAGTTGGGCCGATACCTGTTCTCTGGCTCTGCTTTTTGCTCTTCCTTTGCCCCTTGTTTGTCTCTTACTGAGAGTTTTTGTTGTTTCCTATTTTCTTCCTCTTCCTTTGGCCTAGACAGCAACTTGCTTGTGCTTGGCCTTGCTTCTGCTCACAGCTGCATGGGCAGAGGGTGGCTCTGGGGAGATGTGCAGGAGGGTGCTAGGCTGATCTTTATCATGAGTAAATGGCGAGCAACACTGAGTAATATATTTTCAAGATAAAACTCAAGGAAGCAAATCAGTTGTGAGACTTGGGTTGTTATTTTACTTGTTATTACATACTGCTGAGAAACCTGCCTACCAGTTAAGACTGCATAGTTTTGCCGGGGTACCTCAGCATGTGCGCTCCCCTCTGGGGCACTTCCTAGAAAGTGGCATTTCTTCCTGGGGACTGGTGTTTGGAGGGGCCATGCATGACACTGATTTGCATCCAGGCCCCCAAGGTGGCTTCGGTACTGGGACGCTGTGTTTGGGTACAGCAGCGCACCCAGTTCCCAGGTGGGCTGTGGGACCAGAGCTAGCCCAGATGGCTCCCTGGCACTGTGCCACACAGTGTCAGCGTGTCACTGGTGACAGAGGGCAGGGACAGCCTTTGCTGTGTGTCTGTGCAGTGACTATGAACTAAACTGGCCTGCCTATTATTTTTGATTACTGTGGATTATGTTCACGTAGAAGAAGTTGGGAGGACTGCATCTCTTAATGCTCTTTATCTGCGTGGCCATGTGTTTGTTGGTGCCTGGATTCCTGCTGGGCACAGAGCAGCTGCTGTTACATTTGCCCCAGGTGCATTTTCTGTAAGGATATGCCATGTGCTGGCAAGAAACACTAGCACTCTTGAAACAGTCTGAAGTGTTGCTGTATCTTGACTTTGAGACAAATCAGGAATCAGGCCTGCAGTAGTACTTGATTAGTCAATGTACTCTTGTTCTAACTGGAGAGAGCTCAGAGGTGCTGCCTCCAAATTAACCACTGGCTTTGAGCTGGGCATGGAGTTAAGTGTTTTTCTAACCTGTAGCTCGAATGCACCAAGTAGACTTAAAGCCTGAACAGTCAAAAGTGGACTGCATTTAACAAAGCAATCTGTTTTTCTCAGGCCCTGTGGCTCCCCCAGAGCCCTGCTGCTTCGCTTTGCTTCCCCAGCAGAAGCAGCATTGGGCATTTCTTGGCTTGCCAGGGCTACGTAACATAATTTCTTGAGGTCAGATTCTCTCTTTCACCAGTTCTATGATGAACCACCTGGGCTGTCTGGGAGAAGAGTCAGACTTTGCTGTCAGCCTTCAGGTACCACCAGTAATTCTGCTGCAAGGTATTCCTTTCAGATGACTGCTTCTAGCTAGGTCACAGCAGCATTTCCCATCTGTTTCACCCTGACCTGGAGCAGAAAGTGTCATTTTCCCTGTCCCAGGCAGCCTGGTGATGACGGGTCTCAGCTGGTCCTGGTTCTGCAAGGAGGTTCTGGTATGAGGAACACCAGTTTGGACAGCGCTGATGTATGGGTTGAACATGCAGTACATAATTCATTACCAGAGAGGTTTTCCTGGCATTCCCAAGGGCTGTGAGCCGGAGGCCAGTCCCAGGAGCACATCAGCTCTTCAAAGATATTAGAAGAGACTGTCTGACTTTAATCAGGGAAATATTTCATAACATTTCCAGGCCTTGACGTCCTCTGAGGCCTGGAAATGTTATGAAATATTTCTCTGATTAAAGTCAGACAGTCTCTTCAGATGCTCGGAGAGGAATCAAGTGGTGAAGGAGAAAAATGACAAGTGAGGACACCATATAGATGTAACAAATGTATTGTAGAGGTTTATCGAGGAGCTCATTACAACACAGAATTATGTGCCACCACAGCTGCCCTCTGCAGTACTTGCTTGCCTCTCTTTACCTCCTGGAAGTGCAATGAGCTGAAACTCTTTAAGGTCAATAGTTGGATTTATATGTTACAGGTTTCATGGTGCAGTGGTTTTCATAATAATTATGTTCCTTTTTTGGCCTTATTTAAATAACAAATGTGCATAAACGGTTATTCATTTGCAGCCTAGAAGATAAAGGGAAAGCAGCGCTCCATGTGGGTATGACCTGTGCTGTGAATGCCAATGCCTCTCCTGCAGCGGTCCTCCCCCGTGTCCCAGTCATCCTGAAAGTGCACCTGGGAGTAGGGAGGTGAGAATTTCTGCTCTTGCCCAAATAACCCATGGTTTAGCTCTAGGCACATGCAGGCAAAGGTCTGGTGGTGTGACCAGGGTGGCTGTTTGTTTTGGGGGTCACTGTCCCCATTGTTCACAGTCTCCTGTTCCAGGGACCACCAGGCCACCCCATCTGATCCTGCATCAGACAGACCTGTCTACTGATGTGTTGCACTGTCCTGCCCTGACAAAACAAGTGCTTCTCAGCATTTGCGGGCTTAAAGCAAAGTGCATAATGATGTGATTTGTTGTCCCAGGGGCAGACAAAATTGAAACCTGCAAAGCATCAAAGGTTTCTCATAACTTCATAGAGGTCATTCAGACTGACATCCTGATGCAGTGATGCCAGTGGCAAAACTCCCCCAGGCCTTGAGAGGCAGGATTTCCCTGGAAGTGCTGAATTTAAATTTAGTGGGGAGAGGCTTAGAGCAGTAGATGACAAGGGTCAATATGCTGGCTGTGTTGTTTTGCTGAGATCTGTGAAAAGCTGCATGGGGACCACAGCTTCTCTTCAGGGAGCTTGAAGGACTGGCCTCGGCACAGTGAGCAGAAGAGTACAAGAGCACTTGTACTGTTCCTCAAGGCTGTATGAAGTCAGCACAGAGGAGGCAATGTTCCCTGTTTTGGAACTTCTCTGACAATTTTAGTATGATGGAAGAGTTGTTGATAAGACTTATGTGTCAGTCCTTGATCAAAGCA
Organism: Microhierax caerulescens; assembly: GCA_035590215.1. Lineage (NCBI taxonomy): Eukaryota > Metazoa > Chordata > Aves > Falconiformes > Falconidae > Microhierax > Microhierax caerulescens. The sequence goes on along the minus strand of JAVJGJ010000014.1, from coordinate 17,306,362 downwards.
TCAAAATCTACTTGAGAACTTCTTTCTGGTGAAGCTTCTAAATGAGCATTCTAAGAGAATATTTAGGTCTTTCCTGAGCAACAGAAGTCTCAAAATTGCTACTTGCCTGGTGTTTTTTTTTTTTTGTTTAGTATTTTATTTGGGTTTTTTTCAGAAGTGTTTCTCTGTTTTTAGTGGAGTTTGTCATAATCTGTATTTTTACGTGCACAACAACTTCCAACATGATTTTATTGAAATTTATGATGAAAGATTTGTGGATGTGTTTCGTGAAATTCTGCATCTGGAAAAAAATACCATTTCCATATGCCAGAAGCAATACAAAAAACTTTCCATTTTAAGTAAATTCCTTGTTTATCAAACATGAAAATAAAAGGCCACTACAGAAGAATCCCAAGTATTCTCCCTCATGGCAAGCCATGCTTCAGCCATTGGACTGGCTGGTTAGTCTGTTTTTTCCCACTTCATGAGAATCTGGGAGGGTTCTCAATTGGCTGCCCACAAATTTCCCTTGTTACTTGGGTTCATATTTCTGCAAATTCCAAAAATGGGGTTTGGTTAACTTTTCTGCCTTGTCTTCTGTATGGTTAACAGTATGTACTATCTTGTCCCCTTATTTCTCTTCTTTGCAGTGATGTGTAGAAAATGCTGGAGCAGTGTGCTTATCAATAGCTACTGCCTGTCCCACAACCAGGTGACTCTGCTCCCCTCGTCTGCATCCCTGTTTCCTTCTGCCTTATTTTGTACATCGTCTGAGGCGTGTGCTCTTTGTCTAGTGTGAGTGCAGCTGGCTGCTCCCCTGCAGCTGTATTTCATATAGGGTTTGGTTCCATAGGTGTGTTCCTCACCAGCAGACTGAGATGGGTCTTCTCTTAAGCTGCAGGTCCCATTTCTCAGCTATGCTGAAAACTCCAAGATGGCTGCATGGAGAAAAAGTTACATGAGATACATGATTTGTAGGAGGAAAGAGATCTGAGAGAAATGAGATTGTCCCAGCTCAGGGTTCTTCCATGTGCAGATCTCTAGAAGGGTCCAGATGGCAGGAGATGGTATTTGACCACCTCTCAAGCTTTTGTTTTGCCTAATCTCTCATTACAAGTATATTGACATGTTTACAATAAGCTTTTTAAAGAAGTGACAGCTGAATTACAAACCATCAAGACAGAGAATTCACACATTGCTGTGTTAGCAAACAGCATTCTATTTTTTTTTTCTTATGGAAAAGCTATTGCGTGGTAGGAAATATTTTGAAGCAGGATGAGGATTTAGGAAGAAGTGCAGTTCAGAAGAATTTGCCCAGATATTCAGCATTTAATCTTGCAAACCATCAGCCTGCTTTTGGCAGACAAAGTAATTAATCTGTACGAGAGATGCAGGTACTTGGGGCACGGTCTTTTCTCCCCATTTATGTACTCAGAGCAGTGTTGCAGGTACAGGAACAAAATGTCTGGAGCTGAGGATAAGTCATCCCTGTTGCAGATACACTGCAGACTTGTTCAAAGGGGCAGTACTCTAGTGAGGGTTTGACAAACAGGGCACTAGCCTGATGCTGATGCAGAGAGAAGCCAGTGGTAGTTCATGTTGAAAATAAAGGATCTCCTGGGTAGAATGACACTTTTTATACTGTGTGTGCATGATGGGTCTAAATCAGGCCTGGCTGCTGATACAGGGTGCATCTCTCTAAGCTGAACAGAGCCAGGTCTCTTGTGTCTGTCCATGCTATGACTGATTCATGATTTGATGCAGACAAGCTTGAGGTATCTGTGAGCTTTGAGGAAGCTGAAGACACCTGCTTTGGTGTCCTTATGGGGACAGCCATGGCCTCAGCTCTCTGCAGCTCAGGCAAATCATAGAACACCAATTCCCCTAAAATTCTTCTGTGCCAAACTTGTAGGTAACTGAGCTCAACAGCTGAATTTGCAATCCTGCATATCCTTTTGCACTCCCTCTGACTCAGAGGTATGGTTTCAACACGAGGGGTGGTGGATAGGCAGAGTATACACTTCTAGATCAAGATGAGTGTTCATGGTCAAGACCTCTGGGGAGTTCTTGATGTGGGAGCTGTCTGCTGGTATGTATTTCTACAGCGTCACACATAGTGACAACAGAAGTGGACCACACTTCACAGGAGGGGCTTAGTCCTGTGGAGCTGTGATGAGGATGCCTTGAGAAAGGGCCACCTCCTTGAGGCTCAGGCACAGCTTTGAAATGTAGATAGGAAGTAGGTGAAGAGCTGCATAGTGATGGGAATACACAAAGCAGAACTGCAAGCACCTTGTGCAAATGCTTAGGCCTACAAGGCTACTGTGTGGGAAGTTTCCTCATTGCTTATTTAGATGTGCATTATTTTATTTTGGGCTGTCTCCAGCTTCCCTATTTCCATGTTGCTAGGAATCAAGGTGCAACATGCAGTTCTAACAGGACAGCTTGTTCCTTTCAGGGTCAGGTGTCCTTGGACCAGCTTTTGGTTTGTTTCAGTTGGAGATGGTCAAGTGAAAGGCCCCAGAAATCACATTTGGGCTCTGGAGTGGCTGTGAAAAAAAGGCTTTAGAAGAAAGAGCACGTCATATTTCAAAACTTACAGAAGGAAAGGGCATGGGTATGAGGGCTCTGTGGGGTTGCTTTGCTGTTTTCTGTTTAAGCACTGACAGGGAGGAGGACCTGCAGTATTGTGCGTGGAGAGCTGTGCTTTTCTGAGCTTGCCGGAGAGCTGCCTGGTCTGCGTGGTGCTGTGGGGAAGATCACTGTGCCGGTGTCTGTGCAGACAGAGATACAGAAATGTAGTAGATATTCTTGTGATGCTTCTGTCTCTGCTTGGAGTCAGGTGGTCAAGAGGGACATTTGCTCACTTTCCAGCTGTACAGGGATGCAGTACAACAGGAAGGGCAGGACTGCTGGGATTCCTTGAAAATGAAGCAGCTTGTAGAGAGGGGCTCCCATCAGGGTTTGTTAGCTCAGTGGTCTGAGAGTGACTCTGAGACAAGGACTTGCCTGCAGAATTGCATCTTTGATTTTCCTGGAATATTTTAAAGACTGAGCTTGCAGCTGAAGTGGTCAGGGAAGTGGTGCGATGCTATCGGTGGGAATCCTTTTCACACTTTGTGAAGGGGAGGACTTGCCTTCAGGTGTGGAAGGAAAAATAGAGTAGTGGAATTTGGAAAGACAACTCTCACTACTGCTAGGTCATCTGACTTCAGTACTTGAGTTGCTTTGTTCCCTGATGTTAAGGGGTCACGAACAGATGTGCCCAACAGGAACTGGTCAAATTTAACAAATTCAAATGCAAAGTCCGGTTCCTGTGGCAGAACAACTCATGCATTGGCACAGGTGAGAGACTGACTAAGTGGTATTTCTGCAGAAGAGAAGCTAGGTTCCTGGCTGACAACAAACTGAACATGTGTCAGTCCTGGGACACAGCCCAGAGAGTTTGTGCAGTGTCTGTCCTTGAAGATCTTGAAAATTAAGCTGGACAAAGGCCTGAGTAACTTGATTGGACTTTGAAATTTGTTCTGCTTTGAGTGAAGTTGGACTATGTGAGCTCCTAAGGTCCTTTCCAACCCAAATTGTTCTGTGACCACAACTAACCTCCAGTTTTTCCTTGTTATTTTTCCTCTGACCTTTGCCAGCAAATTGCTGACCCGTGTGGTTCCCTCGCTGTTCCCTCTGTCTCTACATCCCTTGCTTCAGACTGAGAGTCCTCCAGTGTCTGTGCTGCTGGCATGGCCACGCTGGCTGTTTGCTGCAGCAGGGAGGGGACAGCACAGGGAGCAGCAGAATGGGGCCAAGAGCTTCCTGTGCTGTTCATGGTCCGATTCCCTGCAAAGGTCCTTCCCTGCTGCAGGGGACAGGTGCTGGCAGTCCAGCACAGGACCAGAGTTTAAAGGGGATTGTTCTGAAGTCAAGGAAAGGAAAGGAAATATCATGAGGCAGCAGGAGGGAAGAGGTGACACCTTCTCTGTTTGCTTCTCTCCCCTTATACTCATCTGCTGTCACATTCCAAGCCTCTGGAACAGGCAGGCATGGATGACATGCGCTGTACAAAACAGTAGAGCTTGCTGCTATTTCATCCTGCCCATCATCATTGCATTTTACTCATGTGGAAAGGTATCCAGACTTAAAAACTGTAGAAAGAAATGGCCACTTCTAATATTGCTAAATGCATCTTTGAAATTTAATTCACAAGGGTAAAGCCAGAAACTTCTGGTTTTACCTGGTTTTCTCTAATTTCCTATGGGTGTAAATACCTGTGAGAGCCCTTGTTGCAGGCGAATTTCACCCAGTACCTTGTCTAAGTGCTTGGGGTCATCTTGGATGCCACCAGGCTGGACCTGTGTGCCTCCAGATTCCTCCTAGACTGAGGAGGCTGATGTGTAATAGGGCTGTAAGCAAGCCCTCTGCTGGCCCTAAAATCACCAAGCCCCGAAGCAGCTCTGTGTTAGCACAACCAGCATATATATGAAGTGAAGCAGCTTCCCAGGAAAGTGCAGGATCTGCCTCAGCCAGGCAGCTGCCGCGCTAATCCTTCTGCCAAGTCAGGCAGGTAGGTTTGAGACCATACCTGGCACCACCTTCTGCCCAAGACTGCCATCCACAGTGCTCTGCCAGACCCCTTCTGCCTGATCTAACCCCAGGAGAGGGAAAAAGGCTCAAAATGCCACAGGGAGGGAGATGTCCCATATGGCATTGCTAGATGTTTGTGTCTCAAGCTCAGGGTCAAGACACCACGTGAATTCAGCCCTCTGCTATCTCTTTAGGAAGTGTGGCCATTTGCCATGGGCCACCAGGGTTGTGCTGTGTCTCTGGAGGTGGCTGGTTGCGGACTTGGACTTCACAGTTTTTCTGCAGGGACATGTGGTAGTTCAGATAACAGAGCTATAGACTTTGCAAAGGTTTCTTGACCCCCATATTATATGGAACAGTGTGAAAAGCTGAAGGAAAATCCTTCTTCTTGGAAACAGATCCTTTCACTGAACAGCACTTTTTCAGAATTTAGGGCAAAGTCCTCTGGAATGTCCTCTGACAGGAAAAGCATGGTTTTCTGCTCTACAGAAACATGTCTGTTACTGTGCAGACAGAACCAGCCTGCTGTGCTGGACAAACACATCCCCTCTCATTCCTGATTCCTGATCTGAATTGTGTCCAAAGCCAGGTTGAATGGAGCTTTGAGCAACCTGGTCTAGTGGAAGATGTCCCTGCCCATGGCAGGGGGGTTGGAACTAGATGATCTTTAAATCCCTTCCAACCCAAACCTTTCTATGATTACCGATTCTTCCATTACGATTTGATTCCTTGTTTTGCTTCTGAGGCAACTCTAGCACTCCTGTCCCACTGCAGGAAAGCTGCAACAAAACTGCTTTCCTTCTGTTTCATCCCCGTGGTCTGGGTCTGGTGTGTGTGCCAGCCGATGACCATCAGTTACTGCATCCTTTAAACAGACACAGTGGCGCCAGCCACCAGGACAATGATTAAACATATGATGGGTTTTTAGAGATTAGAATCTGTCATGTTCCCCAGACCCTCCTCCTTGTTACCACCCAAACAAATGAGGGGACTTGGCATTTACCTCATCTAATACAGACTTCACGTTTTGACGACTAAGGTAAAAACTTTCAGTGAGTGTTTGTGTGCATATGTTTTTCTTAAGTGGTTAGAGGAAACATCCCTGGCAACTCTTACCAGGTGTGTTTAGAAGATGCTATGTTAAAAGTTACTGCCACTTCTGGATGCTGTCAGCTGAACTAGACTTAGCACTTTGGCGTTGCAGCTCCTTGCTTCAGCGGTGTGATGGGTCTCGGTGCAGTTTCAGGGAGATTCAAAGAAAGAAATGGAAGTCACTCAACTACATGCTTGGGTTTTAACTTAGGCATGTGGTTGTAGATCCTTTTTTAAAATTCTTCAGGTTGCTGCTGCTTATTTCTTGTACAATTCCCACTGGGCGTATGTTTTATTTGTTAAAGACTGTCTTTGAATAGAGAATAAGGAATGGGTAAAGATTCTGCTAGTTTGACTTAGTTTTACTTTCAGAAGTGCAGTGGAGGATTGTGTTGCTGCAACTTGAGGGTGAAAGAGATAAAAGAAGGTAGTTTTATGCTATATTACTCTGCTCTTCCCATCCCCCTTTTTTTGTTCTTAAAGGGCTATTTTAATCAAGGAATCACAAGATTGCTACAAAGCCATGATCTCCAAATGTCACTGTCTTATGGCTGGAAAAATAAATAATTTGTTGCAGGCAGTACTGTACTTTGCTTTTCCTCCCCGTCCAACCTGGACTGCAGTGACCATGAGGTTTTGTGCCCGCAAGCTGGTCTGCACAGCCCTGTTCAGCAGGAACGTACGTTCAGCATCACTCTTCATGCCCTCACCAGTCCTGACCATGCTCCTTTCCAGTCTCTGACTGGCAGCTTCTCAAGCACAAAGTGCCCATTACAGGACAGCACTTGAGATATTTCCACCTCAGCAGCTCCATTGCTTAACAATTTTTGAGGGAGCCTCTGCAGCTTCTTTAAACACGCTTGCCTACTCTTAACCTTCTACTTGTCATTATTTGTCCTACCTGAGGCTATTACTTCTTTCATATTCTCCCAGCACAAAACCTCGCTACTAACAGTATGTGAAACATACTGCCATTTCCTCTTTCAAATTATTTTTATCTATAGGGTCTATCAATTAGTACCCACCTTTCTTTGCTTTCTCTAGGGTCTCCCATAGACAGCTGATCAAGTGATACCCACCCTTTATAAGCTTACTGTATTATATAGGAATCAGCCTGAGATGGGCATGCCTTTCAATACACCAAGGATCTAAGGGGGTCAGCTGTGAGGGATACTGCTACATCATGTATCATAGCCAAGCTGCTGGAAGGAAAACCCCTCTTTTGACCAGGACCATGATTTCTCTACACCCAGCTGTCCAGGCTCATGGGGGATGTGCCGGTGCTGGACATACTCTTAGTCCATATTCTGGACAGCATCAGGACATGTCACTGGACGATAGATGTAGCCTTTTCTGTGTTAAATGGCAGAGATCTCCAACATTCACTGAAGCTGTATTGAAATGTTCTGGTATTGAGAGATCCCAAAACCTAACTTTATAAATAGTTCAGAACTGTAACAGAAGAGGAGAATCCTTGGCTGTCCTATCAGTTTCCATAGAGGAGGGATGTGGGGAAGTTCAGAGGGATAGGCTGCATATTTGCATTACCAAAACTACAGGACAATTTAGCACCAACTCCCCCCAGCTGTGGCTCTGCAGACAGAAGGTCTCTTCTTGCCCAACATAGTGTAACAAGGCTGGGGAGATAGGGGTGGAAAAGGAGATGGGGAACTGAGTCAGCAATGGGAATGAAACTTGTGTAGCTGGGGAACGTAGAAATAGGAGAACAATGCAAATGGCTGATGCAGGATGTTACAAAGTGCCCAAGGGTCAGGCACAGGATCACAGGAAGAATCAGGTTGGAAGGTATGTCTGGAACGCTGTAGTCAAACTTACTGCTCAAACCAGGCTTACATTCAAAGTTAGAGCAAGATGCTCAGGGCTTTAGATAAATAACTTTTTTTCAAAGATTTTTTCAGAAGTTTTGATACTATTAGTTCTACGGGCATGGCATTTCTCCACTAACCTTGGTGCAGGCCGAGGTAGTCATGCTACTGCTATCAGTAAAAAACTTCCATGGAGGCCTTTGTATTACCAGTTACTGACATAATCCATGCAGCTCAGAGGAAGCACGTTCTGTTATGCTGCTATATATCCTGAAGGACAGCTGGTATTGGGCATCATGAAAATGTTCCTGTCCCCTTGTCTGAAGACTAGAATGGACTGTAATAACTTGATGTTAGCTATCTACATTGAAGTCACCCTTAACTCAAACAGCATTAAGGGAGGAAAAAAAAAAAAGTGTGTTTTTTTAAAAATCTAGACAATGAAGATGTTAATACCAGAAAGAAGAAACCATGCTTGATGTACTTTCTTGAACTCATACCTGAAAGATTTCTGACCTTTTATCTTGGAAGTGTTTACCTCACCCACATAACCATGAACTACTTGAGTTCTGAGTGTTCTTTTTGAGGAAAGAACTGTGAAGAACAGTCCTAACTTTTCTTATTTGGGATCTAACAAATCTAACTAACAAGATCTAACTAACAAATCTTATTTGGGACTTGCTTTGGTCTTCATTGAAATAATTTCCCTCCCTTAACTCACTGAACTTTAATTTTTTTTATTTCCCTAATTTTTAACATTTGTTCCTCTGTCTTTCTTCATGCCTTGGAAAATGGCGATGTCCTGTTCTTATGCAAGGACTAAGCATCTCCTTCCCTTGACCGAACCATTATGAAACTTTTCCATGTGCTGAACCTTCTGGTCCATATAAATCCAAATACTGATGTGCTTTATATGTTCAAGTGAGATTAAAGTGTGCATCTTGCTAGTGGCTTCTGACTGAGGGAGTTGATTTCCATCCCATCCATGTTGATACTGGATATAAGGTAACTAACACACATTTCAGTCTTCGAGAGGTATAAGGCAATGTAGGTTTAACATAGTAGGAGGTGGAAAAGCAGAGATTTTAACAACAGGTTATGGGGAAAAGCTTGGTGAATAGAAACTACAGCTTAATAGAGCGTGACAAACAAGAGTGGAGGCTAATAGTGATCAGTTGGCACGATCCCAGTGGGAACAATTAAATGTCTATCAGAGATATTAAATATAGGCTAGAAAAACAGCTATCAGTCTGAGTGATAGCAAGCTGCTGGTGTGCATACAGGATGAAGAGAACTTCTGAAAATGCTCCATATAAAGAGAACAGCGATGAGCACGTTTGGGGAACTGTGTGCCAGAAACTAATGTCATGCAGCTGTCACTGCATACAGCAAATGTTCTGAATTGTACAAAGTATTCCCCTGACAGTATGGGAAATACTGATGGATGGGTAGCAATCCCAAACACTTACATTATGAGAGATTGAGAGTGCTAACATTTTCCATATGCTACAAGATTTTCAGATTTACCGGAATCTGGGCACGTTTTAGTCTCAGAATTCCAGTTCAGATATGTTATACCTGTAAATACCACAGAAACCATTTCCATTTGCAAAGGGAAAATGGTAAAATTTGTCTAGAAATACTGAAGACGATTAAGAGTTACTGTCTCTAGCATGCTTTGTTTTGTGTATTATTTTGCTACTACATTAAGGATTTCTTGTCATTATCACTTTCTGTGACTATGGTTTTCTGTAATTTATTGGGGAGAAAAGAGGGAAAGACATGTCATTCATCATTGCAGATCTCTTCTATGTGTGTTAATGCACTTTATGTGAAGTGATTACACTGGCAACAGCAGCATTTGGACCCTAATTTATTATGCAAATAACTTGCCCTGTGTTAACTAATATGTGTTCTCCTGGGGCAGAATCAGAATTGCATGGCTTTGTCCAAACTGCTCTGAAAGGCCATACCTGCCATCTCAAGTGGCTACAAATGAATCATTTTCCTTATCTTGCCTGCTGCCTCCACCAGCTATTTGCTACAGAGATGCTTGTTGAATGCAGACAGCTTGTGTCTGTGCTTGATGGTGCTCTTGGCCACAAGGTAGGTATAGATTTCTAGGCTGAGCCACCTCACCTGACTTTAAAAGGCATCAATGTTGCTGTATACATAGTTACCAGAGAAAAATAGGGATTTTATAGTGTTATTTATCTGACTTTGTTTCATACAAAGTATTCAATATGTCTTGTCAGATAGTTACAAAATTAAGACTTTTTCTTAGCCAAGATTTTGATGCCTCATCTTCGCTGACATTCATTTTACCTTTGAGAATGCCAGCTGTTCCTCTTTTGAAATCTCATCTTCCCCTTGCTCCTGTGATGCTCTTCTTTCTTGAGTTTCCTGCATTTCTGATCACTCTGTTCATGTCCTTGAGTGAGTTTTTCTTCCCTCCTGATAGACTCCATAAGGCTCAGCCCTTGTTCCTCTTTTCTCCTTATTTTGATGTAGTCTCATCCACAAATAGAAAATGAATTATCATTGGTATGCAGGCAGGCTGCAAGTCAAATTCTCCATTCCAGACCTGGTTTCCTTATGACAGATTAAAATCATGACTCTTTTCCTTGGCTATCTGGCAGACACAACTGACTGTGGCTAAAATGAAGTTTGTTAGCCTTTCTCCAGCTGTAGGTGTTATGGTTTGCTTGCTGCAACATTTATTTTCCTTTGTCTTCGGCAAAGTGATCTTACCATATCTGTACCTTGTTCGAGCTGGTGTGCTACTGCAGAGGTTATCTTCCCAGCTTCTCACTTTCACTGTCCTGCCCCACTCGTTGCATTCCTCGACTCACCCTCTGTTTGTTACATCCTGGGTATTTTCCCATTGCTTTCAAAGTCTTTGGGATGTATCATGAACCAATGTTTAGTGAAAGGTAAAGGAGATCATAAAAAGTCCTGGAAGTGGGGGAAGAAAAAAAAAGAAAGTGTATGTGTGTCCTGGTTTCAGATGGGATAGTTAATTTTCTTCTTAGTAGCTGGTGTGGTGCTGTGGTTTGGATTTGGTGTGAGAACAATGTTGATAGCACACTGATACTTCTAGTTGCTGCTAAGTAACATTTATACTAAGTCAAGAACTATTTAGTTTCTCAGGCCCTGCCAGTGAGAAGGTTGGAGTGGCACAGGAAACTGGGAGGGGACACAGCCAGGACAGGTGACCCGAACTAGCCAAAGAGGTATTCCATGCCATGGGACATCATGCTTGGTATGTAAGCTGAGGGGATTGCCAGGGGCTGCCGATCATTGCTGTGGGCCTGGGTGGGCATCCATCAGTGGGTGCGAGCAGTTGTGTTGTGCATCTCTTGTTTTCTTTTCTCCCTTCCCTTTGGATTTCATTCCTCTCCCCTTCTCCCTTTTCCTTACGACTGTTATTATCGTTATTATTGTTCTTTCATTTTTATTTTATTTCAGTTATTAGAATTTTCTTACCTCAACCCTTGAGTTTTAAATTTCTTTCTGATTCTTCTCCCCATCCCTCTGGGTGAGGGGGGAGTGAGTGAGCGGCTGCATGGCGCATAGCGGCTGGGGTGGAGGTTGAACCACGACAATGCGATGCGGTGGCCAGCAATACCAGCCTTCTGCAGCCAAGCCTTGCAGGGGTGCTGCTGTTCTTGCCTAGCGTGTGCGTGTGTCCATGCACGCAGGACCCTAGATGAGGATGACGGGCTCCTCTAGGCTCATCTGATCCCTGCTTTACTTCAGACTGCTTCTTATGTCCTCGTCCTTTTTTGGGCACTGAAGGGAACCCTTCAGTGCTGCTCCCCTTGAGCTTCTTCCTTCACACCTTCTCAGGAGCTGCTTTCACACTGAGGAAATGCCTGTATCTCACTCGCTTTCCCAGTTAAGGGGATGAGTGCTCGACTCCTATTTTTTAGTGCCCTGATCCACCCACTCATGCAGAGGCAGCTCTCATGTTTTATAGCTGTCAGGGACCCCCCTGCCACAGTTAAAGGCTACTGTGCAGGGCCAGCACGTGTCACTTCAGGGTGCTGTGCCCTTGGCACAGTGTTCGTACGGGCACTTGCAGCAGGAGGTTAAGACTCTGAAAGGTTTTACTGATGGCTTTGGAGTTCTGGTGGAGATGGACCCCACTGTTCCCAAGGTATGAGACACCCCTCTGCTGGTGTTACTTCTTGCTCGCTGAAACTGGGAGGAAAGAAAAGCCAAACTGTGAACTGTGAAATAAGGAACTTGCCCTGTGGTCACCCTGATTCACCAGATTGTCCAACCTGCATGTGAACAGTATGTATGGGCATAACTGGGCTAGGTGATAGCTGAGCTCTAGTGAAATGTAAATACACTTTCTGTACAGGTCATCTAAGCCCCAGTTCTCTTAATCTAGCAAGTTGCACAGATTATAGTCATTTGTGTCATTGCATTTGGTCACTGAAACCCTGGATTTGTTGTTTGCTTTTATTTTAATGGGAAGTTCTTGCATGTGGGTGGGTTGCTGTGGTTAATAGCTTAGCTAATGTAACTGGGGATAAGAATCATAAGTAAAATCATGGGCTGCAAGGAAAAGTGAGGTCTTTCACGACATGTCATTTGTTTTTCATTTGTTCAAAGGAAGAGGGGATTTAAGGTTGGGGTATCCATATTGTAGTTCTGTACTTGCAGTAAGCCACTACTGGGGTGTAAATACTGTAATTTTTTTTTATTATTTTTTTTTGCAATGATTCTAAGCTATTTTAAAGGTAGCCTTTTTGAATTAGTCTAACCTGTGACTTTGCCATAATATCAAGTATCTGGTATTGTGTGTGTTGACTTTCAAAACTAGACATTTTTCCTGTCAACCATAGCTGTGTCTTTGAAAAGCTGAGGATAATATAAGGAGGAAGCTAGAGACAATCAGGCGAGATTTCTTGTCCTGTCTTTTTCTTCCTCCCTTTGCTTCCAGTAAATAAGTTGATCTAAACATTTTGGTTTAGGACTTTATCTGATCAATGGAGAGTCGCCTGTCTGACTTCTGTGAGCTGTGGATCAGGCTCTGAGGAAGGTGGCTTAGCCAGCAGGGCTGGGCATGCTAGGTCTGACATAGCATGAGAGGAGCGGAGGTGCTTCGAGGTCTGAGGATGTCAGGACCTCACTGTAGGCAGCCCCTCCATATAGGCAGCTTTAGGGAGATACATCTGGGCACTGACTGGATCAGGAACACAGAGTCAGCTCTCTGAAATGAAACATCTCTCTCCCTTAAGCAGACTATGCCTATGCTTTACCATTACAAAACAGCAACCCCAATGGCAGCAGTAGTTTTCCCTTTGATTTCACAAAAGCAAAGGTAAGAATTTCCAATTTACGGCAAATAAGGTGGAGAGATATATCATTGCAACATTAGTAATTAAATTTCTCCTTCCAGTGCAGAAATGCTATTATCACTCTAACGTGATGGCAAGCTTATCTTTTTTGTAAAACAGATGCCCTTTATCTAAAAAATAAAATCAGTTTTCTATCACAACAATGTTCAATATCAATGTATTTATTCTTAGCTACATCTTTGTCTTACATTCCTATTGAAATTTAAAAAGGAAAACTACTGAACCAGAGCGTAGCACAGTGGAGTAAATTAGTGTGAAATATAAATTTTTGTAAATGATTTTATGTTGTTTCATGTGATGTCTTGTTCAGAATCTAGATCAAAACTGAAATAGTGATTCCAAGGCCTGGACAGAGTTTAGAAATTAACATCAAAAATAGCTCATTGTCTGTTGCTGAGCCATCCTGTCTCCTCAGCTTGACATCTTGTGCAGAGCAGATGAAGCAGCACATTTCTCATCACATTCAGCCATTCAGACACACATCAGTTGATGTGGACAATTGCAGTGAATGCTGCATTCTTGCTATTGGAAGGCAAATCCTGCCTTCAGTCTTCCATTTTCAAAGCTCCACAGCTTTTCATACTGCCTTATTCTTGTAGTTAAAGATGGCAAGGAGGAGAAACACAGAAGAGGTTGTTCATTCTTTTTTTTTTTTTTTTTTTTCCCCCTTGCCTGTGGCTTAGTTTCTAAAAGTGATTTGCACAGTGTATAGTCTTGATACATTCTTTTGTTCTAAGTCTAGCAACACAAATCTGCTAGTTTTCTTTCCCTTTTTCTTCCTTTCCAAATCAGTCTTCTGTGCACCACATCCCTCTCTGAGGCCTTGTTTGCATATGTTGTCCATCTTTTCACCTTCATTAATGTACATGTTTCATCTTTCTGGCCTCATGGCCTCTAAACTCTCACCCACATCAGGTTTCCTAATACACTAATACTGAAATAAACGCTTGACTCACAAGTAATGCCATGCCCGAGTCCCTTGAAAATCCTAGTACTTTATATTTCCCATTCAAATACTCTCCTCAGAATATTTGCTCCTCACTGCAGGACATAATGCAATCTTTTGCATCTCTGTTTTTTTACTTCTAACAATGTCCTTTTATGGCTCTTTTTTTAATCAAGCACCGGCTGCTTTTATGAGGATATTGGCCATCCTGGGGAGGGCTCAGTGTGAAGGAATTATGTGAGATGTGAACCCTAAAGCCTCAAACAACAAGCCATCTCATCATTGGGTCTGGACTTCTCTGGGGGGTGGATTACTCACAAGCCTCAGCACTGGCCAAATGCTGCTCACTTTTTGGATGAGTCCTTGAACCCTCTGTCTTTCTTAGGCATCCACAGAGGAACAAGCATGACGAAAGACCTGACTTCCTCAGAGCTTAAAGAAGTTACTTTTAGAATTTAACAATTAAGCTTTAAGTCTATGTGAATTTTCTGAGAGCAGTTTTTGGTTCCTGAAAAAACAGATTCTTTTTAAGCACCTCAGGCTGGGAAGTTGCGACGTAAAGCCTTTAGTAAATAGCTTGCCTCATAACTAACCTGATGCTGGTTTTACTTTACTATAAGAACCAGTTCTTAGCAGTTTCTAGCATGACCCTTTTCTTGAAGGGCATGACCCTTTAAGAGAGCATGGTTTCACTGAAGAATGCTTCCTATCTCATTTTTTTTATCGCTACTCTATGATTTCTGCAGCATGTACTCACTTCACATCTCACTTTCCTCACTTTGCATGCCATATTCTGAGGAAGAATCAGAAGATTTATTTAGAGTTCATCACTGCCTCTCACCAGGCCACCAGAATGAGAGGATATATTTCATCTGGCCCATCTCTTTGGTTCCCCATCTTCCTTCAGCTTGCTTCCTCTCAAATTGCTCTGAAGTTAAATTACTGCAAGGCCACTAGAAACTAGTATCCATATTCAGAGCACAAGAAATATTTTTGAGTCCTCCAACAACAAGTCTAATATTTCTTTTAACTAACGAGAAATTAATTAGACTCTCCTCAAGTATCAGCACTCTCTACTCTGGCTTTTGTGAACTGTGATTTGCTGAGATACCTTCAGATGGAGCATTAAAAGGCATCTGCTTCTGGTAGGTGGTTTGGTTTAAGACCTCCTGTGACACTGGCAAGAGAGAGCTGTCACCTGCGGCTTGTAATGCTGCATGTGGCCCTAAGGCAGTGCCTGTTACAAGCCTCCACAGTGGAGGCTGGAGGAAGCTTGGCCGCTGTGTGCGTCCTGTCTGGTGAAGTGCAGCCAGCGCTTCTGGTAGTACCCAGGATTGGGGAGTGATGCAGGAATCGTGCCCCTGGGCCCGTCTCAGTTTCAGTTATGCAGATGAGAGGAAGACTGTTACAGTACTTTCCCCTCTGCTTTCTCACAGTGTCATGGTCTCATTTCTCATCTTAACTTAAGCCTCCAAGAAAGTTTCTAAGGGAGTCAGAACATCACGTTGTCCATATTAAATAAAAATTAAAAAGAGACTGAAATGCATACTAAGGTATCTCTAGCCCATATCACCTTATTATACATTGCAAACATGTAAATCAATGCTTTCCCTGAACCATGCCATTCCTTACAGCTGAACCTTTCCTCACATTAATAGTTCTTGTGTCAGTATATAGGAAACATTTTTTAACATTTTTTTTTTTACCAGAAAAGATCTCTAACCTTTCTTTCTGAGGCAGCGCTATTAAGAATACGCTAAAAAAAGCATGTTTATTTATCATGCATTTTTCTTGGGCCTCAGGCTGTATGTGGCAAGGATAGACATTAAAGGGTGATCTGCAGCAAAACACACTCACTGATTCCTTTTAACGAAGATTATGAAGATTTAGCTTATCTGTATACTTTAAATTAGAGGAATTACTGTGATTAATCTGTCTCTTTCTGTTGATATCTTGCAGATTAAACAGTTCTGCAACCTATGCCACTCTCTGTTTTCTCTTATTTCTGCTACAAAACCTGAAAGATGTGGAACCACCTTGTAGGCCACAGTTAGGTTTATCACACCCAGATCCCCAGCAGGAGCATTGTTAGGATGCCCAGAGCTCTTGCCTCACCTCTGATCTTCCCAGATAACCCTCTCAGTTGAGTCAATCCACTCAGCCAGGCTGACATGCCAGGTAGTCTCCTGGGGGAACAAGCAGGAGGAAATATAGGGGCCGAAATCACTTCTCAGCCCTTTACTCTGTCTAATAGGTGCTTGGCTTTGTAAGGCACAAAGGCCTTACAATAAGGCCTTATCCTGTGTGAACGATCCCTTTCTGAACTCACCATCCAGGCAAGAGTCGGTTGTGTGTATCTCTGCCTCTCAACCTGCAGAGCTGTGTGTACCTCCGCCTGTGTCAGCAGTTCCCTAGGATGCTTCTGACAGGCTGGGTGAGTTTGAAACAACATCACGGAGAAATACAGAGTGGATCTTAAATATGAAACGTACTATGTTTGGTCTTTCCACTTTGAAACTCCTAGGACAGAAGAGGTCAAAGCACACGTAAAAGGAATGTGAGGTCTTCCCACTGTATGGTCTCTTTTCAGGCCCAGTGGTATCCAACACCTTGACATGTCCTTGAAGGTATGCTTGCTTGGTGTTGCCTATGTGCTTGCAGTAACAGGGGCCTAGATGGGCATTTGAGCTTGAAAATGAGGTGAGCAGCAAGACAAGCTGGTGGCGTTATGTTCTTCAGAGGGTTTGCTGTCAAGAACAGTGACAAAGATGGTGGCTTGGGATGTCAGGCACATCACTCAGTATTTACAGCTATTTCTGGGTCAAGGGCTGAGACAAGAATTGGACGTAAAATTACCCTTCCCTCTTAACACAGTACTATAAAGAAAAATGAAAAGCAATTTCAGGAATTGTGGGATGAAAATTGGAGAGAAGTAAATTGTTCAAGTTGCTGCCAAAAGAGACAATTATGGACACACTCTGTGGCAGTCAATTTTTTTTTACAATTATCATTACAGTGTTGTAGTGCCTTGGAGCCCTTTCCATGGTGCAAGACCTCACTGGTCTCAACAATTTTTTTTTTCCATTAAGTTTTATTATTAAATTATTTTTAAATAATTTTTATTTTTATATTTATGTTTTATTTTAATATTATAAAATATTTTTATTATTTTATTAAATTTCATTAGAGAAAGACATGCTTCCATCCCCATGGCTTTTTTGATTTCCTATTGCAATGAAAGGAGGAGACTCTTCTACAATGCTCCACATGCAGAGTCCAGCTGGGAGTGTTGCGGCATTTTCCTTTAGTCTGCTGGGTGGTGCCCACGTGAGTGTACGTTGGACTGAGCAACAGCACTGCAGGAGAAAAGGGCAAAGATGGCCCCGAGGTCCCTGGAGCAGCGTGGTTTCTGCGTACAGTGTCTGCAATATCAGCTTCAGATATTGCTGCTTTTGTAAGTAATGGGCTGATACAACTGCCTGTGGGACTAGGCTACAATGTCGCTTCTACAACTGACCTACCTTTAAAAGGCAGAAATATGCTTTAATCTCACTTTAAAAACAAAACCAACCCACTGCACTGCATTGAAGCTCTGCCTAAGACTGAGTTATTATTGCATTGGTCTGATGCATAAAGACTGATAAACTAAACTCCCAGGATTTTAATTCCTGCCCCAGCCAGGTGATTTGAGTCAGCATTTATGTCTCATTTTGAAAGTAGCTGCTTTGAAGCTCCCTGACATGAGCACATCTGGATCTCTCCAAGTTGAGCAGGCACCAGAAAAGATGTACCCATTTCTTTCAAAGAAATGATTTCTAAAAAGGTGTGTTACCAAGACTCAGCAAATCAAGGACAGGATGGGTGTTATCACTCCCGTGAGCTTCCCATCTGATCAAAGTCTTAATTTTCAACTTCTCAAAGGAAAAAAAAAAAGCCCCTCAAGAAATGAATTGAATGACTTAACATTTCACATGGGTAACAGCTTTCTCACAAAACATTAGATCG
>JAVJGJ010000014.1:17259745-17274052 GCA_035590215.1 Microhierax caerulescens | reverse complement strand
TCCCCTCTCAGTCTTCTGGGCTAACCAGGCCCAGCTCTCTCAGCCTTTCCCCATAAGGGAGATGCTTCAGTCCCCTCATCAGCTTTGTAGCGCTCTGCTGGGCCCTCTCCAGCAGTTCCCTCTTGAACTGGGGAGCCCAGAAACCAGGCACAGCACTCCAGATGCAGCCTCACCAGGGCAGAGTAGAGGGGGAGGATACTTTTGCAGGAGGATCTGTTCATTAAACAGTGTATGCTCAAGTATACACTCAACCTGCTGGCCATCTTCCTCCCAGGATCTCATTGACCACCTTGGCCACCAGGGCACACTGCTGGCTCATGGGCAATTTGCTGCCCACCAGAACTCCCAGGTCCTTCTCTGCAGAGCTGCTTTCTTCCAGAGGTCAGCCCCAGCCTGTCCTGGTACATGGGGTTGTTCCTCCCCAAGTGCAGGACCCTGCACTTGCCTTTGCTGAACTCCATGAGGTTCCTCCCCACCCAGCTCTCCAGCCTGTCCAGGTCTCGCTGAATGGCAGCGCAGCCTCCTGGTGCATCAGCCACTGCTCCCAGTTTTGTATCATCAGCAGCCTTGCTGAGGGCACACTCTATCCCTTCAGCCAGGTCGTTGATTAATGAGTTAAACAGGACTGGACCCAGCACTGACCCCTGGGGAACACCGCTGGCTACAGGCCTCCAGCGAGACTCTGCACCAGTGATCTCAACTCTTTGAGCTCTGCCACCCAGCCAGTTCTCAATCCACCTCACTAACCCACGCTTCCTGCGCTTACCTAGGAGGATGTTATGGGAGGCAGTGTCAAAAGCCTTGCTCAAGTCAAGGTAGGCAACGTCCACCGCTCTTCTCTCATGTACCCAGCCAGTCATTCCATCACAGAAGGCTATCAGGTTGGTGAGGCATGATTTCCCCTTGGTGAATCCGTGCTGACTGCTCCTGGTAACCTTCTTTTCCTCCACATGCTTACAAATGACATCCAGGAAATTGACTATTGAATGGTGGTGATTATCATCTGAAGAACTAGAGGCTGACCACGGTTAAAGATGGGAAATCGTAGTGGCCTCTGTAACGTCTCTGTAGTATGGAGAATTTTCTCTGGCCTTGGTGAAAGCTGAAATGGTAGAATTGGGGTCAGGAAGGAGTGTTGGTCGGGGTTTCTATGAGCTGGGTTGGGAGTGTTTTAAGTTTTCCTCCCTAGGTGATGTCTCTCCACTCTTCTGGATATCTTTGGGGGACTGTCATTTAACAGTCTCCACTTACTAGACCTAGACCTTAGCAGTGACTTTGACCTTTTCTGCTTCTTTCTGGGGTGGCATGGTGTAATTTTTACAGCTTTTGGTGTTTGTGTTTGCAGCGTATTACAGGCTGTTTGGAGCAAGTTTTATTATTCATCTAGTAGATACTGTTGTCAGCAACCATGCAGGCTGGCCTTAATGACCCACTTGATGAAAATCATTAACCTTTCCCTGAAATTGAATTGCTTCTTCATTCAGTTGGGGGCTGTGAAATCCAAGACCCTTTGGCCTGCTTGTGGTTAATACTACCACAAGTGTGTCTCTGTTCACCGTGGCAAACATTGCTAATATAGTGCTGTACAGTAATTACTGTTTCTATAGCACCTCACCAACAGACCTTTCAGGGCCTCGGTCAGTAGGCCAACAGGCCAGGTTGGATGGAGCTTTGAGCAACCTGGTCTGGTGGAAGGTGTCCCTGTCCATGGCAGGGGAGTTGGAACTAGATGGTCTTTCAGGTGCCTTCTAACCCAAACCGTTGTATGTTTATACTTCATCTTGTGCTTGCTGCAAAAGAGACTATGAATAACTTTATTGGGTGATGTAACATAGCACGGTACTTGCCTTTACTGACAGGTTATTGCTTTTAATGATCCTCTGTGTTCCTGTGTAGCATGCACACTTGTTTACATAATTAAACGCATTACTTCGAAGTTGAGGTGTTTCAGAAATGTAACATCCTATTTATGAAGCAAAAATTTAAAATATTGCAATGGTGACCTAAAATGTACCTACTGTTAAGTATTTTGTAAAAGGGAAGGGATAAATTGTTGGATATTTTTGTGGTATCATAAAGTATTAATGAATCTTAATGTGAATGAAACGCTTGAATTCCTGTGGGTGGAGAAATGTGAAGATATTAGAGCTGGCCTTCACAGCATAGAACAAGTGGTCTGACAGGGGACTTAACTAGTTTTTCTTCCTTTTCTACATTTTATAAAATGCTAGGAAGCCCACTTGTCATTATAAAAGACAAATGGAATAGAAAAATAAGGTTTGAAGAGCTGATAAAGTAGTGTAGACAGATTTTCCTCCTCCCCTCACATTTGAAATAATTGTGTATGTGACTGAGGGGAAAGTATTCACCAACAATAAAAAATGAATATTGTAATTTGATGGTAGAGGAAGCTGGATAGTTTTTAGAGTTAGAAAGGATCAGAGGGTATCACTGCTAACTTTTCTAGTCTTATGTTAAAATGATAATTTAGGTGAAAATACAACTTCTTTCATCTTTTGAAATTATTTAAAATCAACTTTTAAAATCTAGGCAGCTTTCTTTTTATTTTACATACATATATTGTTAAGAATCTTCTATATTTTATATCTTTGCCTAAGAAGAAACAAACTTTCACCTGGTGTTTTTGTGTTTATTTCTTTTTAACTCTGTTGGTATTGCCACTGCAGATCCATCTTGCCTAATCCCATTTCATTTAGTATTCAGGAGACAGTCTGCAGTTTGATGATGATGATATCTAGTCATTCTGTGTTTGGAGTATGTATTTGTATATTTCAGGCAAAACAACAATGCATGTCTTTCATTAGGATCATGTATCTCAATTACCTAAATACTTGTCTGTAGTTTTTTTCTGTTTATTCTTAGATAATAGGTATTTCTAATAAGACATATGAAAGCTCCATTTGTACTGTATTTATGTTAACTTCAATTTATGCAATGTATATTTGTAACTTTGGTAATATGAAGAAAATAATTTTATTTAAAATATACCTGTTATTATAGAGAAGGGTAAGAGGCTAAATCTTCTTAGCAAAGAGCATATTAAATGAAGGCATGTTGACAAGCTGATCTTGATTGGCCTTTGAGATGTTTATAGATTTATATGCCCAAGAGCTACTAAAGGGGTGGAATGGAACTGGTGACTCCTGCTGCAAGTCTTTATCAAGCAAAAGTGAAATGGAGTGTACAGAAAGCTTGTCCTTTTCACAATCTAAGTCTTGGAAAATGTTTCATGTTTACTTGTGGGGAAAAGAGGGTAGGAGTCTTTTTATTGTGGTTTTCCCATCTAGAACTATATTCAACTTCCTTTATCTCCACTGTTTTATTTCTCTCCAGTTATAAGCTTAAATTTTGTGTATGTGTGGCTTGTTGATGTTTTGTGAGTTGCATAGCTGAGCTTATTACCCTTCACTTGTCTAATGTGGCATGCTTGGTTACTTTTTTTCAGTCAAATGAATAAATTTTTAAGACAGAAGGGCCATCGTCATCTGTATGGACTGGAACAGAAAATACCAGTCGGTGATTTCTTCATGAACTTTCAAGGGTGCTGGCCCCGATGTACAGACATCTTAGGATGGCCGGGGTTAGCCAGTGAGCTCTCTGGGTCATGGAGAGGTAGCAGGAAACACACCTGCACTTTTTGGAGTCCTGGGTGGTTTTGGTGACCCTATGTTATGCTTAACAGCTATTCCATTCTCACTGGATTATAGTACTACTTATTCTTTTATTGGGTTTTTTTATTTATAATCTGGGAAACTTTTGGTATCAGAATAAATGTAGCCAGCATGCTCTTAACTCTTCCTTTATTTATCCCTGCCTTTTGAATTTTAAGATGTAGCATTCACTCTTGTAGGCTGTCAGCTTCATTCTAGAGATGGAAGTCCCAGTCTTGGCCTCTGCATTTGAGCTGATGTAAACTTTTTTTTTTTGTTGTTTTGCAAAGTCTCTTCTTTTAAAATTAAGAAGTCAGGATAGCAGCCTTGCTTTACTTGCATTTACGTGCATTAGAAAGTTTATCACCTGGGGCTTCTAAGAAGGTAGACAAAGGTTTAAAAGGGTGCTTTTTTGGGCACAATGTGTAGTGTGTTTTTGTTCTTTGTGCCACTTTCAATATTGCTAACAAAAATGTTCAAAAATACAGCAGCACTCCTGCCTTGTGAGCTAGCTTTTTTTAAAAATAAAAAAAATAATCTGATTTTTAGCATGTATTTCTGTTCATTTGAACCCTTACAGAATACTGGTCATCCTCCTGCAAGCCTTGTTTTCTATCAGTACAAAAGCTGCAGGTTTCCTTCTTGACTTACCAAAAAAGAGAAACTGGCCTGTGGTACGGAGGTTATTGCCTTGTGCGGTGCACAGGCTTGTATCTAGAACTTGTTACAGAGGACTAATATCCGACCAGGAGGAAAGACCTCAACTGATTTTCCAATCTCCAGAGTTGGTTTTTTTTGTTTGTTCTTTTTTTTTTTTTTTAAATAGTGGTCTTTTTTAAACTTGTTTGCAATCTCTTGGTTTATGATTGAAAACACTTTTTGGTAAAACTGGATGATTCAGGATGAAAACCAAACTCCACCTTTAGTTTTTACTTTGACTTCAGTTATTTAAAAAATAACCCCACAAACAAAAAAACAAAACCAAGCTCAGACTTGCAAGACTTACCTCGCACACAATTAGGGTTGTGATAATATAAAATAAGTTTCCTCCTTTTTAATCAGGTGTAGTGATACAGTGCACTTTGGGATAAAGAGTTTTCTAATGACCGCTTATATTTAAGTAAATTTGTTTGTGAAAGTCATGTTTCTGCTGAAAGTATTAGAGGGAAGTTCAGAGGCTGAAAAGGTTATTTTTTTGATGTAGTTTATAAAAAAACTTTTCAGGCATTGAAACTGTCTGCAGTATTGTTTTTTCAGAAATAGTAAAAGTATTTCTAGTTTATATCCATAACCAGAAAGGGAAGCACATTCTGCAGCCCAAAATGCTAATCTTTATATACTTGTATACTCCTCGGGAGCTTTCTTATGGACTTCTGCAGTTCTAAGCTTTACACCTGGCTGAGATATTTTCAAAGGTGACTGTGGACAAGGGCAGGCTTGCAAACTCAAATTAACAAAGCAGTAAATGATCAGTGCTTTGTAATGGAGTAATTGCCCAGACAATCTTTTGGAATGGAAAATCAGAAGTCTAGTGTATCATATATAATACACAGGTTGTGAAGGTTGTAAGAACAGAGGACTTTTTGAAATGAAGAATGGAAGTTTTATGTCTTTGTATCACTTTTGTTTAGGATGGCAGGATGAAATCCATGCTAGAGGAGCTGCAAAGCTCTAGCTTGAGGAAGGAGGATGCATAATATGTTTTAGCTAAACATATTATGTTATATAATATGTTTTAGCTAAATTTCCCCTGCAACATGTAATCCAAAAGGATTTTTATTGCAGTCCTCTAAAAGGAAAAGTCTTCAATATTTTAAATAGTTGTGTCAGTGTGGCTTACAAAGGTGTATCTGTAAGTGCATGCTACAGAACTCTGCCTGATTTTCTTCTCTGTTCATTTTAGGCCAAATTTAGTTATGAGAAGGAGCAGAAGCGCAATCTGCTAAAGCATCTGCAAGGTGAAGATACGTGGATGCTTGCTGATGTGAATGAACGTGTGGAACAACTGGAAAAGGTGATGGAACTGTAAATCATTGAACTGTCTTGTTAGCTTTACAGCATGTTCATATGAACAAAATTGAGGGCTTTAAGACTATCTTTAAAAACCATTTCTGAATTCTGATTTCTGAATTCTTTATGCTTCAATAGTAGCTTT
This sequence comes from Microhierax caerulescens, assembly GCA_035590215.1. Taxonomy (NCBI): domain Eukaryota; kingdom Metazoa; phylum Chordata; class Aves; order Falconiformes; family Falconidae; genus Microhierax; species Microhierax caerulescens. Next base: position 17,268,226 of record JAVJGJ010000014.1, on the reverse strand, counting down.
TTCTGAGTAGAAATAATCTTTTACTCAAAAAGAAGAAAAATTTCTGTCATTCAATTCCAGCTTTAATTGGTACCAAATGCAAAAGAGCAAGCGCTGCCAGACAACAATAGTCATGTAGGTAGAAATCTGGAGAATCCAAGGCTTTGTAGCAGTCCCATTTGTGATCATTCACAGGAGAATCCTTAATCGAAACTCTGAATATCACAGCCTTGTAGTGAAGAAATCTGTGCAGGTATTCTGACAAGGGACAGTTTTGTATTGATGATGCAGTGATTCCCAAAGAAATAATTTCACCAAAATAAATGTAGTGTGGAGGATAGTCTATGTATAGTTACAGTGCCTTAGTTCCAGCGAAAAAAATATTGAGAGAGGGAAGAAAAGTTGGTTATGCATGTGAGGCTTTCCCTGCCGCTCCCCCCCAAAGAGAGAGTGAGGGTAGTAGAAGGAAAATGTAACTATCCAGCTGTGTGTGTTTTGCCTTTTTCAGTGTGGTTTGGTAAGTAGGTTGTGATTGTTTTTCTTGTATGTGGGTGATTTGGTTTACTGGATCTTATTTATGAATGTTTACTTGCAGGAACATTCTGTGCAGAAAAAAAAGAAAAAGGATAAGCATTCAAAAAAAGCTAAGAAAGAAAAGAAGAAGAGTAAAAAACAAAAATCTGAAAAGAAGGATGACTTACTTGATAGTTCTTCGGTGAGTAAGAAACTTTAAAATGCTTTAAAGGACATTTTTAAAACTGTACTGTTTTAGTCTCTGTGGGTGCACATGGTTAGTAAAATTACGACGAACTCTTACCATTTTCTTTGTGAAAAATCTGTGCAAAGTTTGTCTTTTTCATATACAGACTATTTAATCAATTTTAAAGATGCTGTTATGTGAGTGCTTGTGAATTTTGTAATACTGCTTTCACTCATTGGGAACTAAGAGAGTTACAGTTTTTCAGCAGAGAGAAATTGAAAAAAATCCTCATTCTAGGACAGAGTGGAAAAATTCATAGTTTCCCTGTAGTCAGTATATGGTAGAATGATGTGTCTAAAATTGCACATACTTGACTTTGATTTTAAGCATGAGTTACTGCTGCCTTTTGCCATGGATGTTCAACCATGGAAACTCCCAACAACAGGGGATTTGTATGGGCGTCTGAAGTAAGGCTCAAACTTGTGCAGTTGAATCTGTGAACAGGTGCCTTCACATTGAGGAGCACTCTGGCAAAACAGTACAGACACTGTATTAAAAATCTGGATGATGCTTTCTGGCTACATTGTATAAAGCATCCTCCCAGCATTTTGGTGCAAGTCAGGTGGCACTGTGATTTTTTTATTTTTTTTTTTTTTAGATTTTTTTTTTATTTGTTTCAGAGTCTGTTTTATTGAGTGAAAGAACATGCAGTTTGATGAGATTTATTTTCCAGGGACTGGTCAGAGGTGAACTATTTTTCCGTGTGGGAATTAACCTAAGGCACAAATGTCCTGCATTTCCCATGGGAGTCATCAAAACACCTCAGATTACATCAGTGAGACTTAGGATACAACATAGTCCTGGCGGATATCTTCAATTCAAAGTCTGTTATTCCCATGAAAAATTAATGTAAAGAGTAAAGAAACTGTTCAACAGGGTCCTATTTGCTTCAGGTGTAAAATCTCAGTATACTGTTTGCAAGTGCAGGAAGTTGGATATGAAAATAGGAGGAGATAGCATGTACAGTGCTTTATGTTGTACTGTGTTACTGATTTTACTTTTTTAATGTTAAACATATCTAGTAATGAGTTTAGTGGGTTTTTATTATTTTGTTTTTGTAATGCCATAAAAACAATCAGTTAGGGGTTTGTTTTTATTCTGACGGTTTTAATTCCAGCTATTTAATTCCAGTGCTTTGCTAATAAACTGCCAGTATGAATCAGTGTTATACACTGTGGTGTGATGGGCCTGTGAACTATGGTGGAATATTTTGATTATGCAGGGACAGTCTCCTATGGGAATATTAATATTCTATTTTTATTATCAGTATTTTTAAGTAATAAATAGTATTATGTTTGCAATGCTAATCAGGATCAAATTTGATTATCAATATACTTGGTAATTATTGCATTTTATTAACATATAATAGAATGTTAAGGTCTTATTATTATTTGCATTAAACTCCGTTTTAGGATTCTTCAGTTGAGTGGGTTGAGTCAAATGCATCACAGTCAGATAACACAGAAAAGGCTTGGAAGGTCAACAAGCAATCAGATGCTGTGAAAGAACCCTCACTGCAGGTGAGTAGCCTGATAACTATTCCAGAAATAAATTTAGCGTGACCAAATGTCAGACGTGCTTAGGTTTCTTGACAGCTCTCTTGCAGTGTGTTAAACATAAAACATACTTTACAGACAAATGCCTTTATTTAGCTAGGTGGATGTTACATTGGAAGACTTCTCTGCCTAGTAGTTGCTTAGTGTTTAACAAGGTACTACGCTTAAAGTTGCCTATCATCAATTCCTTTAATCGTGTTTTGAGGCACATTCTAGCAATTTAGCTTGCTTTTCTTGAAGAGGTCAGCTTAAAGGTTTTGACTAGATGTTATTTTTTCTGTGTAATTTCAGTGGCTATTCTACAGTTGAATTTTTGCTTCTGTAATGCTTAAACAGATAGAAGGAAGAGATGTATAGAACTTTTCAGCAACAATATTTATGGAATCAGTGCCTCTTTAGATCTGCCTAGGTGAATTCTGTGCCCCATAAGTAGAGTTTATTCTGGAAAATGGAGTTGTTCTGAAATGAACTGCTGTGATTTTAGTAACATAAACGTAGTCACATATCAAGACATCTTCAGTTGTGTGAAAATGATGATTTTTAGTTTAGTGTCTAATTCCACTCCTGAAAAATGTCCTCGTTTCTCATTCTGAATTTGTGCATCTTGTTAAGAGAACTAAAACCAATCTCTGAATCATATCTATCTTCTTGGAAAAATATAAAGTAATGAAATACAAATCCTTATGTATGTTGGTAATTTATAGTGTAAAATCAGTTTTTTCCAAGCATTTCTTGTACAATGTGTGCCCTGGACTTGTCTATTTCTGGACAAAGAGTGTACTTTTGAAAGGAATTTCCTGGTCATCCCTATCATCCCTACTTTTTGTATTTGGCTTACATTATGAAGAAGTCTTGGACCATGTAAATGCACCTCCTGTTGGATTAAACTAAATTAGAAGATATGTTCTTAAAGTGCAGCTAAGGTGCTCCATGGGACCAGTCTCAGACTAGTCCAGAGTGCTTACTTAAAAAACCCAAAAAACTAATCCCCAAACCACAGATCTGAAGCCTGTATAGAAGAGAGTCAGACTTTTCAGTGGTGCTGTGACAGGACCAGAGGCAATTGGCACAAACTGAAACTGAAGAGTTTCTGTCTGAACATTGGGAAACAGTGTTTTACTGTAAGGGTGACCAGGCACTGGTACAGGTTACCTGGAAGGTTGTGGAATCTCCATTCTTGCATATATTTACGAGCCACCTGGGTGTGGTTTTAGGCATCTGGCTCTAGGTGACCCAGCTTGAGCAGGGGAGTTGGACCAGATGACCTCCAGAGGTCCCATGCACATCCACGACATCTGATCCACGTTGCTTGCTAATGTGGGCATAGATACTGTTGAAACACTTGAAGATAGATTATTTTCAGTTCCTTCTCTTTCTTAGAGGAGATCTTAGAAGTGGAATGTTGTGTTCCACCTCTGAAACTCTCGTGTATTGCCTAATATAATTTTTAAATAACAGAAACAGTGTGACATATAGCATCTGTTTGGATTGACAACTCATACTTGAACCTTACTGAGGATATGAAGAATTTTCTGCAAGGACATGTTTCAAAATAGGTGTAATCTTGCCATTTTGGTTCCTATACTGTCCACAGAAGTGTTCCAAATACTTGTTTTTGTAGAATAATTCTTCATAATGTGTCTGTAACTGCTTTCTTTTGAGTCATCAGGTTTTGTGTGTATAAAGTTATTTGGTATATCTAGGCTTTTTGTATGCTACTTTTCTTTAGAGAGTTGTCCTCATTTTTAACATATCCTCGGTCTGGCTTAGGTTTTGTAAATGCAGTTTTCCACTTGTTATTGTGGGTACAGTTCATAGAATTTAGTTGTGTAACTGTTTAATTTGAGGATGCAGTTATTGCAGTTAGATGAATCTCAGGTATTAGCTATGCTCAGTTACTGATCACAGATTTTGTACATGCTAAAAGAGTTGTAAGATGTCATGAAGTCAGAATTAGCAAGGTGAAAAGAGATTGGTGTAGTCGTACAGTGTTTATTTAAGCAAATCAGCTGCACTCTGTAAGGTCTGCATATTGTCATAAATACATTGTGAAGATGTATTTCAACCAACAGAAATACATTTATGAAATTTATTTATGTAAGTGAATATTAAAAAGTTGAAAGATTTGGGTTCTGAAAATCATATTTGCTTTTCATTAAAATATTCCATGTGTTTGTAAAACCAATACTGTTTATCATAAGTAACATTTGTCAGTAGTTGCAGTGGTTTGATTTGTACCTAAGCCATGTTTTTGTTGCCAGTATGCAGACTGATTCTTTTTGTTTATTGTAAAGAGAGAAGAATGGATGAATTTAGACTTCATGTCATTGAAAACCACACCAGTAGCTGCTGTCAGAGGTGAAAGACACAAAGAAAAAATATTGGAACGACAGAAAGCTCAAGAACTTGAGCAGGTAGGAGGAGCTTTTTGCTGCATGTTACTAAATTTTGTGCAATGAATGAACCAATGAATTGGTTCAAATACATGTCAGTATAGTTTTTAAATTAATGCCTGATGTCTTGCTTGACTGATTTTAATTAAATTGGTTAGTTATTTGTTCTGTTTGGGATGGGAGGGGTTCATACAGCAGACCTACTTTGTAGAGAAAAGTCTTTAAACCATCTTCTAGGTAATGAAGAAAGCCAGTTTAAGTACTGAGTTCTGTAATATCTGAAGGACTTCCAAGACATTTTACTTAATAACAGTGACATACTGTTCATCTGGCCTTGTTCCCCATGGTGTGTGTGTGAATGGAGCACCGTTGTTTTGTGTGAGAAAAGCTTACCTAAGCACTGTGTTTAAGCACAAGGTGCTGAGGCTTGTTTTTTCCTGAAGAAGGGATTTGGAGCAGTTGTTGTGCCTTTCATGCTGCAGTTGTGCATGAACACATGGGTGGATCAAGGGCCCAGATGGGGAAGGGGTTGCTGTCATTGTATTAGTTATCTTTACATACAGTTGCTGGCTGCTTCATTTGTTCATTCAGCTCCTTAAATGCAGTGTAGTCTGATCTGAAAACATAGCTGTGGATGACTATGTAATACTTACTTGTCTGCAGATCTCACAGTAGGTCATTTGTTGCTGTTAGGTTTTCCAGTCAGTTACGTTGTGGCTAGGAACCAGATTGACCTGGCGTACTGTTCTTGCATAGTATACAGTGCTTGGGTTATTGTCTTTTGAGAGGGGTATAATCTTTTTTGTTTTTTCCCCACGTAATATATCATCACCAGACATTTTTTTCTGAACTGCTGAAGGACCATTTAATATGCAGATCTTAAAATACCAGAATGTCAGCATGTGCTGTACAGTTAATGACATTTTCTATTTGTTCTTGATTCTAGAAGAATATGATTTTTCTAGATTCTCACCCAACCACTTGCTCTCCGTGTGGGTTTATACTGTATTTTCTACACCAGAATGTCTGTCCTTTCTTTGATACTCAAAAAAACAACAGATGCACACAGCTTGCCAGTGGTGGAGAGGAGTTGATGATGTAATGTAAACAAATGCAAAATTTTGTCAGGGCTGGAATGCCTAGTCAACCCGTTTCTCCAGTGAACTACTTTACCTGCTTCCAGAGGTCAGGTGACAGAATCACAAAAAGCCATCTACTTTGAGGGTGAAAAACAGTACCTTGAGGTGAGAAAGTAAGAGCCCCGCAAACAGCAGTGCTTCAGCTGCAGGTCTGTATCTCTGCTACATTGGCAGCGCAGCCAAACAGTAAAACTGCTTCTTGCGTAGAAAGGGTACCAGCTAAGCACATGTTTGAGAGCTTTGGCTCAGGATGGTGAGTGATGTTTGTTTCTACCAGTGTTTAAATAGCACAAGTCATGAGTAAGCTGTTCTGTTCCCACACAGATCTCACAGAATTTCTCAAGTATCCTAGAAAATACAAACCATATGCTATGCACACAAAATTATTTCTGTTTTAGGCCATGCTATCTGAAAGAGAACTCAATCCCTATTGGAAGGATGGTGGTACAGGTTTGCCACCAGAGAAGGATGAAGCAGCTTCAGTTAAGAAAGGTAAATGGCAACTTTTAGTAATAATCTTAGACTTCTGTCTCTGGTCTCTGTGTTGCTAACGAGTTACTATTAATGTTGATTTAAAGAGATTATGAATAGCATGTAATAAAGTAAAATTTGGATGAAAATTCAGTAGTGAATATTGGGTTAATATCATTGCATGTTGTTTTGCAGAATTTCTGTTCAGTGTTGTTTAATCTTGAGTGATTTGACCTTCAATATCTTTACAGAAATTCTCCATTTTTAACTAATTAAAGGAAAACATGATTTAACCAAGACAAGATAAATTGTCATCTTCTCATTTGGCTCCTTTCATTCCATTACACAAATTATAGTTTTAAAATATTCAACCACTGAAGTCTGAGTCACATTAAAATGAAGTACATTACAGATGCAGTTTGTGAAAAATATTATTTCTGTAACCTTTTCACTTTTTTCCATACCCTAGGGTTATCCTGCCTATTTATTTTCAGCAAGAGCAGTTAGAAAAACATTTTTTTATAATGTCATGAAGCAATTATTATGTGTTAAGAAGGGTCCTTGTATTCTGTCAACAGTGACCAGTAGGGTCCCTGGCTTTCCTCTTTGGGAGCCTTTCCCGGTGGGCAGTGTGTCATGCAAACCATTAGCTTCATGCCCACTTTTAGGAGTCATCAGCTATCTGTAAGCGGTGACAGGCGTCAGTGACTATGTGTCCTGAATGTTAAGACCACTGCTAGATTCTCAAATGGAAAGCAATGGGTTACTCATTAATTTTCTGAGAAGGGGAATGCACTTGTTGGTATCTAAGGGGTATACCAGAGAATGGACACAGAAAGTGGAAACAATAAGAAGGTTCTTTAATTTCATAAAAAAATCCCACAACTTCTCCTATGCCACTCCTGTCTTGGAAACTGCTTTTGTGTTCTATGATGAAATAGAGAAACTTAAATCAGTGGTATTACTAAGGTATATCCAGAAATAACTCATAAAAACATGTAATTGTATTATTATATTCTATTTTTCTTTTGCACCTCTTCCATTTTTACGTTAAATTTAGGTGAAGGTTCACTGTCACATACAGACTGTAAGGTTAAATAGGAATACTTGCTGAGATATAAAATGACCTCTTGTTGATTTCTGCTTTAGTTACAGTGGTAGAAGATGCTGGATTAAGTTGGTTACGAAAATCGTACCAAAGGATGAAAGAGCAGGCTGAGAGAGAAAAACGAGATTTTGAGGAAATTGTGGCTGAGAGATATGGGGTAAGGATCTTAAATTAATTTTTTTCATACTAACAGATGTCTTGAAAAGGTTACTTTCATGTAAAGACAGAAAAACTTAATGGGTAGCGTAAGGAAAAAAGCAGGAAAAAACAGCCTCAGAAGCTTCTCTCAAGTGATGAATAGGTTAAAGCTACCCAGCCTTTTATATCTTTTTTTTGTTAAGTATTTTTTAATATATGGGGTCCTATAGCAAATTTAAAATAATTATCTTCTACATCAGGAGGTTCAAATGATCCCAGTTATAAAGTACCTCAGTGCTTTCAAAGTTGTGATGTATACTAGGAAATCTATTTTGTTCTCCTGCACGTTGCGGATAATAATGCACATTGTGGACAATAACAATGCCAAGATAATTTGGAAAGCTGTGTCAGATTTTACCAAGTGTGAATCTTCTGGCTTGCTTGCTTTTGAAGGATTTAAGTGTCTTCACAATTTATTTTTAATAGAACAGTCTGCCATAACAACATTAACTCTTTAAAGGCTTCTCCTCCTGCATATTATATTATTGTCTTTAAAAGCATTGGTCAAAGATGTGCAGTATTAAGTCTTGGCCATAGCGTAACTTTTGAGTTTTCTGTGGGTTTTTTGATTAGGCTGGTTTCATCATGGAAATTTTGGATAAGACAGTATGACTTCATACTGTTGTCTTGGAACTGAATTGTAGCTATTCCTGATTGCTGATCACCATATTGGTTTCATCAATGGTAGAAATTATTTGGTGCCAGTGGTTGTAATGAATACTATTAAGAATCTTTCTCAAGAAACTAGAGTTCAAACAGCATGAACCACACTGGCTGCTGAAGTACAGGATAGTGATTGAAAGAGATCCCGGCTGGATATTCTTTGGTGTGTAATGTTTTGAGAGAGAGGGGGATGGGGGCGGGGGGTGGGGGGACG
>JAVJGJ010000014.1:17218496-17253392 GCA_035590215.1 Microhierax caerulescens | reverse complement strand
GGGGCGGAGGGAAGATGTGGAGGCAGGTGTTGCTTTGCGTGTGTGGTGTGATGCTCTCAGCAAGTGACAAAGTGCATACCCAGCTACTTGCTCATCCTCCCTCCTGCAGAGGGAATCAGAAGAGCAAAGGGAGAAAAACTCATGCACTGAATAAAGACCGTTTAAGAAGTGAAGGAAAGAGACAAAACCAAGTGATGCAAAGGCAGTCACTTGCCACCTCACGTGAACAGACTGATGCCCAACCAGTCTCTGAGCCTCTGAGCAGCAGCTGCTTTGGGAAGACTGCGCTTGCCAGCTTTTATTGCTGAGCATGACGTTATATGGCATGGGATATCACTTTGGCCAGTTCGAGGTGGCTGTCCTGGCTGTGCCAGCCTCTTGCCCACCCCAGCCTGTTTCCTGGGGGTGTACAGTGAGAATCAGCAAAAGCTGTGAGGCTGTGTAAGCACTGTTCAGCCACGGCCAAAACACTGGTCTGTTACCAGCGCTGTCACCAGTTAATTCCAAAGCACAGCATCATTATGGGCTACTATGAAAAACACAGATGCCACATCAGCCAGACCCAGCAGAATATGTAATTATTAAGTAGAAGTTAGAGATGCCATTGCCTCATTGTTTTTATCATAAAAGAAGCAACTGTTCCTTGACAGTCTTATTTTTGTGCTGGTTTGTTTTTCTTTTTTGTTAAATAATGGTGATTAACTTTTTCTTTTTTTATTGCAAGCACAAAACCTGTACCTTTTAGCTTTTGGTTACTGCATATAGTAAGTGCAATGCAAATTGTGACTGGACAGACCTGCAGATTTTGGGAAACTAGATTGTGTTCAGAAGTGGTTTGCTTATTAAGTTCAACTAACTGAATTATTATGATAGAAGAGATAATTCTTTTCCTCACAGAAGAGAACTAAGCATAGAAACTAGCTGCTATTTTCTTTTGTGTGTTTTGGTTTACTACTGTTAAATCCAAGTGTACATCATTTTTGATACTTTAATTGTATTTCTTACCCAGTATAATTACTGAGATGATTTATTAGTAAAGTGGAGATTACTTAGGCCTGGAAAACCATATAGCCTCTGCTTATTGACTTAGTTATTTCTATGTTCTTTTAAGCTGACTCCTAACTCCTTAGCTTCTGTGTGTTTGATATAGCATATGACCTGTCTTCCTGTTTCCTTCAGTGAGAACTGTCTGTTTTTTGTTGAATTGTGTGGAAAATTCTGGCTTTTGGGAACATTTCTGGTTTGGATATGTGGGGTAGTTATCTATTGGGAATAATTTATAAGCTGCTGCTTTATTATTCTTCCTCAAGTTTCAAGTCTTGTAATACGTGTACTCTTTCCATGGTGTTGTCAGTCAGTCACAAAAAGCAAATCTTCATTGATGTGAAGGTTTGGATTAATAGGTGTTGCTGGTTTAGTTCCTCATCTTTCATGCTGACAATGTACCTTGTAAATTTGATCCCTTCTAAAGCACAGAGAGAGTTTCTTCAGCCTATAAATCAAAGTGGTTTGGACAGTTATGACACAGGTTAATTAAAAGTGCTGATTGGATGTCCAGGGGATCTTCCCAGAGGAAAAGTCCATCCAGCTAGCGTTTGCTGAAAATCACACTTAATAATGTGACTGCTTCAGAGTTTAATTTGAGACAGGATAAAAAGCAAATCAAAACAATGTCTCTAGTCTCAAAAAGTTCAGGCGGTGATTCGAACACTAGCACCGCTTAATAAAAGCACATATAAAGTAATAAACACCCCATGCTCTCTTTACTGAAATAGTCTACCTTGTTTTGAAAAGTGTAGCTTAAGGAGAAGTGAGAACTTCATCTTTGAGGGTTTTGTTTCTGGTGAAGTTAGTGTAAATGTTTCTGCTGAGTTTTTGGGTTTTGGATTGGGCATCTTCAAAACAGACAAAAGGAGCTTCAGTAATTTCTTCAGGGCTGGGGTGATCTAGCAGTTAAAGATTACACCATCTTCAAAGTTCTCCCATTCTTCAAACCCTACAGGGTTAGGTTAACCATATTGAGTAGTGGGTGGATTCTCTCTCCCCCCTGCACCCCCCTCGTAACTGTATTCTATGTCTATCTTACTTTAAACAACTAACTCTAAAAGTAAAATATCTTAGTCTTTCCTAAGGTTAGAGAAAAAGAGCCAAACTTGTTTGATGCCTCTTTGCAATAATTCTTAGAGACCTTTTTTATTATCATAAGAACTCATACACTGACCTTTTAATATTAAAATTAAGATACAATACTATTAATTACTAGCTGTAGCTTCTCTAAGGAGACTTGGTATTTTAAAAATGGTACCAGTTGATTTTCTATGTAAGTTCTACCAAATCAGCCACAGCATCTTTAGAAGCAAAGATTGTACTGTGCGCAGGTAAGTGTGGGCATATAAATAGTTTTAAAGTGATGGAAGGCCATTTGGCATACAGAACTGGGAAATAGGTGATTTTGCTGGAGCTGCAAAGTAAAAGCATGACCAAAATCAGAAAGGAGAATTACAGAGTGGGTTTAAATTATTCTTTCTGCTTCTCTTTTCCTTGCTTTTTTCCTGCTCATACCTGCTGCTGGCCCTTGACTGTTTTTTTCATGCTGAAAAAATGTTCATAGATAGTGCTTTTAATTTTAATTGATCTCAGAAGTAAAAGGGAACATACCTTGTAAAAATTTTGTTCAAGCTTTTTGGTTTCAGAGTCCTTGGCAACTTCTGACTGCAAATACATTTTTATAATATGTAGTTATCAATTATTTTGACAATAGGAGCATAGGTACCAGTACAGTAGGCATGTAATACTTAATTACACAAGTGAGCACTACATTGTTTTTCTATGGGTTTAATGCTGCTGATGTTTTACAGATACACATCAAAGGATGAGCCGCCTCAGGTTCTTAGTGAAGAGGAGATGAACAGACTGGGAGCAAGGATTGTGAAAGCAGAACTCATGGGAGACATGGTAATGTCTTTGAAAAATTTCATGATTTACTGCAATTTTTCTTTAAAGCTTGTAGTGATATGGTTGTTTAAAAAAAATGGTACTGATTCAAGCAAATAAAGTCCTTCAAATTTTGATCAGGTAGGATTTAAAGGTACTGCTTTTAATGTAACTTCTGCTTTAAATGCAATGATTCATAGACTAGAATAGAGGATTCAGGTCCCCAGGTTTTGTAGGTTAGGCAGCATGTCCCAAAACAGTTGTTCTTTGCCTTTTTTTGAAGTTCTTAATGTCTTTTTATTAAGCAGGGAGCAAGTGAAAACTACAAAGCTCCCAGTCTGTGTTACAAGGTAGACAGTATCTGGAGCTTTTGTTATTTCATCAGCTTTGTCACAGGTAGATGCTTGTGGTCCATAACTCTGCTGTATAAGCATACTTATTAATTATTATATATAAATGTGAATCTGAAAGGGCCATTTGTAAATTTTTTTTCTACTGCTCAGCATCAATAGCATTGTCCAAATAAAAATTTGGGCACAAGTGCAGGTCTTTCCAATCTGACAGTAACTGAATAAGAGCAATTTGAATAAATATATATAGATGCTCTGTGTAGAGAGTGTGATTCTTTTATTATTCTACCGTTTTGGTTTATTTTTGTCAAAATCATGTAGCAGAAGGCAATATTATAATTTTACTGTTAATTCTATATATAAATTTTTGTACACATGTACTTTCAATTAGCCTAGTTAAAAAAACCCCACAAAGCAGCACAGTAGAAATAATAAAATAACTAATCTTTGTCTTGCTGCTCTTTAAATATTTTTTCATGGGCTTTGTCTGATCAGATTGAAAATGCAGCTTGTTTAAACAAGTTCATTCCCACACAACAGAACAGATGGTTATGTAACAGCATGACCTGGTGGCTGGACCTCAGGTTGGCCATGTGGGACAAATGAAATCTGAATCTGTTTTTGTTACTGACTTGCTGCTTGGTGTTCATCAAGTGACTCCATTTTGGGGAGGCAGGTATAGGCATGATTGTTGGAGTCCAGTCAATGAAACTGGCAAAGTGGTCAGAGTATAAAGGGTTGTATTTCTTATAGGTTGATCGGTTGTCACTTGGCAATTCTAAGCAAACTGAATTATTCTGAAATGCTTGTACTTAATAAATGGGGATGAGAGCAGGAGCATGAAAAACAATTTACACAAGACTGTAAACACTTCTCATTTTCCACCTGTCGCCCATTTTAATACCCAAAGTAAGGTCTTAAGTACCAAAATCACACATGTGATGTAAAGAGATGTGAAACTGTACAGCAGAAATGTCTGAGAGCTATTTCCCTAGACCCATTGTGTACATATGTGTGTGTATGTTTGTGTGTGTGTATATATATATAAATATAGAATATGTAGCATAACCTGGAAAGTTTATACACTTGATGTGTTCAGGCGTCTTTATTTAGCTTTTTATACATAAAGCAGTATCTATGCTTAGCTACACAAAGCATTTATTAACATAACTGAATAATGTTTAAGCATAATTTTTCTGGTGCTTTTATAACAAGAAATACTTCTATATTTTAGATGCCTCTGATCTGAACAATTTTTATAATTTAATCTTCAGTAGAGGATTGTGTGAATTATATTGATATGTTTTCTTTAGTCTTTTGTGTCATTAGATTTTAAAAAAAATCAAAACATGAACAAATAGCATGAATAGTTAATTTTGATATAAAGGTCTCTAAAAGTTTTAAATCCTTCAACTAATGAGTACTACCACTTTCTTTGAAGGAGTTAGCTTCAAAACTTCAAGCAGAACTTGAGAATGCTCGCAAATTGAGAGAGACTCAAGGGCAGATTCCAGCAAAGTCTGGCAGAGAGGTAAGGGGAAAATATTCTTCTTTTCTTGTGCTAACACAATGGTATAATGCATGTAGCAGCTGAATTATGGACAACATGAAAAGTACTTAGGAGAATTACAAGGTGTGACTGTAGGTGAGTTACTGTTCAGACTGAATTGTATTTTTTGGTGGTAAAGAAAACTTTTCGCATTTTACTTACCTCAGCAGCTTCCATAGGATTTTTTTTTTTTATGTAATATTTTCTCAGCAATGATACCTGCCATTAAAAATAAAACTGGTAAGTGTCGTGTTGTTGACTGTGCTGGCTGTTACATAACCGGTCTCTCTGAAGAAGCTGGCACTTCAAATGTGGCTGTTTTTAAATGGTGGTATTCAAGAAATGTATAATCTTTCGATACCAACTTTGATATAGCTACAAGGAAGGAAACAGGTTCAGTATCTTCATTTGTGAGCTCTGTCCCCATGATGGAGAGGAGACTATTAGGCAAAACCTAATGTTCTTGTTCCATTTGACCCCAATTCCACAGTGAAAATTCAGCTGCAAGTCAGCTGAGTTTGAAAAGCTACTAATATATGTTTTTTGAAAAGGCTTCATCTCAGATCTCATACCTTAACTATTATTTGTCCCGTCTTTTTTTTTTTGTCCCTGGCTATTTGTCAGTCTGACAGACTGAACTGGAAGTTAATTTGTGTTCTCTTGCTGACAATGTTGGGAAATAGTGTTAAAGTATAAAGTCTCAGGCTTTGAATTCACAAGAATTTAAGATTACAAAAGCTCTGTGTAGGTAGACACTGCTTCATTGCAGTGCAATTCTTAGGCATGTTTTTCATGTATATACAAAAACCCCTGGATAAAGCAGATTGGAACTGTGTAATAACACAGGAAAAAATCCATTCATATTTTTAGATTTCAGAGTAGAGGGCATGTTATGGGTGGTCTTCAGAAATGTTGTTAAAGACTTGTTCCTTAAAAATTGAGTCAGGAATAAAAGTTTTGGTTAGCCTTAGTCTTAACTGTAGTTTTATTTTTATCTTAATTTTAAATTAAAGGATTTTTAAAACTTGCAGCATGTAGTCATTGCCAAAGTACCAAATGTAAATTCTACTTGAATTTTCAGAAGGAAAAATAATTAAAAAAACCCCAACAAGTTAAAACATATTTAGGATGAGGCCTCTCTTTCTACCTGCCTTCATCCTGAGGGCACTTGATCTCACAGCTTGTGCTTTTACCAAGTGATAGGCTCTCTGCAACAGGGAGCTCCTCCTTACATGTAGAAACACCAAGCAATGCACAAGTTTAAGGATTCAGATGGATAAACTGACAGAGAAGAAATAGTCTGTAGTCTTCTGGCCTGAGATGGGTCCTAATCTACCTCTGGACTGGCATCTGAAAAATGTATGGGTAGTCCAGTAAGAGCCTTACTGAAGAAGAAAGGTGCATTACAGACTTGGCTAGATTGGAAATACCATCTTGCTGTCCTAAAGCCTCAAAGGGATTGGCTTAGTCATTTCTGTTCATGAATATCCTATAAGAGAATTATGGTTTATCTTTTGTGTGCCTGTCCATATTCAGTTTTGCACTCTTGTGTGCTTTTTTACTCAAGCTGGGTCTGGGGACTTAACAGGGCATGTCCACTCTTTGTCCTGCATTCCCTTTAAACATTGTGAAAAAGGTGTGAATACCCCTAGTCTACCACCCCCTCTTTTCTTCCTCTCCTGTGGGAGCTGGACTAAGCCCCCATTGACCACTTCAGTATCGTGATTCATATAAGCTTCTTTAGAAGACTGAAGTGGTTTAAAAACAGGGCGCTTTCCTCTCTGAAGGATGAAAAATGTCTACCTGTGTGATTCCATGTTGGCATTCTCTGAAGCTCAGGATCTGCTTCTTACATAATTCCAGATGCAGAAGCTTGGGTTTTAGGTCTGTTCATCTCAAAATGCTTATTTTTATGTTAGTCTTGCAGAAACTATCTTTAGTTTGTGGGAACCAAGGCTGTTGACAGTCCTGCTGTTTTGGGCTTTCCGTGGTTTGCCAATGCAAATGGTCCCTTACAGATACAACAGAGTAGATCTTGAACTGCATCATACCACAACAGTATCAACCTCTTTACAACTTGCTGTGAAGTTGCTCAACTTCTTAGGCTTGTGGTAAATTGTCAGACTCCCCAAACCGTGGTGAAAACCTTGAAGTTCATTTGAATCATTTGGGTTTTAATTAGTGCCAGGGCTTGCTAACCAGAGGGTGAAAATCCTCCTGTGCATATTAGAGACTTACTGTTGTCTTGCCTTACTTATGTCTTGCCTGTGCCTGTTTCATGGCTACTTCTAGCCTGTATTACATGGCTTTTTGAGCATGAGCAGTTGACAGTCACTCTGTTCTGAGTCCTATCTTGTAATAGTTGCCAGTGTAGTCTTACTGGTTTTACAGCTTCAAACTGAGTCTGGACTACTGGAACACAAGCACAATGTGTTCAGTACTCCTGTGTAACAAGGGTCAGCTGTATCACATGGTGTGTCTAAACAGCCTAGGTGTTCAGAAAGCATCTAGTAACAGAAGAGAAGCTGGCTTTGAAAGTGTTTTTGGTACTATATGAATCAGTATTTCTATAATATTGACCACCCAAGTGATAGCCTTAGTTAGTTCAGCCAGATGTTTTGCAAGTAAGATACCTGAAGCAGCTGCCACAGAAGTGGTTTTCCAAATGAATGCCCCATTGATCCTAAAGTTTGATAGCTTTACGTCCACTACCAATAACAAACATGAGGCATTTTATTTCAGGCAGGTCTGTCTCTGACCTGCCTGAAATAAAATATCATGTTGAAAGATCCTGAAACATGGCTTTGCCTTGTTTTCACATCTGTTAGAACTGGGGAGGTAAATCAGGAAGCAATGAAGGCAATTCTAAATGCATCTCCCTAGGAAGTTTTTTTCTTTTTTTTTTTCCTTAATTAATTAAACATGGATCAATTTCCCAATTCAGATCACTGTGTGACTGACTGAAGACTCATGCTAGTATAAGGGGATGTGCCTAGGCAGCTGCAGTTTGTACAGAGGACAGGATCAATTATTTTGACAGCAGTGCTGGTTTATTCTGCCTTAAAGGGATGCTGATGGGACTGTAAAGTGGTAGCTTGAATCCTGGTTTTGTTTGTTTTTGAGAATGAGGCAAATCTAGCTTTTATAGTTTGACTGGTTTAGACAAGAATTCTACCCCAAGTAACCCCCAAAATGTGGTTTTGAAGTACAGTTTTCAAATACTGGTGCTTGGTGTTTAAAAACCTTACATTTATCTGCTGATTTATTTCACCAAGCACACAGATCCTCGTAAGACCATTTTGTTACTAGTTTTCATTTTGGCCAAAGTCATCTGTAGTTTTAAGACCTATTGTTTGTGATACATATAGATGTTGCAGGTAGAGACTTCCGTCAGAAAGAAGCCAAAAAGCTTAAACGTATACATCTTTCTGAACTTAGAATAGCAAGAAAATTGTAAAAGATACTGAAGCTGAAGAGAAGTCTATAGCTGCATCCTGAGTAAGCCCACTTGGGCAATTTTGTGGCGAACATTTAACTTGAGCAAGTGGATTGTTGTTTTCTTTTTTTTCTGGTGGTGATTGGATTGTTTGTGGTTTTTTTCTTTCTTTATTCTTGGTAGTTTGTATGATGTTTCTATTAAATGAAGTGAACATCCATAAATAAAAATGTTACAGGTTTTCTGTGTATAAAGATATCCCACTTGAAAATTCAGTACAGGCTAAACCATGTTTGGGTTCTTTTGATATCAAAAAGAAAATAGTAACTTTGTCTTAAACCATTTTTCAGCAGTATTGAAGTGTTTGCTACCAGCCCCTATTTTGCCTAAAATTTTATTTTGAGCTGCTAGCCAGCCTTCCATGTGCCCAAAGTGCAGAAAAGATGAAAATTTATTAGTTGAGTTGTTCTTAAATTTTGTGGCTTTTGAGTAGCTTTATAAGTGGAATTCTTTTGCCTGAATTGATTTTGAATTTTTCAGTAAAATTTGTGTGTTCTTTTGAAGAGGTTAGTTTTTATCCATATTCCCCTTAAAGGTGTATGGGTAGTTATTTTGCTTTTTTGGTACTTCACAAAAAATACTAGGGAATATTGCTTGGGGATATTGGTTCACTAAAGTTGTTTAATTTTTTCCACATTATTTTTTTCTCTGCATCACCTTAAATATTTGATTTCTCAATTGTACTTTTTCTGACTTCTTTCCTGTAGCTAATATTTTTTTGGATAAAATAGCTATATCTATAAATAAATACAAATATACACACACACACACATATATATGAAACCTAAATAGAGGATAATTGTTTCTTAATAGCCTCTGAACTAGTTAGTGTTCTGTCGTAAGTATTTTCCTTGCTCGTTGTGCTAGGAGAGCTATGAAGCATAGCTATTATCAGGCTTAATGCCTGAATAAGCAGTTGAGGAGATAAAAGTTTTCTGCTCTAAGTAAGCAGAAGGACACAACCATGTTTTGGGCTGCGGTAAGTTGTGAAAGCCCCTCAGTAACAAGGCTTTGTGAAACACACCGCCAGACTAGACAGGAAGGTAATGCAAGGTAAAAAGTAAGATTTATTAATATTGCTTCTCTTTGCACCTCTAAATATGTCAATATCTGATATCCTTAAGTGCATTGCAGGTTATTTTCTGTATTAGTAATATTAAATAAAGGTTTTTTGTCCTTATATTTATAGTTTGAAACATGAAATTAGATTGGAACAATAGTTTAAGCATTCTAGACGCCAAACAAGCCTTATGGCAAATTGCATTAGATAACTCTCATGGGGTGGAGACCTTGTGTTTGTTGTAAGTGGAAAGTCTGTAGCTAAAAGCACTAAGTGCAAAGTGTATAGGTGTCTCAACTGGTTTTGTGTACTTGGCTCCAGTAAGAGAGATGCCAACCTGACTGAGTTGTAGCTGTTGTACCATAGGTTTTCTGCATTGGGATGGGTGATGAAAACGAGTACTTAATGAATGTAAGGAGACAGAAGAAAATTCTGGAGACTTCAGCATTTAAAAAGTAACTTCCATGTGTTCATGGTTTACCTCTAAGTACAGATTGTTATTTTTGTATCCTAAAAGTGCTGCAGAGCTCTTGATTTGAGTGCAGCGGTTATGAGGATGTCACCTCTACCACTGGCAGTACTGGGCGTAATTTATGCTTTTATTCTGTATTTTTTACTTAACAAAACATAACCTGGAACATTAGCACTCCTTTGAGGCACATCATTTGTGGTGGTTTTTGGTGGTACAGGAATTGGGAGGTAATATTTCAATGAAAAAGAGGCAAAATATAGAGTATTTCAGTTGGAAGGGACCTACAATGATCATCTAATCCAACAATGTTCATCTATTCAGCATTGAAAAGGCAGATTGAAAACAAATGGAAAAAAGGTGATTCTTCACAGAATGGTTGCTCCAGAATGTTGTGGATGCTGAGAGCTTAAGTAGGTCCAAAGAGAGACGGGACAAGTTCATGAAACTTAATCCGTGGAGAATTGTACAGAAACGATGTCTGGCTTTTCATTGCTAAGTCACAAATGCAGGCGTCTTTTCTTTGTGTATTCTTCATTAGGCATTCGCTTTTGGCTACTGCTGGAGAAGGCATATCAGGTTTTGATTTGATCTGATGTAGCTGCTTTTATGTTTTAATCTTCATGTAAAAAATGTTCTTTATGATGATTCTAAATAATTTATGATGTGCATTATTTGTGTGCTTTGCCTTTTCAGTTTTTTCCATCTTTTTTTCATGCTTCCTTCAATATGGTCCCTTAGAGTCACATCTCCTAAGTTAAAAACAGTTTGCTTTTGTGTCGCTACAAACTGACTTAATTGTGTTTTTTTAAATCAGGAAGTACATTGACATGATACAAGATTAGGTAAAACTAGACTCAGTTCATGGTGATGGATGAATGAAGTACAAGTGTATGCATCTTTTAAAACTGTTTTTAATTCCAGATGAAGTATGGCCTAAAAGGAAGAAAAGCTTCTCAGCCCTCAGCCTGTTACTGTGTTCCACAGCACTTAATCAGTATGCAGGAAACAAAGTAGTCTGTGCTGAGCAATTGCTAGAGACAGGTCTTAGTAATGATGAATTGTGTTTAAAACATGAAATCAGTACAAAATTGAATGAAAGATAAAAGGTGTGGTACTTTAAGCAAAAGAACATGGTAGAGGATATACTACTCTCTTAGAGCATTTAAGAGAGTGAAGTTTTCTGTCATGTTTTTGAGAAATTGTAAGGAAAATACAAATTATTTCAGCGTAGCAATCTATGTCCATAAGACATGTATTCCATAAGATTGAGAAAAAAAATCAGAAAAAAATCTTCTGGAGTTTTTCTAATGAAGGGTATGTAGTGCTTCAGTGAAGCCTCTTGGGCTAGAAAGATATCTGTGGAGCAACAGTCTTCAGTTTTGGCAAGCGCTGTATTTTACTTTACAGTTTTTCACAGTATTTCACAATACAGGTGTGCCAGCATATTTGATTTTAGGTTTGGGAATTCAGACTATAAACACAGATATTTTACTGAAATAAAAATACTGGGTTGTCAGAAATTACCTGTAATATGTTGTAATAATGCATGGTTCAGTGGCCTTTCGTTGCGACATACCCAATGCAGAACTACAATAAAGTTGTAGTAATGCTTTTAGACTTACAATATATAGAGAAACATTCAAAAAATTGTTTAATACTGATTCTTGGAAAAATATAGCTGAGATACTTGTATAAAAACTAGAATGCTGGGGATTAATGATCCTCACTAAATGTGCAATAAAAATCTGTGATTTCATTTGAAACTTCAGATGATGGGGAGATGCAGCCACAGATGGCTCTTGGCTTGTTTACTCTTAGATGTTTTCAGCTCATAATTTCTAATTCCTGCTGTTCCATCACACTTGAATCTTGTCTGCGGGATGGCTGTGCCATTCAGCAAAGTTTCTGTTTTCCGTACAAAGTCTTCACTAGCTCTGACTGGAACAGGGAATAATAAAGTGGGCATACTTTAGCAGCAGCTTTAATATCATTAGTACATACTTTTCAAAAATAATAAGTATATGCAGTTTCTGGTGAGTGTATTTCCTGAACACTCTTGCTGATGTCAGTAAGAGAGAATCACACAATTATTGATAAGAAAAACATATTAAGACAAAGTGGCTTAACTTCCCGAATGCAATTTATAGGAAATTGGGTTTTGCTATTAAGTCCTGAAGAAATTGTATCAGTAACTAAATGATGTAAAATTTCTTACTGGTTTCAGTGCATGTAAAAAGTATTAAAAGGGCAGAACAGATAAAAACTTCTTAGAGTTCAAACTGATAATACAGAAGCCTTGCAGTATGCTTTGGCACTGGAAGCAAAAGCCATATCCAAATGCCACGCAGCAGCTGGTAGCTGATGGTGCCTTTTTTTCTAGCTCTGTTTTTCTCCTAATACTGTGCTGAATTTCTGCATATTTTTACTGCTTTATCTACCCTTTCACTGTATTTCCTCAGAGTAAGTTCTGTTTTTTTTTTAACGAATTTGACACTGCTTCAACCCCAAGAAAAACATAAGCAAAAACATTCCTGGAAAGCCTTTCTGGTGCAGTAGATACTTCCAACCTGAAATGGAAAGGTAGAACCTCGCTGATGCTTCTCTTCGTCCTTGTGCAGCCTTGGTAAATAAATGGTACTAAACTTTTTGGGACTTAATAATTTACATGTAAAACCATTAACAAAAGTGTGAACCATAAGTTACCAATATATTTTATAAGTTTAAGCCATGAAACACAATTGTTGTGTTCAAAATGAGGTTTCGAAAGGAGAATTTGATCAGCCAATGACCGTTGGTAATACCTGGTCTTTAGTGCCATTGCATGTTAGGTAGGTCTCATTAGCTGTTGCTACCAGTGTAAAGCAAAAGAAATGCCGATTTCTGTAAAATCTAAGAGGAACAATTAAACTATGCACCTATCGTTCTAAAAGGAATGAATACATTTGGCTTTGAAGACATTTGGCTTTGTGCCAGCACATCTGGATAGCAAGATACTTTCAGCTAGCAGCACAGCTGGTGAAGTTGTGTGCCTGAGATTTTACAGAGGTTCTTCACAGGTGCCACATGGATGGCTGTGGAGAGTGGGGCTTTCCACTGGTGTCTGGAATGGAAGTGCCACTGCCAATGTCAGTATTAGCCATTCTGTTCTGCCTGTTTAGGTAAGGTGATGTTACAGGCTCCTTGCTTTTGCCAGTCTTTGGCTTTCTTCTGATGTCTCCCAAAATAACAGCAGTATATAAAGGCTTGAGGGTATAGATATACATAAGTAGAAGCTTAAAAGGATGCAGCATTAAATCTTTGTTGTGCAGCATCTAATTGTCCACGTTATTCCATTTTTTTTTTTCTTCTAAGACCCTTTTCTACATATACTCAATACTTTTTCAGATTGGACTACTACTCTTTCTAATAAAAATGCATTATTAAGCTCCTTCATATTCCTGAATTACTATTTTTTAGGTTAATCTGTTGCTTTCAGTTTGTAAAATTACCTTTTTTTTTGGTACTAGTCTCTGAAAATACCTCACATACCAGAGCTAGGGTAAATCGCTTTTCTAAATAGTGTGAATATTGAGGCCTGAACATTTTTGAACATTTTTGCAGTATTTTTACTGGACTGCTTTATTTACGAGTTACTAAATTTTTATATTTACTTAAGTAAATGCTGTTTTTATTTACATGTGCAGATTTTCTGAGTATCACCTTCTCAGTTGTGTATTACATTTCTGTCTTTGACATGATGAGGCAGGAATTTGTGGACTTAAGAACCAACATGCTGCAGTACTTCTTTATGGTCTGAGTTATGTGTTTTGTATCAGATGTTCTTGCCATAGAAGCAAGCCAACTGGTCGTTAAATTTTTTTAAAATTTTCTTACATCCCATACTTACAGTGGCTTATTGATGGTATTGTTAAGTGACTAACAATTTCAAAATGTAGCTAACAATTTATAATACCAAACTGCATCTTTAGCACTTTTAAAAAAATTGTGTCTGCAAGGTTATGTGGCTTCCTGTCATCCAGTATTATTGTTTAGTTAGATTTAATTGCTTTAGGTTTCCCCATTACTAGGCATACTGCTAGACACATTACAAGCTGCTTGAAGTTACACATTACTAGTTCCAATCTTACTTCCACAGGCTGGCAGTATGACACTTACTGAATTTGATTTGACATTTGTGTGTGAGTCCATTCTACTCAGGAGATATTATTCTGATTGCCCTATTTCAGAGATGATCTAAGAAAATAAGAACAGAGAGCAAATAGATTTTTGAATGCAGGCATGATTGGGGTATAAAGATAAGAGGAATAAGAAGGTCAGGCTACTTATTCTGAGTAATAAAAAGTTTAGCTAAAATACCATTTTTTTCTAATATTGGAGCAAAGACTTGTCTAATTTAGAGGGCAACCAATTTTATAACAGAACGATAAAATTAAGTTTTTTACATAACATTTTATTAACCTGTGTCCCTCACTGATTGGGGGAAAGAAAGAATAGAGACCAAACAATTAGTAGTTATATATGTACCTAATCTTTTTCTAATAATTAATGTTTTCATTTATAAACAGGAGCTATGGTGTGGAGTTTTGGGTTTTTTTGGGTGGGTGGGTAGGTTGATTTTGGTTTTTTTTAAGTCTTTTTTTAATCTCATGCTTTATACGTAAACCTAGCACTACCTGATGAGGATACTCTTATGTAGACTAGTTCATTCTGTGTTACAGCCTGCATTAGATTAGATTTTTTAATGATTCTCCTGTTAAGCACAAGGTCCTGATTACAGCAGACCAACTGTCTGATCTTGTAAAACCTTTTTTTAATCCCCTTACTATAGTAGCTTAATATCTTTTGAAATTGTAATAGTGATCCTTATTACTGTGTTTACACAGTCTTTCTTTAGTAAAATACTTTAGTATTTGTAGTAAAAATACTAAATTTTTAACCTGGGTAGAAGTTTGCTCTTGCTTCCCTTCCTCATGCTGCTGTTTCTCTTAATCTTACTTGTTTTCTGCTATAAGAAACCCAAAGCAAAGATAATAAGTTTTATACAGTGGACTGCTGTTACAGACCTGTGACTGTTTAAATTTCATCTTGTTCTGAGATCCAAACCTTGGGTTTGCTATGGAGAATGGTCTGCTTGCTGATTTTTATAAGCATCACCTTGAATTTGACAGTTCCATGGTTCACAACAAATGGCAGAGCCTGAAGGGTAGCTTAGATGCTTTGAAATCTGTGTTACATGGGGACTCCAGGTACTGACTAGACCGACTCCTCAATGATGGGACATGCCCTTACAAGTAACCAGCACTGAAGGAAACAGATTGCCCCTTCTAAATGGGATTGACTCATCTTTCTCGTAACTGTGGTAAATAAAGTGTAAATGCAACCTGAGAACCTAACAGAAGGGTAACTGAAACGGGAGAGAGTAATGGAAGGGAACAGGAGACACTGGATGGAAGACATAGCTATGCCCATCACTCTGAGAAATTCTAGAGTCTCCTAGACACCTATTTGATATTTTAATATGCAGACAGACTTTTCCAATAGAGGAATAAGACAATATTCAAGGTATTGCCATTGGCCATAGACCAAGAGAAAGGAAATGGCTTGTATGTTTAGTCTGGCATCTTTGTCCATAGCTTGCATTTGGTTGTAGAGGAATGTTCCTTGCTTGAAGACTGTTGCTGAGCTATGTTATTCCTTCATTACACTTTGAAGTGCTTTACCACTTTAGTGTATGTAGCTTTCAGTAAGCATTTGCAGTCAGTTCTCAACTCATGCAGCACACAGCTTTTTCTTGGCTCAGTAATTAAAAAAAAAGTTTGGTTTTCCTAGGTCTAGTTGCACCTATCCCCTAATATAGTGACTCTTAAAATATGGTTTCTTTTATTTAGCTATTAACATTGCAAACTAATTCCAGTTGAGTAGATCCTATCTCATGTGCTTGGCCTGCTTACTCCCTTTGTTCAGCTACTGCAGTGCCTGTTCCTCAAATTGAGTCATGCACCTGGTGGCAGAGCTTTTCCATTTCTTCCTGCTGGATTATGGAACAGGCATCAGCTCTGGAGAGCTCAAAATCTTTTTCAGAACTGCGTTTTATTTATGTATTTAATTTAAAGGATTTATCTTTCAAAACCAGACTTGCCTGCTTTGTTTTGTCATTTGGGTGTTGATTGCTGTATGTGGTTTGAATGCTTGGTGAGGACAACTGTGTTCTGTGCGTGTTTAATATGCCTGAAGTAAAGCAACAAACATTTCGTGCCTCGTTCTGTCAATACACACTATCTTTATTGGTTTCAGACTGTAAATTACATTGTTTGTGTAGCAGTAATCACAAGATTCAGGGACAGTGACTAAGCCTCTGCTCCAGTTTCAACTTTAACATTTAATAATACGTATCATATTTAAAGTACTTTAATATATCTTTTAAACCATGTGTTTTTACTTAATGAATATTTATTTGATAAGTATTAATTAATAATTATATTACTGTCACCAACATGTCTGTTTATAAGCTGATATTTAATATTTAATAATATTTATTTAATAAGTCATTAATTCAGAAATTTGAGAGGTTTACAGTAAGCTATGTAATGCTATGCCACTGAATGAAGAAATAATACACTCTCCAGATATTAAAAGCAAGTTAAAACAGAAGCAAAAAGCCAGACTCAAGTGAATCTCTGTATAAAACACAAAAAGATAATAATTACCTCCTTTATGAAAGATGGTAACAGCGCCTGGGAATATTTGTAAGGCTTCCTGGACAATTTCACATTTTGTTAGTAGGAAAGAAAATAGTTATTCCATTCTTGTGCTATGCGGAATGGCACATAGGTGTTACTATATACCATGTCATATAATTGTAGTAATGGAAGCCTATAAATGTTTGAAAACAATATCAAAAGATAAAATGAGAGATTTAAGTATACTTTTTCAGTCAGATTGGTATCCACCCTCCTCTGAATCCTTCAGAAAACTAATACTTGTGTAAGTCATGGCTTTTCCCTGCAAAGGAACTTTCCAAGTATGCTACATTTATTATTCTTTAATTCTTAATTTAATACAATTCTTTATTATACTTGTGTGCGTTTGTCTACTGCAAATATTACATGCATTGCCCTGTAATTCCCAGAATCAGCCTCTGACACATTTTAAAGGTTTATGTTGTGATTTCCACCCTCCATTATTTTTGGACTGAGACCTATTGATGTGATACAATGCATGCTGAAGGGTGTGGACATTACATGCTGGAATTTTTTTTCTTTAGTGAAGCTCTGGATTTTTCTCTAGAGCTCTAGTGAAAAATCATCTCTCCGTGGCAGCTTGCTTGAAAACTCCTTTTACTGGTATTTCAATTTAAAGATAATTTGTAAAGTTTATTCTGTTTTTAAAACAAAAAAGGTTGTTGAATAGGAAAATCTTATGTTTAGAATGCAAATAATTAATTTATTATTCAGATATCATCTTCTAATACTGCTATAACTGAGTATTTTTTTTCCTACCAGAAAGCTTTCTGCTTTTGATGTGTTTAGAAATACCTTTATTAATTACTGTTAGTAACATCCTTCTCAAAATAACCTTTTGCTTTGCCTTTTTATGTTAATACAATTAGGTTTCTATAGTTAGGCTGTGGTGTTAGTTCAGTTCTATTTAGACAGGATTTTGACTTCTGAAAGGTGTCTTTACTTCTAATAACATCTTTAATCTTCTGATTAATCATACCTGGCATATTTGATCCATTAGATTCAACTTGGTTCATAGTATATATTTACTTTTAGTCTCTAACATGACTTCACGTTAGTCTTAATGTTGTCCATAATTATTTTATCCTTTTATCTGTTCCTTTTTATTTCCCTTTGATGCACCACTTCTTTTTTTGTAGTTTGTCTTCTGAAGCTAAATATTACTATAATGTTTTGTGTTTTCCTTTTCTCAGGACTATTAAATCTAAATATGTTGCAGTCAGTCTCATATGCCTTGTGTCAGGACTCTGGATTCTTTGATATTAGTGTAAAAATGAAATCCTCATAATACCCATGAAAAAACCTGCCAGCTGTTTTTTGTTCTGACTCAAATAATTCAATTTATAGTATCATGCTTATCCCCTGCATCATGTTGTATAAATGAAAACCTGACTAAAGCTCTTACTAAAGTTACTAAAACTTACACAGTTTTCAGTGAATTATCTAACAAGTAAAAGGTCTTGTTTATGTGAAATCCTCAGCCTGTTTCATTTCAGAATAATTGGCAATGCTCTGAAATTTTGAGTTTTCACTGCCACATCTGTGGTTGTCTTCAGCTTCCAAGCTTGTAGAGTTACCCAAGTCTTTAAAGGTTTAGGGCATTTGTCATGTTTCCTGTGATATGTTCTGCTGGTGTTAACTTCATCTTTGTTTCCCTGTCTCACTGGGGTTTTTTATGATTTTCCTCTACATGGTTACCTTGTGTTAAGTCTAAAATATTTAGCCTGTGAATATTTGTCTTTTCCACCATTTCAAACAAAAAATTGTGCTCATTTCAACCAAATGTTGTTGCAATTTGGCAAGTTTCTTGTTGTCAAGTGAAGTACTCCTTAGGAAGCATTCCCTGCCCTACCCCACCCCCTTTCTGGTTTGTAAAACTTTGCTTTTTTCTTTGACTTTCCTCTTACCTAGGTCATTCAATGGTTAAAATTGTTTTTACTGTCTTTCACAGTATTGAGCCTTGCTAAGTCCTAGGTTGTTTAAGCATTACAATATTCATAAACATCTACTTATTTTGTTTGGGTTTATGATTTATTTTTTTTTACACCCAGAAAGAAATGACCAGTGCCCTAGCAACTTACATTGGTGACCTTTTTGTTAGTGTATCTAGAATGCTCCATTTGCATTTATATCCCATTTAGAAGTGTGGTGTACATCCTGCTGCTTTTTTCATGTTGTATTCCTTCTCCACCCTGTTGTCCTTTGTCTTTGCTCATCTAACGCTGATTGGGTTTTTTGGTTGTTACGTTTTGAAATTCTTAGCACTTTTAA
This sequence comes from Microhierax caerulescens, assembly GCA_035590215.1. NCBI lineage: Eukaryota > Metazoa > Chordata > Aves > Falconiformes > Falconidae > Microhierax > Microhierax caerulescens. The sequence goes on along the minus strand of JAVJGJ010000014.1, from coordinate 17,234,520 downwards.
TGCTGTAGTAGTAGTGACATGAAAGCACAGTCCCCCCTCTCTGGTTGTCTCTGTCTTTAGCTAGGTTTGACCTTTATCACATGGCAAGCGTGGGGTGGAGGCACACAGCCTTGTTCTGCTATTGCAATGAATTACCTCTTCTCTCCCTCTTAACAGAGAGAATACACCTGATCTTGTCAAAAAGTAACAGCCGAGGCATGTATCTGGCTGATGCTGGAAAGAATTAGTGTTGTATGTATCTTATCTGAAAATATCATTATTGTTATTGGAGCCAGACCAGTGTTGGACATCTTGGTTTGCTTTGCAAAATGAGATTTGCTTTTGGTGATACAGAATAGAGAAGTTTGGCTCACCTAGACAGCTTTTTGTACCATAACTTCTACCTTCATGTGACTTTTCTTGGAAAAATACAATTAAGCTGTTGAAGCTAGCATACTTGAGTATCTTCAGAATTTTCAGACTTTATTGGGGTTTCCAGGACAAGCTTTCATTAGACAGTGATGGCAGATGTAAAGCAGACATCAGTTATTTGGTGGAAAACAGCTTCAAATTGAGCTTAATAGAGTTGTTTGTAAGATTTGACAAAGGCTGTCCTAATAGCCCCAGATTTAGCGATGTCCCCATTATTTGCTCTAATTTAATCAACTGATTCATCTAGACATCTTTTTAGTGTAATCAAGAAACTCTCGGGCTTTTTAATTTTTTTTTTTTAATTATTCTTAATCTTTTAGAAAGTTAAATACTTATTTTTCTAGTAAAGGATTTCTGTCTCTTTCTATTTATGTGTGTATATACATGTATATCTTTAAGTCTGAGAACACGCCTATGAAGTAGGAATGTACTACAGTGCCTGTTTAGGAAGGAGTTGAGTTGCCCGGGCTCTTGACAGACTGTCCATCATCTGAACAGTTGTCCATCAGCTGAAAAGGTTGTAACCTTCCATTCCAAATGAGGAGGTAGCTGGTGGGAGCAGATGAAGGTATGGGAAGGGTGAGGGCTGGGTGCATGAGGGAGGTGATACGGAGGCACTTAGCACTCCTGTGCTTTACTTTATAGGCAGTTGGCAATGATAGGGTATAGTGTAAGCTGCAACTTTAAGTACCTCAAAGCAGGGTTTGCAATAGCTGAGGTGTAATGCAGTATTTAAGCAGTTATTTGGGAAATGGATATATTAATTCCACTCCCTGGTATTTTGTCTGAAGGCCTGGAATACGTGGGAGTGCTGCTGTCACTGAGCTATATGATAATGCTCCATTTTCATATATGCTGATAAATTCTGTCTGGCTTAATGAGTCCTCCATGTCTATTCTTCACTCCTGCTGTACAGATATTCCAGGGTTCCTCTTCCTTCTCTCTCTGCTTGTTGGGTAGAGAAGTCATGGGAGACAGATTTGTAATCTTTCTGAGCTGCACTGAAGTTAACTGAGTAAATGATATTTCTCCAGAATATTATTACAATAAATTATATTTTTCTGAATTAAATCTTTGGCCACTGCCCTTTTTAATGAATTCAAGAGTGTTACTGAGCACTGGATCTAAACTAAGTCAACTGGGAATAAAACTTAGGGATAAGAGTGCTTAGTGCAGGCATTCTGATTGTCTTTGGATATGGAATAGATGTTAAGCCATCAGTCTCTGGTAAAATGGGAGCAGTTTTGGACGTGCCAGGAAGCATAACTCAATATGACTCTGTGACTCCACTGAGAAAAATTTAGGTGCCCTTGAGGTCTTATGTGCTGAGGGGTAGACCAGGAATTCAGGGTTTATGCTTTTGTGTCCAAACTAAGATGACCTCACTTGTAGGTATTTCCCTGAGGCAAGTGTTTGCTTCTGGCCTTGCAGTTCTGAAGGTGCACAATATAATAAGGATTTACATCTCTGGCAAAATGTTCCTATTGTACAAGGATCTCCTCTCTGCTTATCAAGTGATAGTGATTTTACTATCCATTCACCTGTCATTGGCTGACAGGTTGAATTTAAGGCAGGCAATTAACAGCTTGCTTCTTGGGTTCTGATGAAAAATACTTGCAATAATGATTTTTATATTAACCTTCTGAATATATGTCTAATGATAAGGACCACTCTGTGAGCTTCTTTCTTTCTGATATCCAGCATTGAATGTGTTCACAGCTGTTCGTTTTTTCCTTTTTTAATATAATATCAGAACTATCAGTCATAGCTGATAAGTTTTTTTATTGGTGTGTTTGTTTTTTTTTCTCTACCCCCCACTAGCACCCCCACACCCCTTCAACTGAAGCAGAGATTAGGAGCATAAAGCAGAATGGACAGGCACTTTTTTATGATAGCATCCCTATGTAAGCTGTGACATGGGTCTTGTGATACCTCTTCACTAGTGATCTGCCTTTCAAGTTTGTAATGTAAGTTTAAAAAAACCTCAAAGAAACCCGAGGACTAGTTCTGGGTCCTGTCTTCTATTAGTTTAGGTCCTGGGACATGGTGATCTGTCAACTCCAGTACTGCAAAAAAAAAATAATTGTGTTCAGAATGCCGGTAGAGGTAATGAAAGGTGTTACCATTTATCTTTAGTTTCCTGTTGGTCTTTATTCAGTTTAAATAAAAGACTTATGTTAGGCAGAGGATACAGTTGACTGCACTATTTTTAGACGAGGTGGCTTCTGTTTAGAAGTTTTGAACTCTTGCATCAGCTATAATAAAGAAAAAAGAAAATACATAATCATTTTTTTCTCTCATAAGCCCTATAAAGGTCTCCATGCTTTGTCAGGTAATAGTAATCTGAAAGGCTGGTAAGGTATGCATTTAGCACTGTTTGTCTCGTAAAGAGAACAGGTGAGAACTTGTTGACTGCAAAAATAACAGTAAGCAAACTGTTTTTTGCTAGGAATAAAAGATTTCTTAGTGCTGTCTGTTGATTACAAGGAAGGCAAAGGCAATGTGGAGACTTGCAAAGCTCTACATCCATTGTAAATAAACAGTGGTATTTTGTTCTATATAAATAACATGGGAAGTCTGCTTAAAGACTGTTTTGTACCTGTAACAATGTTAAATATTAAAATGTAGAGTAGAAAATTGCTGAAAAAATTCTAGTTAATAGTACAAAAAATGTTAAACAGAAAGTGCATTTACAAGAATGTTTAGTTTTATGGAGGGAGGGAAATGATGACTTTCTATATGCGTTTTTTAGTATATGACAAAACTGATAATTTCTCTCAACCATGTTTCAAGGCAACAAACTTGTTAAATAAACGAGAGTTACTTCAGAATGTTTTTCTATGTATGCTGTCCAGAGCTAGAGCAGTTTTGGGAGAATGAATGCTTTAAGCTTGTTTCAGTTGCCCATTTCCCTCTGTAATCTCACTAGTTTATTGGATCTTCTGAAAATGATTTTTTTGCAAATTCTCTATGGGTAGTAAATTGGTATAATAAATTGCATGTGTGTGATTAAGGGTAGCATTTTGGCCTCTAGAATTCTCATTACTTTGTATAATGTGTGAGAAGTCAGGGTGTGATCAGTTGGCTCACAAACTTGTTTTCTGACATGCTGTCAACTAAGGATCCCATCTTTTTTCTACAGAATTGCCCCTTGGTCTTTCTTCAACCTTTGCCAGTGCATGAGTTTGTCCCCAGGTGCAAGCCTTAGTATTTGTTGAGGTTCCTGTCAGCCTTTTCCTTCAGGTTGTTGAGCTCCCTCAGAATGGCAACCCTACTCTCAAGTCTATCAGCCATGTCCCATTCCACCTATTTGGTGTTTCAGCAAACGTGCTAAGAGCACGTTCTGTTCCATTGTCCAGGTGTTGAAGTTGAGTTGTGTTGATAGAGATCAGCCCCTAAGGAATGGCATCTGTAACAATTTGCTAGTTAAAGTAGGAGGAGTACCAGTTACGCTTTGAAGTATTGACAGCTACTCTTTGAGCCTGGTAATCCCAATAATTTTCCACTCATCTTGCAGTCTACACTTCCCTGCAATTTAGCAATAAAAATACTATAAGATTTCATTGAAAAGCTTGCAAACTTCAAGGTAAACAACGTCCCTGGTACTTCACTTGTGCACTGAGCCAGTCATCTCACTGCAGCGGGCAGATTTATTTGGCATGGTTTGCCATTTGCAACTCCATGTTGGCTGTTCCCGGTCACATTGCCGCTGTTCTTGTGCTTGGAAGGGGCTTCCACGAGGACTTCTGTAATTGTTTCGGGACTGAGGTGAGGGTGGTCATCCTGTTATTCCCAGGTGATTCTTGTTTATCTTTTTGAAGGTGATTGTGTACATTTGCATTTTTCTCGAGGCATCCACTGATGACCACTACTCCTCAGATGGGATAGGGAGAGACCTCTTGCCCAGTGGAATAGATGCATCCCATCTAGATCCATAAGCTAGCATATTTCCAGTTTGTTTAAGTGGTCCTTAAGTTGATCCTTCTTTCCTGCAGGTAGTACTACTGTCCTCCAAACTCTTCAGCTAGGCACTAGGGCCTGAGTAATCCAAGAGCAGACCTTGCCGGTAAAGACTGGCAAGGTATGGAGTGTTTTAGCATCTTTCATGTCCTTTGTCACTAGGTCTTTCCTCTCTTTTAGCAATGGGCATGTGTTGTCCTTGCTTGTAGAAAGATATCCAGCATGCTTGTAGAATCTCTTTGTTCTTTGTGGTTTTTGCTAGTTTCAGCTTCAGCTGTGGTTTTCCTAATTCTATCCCTTCATGCCCGGAAAGTGCTTCTGTGGTTCTCCTGGGTATTTTGCCTCAGGTTCCACATTCTCTAAGTTTCCTTTTTTTTTTTTAACTTTGTTGGAAGTTCCCAATTAGCCAAATAGCAGATCAAATGGACCTTTCTCATCCTCTATGGAGGCTGTCCTTAAAGATCAACCAACTTTCTTGGGCACCTTTGTCATTTGTGACCATCTCTTATGAGAATCCAGCTGAGCAGATCCCTGAATAAGCTGAAGTCCATTTTGCTATTATCCAGGACTTTTCCTTTGCTCTGTTACTTGCCTTCCTCACTTCCTGTAGAATCTTAAGTGCCACTAATCTCATGGTTGCTTCAACCAAGGCAGCTGCTGACTTCCACATCCCTGATTAGGCTGTTTTTGTAAATTTATGAGTAGAAAACTCAGTAGAGCAACACTCCTACTGTTTGTTCGGTATTTGTGTCCATACTTGTCCTTACTGTGTTTGAAATATGAATTTCTTGTGCCCTACTGCGTAGCTCCTCCAGCAGATGAAATGGTGATTGTGGTGATTCTGCTCCACCATGAGAACCAAGGGTAAATGTATGCAAGCTTCCCTTGTTGCCCTGGCCTGTGTGTGCCTCTCACCTCACATCTCCAGTACCTCAGGAGCTTTGGTTTGAAAGATACCTTTCTCATGATTCCCAAATTTCTTTCGATATGTAGAAACAGTAGTTAAGTACAAGTATAGTTTATGTGAGACTGTGTTTGCCATCCAAAGGCAAGTGACTTATTTGGAATATATCAGGTAAATGCCTATTGTTGTTGTATTTCAGTGCACAAAAAGATGATTAAAATATTGTAATTTCTGCTGGTTTATAATTTAATTAGACCTAAATAATCAGTGTACATTGGTAAAACACACCAAACACAAACACACACACACCCACACCCACACCCACACCCACACACCCACACCCACACCCACACACACCCGATCCACAGAAAGTCCAGAAGTGGTAATGTGCTGCAGCTTTGGTGATGGTGTATATTAATGCAATATTATCTATTTAGGTCATTAGAAGCATTGCATTTCTTCTGGGGATGAAGCTTTGTGAGAAAGACCCAAAAAGAAAACCCCGGTTCTTTTTGGGAAGATTTGTTAACTCTGCACTTAACTAGCTGAATATATTTTAATATTCTGTTCTTTTTCAATGTGGAAAAGAGTACCTTGTGTAAGGTAATAGTCTGCTTTGAATTATAATGAACATGAAAAATGTAAAGAATCTGTTATTTGCTCTTTATTTAGTGTGGATTAGGTGTTTCTTTCAGTTTTGCCTGTATCATCTGTTTCAAAATATATCTTAAAACCTGGCACAGGCTTCAAGCTGTCGAGAAGCTGAACAAGTGGTCCTTGTCAGAACAGATCAAAGTGGAAGGGCATGGCCTGTGACTGCATCAGCTGAACCACAGGAGCCAAAAGGAGGACGAAGAAAGCGACAGATGGTAAGTTTTACAAATGTGAGTCTTAAAGTGTAATTCTGAAATGATTTTGTAGTGTTGCTCTTATGATTCCATAATTAATATGAGTGTCTTACCAGAATGTCAATAGGTAGTTAAAAAGTTCCTTTCAGAAGATGATTGTAATTAAGTGTTAGAGTACATATTTATTAAGCATATATTACGTTTATTTTCAGACTGTGTTTCTCTGGGGATTGCTTTAGGGCTTATTTAAATGCACATTCGAGGAGAAGTTTTTTCAAATTGTCACAGTTTCTTAGCCAAAAATTTATATTACATAAAATTATGTCAGTATTAATAATCAGAGGTGAATATTTCCAAAATAAGACAGATTTTATGGAGATACTCAGGTCTCAGGGCTAATTTTCCTTTTCTTTTGATCAAAAATACTGCAACCACTGAAAATAAAAAATATGACCTAATCTTTGTAACAAAATGCTTTGGGGAACAGAAACTTGGAGGCTGGAGCAGTGTTTTATTCTTAGGAAAATTGCTTGCAACAGTAAGTAAACTAATATTTTGTTCTTCTTGGGATAAGAGGAGATGACAATACCTCATATTTCTAGCAAGCATGTTCTTGATTAAGACGGATCAGTTTGTAACACTGCTATGGAGGAGTGAAAGGCACAAGAGGGCGAGGAATTGGTTGTCATCCTTCTGTTGTTTCCATTTTGGAAAATGCTGTCTTGCTTTATGCTAATGACCATTCCCTATGCTCCTTCAAGATTTATATTAGTCCTGCCCTGAAGGACAAACTGTTCTCTTCTTTACTCTAAGATGGCGACATTTCCCAGTAGAGGTACCACATCTGTACAAGTTTTCAGTACTGTCTGCAGCTGCTGTGTTTCAGTAGTGTCTGTGACTTGACAGTTCAGAAGCTTCTGTAAATAATGAAGATTGTTTTTTGGAATGTTCAGGTTTTTGAGCTGATTAACTGTTTCAGTGAATTACTGTACTTCTCTCTTGAGTGGTAATGTACCCTCTGATAGCTTAAGTATAGAAATGATATAATGGTTGTGGGAAGAGTCTGTATTTTTATTTAGATGTACTGATGCAGTGGAAGAAAGGGGAAGATGTTCTTTTCCCTAGCAGCGCAAGCCCAATTGTCTCAGATGTATTTAGCTTGATTCATGATTCTTTAGACTTCTTGAAGTTACTAGGATCTAAATTTTATGGCTGATCTTTCTCACTAGGTTAATACTTATTTTCAATGTTTGTTTCCAGGTCCCTACTCATGTAGACAGAGAAAGAGTAAGGTATTTTCAGGATGATGATAGTATGAACCTGAAGGATTTGGTCAAAAATGAGAAGATGAGAACAGCAGAGGATCAAAACTCACTGTTCATGCGTATGGCATCAAAGGTAAGGTGTCATGTGTATGGCTTTCTAATTAAGCATTTTATTATTAGAAATAACAGGGAACACATGAGGCCTCTGCGCTCGAGGTGTGTTACTTTTCATTGAGAGTTCTGATTGTCTTGAATAATAATCAAGTCTGTTGTAAGGTGGTCCTGGTAGATGTCATCAAAGTGATGGAAACCTGCATGCATGCAGGAAATGTGCCATGTTCAGTTCCTTCATAGAGATCATTTTCCTGTTCCTCTGCCCGTAGAATTTGCTACTTTTGAGGTGAACACTTAGAGTGTCTTGTGCATTAATAGGTTACTTACGCCCAGCAAAGCAGGTTTTCCCCAAATCAGTCATGAATAAAAGCAGCACTTCCTTAGTGTTTAGAATGTCTCTTCCACCATGAATTTACAAGAATCAATGAGATTTGAAGCAAACTACTTGAAATTCCATCGGGATGTCTGGGATAATGATACAATTTATGCTCAGAGGCCACACAGACTTATATGTTATGGTTTCATGAGTGATTCCACTTAAAAGAGCAGCCCGCTTACAGCCAGATCTTTCAGACTGAATAGTAATAAAGGATACTTTCTGTGCTTGATGTGTTTGATAGACATGATTTCCAATAGCTATCACTTACAGCTTCTCTAGCGTGCTTTGAATTTTACTAGGTTACTGTTCCAGTATTTTGTGCACCACTAAGCAGGTTTGAAAAAGCTTGTTAGCATGGAATTAGTATCATCACAGACAAAATTTGTTTTTCCATTGTCTAGAAGGCAGACAAGATCCTGGAGAATATGTTTTGATTTGTGTGTTTTTCTTCTTAAAATTCTCCTCCTTCAGGCAATACTTAAAAGAATTGGAAAAGCCATGATAGTGCCCAGTAGTACATACTTACCCTGGTGCTGTAAACCATCTGGCAGGAAGTTTGGAGCGATTATCAGAGCTTAGTGTGGTTTATGCATCTTCTTTTTCAGCTGCTTCTGGTAGAAATTCTCATTCTCTCCCACTGGCGTACTCAAAAAAAAGTGATGCTCTTGGGGTCCAGTTAAACAAACATGTCTTGTTGCCAGTATTTGATTCCCTCCTTTACCTTCTCTTCCAAAAAAACCCCTGAACACATAAAACTTTCCTTCAAGTCTGTTTAATAGTGCAAACTATTAACTATGATTAACTAGCATATCTGTCATGCAAACATTTACAAGTAAATGAAAATATAAGGAAACAGTAAAACTTTGTAGTGTCCACATCATATGATAATAAGCATAACAAAGAGAAATTATTGCCATTTTCTCAAGGGCCTTATTAATTTTGTATTGCCTTGGCTCCATTAAGTATTTTCTTTAGAAGAGGTAACTTTCATGAAAAATGGTTGGAGTATGTGTGTATGAATGCCTATATTAAAATGTAAGTGGAATAGAATTTTGAAAAAATCTTTAACTTGAATCTGGGCATTGAAGGTGAGTATATCAATATTAATGTGTATTTCTGAAATTATTATTATTAACATGTGTTTAGTCAGATGTGTTCATGTGACTTCTTCCATTGAACAGCTTACAGGATAGCTTTTTGTTCTCTGATTCTTTTCAGAGGTGTGACAATAAAGCCAGGCTAATTTGAGCTGCCTGGGTTTGGTAATCGCAAACATTTGCAGTGTCCCTGTGAAGACTTAGTGGAGAGTGCTCTCAAAAAGAGAAATATTTCATTGCTTTGATTTTTCCAAACTCAAATGAAAGGCCATGCAGTGTGAATTTATACACTAAAGTACTTGGCTTGCCCCTGAAATTTCTAAACTTTGTGAAAAGTATTGTTTGTATATTCATATATTGGTTCTGAGTTTCTTCACTTCAAACTGGAAGTAATGTTTGACTCTTAGAGCATGTTGAGTTGTTCTTGGTTTACTTTTTGTATTTTTGACATTATATTAAATAATTATTAATGCAAGAAAGAGTAGCAAACTTGAAGGGAGATCAAAGGTTTCTATATTATTTAGTTTGTAAGTCTTCAAAAGGAAAATTCTGATGATAATTCTTTGTAATCTTTTTGTTCTGTTCTTTTTTTCCTGTTCAATTTTGAAATGCTGTGAATTTTCCAAGTTCTTGATGACTGAGACACTTAATGCAAGAGCAGCTATATGAAAGATTTGCTCAGCCCAGCATTCTGTGTCCAACAGTGACTGCTTAGGAGGGAGTGTAAGAAAGGTCACATTTCAAATGATGTAGTCTTTATGTACTTCCCTGGCCTTTAGCAGTTTGGAAGTTTTTATGGACCTCCTTACCTGGTATTTCACTCTGCTTTTCTTTTATGGATAGTTATGTTAATTGGGGATTGGACTAAATATCGCCTGTAACTTCCTTTCTGTCATCATCTCCCATTCTGTCAGCTGTGCCTGTTGCTAAAAGGCATGAGCTATAATTACTGAATTTGAAGAAAACAGAAGACCCAATCCTGTATGCATAACATCTTTGGTTAGCGTTCTTGTACCTGCAGCCAGTTCCTCGAAGATTTTAGTTACTTGCACTGTAAGGATTTCTGGGACAATGGTGAAATTGGATCCATTTAGGAAATGGTGCAGAAATGGCCTGGCTCGGTATGTAGCTGATTTAGATATAAAGGCTCTGTACAAATGAGGGTGAACTTTGGCAACTGAACTTCTGCATCCGTATAGTAGAGGAAAATGCAGTATAGTGTTTAACTTCTCTATAGAGTCAATTGTGAAGAAATGTGGAGTCTATTTCATGGGAGTTTAAAATGAGTACATAAAGAGAAAAATGCTTGCAGGGGACTGTTATGAGGGAATCTCTAGTACTCAGTGCTAATTAAACATGTATGCCACTGGTGAAAGCATTCTAAGGGAGGGAATATCCTCCCAAAATGGGATAAAACTTTATTTAATTGTTTTTATTTAAAAGTAAGTCCAATGGTTGATAAAAAGAAGAATAAAGAACTTCTGGAGGTTAAAAGAAAAACCAAATCCAGAACTCAACCATTATGTAAAAAGTACTTGTCATATCTGAATAAGGAGAATGGAAAAGAGCCCAGCAGGCTTAGAAGTAAGCTTTGATAAGAAAGATTGAAAAATTATCTTGAGGGAATTACTTTAAGTAATTATTTTGAGTTTGAGAAAAGCATAAAGCTAGGAGTTAAGCTTAGTGGAAGCAAGAAGCCTGCAGGAATGTGGTGTTGAAAAAACCTGTTCAAGGTATAATTAGAGCATTTAGGAAAGATAAGTGCATGCCAGAAGAACTAATGAACTCTTTGCATTAATATCCTTGATAAATGAGGTGAGAGTGATTCTTTCGCATGAGCTGTTATTGACAGGGATTAAGTGAAAAACTATTTCAAGTTAACAGTGTCAGTAAAATGAATTTTAGCTCAAATTTATAGAAATTCATTATTTTAAAAAGAAACTTGAATTTAGATTAATACTAACAAATGGCTAAAACTGAACGGTCCTCACTTAAGTGGTCTGAAAGAAGTCATGTGTGACACACTGAACTATGAACTGCTGAGTGTAATAATCTTCATTCATTCTGAGGAGTAGAAGATGGCAAGTATAATGGCAATCTTTATAAAGAAAACAGAAGGCAGGAGTAAATGGTTATTTTTTTATTCTAAGAGGAGATTACCAGTGGATTCATCGGGAGTCTCTTCTGTTCGACACTTATATAAAATATTTGGAGGAAGGGATTCTTTATGATCTGAGAATTTGTTATTGTTACATAATTATTTAGGACTGTCAAAAACAGATCACTGTAAATCGTAAATTGTAGTATTTCAAAATATAAAGCTGGGGTTTTTCTAACTTTGTGAAACATACCTGAACAGATTCTTAAGATTCACTTCAGAGAGTTGCTGGAGAGATATACATATTTTAATGATACAAGTCATCTGTCCTATTTTGAGTGCTGTCTGAAAGACATTTTGGGTATAAAAGGAATTAAGATTTCTAGCTGAGACCCAGGCAGTTATGCTATAGACTTCTCAAGTAAGGAGAAGGAGATACCACCTTAAGTATCAAGGCAATAAATTCAGCTGGAAGTCAGGGCTGATGAGTGCCAAATGATGGTAATCATGAAGCTGAGTGAAGCCGTAACTGCGCATATACCACAAGAGGCTGTTACTGCTTGATTTGAGAGTCATTGGAAGTCTGCAAACATCTCAGTGCTGGCGTGATTAAAGAAAAAAAGAGTTTTGGAGATTGTGAAAAAAAAAGGAATTTAGGACCAATTTAGAACATAGGCTACGATAGTGCACCCATAGCCTGAATACTACCTAGGCTTATAAAGCGTACCCTGTGGTCAAAGGCACAAAATGTGAATGAAACCTAAGTAAGCAAAATTTCTTCAGCTGGGGGTGGGGGGCAGAGGTGGGGCGGCGTGTTGGGGGGCAACTGGTAGACTAGAACACACAATTAGCATAAACATTTATTAGAAAACAACTATTTTTGTTTCTTGCATGTGAAGTGCTCGCAGAGCGGAGTTTAACATGAAGGAGGTGTTTGGGGTTTTTTATTTTTCAGTGAAGAAGGAAATTGTAGAACTCACACTATAGAGCATGAGATGCTGTGGTGGCCTTCATTGTGAGTGGGAGGAAAAAGATACAGTAACTTTGAAGTACGATTTAACTGGTAAATATTAAATAGGGAGATCTAGACAGGTTTTGGTTCAGGATTTCCACATTGAAATGCTGAGCCACAGGTGTGTAGCAGGAGTGTCTCAGTTCTACATGCTTTGTTTATGCTTTCCCCCATACATGTTAGCCATGGCTGGAGATTGATTTTGCAGCATAAAATGATCACACTGGATTAGAGCAAGCAGCTGAGTTTAGTATGTTTTGTTCTAAAGGCTTCTTTTTTTTTCCTGTTTTTTTTTTGTTTTATTTTTGTTTAAAGATAAAATTTGTTAATAATTTTAAAAGACTGTATTGCATTTCCTGGCTTATGGAACTGCTTTATTTTAGTTTGGGAAGGCTCTGAAGTGCCTACTGACTCCAGTAAGCTTTGGGTCAGATGCTGTGTACTGTGTTTCTTTTTTGTTACCAGGCAAAGGTGTGCTACGTCATTTTATTTTATTTGAACAAGCTTCCTGAATGAATAGCTAGCTTTTGACTAATCTTTTAAGGTTAAGCCATGCTATTGATTTACTAGCAAAGTGTGTTGGAGCATGTGCTCAAGGTAGCTATTTTGTCAATTACTGTTGCAATGGGTTTTTTGTTGTCCAGATTTTAATTCGTGGTACTGAAGTCCTCCAGTCTTACGCAATGTCACATTTAGGTTTTGAAGGTAATTTTGTTTGGCTTTTATGAAAAGTAGCATCATAGATGCCAGTTTGTCTTACCTGATAAAATATGAAATGCCTTTCATAGTTTCTGTACAGGTGATTCCCAGCTCTTGTCACTGCAAAATGTGATGGTCTTCTCCAGATGGTGCTGTTTCTTGATCCTAAATGAAGAAACTGGCTCCTAGGCATCCTGAGTTTTTCATGTCTTTCCATGTCTGTAGAATGCATTCTTGTTCACAGCATTAAAAATCAGCTTCACTGCTGAAGTGTTGGCAGCAGCCTGAAAAATTTGGGTGCCACCATAGATACTCTAGATGGCTTCTTTATGTACTTTATAAACCTGTACTACACAAAGTATCTGCATTCATCTGTGGCTCAGTGAGACAATCTTCAAAAATCTTGCTTCTTTCCTAAGTGGATTCAGCGGGGTGTTTTATGCCCAGCAGGAAGTCTAGCAACCAAACCTCTTTTGTCAGTTTTAATTTGATAACGCAGTACACAAATTTGACACTTTACTTTCTCTTTGTGACTTCATTTGAGAAGCTGGAAACATATCCACAATAATGAATCTATTATCTTTCAGAAGAGCAGTGGGATTAAGCTGCTGGAAGTCTATAAATTCTATCCTACCTAGGATGAGAGAAGGGAGATCCTATCCCTTACATTCTGATGAATAATTTCATTCATTTTATCAGTCCAAACTGCTTTTGTTGACTGATCATTGTGATTTCCTAGCAGTGCCTACTGGAATGGAAGTTATCCACTGCAGATGGCAACTGCTTTTGAAGAATGAAATATAAGGTATATTTTAACCACAGCCTTCCTATAATGTTCTCTGCTGTACCATTGGTTCTCATTACAGTGGTGTTCTTGCTTTCAAAAGTTTTAAAGTCAAATCTGATGCCAACGTAATTTGCGGGAAAACATGTTTGATGGGTGGCTTGTCCTTGGGTTCGGTTGGATGCCTCTTTTTAGCTGAATGGAAAAAAACACCAAACTTGTTTTAATTATCCAAAATTACATATTTAAAAAAAAAAAACTATTACATTTCTTAGTTGTAAAATTGCTGGCTGCTCAGCCAAGTAAAACTAGATGAACTTAAGGATCTTCTACTACCATAATATAGTCAAATATGTCTGGGTTCTTTGGTTTATTTTTGTTTAGAGTTTCTATCTTACGGTCAGATTATATTCTTCCATGTTGTCTGTATCTTGTTCAGTCCAGTGAATGTTCAGTGTTTGGCAGAAAGGTGGCTTTCCAGTCCTTACAACACTTTGGTGTTCAGTGTGATCACCCTTATTGTCACCTTTAATCCAGTGTGAATTTACCAGTGTGGACAGAGGAGCCTAAACCCTCAGTGTCGTCATCACCTCAGTCCTGTGCAGTGTTTTACTGCTGTGACATGTTGGACCATCCAGCAGTGTAATTCCCCATGCAGTTGTAGCTGTGGTCAGCTGTGGTTACTGCTAAGCATGTGGACTACAGCACTATTATTTCCTTCATGGATTTTCCCAGGGCTCTTACCACTTTCCCAGGCTATGCCAAAAAAAAAAAAAAAAAAATATTCCAGCCACATGGCTGTTGAGGACAGAGGAAATGGGCATGGCTCTCACAAATGGGAACAGAATGAGAAAGGTAGACTAGCATATCCTTCAGCTTTTACACAGCTGAATGCTCTGCTCCACATGAATGTTACTTCCCTAATATTTAGTGTTTTAATGGTATTTCAAATCATATACAGAATTGTTGTTATGCATCTCTGAAGATAATGTTGTAATTGCAGTTTTGTAAAGGGGGATGGGGATGTTGAGATAGAAAGACATAATTCATAAAATAATTTACTTCCTTAAATTGGTCTTGGAAGAAATATCAGTACATAGGCCCAGAACCTCTATCTGTGAAATGTCTGTCTAATCCCACTGGCAAATGATGGTCTATGTAATGTTGTCTCCTGCCTGACTCCCCCTCAGATTCACAAACTAAACATCTCTTGTGGTCAGGCCATACTTATCCTTAGAAGTCTTTTTCCCACCTGTAGAATTTCCTTTTCTCAAGAGCTCCATGAGATCAGTTGGAGGGAAAATGCCATCTCCTTGCTAATTCTTTACCTGTTGAGCCTCTGTTTTAAATTTAGAGGAAAAGTGAATTCTGATTTATCATTTCCCTCTTGCCCATTCTTCTTTTTCTAGTCTTGATTCTAATACAATCCCGTTGTACTTGAGACTCTTACATTCTGTTACTTTTTACCTACTTCGAAGCAGGTTCGTGTGGATGTACAGCCTCTCCCACAGCCACCCCTTGCATGCTGTCAAATCTATGAACATCATGAAAAAGCCCTAAATCTTTTAATTTTCAGTGGTGAAAAAGCATTTTTTTAAACAAAAATCAAAACCTCAACACTAATCTTCTTGATATATGGAAAAAAGCAGGCCTTAAAGTCTGATTCTTTCATATTTCACTGTTACACCTAAAGAAAAAAAAACACCTGTTTGAAGTTACTGTATTTCTACTTTTTACTTCAGCTGGGCCAGCAGATTGGGCTCTCACTGCTATGGAAGCATGACTATAGGATACAAAAGAGTCAACAAAAAAATTGAAAACTGATTATTTTTTTTCTTGCCAGTTTTAGAGTACAAAATATGTGTGAAGACTTAGGTTTTCATTACTGATAGCTTTAAGTACTGTCTGTAGTTCCTTCTGACCTTGACTATTCTAAGTAGTTCACTTTTCCCAAATTCTTGCTGTTAAGACTTATGTAATACTTTCACTTATGTCAATAGATGCTTGTGGGTGTATAGAGACTGATTTCTAGAATGCTACTTCAATATAAATTACCTTCTATGTGTATGCATAAATTCTACTAAGCCATTTTCTTTCTTTTTGATTACATTTTACTAAAAGCAGGTGAGAAAGATTGTGTTGTTCATCAGACCATTTAAATTTTGTCCGTAAACTCCTTTTATTTAGAAAAAGGGAGGAGAATCGGAAAAAAAGTAAAACCCACAGGCTGAGATAAGAACAGTTTGATAATTAAAGTAAAATATTATAATAGTAATTGCAATGAAAAAGGAAGAACAGAGGAATGAAAACCAAGTGATGCACAGCACAAGTGCTCACCACCCACTGACTGATGCCCAGCCAGTCCCTGAGCAGTGACCCTCCTGGCCAGCTCCCCCCAGTTTATATACTGAGTGTGACGTTCCATGGTACGGAATATCCCTTTGGCTAGTTCA
>JAVJGJ010000014.1:17179424-17218455 GCA_035590215.1 Microhierax caerulescens | reverse complement strand
TGCACCTGCCCCATGGCAGAGCACGGGGAACTGAGAAGTCCTGGATTCAGAGTGAGCGCTGCCTAGCAGCAACCAAAATATCAGTGTCTTACCAACACTATTTCATGCTAAATCCAAAACACAGCACTGTACCAGCTACTAAGAAGAAAATTAACTCAATCCCAGCCAAAACTGGGACAATTAGTAATGCTGACTTTCATTTATAGATTTAGTGAAGTCATATGCTGGTATTACATGTTTGTAAAAGGAGAATTTGCATGTTGCCTTGCCTTGGTTCTGAAGTCTGTAAAATGGAAAATTGCTTTCAGCCTTATCTCATTTTTCTTGCTGTACAAACCAACCTGTTGCACACCTTTGCATTTCCATAACCATAAACCAAAATAATAGTCTAAAAACATTGTAAAAGCTAAAATGAAAAATGTTGGTGCTGCTACCATTATGTAATAAAGCTTTTTCTTCTTTTTTCTTCACATGGTGAAGCCATTGTAGCACAATATTTAATAGATGTGATAAAACTAACAGAGCTCTGGTGCACTGTTGCATTTTACATTTACATAATGATCTAAGCATGTGCATGGTTTCCTGTGTAAAAAAATAATATGAAAACCAAAGAGAAATTAATTTCAAACACCTCGTTCTGCATTGTACACATTTCAGTTCACTGGACTAAACAACTTCAGTTTGTGTGGACACAAAGTTTAAGCTCTTCCTGCATGTGGAAACAAATCAACATCAGTGGCAGCTGGGTTAGGAAAGAAGAGCTGTGATCAGGAGGAACTGTGTAGATGCAGCCCATATTAAATGACTGTGTAAAACATTTGGCATTCTTTCTGAATTATGTTAAAATTACAAGATATGTTGCAAATGAAGACTTGGGCGGGACAGTCTTTTCTAGGCGTTAAAGTTGTGGCCAGGGATAACTGTAAAGTTAAATGCTAATCACACTTTTAATAGCAGTATTATGTGGCTGAAGGTATTTTGTTTGGTTTTCATTTCACTGACTTGCATATAAAGATTTATATGTCCTAATAGCTAATTACAGCAAAATCTACAGTTTTCAAATCACTGAAACAAGAAGGAGCTTGGTCCCTAACCACTGAGCAGTACTCTGCTGTCTGGTTTTGCTTGACTTCCGCTACTCAAAGATAGTCCTGAACTACCTTGCTTATCACAATGATTCATATTTTCCTGCTGCCAGTGACATAGGCCTTATATCAATGCACAGAGTGCTTTTGTTAAAATCCTTTGATACTATGTGTTTAAAATATTATTTATTTCACTGGGATGATAGGCTTGTATGCTGAATTATATACTGAATTAAACCTACAAACTCAGATGTCTGTGCTCGTAGGGAAATTGGAGTTGTAATAAAGTTAACATGATAAAATTCTGCCTTGATTTGGCTTAAACAAATGCTATTTGAGATTAGAAAGACTGTTTTCTGAGGTGATTTTGTTGTAAACAATAGGTGCTAAATGCCAAATAAATTTAATGAGATGTATTCATATGTCACTTAGGTCTATATTCTAAAATAATATTTTTTTCTTCTTTATTGCAGCTTCCCAAAATATATTATGAGCACAACATTCCACAGATATTACCTCTATCATTTAAAGTTGAAGACGTCAGTGTTGCCATGACAATTTAAAACCAAACTGATACATTTTATACAATCTATGGATGTTTTTTTTTCACAAATTTTCCAAGCAGATGCACTATTATTAGCTTATATGGAAGTAACTTTATCTATGATTATGTTAGTGAGAAAACAGGAAAAGCAGAAGTTCAATACTTGCTTATAAAATAGAACAAGAAAGGAAGCAGAAAAGTAAGCATACAAAAAAGGTGAAAATAACCCACGGTAGAAAGATGCAGGTATATTTTGTTACCATGCTAATTGTGTTCAATGAAATACTCTGTTTCATCCCCAAATTTCAGAGGAAATTTGAAGAGGGCAAACCAACATAGTCAGAAGTATTATATAGGAATAATCCCTGATGCTTAGGAGTTCTGTCTCTTGAGGTTTTCTTTCAGTATCACAGTAATATTAAATCCTTCAGCAGGGATTTCTTTCTAAAGGGCGCACCCAAAGAGCAAGTTATAGCAGCAGAGGGAGAGATAAGAGACACAACACACAGCATGCTTCAGATGGAGTGTGTAGGCAGCCAGCAGCATATAAGACTCCAAGGATTTTACTTTGGAATAAGAGAACCAGAATTGGTTTAAGATGAAGCTATAAGATACAGTTCCAGCAATCTGAATGTGCATTGGCAGAAAAACGAGGCTGACCCTGGAGCGTACCTGTACGCTGATCTGCAAGAGTTACTTTAGGAGATAGCTCCATGCCAAGATGTCTGATGGCTTCAGTAATGTAAAAAATTAAAAAAAGACATCAGTTACTTTATGAATAGAATGTTATATAAGGAAATTATTAATGTAATATATTTGTGTTATTCATGGTAATTATCACATTAAGGATTTCATCAGCAAATACAACACTAATTTTTTCTTCTCTGAAGTAGTTTTCATTTATGCACAGTCAGATGCTGACCTCTTTCTGAATTCCTGTGCTGAAATGGTTAGAGATCTCTTTCCTTTTCTTGGATTTTGGCCATGTGCACTGTATTTGAGCCGTCCAAATGGGAGCCTAAAGGCTGATTTTTATCTGCTACTGAGAGAAGTGTGGATGCCTTTCCTGACTGCTGTTTAAATGTTTGTGCATAACAGGCCTTTCTTGGCCAGGGCAAGCAAAATTGTGATGCTCTTTCTGTTGGTTAAACCAAAACTACATCCTGCTTGTGGAAAATCCCCCATCAGATGGATGGTAGAAATTTCACAGTTGCACAATTATGCTATGAGGTGTAGGCAGCTATGTCGTTTTACCTGGTGCTAAGAGTCCTAAAGCCACTGGTGTGTTCTCTGGTTAATTGGTGCTTGCCAAAAGAGAAGGGAAGGTTGGAAAATAGCACAGATAAAGGATGAATGTGATAATGAGCCCAGAACAAAAAGGTGAAATGAGAAAGAGAAGAAAAGGATCTGTGGAGATGAAACGGAGCATGTAAGGTCAGCTTTTTGTTTTGACCACTGTCTGGTAGAAACAGGGACTTCAGGTGCATTGCCTTTGTAGATGTCTGAATTTCATATATTAACTGCAGGCAGTTCAGTGATGTTTTGTAGGACATCCCAACTTAAAACTGATGGATCAGAGTGACTTCCTCTTCTCCCTGATCTGTGTGCAGCACCTGAAATACAGCGAGCACAATAGCAAGCAGTAACCAGAGTGGTGAGGGAACTAAATACACAACTTCCAGAATGCATTGATTTTCACATTTAACAGGTGTGATGCTTCAGCTGATGCAGAACAGCAGCTCTCCAGCAACTCTTAACACATCAGCATAGTTCCTTCTTTGGATTTTTACTAGCTCCATCTTTTCTGTAGAAGATACCTATCAAAGAAATCAGTTTTAAAATGATTACTTGCTTTCCTTTTGGCATTTTGGAGAACGCTTTCTTCTTGTTCTTTCAGTTCTCCTTTAACTTTTTTTGAGAGATTTTGTTAAAGCCAGATAATGCAATCGGGGGAGCACACTGGGCACCTTACTGTAAAAATAAGAATATAAATTTTTTGGAAGAGAATTTCCATTTTCCTCCCAAATAATGTTTCAGGAAGGCCATTATGTAGAGTAGCAGTTAAAGAGTACTCTCTGGTCTGCCATGGTAGCAGCTACATTTTATTTTATTTCATTTCTGACACATTGATGTATAGCATTTGAAGGATTCAAGGGATAATCATATTTAAGGAATTATGGCCTTAAAAAATGCATTATTTTTTTTTTTCATTGCTACTGGCAAGGAATGTGTTCGTGATGTTATTGCTCCTATTCCAGTATTACAGAATAAATGTCATTAGTGGTTTTTTGTTTGTTATGAAGGCAGAAAACATTGCTGAATGGACTTTCAGTAGGAGTACACAATTCTTGCTAGATGATACTTTTGCCTGGTTTTACATTTCTTACTTCCTGGGCTGTTTTGAGGTATGTTGGAAGGACACTGGTAATAGGGGAGTTGCGAATAAATTCTTATTCCTTTCATGGCTGTTGTTTTTGAAGACGAAAATATATCCTGTTTTAGCACTCTTTTAAAGTCATTTAAAGGATGTGATAAAACACAGCAAGAAATGAAAATTCAGGGACAGAGTGACCATCTCTAACTGGATCTCTTTGTCTCAGACCTGCAATATAATGGCACTATGCATTGATGTACTAGACTTATGGCATGAATAAAGATCCTGTAAACTCCTTAAAGGTATGAAAGGGGAAAAAATAATACCTCATTTTTCCACTTTGTCCTTATCTGTTTTTCTTGAGCTAGGGAAGGGTACGGTGCTTGAATATCATCCAGCTGGGCATAAATTATTAATGACTACGCTTGGTTTTTTTATTGCACAAGCAGGTTGAAATATTTAAAATAGCTTTTTTCTTAGACCCTTCATATTTCAAGCACTTATTAAATGCCTTTGAAACTGGGGAATTGGTTTCTTGAGCTGCCTTGCATTCCTTGTTATCTTCTGTTATTCATTACTATTGGAATGGGATCTGTAATTTTATCATTGGTAGAGACTCTGGTAGAGGTAATCTGAACCTGATCTATGAACACTCCTCCTCTATATTTATGGCTTTACTATGGCTTCTCTCCCTAAAATGTTGCATTGCTATCTACCTTTTCTTGTTCCTTCCAAAGGAATCTTAAGTTTATTTTACTTCCTCAGTGTGCTTCATGTGGTTCTGTTGAACAACATACATTACATCTTAAACCACAAATGCAATGTTGCCTGGCTTCCATGGCCTCTAGCTGTATGAACAACTTTTCTACAGATCTTGATATTTCCAGGGAAAATCCAAAATTTTGTTTAAGACTTTCCCTGACTTATTTTAGCTTGATGCATGTACTTTGGGTGGGTTCCAGCCTGCACTGGGAGCTTACATTGAATGGCTGATGTATGCACGTGATTCCACCTATGTATATAGCCTGTTTGGTAATATTAGAAGTGAAGGTGTTATTTAATCTTTTCCACTGTTTCCCTTCACTTTGAGGACTTCTGATTTTGAATCCTGACATTCAACCATTGGATTTCCAGGAAAAACTAGGAGAACTGTCTGTTACAACTGGGGAAACTTTCTCACCATTCTTTTAGGTGACTCCAGCTTTTGCCAATTGCTGGCTGGTTGGTTTATTTTTTCCTTCTTCTTCTTTTTTTTTTTTTTTTAATTTGTAGCTTGTTTTTTTAAGTCTTATGGATTATGCTTGTTTTCATGGATTCCACTCAAGGTTGTGTATTGGACTTTATATTGCTTCAGACCTACCCTTAAATTTGAGTCATTGAATTATGACTATTTTTTTCATATTGCATTGAACGTGATGCAGAAAAGTAAAATTCCTCACGAACAGTTACATCATTTCTTTTTGGTCTTACTGAATTACCATTTGAAGTGTAGGGATCTTCTGTTGGTCATGACTGTATGAGGAGAAACCAAATCTTGTCTTTAGATAGCACTTTGTTTATGAAAGTTCACTGCCTTTTAGGTGAGCATTCTGTTTTGAGTCCTAGATAACTCGTTATATACAGTACTTTATCTACTATTGAAGAAAGGCATCATCCAGCCTATGTAATAAGATGAATATTTATTTCATCACAAGAGGATGTGTAGAGTGTTTTGAGAAGTACTATTATTTAAAAGATGTCATGCATAAAACCCCAGGAATTTCCATGACTACTACTAAGTGGAAACAGAGCAAAATAGTAGCAGTACTCAGTGCTGCATATGATACTGCTGATAGCCAAGGTGTTTTGACTTTCACTGTTTGTTTTCTTTGTATCTGCCAGCTGTCTTGTTTCATGTGTATTTGCATTCTCATGGCAGACTTTTTTATTTTAAAAAAACAAAACAACTTCAACAAACAAAGTAAACATTTACTTCTGGTAATAATAAAGTAGTGCCATCTGTAGGTAGTGCTTATTAGTGTTTCTTGTAGAGAAGCTTTAATTTTACTTTTCTCATGTTTATATGACAGTCTTAGAAGAACAGTCTCGATTTTTGACACCTAAATTACTAAGTATTTTTTCTGAAGCTCGGGAGTTTCCTGTTTATTTTAAATATTATTTTAAATACAGAATTACAGCATTGCTGTAAAAGAATAACAAGGATGGAGTTGAATTGTTGAACTTGGGTTTGGTCTGCAAGTGGCTTCTGGTAGGAAATGCACATAAGCAGTTAAATGGAGAACTGCAGGATTTAGGAAAAGCAAGAGCTGTTGTGTGTGTTATTTTGCAGGGGAAGTTATTTATCTACCCTACAAAATAAGATCTATTTTTTTTTTTTAATATCAGGTTATCTACACAAACTACATCTGGGATATTTGGGAGATTTTCTTTCATTAGGAGTCTGTGCTTCCGTTATGATAGTATGCCTTCTGAATGCCTCTGCTAATATTAGTCCTTTGCTAGGGCAACCCAGTCAGTGTTCTAAAATATATTAGGATCTGTTGTGAAGACACTTTTACCATTTGCTTAGCAATTCTTGGAGCAAAACTACTCATACATAAATCTGCCAAGACTCTGAAGGACCAGCACCTACAATATCAAGAAATCTGTATAGCATGCTGTCTTTTTTTTCTCCCTGTCATTTTGATAAGGAGATTACTGAAACTATTCAAGGTAAAATTATAGTCAAGTGTAGCACAGAAGTATTGCAGCACTGGGATTCCATTTAAAGAGAAAAACTTGAAAAAAATATTTTGGATGCTTTTTACATTTGCTTTAGCTATATGTGTTGAATATTTAGGGTATTATTGGCAAATAATTTTAAAGTTATGTAGAGCAGCCACAGCAGAAAACAAGGAAATACTTTTCTAAGTCCTTTCAAAAATGAATTTTTACAATCAAGACTTGCTAATTTTTGATTTATGCAAGATATCATGGGATTTGCTTGTCATCAGAATAAAGACTGATAAAACCTGATTATAAATATATAAAAAGTGTTCCATGAGTTATGAAGCTTAATGAAATCTACTGTCATTTGGGTTTGAGTCTCATGACCACCATGCTTTCTTTGCTTGCTTTTCTGTTCATTGTCCGTTGCTGCTATTGCCTTAAGCCCACCTTCTTACCATTGCTTCTGTCACCTTGCATCACCTTCCGTTCCTCCAGTTCCCATCTACAGACTTCATCCCTCCTAAAAATGGGCTAGGTGAGATATATCCAGTTTGTGTGGGTTTCCACAATTAGGATCCTGTAAAATACCACTGACCTTCAAGCATGTCTTCATAACAAATCTGGTATTTTCAGTTTCCTTTTAAACGTAGCATGTTTAACTAAAATGTGGCGATTTAATGAGCAAACAAAAAAACCTGTGGATCATTCAGCCTTATTCCTGGTAATGTTCTAGTTGTGTTCATTATCCATATCTAGCAACAGGTACACTCAGGAAAGGCTAAATATCAAAGACAAAGACTTTTCTTCACAAAA
Source organism: Microhierax caerulescens (assembly GCA_035590215.1). Classification (NCBI taxonomy): domain Eukaryota; kingdom Metazoa; phylum Chordata; class Aves; order Falconiformes; family Falconidae; genus Microhierax; species Microhierax caerulescens. Next base: position 17,210,930 of record JAVJGJ010000014.1, on the reverse strand, counting down.
TGGCTTAATACTGTTCAGTTGGTAAGAATAATGGCATATTTTCACAGAGTATGAATATGAAGGACAGTGTCATGGTCTAGTTACTTCACAAGCGATGTCTATTGGATAGTGATAGGAGAGGAGGAGGGGGAAGACAAAATATATGATAAGATACGATATTAAAAATTGTGCAGCTGTTTAAAGCTGAAGTTAGGTCAAGATAATATTTAAATACTTTCTCACTGCTGTCATGTCTATATTTTAATATCTATACTGTCTAAAGCTGTGTATGATTGCACTCGGGAGGGATGTACCTGGTCATTGCATGTGCTGTACATGCCCTATGGGAGAAAGCAGTGCTGCTGCTTTTGTACTTACGCTTTTCTCTGTAAAGGATAGTACAAAGAGCTAAGTATTTTTTCTTGCATACTTATATACACATGCAATTTTTCTGTGTATCTTTTCAGCTCATGGAAAAAACTGACAGAGAGTACTACACTCTGGACGACATGTTTGTTTCCAAAGCAGCCAAAAGAGCGCGCAGTGGGGAAGAGGAAGAAATACAAAGAAGAAAAGCAATACGTGAGCACCAGCAGCTTGCTGCACACATGGAAAAGTGCCCATACTGCTTTGATAGCAGCGAACTTTCTAAACATCTTATTATTGCAATTGGCACCAAGGTAAGAAAATAGCAATTTAACACAAATGTAAAAATAAGAAGGCAGTGTTGATATTAGAGTGCCTGAGATTAAGAATGAAATTGCTTCTGTCAAATGATTTATTGTTCTGCATCTTATTTTCCTTGCCCTTCGATTTGATTTCACAAAACCTGAAGGGTGAGGGAGAAAAAGATATAAATCTGTCATGAATTTTAAAGCTAATCTTTGATATCAGAACTTCACATTTGTGGATTTGTGGAAGACAGGAGCAATAATGAAAGATCTGAGTGCAGAGATTAGAGTGCACTGCACTGGAGGAAATTTGAACTGAACTGTATCTCAATGTTATCAAAGAAAATTAAGTGGAAAGTTCCATTTTTAAGCCTAAAATCCTTTGAAATAGACAAGTTTATTTCAGGGAACCTTCCTGCTTTTAAAAGTTGCATAAATATTTTGATTTATAACATCTGAAATGCTTCAGTATAGGCTTTGTCATTCTTTTTCCAAAGTTGTATTTTGTTATTGATGTTTTTCATTTGATTTGGGCCTTTTCATAGGCCAATTAATTAAATTCATAGATACATATTATGGTACATTGCGTTTATTTAAAAAATATAGATAAATTATATATACACATACACAAATATACATCTGTATTTATGCCTTTATATATATCTTATTAAAAATGCATACATGGATATCTCTATATTAAAAGTGTAATTTACTAAACAGTATGATTTTGTAACATTTAAGATACTAGCTGATCTATAAAGCTGATATTACTGCCTTATTGGTGGACCTGCTCTCTGGGTAATACTAGTTCATTGGAGCTACTGATGAATAACAGGACCTTTTAAAAACACTAAAATTACTAATACCTTGCTGTAATTAGAAGGTGATGGCTTCTATCTGTTTGAATTTAGCAAATGATATATTTCTTAGCCTTAGCAATGAGAAGGTTACTAATGCTAGAAAAACGGACACCTCTTTTTTTTTTGCTTGCTTTTTGTAGGTATACCTGTCTCTACCAAGGAATGAGTCCCTTACTGAAGGTCACTGCCTGATAGCCCCTCTACAGCACCATACTGCAGCCACTCTTTTGGATGAAGACATCTGGGAAGAAATCCAGGTCAGCTAAGAAACTGTCTCATGTTCTAACAGTTTTGTAAAAATAATGTTTTGAACAAGAATATACTTGTCATTAGTACCAATATCCGTAATTTCCAGCCTGGCAGTTCTTTTCCAATTCCAATAAGGGGCAGAACATTTTTGCACTGTAGATGAAAATTAGTGGTCAAATATTGGAAAAGGGAGATGCAGGCTAAACACTGAAGAAAAGTTCCCATTTATAAGCACTAGGAAAAGTTGCCTGGAGTGCTGCAGAATCTCTGTCTTTGGAGGTCTTTGAAGTGAGGTTGGGGAGCATCTATTGGGGGTGACTTGGGTACAGCTGATCCCTTAACAGAAAGCCGAATAACTGTTTTCACAGTTAGGATTTCCTTGGGAGTGCCAAGGAAAAGAAAAGGATTGTTAGGGAAGAAAGATCTCTTATAATGAAACACAGGCTGAAGACAGGTTGTTTACATATTTTCAGTTTTTTTTAAGCTAATCTGGGGTTTGGGTGGATGCCAACTGAGAGAGAACCATCTCCTCCTCCTTTAAATCAGTGAGGTCCCTGTTAGAATACAATTTCTTACCTTTTTTGAAAATAATTAATATAATAAACTGCCAAGCATGATGGGTCATGCTTTCCAGCTGTTCTTATGAAGATGTTTTGAAGGTTTTGAGTTCTGTTTTCTTTGGAAAAGGAAAATCAAGGGAAGAATGTTACAAGCTTCTGCCTAAGAGATTGACTATGATTGTCAATATCCCCTCCCCCACACCTACTGCCGTCAGGATTATTATGAGGGGAAAACAACTTGCAACCTCTTATATCAAAATACTGGAGACTGTTTCAGACTAGAGAAAGGCTTTATGACTTGCAGTTGCTTAGATTTAAAAACAAGTTAATTCATGAGTTTGAAATGGTTTAAGTAACATGGGTCTTGCCTCAGGTCTGGCAGATAGATTCTCTGACTTTCCAAATTAGCTCCCTGAATTGATTCTCATTGTTGATGTAATTTGTGTACAGTGTTTCTTGGTAAATTATGCTCCTCCCAAGCAGGTAGGGAAAGGAGTTCTTTTATATATTGACAGAAATGCCTAAGAAAGTTGGATAAGAAGGAAATAAGTGCAACAAGTGGGATCAGGAGGAACAACAGAGCATAGGGAGAAGCGATAAATATATTTATTCTGTATCTTCTATTTATTCTAAACTATTTTAACTAAATAGATTATATTTTTTCTAAGTTTGTATGAGAAGGAAAATAGGATAAAGAAAAGGTAACCAAATGCAGTTCCTGTATTCAACACTAGTATTTTCCTTGCTATAAAGTGCAGCTAGTTGGTAAAACCATTATTGACCCTGTGAGTATATTCATAGGCAGTTTAAACATTTTTTTACAACAAAGTACTTTGGGAAGTGATGGACACAGATTCCATCTCTTGCCTTCCCACAGCTTCTATGTAATTCAGTAGGAACAGTCTGAAAGGCAGGGGTATAAGCATACACTTACTCAGTGACTAAACTGACTTTTGATGCTAGAGTCATATTTTATATTACTTTTGAGGGGGAAAAAATCACAGTTCAGATATTCATAAAATGTTGTATTGAGAACATGTTTTAGCTAACCATTTTTGCAGGGATGTTTTTTTAAGATGTTGGAATAAGGCAAGAAGGGTTCTTTTATACTGTATGCCTTCAAGCACTTGAATTTAATGTATTGTGTGCTTTAGACTGATGTGTTCACTTGTCAAAGTAAGTATGTATGCCTTTTTTATGTGAAGATATATAAATCTTTATAAGTTCTGTATTGACTAAACTGTTACATGTGTCAATGGTGTGTGCATCCGAGCGTAAGCCAAGCCCTCTTTCTTGCTCTTACGGTTTTGTCCTTTCCAGTGCTAATAATCCTTGCTGTTTTGGCCCACACAGAAAAGTGCGGTGTGTTTAAACCCAAGAAAATGCAGTCTGGGAAACTTTAGCTAACATCTGCAGATGTTCTAGGCTTTTCAGTGCATTTGTATTTCAGTCAATATCGCAGGGTAGCAACTCTTAAGTAATAGTCTTTCCCAACCTTTGGTTTAATGTTTCTCTTATCTCACTAGAGTTGCTTGCTTTGTTGTATTTCAGAAGGAGGGAGAAGACAAATAGTTATTAATTCAGAGTTGCCTGTCACTCTGCGAAGTAAAGTCCCGAATCAGTCATGGTACAGTGATGTATGCACAGAGTAAGATCTTCTAGCTGTTTCATCGGTTATTTTAGGAGTGGTGGTGCTAGTGTTTTCTTGTCACAGCAAGGAGCAGCTTATTTGGCAGGGAAAATTCAGGCCACAGGGGCCTTCTTTGGAGAGCTCAATTACCTGGTTAAGATACATATTTGGCCAAGTTTCTTAAACTTATTTTGATTCATACTGTGCAAGATGACAAAAGGGTGGGGAGAAGACAGCTCAATTTCTAGTCCTTTTGCATCAAAAACCTGGTAGTGATTTGTTTTCCATCTGTTTTACTTCAGTACTTGCAGATGCTTATGAATGCATGTAGTTGCTTATGGTTGTTTAATTCATCAGCTCTCCATTTAAGATAGGGAATCTTAAACCTTTAGATGAGATTAACCTTTTAATTATGTTGTTTGTATGTCTAAGTGTTGTTAATTAAAAAAAAAATCAATGCAAAAAAGACAACCTGTGAATTATGTGAGTCATAGATTTATGGTACCTGTAGTCTATGAGGCTCATACAGTTTTAGTGATTTCTTAGTTTACGCTATGGAAATGGTATAGAGAGAATACAAAAATGTTCATTTTTAAAGAGCAGTTTTCAAGCTCTTGAGACGTTTTCAGAAACATTCACCCTGTCACAGTCAGATCTTTCGTGCATTTGAAAATTAATCTGAATGTGTCTCAGAAATCATACCATGCTTGGTAATTTCATTCGGCATCTACATTGTAAGCTGTAGAATGATGCTCTTGCATATCTTGGATGCAGATTCCAACTGCCAAGGGTCAGGGAGCAGCTAGAGCGGGCTTCTCCATAGGAAGGCAAGTCAGGGGAGGAAGGTGATGGGCAAGGCAAGTCGGGGAAGTCACCTCACTGGCAAAGCACAGTCCCATGGTACCCAAGCCAGGAGAAGGAAGCAGGTCCCATGAGAGGGTCATCCATGGCTCAGTGATGGCCAGACAAGTCTCATAGCTCTTTTTTTCCCCAGCTTTTTTTTGCTACATCTGATCCCATCTTACAGCTGCAGCATGTCAGAGCTGCCCACCCAGGCGGGCGGCCAGAGCCTCAGCAGGCAGAAGAGGCTGCAGAGCCTGGTGGGCATGTGCCAGGCCCTGGCACTGGAGCCAGCAGAATCATAACTTGAAATACACCTCGAATAGGTGCAACACCTAATCCCTATGAAGGGGAAGGGTCCAGTTGTACGAAGTATTACATTTCGTTAACTTACATATAATAAAGTCGATGGTTATAGCCATGGCTTTCTTTTGAGGCGTTAATATTTTCCTTAAAGGTGAAGCATGCCTAGTGGAAATGTCTTTTTTATTTTTTTTTTTTTTTTTTTAAAGCCTGTGTAATTGGAAGGAGTAGTAAAAGGATATTAGTAGCTATAGTCAGAACAAGCCAAGACATTACCTTCTTAGAAATCACAAGCTTGGGATCTACTGTTAAAGCCATATTGTTTTATGGAGTATCAGAGTTATATAATTGAACGTAGTTTTAATTTCAACTGTAAAAATACACAGTATTTATTAAAACTGTGTTTGTAGTGTTAATTATAATGCATATTTCACAGTAATTTTCTAGACTTTCTGTATTTGTATCATAGGAAGTATAGTTCATATTAAATTGTAGAATACTACAGAATTTACCTAGTATGATTGCTACTGTTATCCATGTTATTATGAGTATATTATGAATATAATATGATCGTGAAAGAATATAAAATATTATATCCAACAGCTTTGGAAAGTTAATTCAAATTATACTTTTTTTTTAAAAAACAGATGTTCCGAAATGCATTGGTGAAAATGTTTGAAGCTAAAGACTTAGACTGTGTGTTCCTGGAAACAAACATGAGTACAAAGAAACGGTATCACATGGTATATGAATGCATTCCTCTTCCAAAAGAAGTAGGAGATATGGCTCCAATCTACTTTAAGGTACATGAAAATGATTTTTCTCAGGTCATTTCAATGTATGTATCATAATTAATCTATTTCTGGAAAATGTATTTTGATATTCAAATACTAGTTTTGAAAAGGTGGATTCTTTGATCCTACTACTTGATTGATTCTTTGATCATATTCCTTGGTCTTAAAAACAAGCCCTGTGAGGTAATTCTGTTCTTCAGGTAGTCAATGGAAGAGCTGTATGTCACTGTGCAGTTGTCCCAAGTCTGACTGCACTGAGAAATACTGGAGGAAGAAGGCAGAACTGTAGTTTCTTGAAGTTTTGTAAGGATTGCAGTACTTCTTCCTTAAGTGCTGTAGTACAAACATACAACACCATACATGTTCTTGGCAAGCATAAAATGAGAAAATAATATCAGCTGTTTTAAGAAATACTGATATACAATGTTTCATCCCCATTTTATTTCAGTAAGTATAATTCAGTAAGCCCATTTCTTGTCTCTTTCCCCTGACACTGTAAGGAAGGGCTCATTTAAGCTTTTGCTTTGAACTGAGGCTTTTTGGCTTTCAGCAATTGGATTATAATTTGGCTTTTATAAGTAAATTATTTAATTTTGTTCTTTGAAATACTACTTTTGTTTTCTGGAAATAATGTGATTGGTTTTTGATGAAGTGGAGCAGTCAGTGCAATGAACAGCAATGCAGTAACCACATTTCAAACTATTCACCTGGCTGATTTTATTGATATGCTTCAGGTGCTGGTAAAACTTTGTATTTTGTCTGAATACTAAGGGAAAGACGATGTACAAGATTTAATGCAAAATCATCTGCTTAAAACTTTCTTTCAGAGGTTTCCACTATTGAAATACACAGCTAATGAAATTTAAAACTATATACTATATATAAAACACTATACCACTTCCAAACTGTGGAGGATACAGGCAGCTTTAAAGTTTTTCAAGTGCAATCAGCCTTCTAAGCTGGTTCTCCTCTTTGTTTTTTAAAAAGAAAAAAAGAAAAAAAAAAGCTAATATATTGTAATGTATCTTAGTAAAAAGAGAACGTGACCTTGTAGTTAAAACTAGTTAGAGATAATTTGTGTCAGTAAAAAGTTAATTTAAACAAACAAACAAACAAGCCAAACCCCAAATCAAAACAAAAAAACCACCCCAGAATTAAGTGATATTACATGATGTCTTTATAGTTAGTTGTGGAAAACAAAAGATTGCCAAAAATAAAGTTACTTTGTTAAGAAAGAATTGGTACTTGCCCCACGATGTACTTCACTACATTGAAAAGTTAGTTCTTTGTTTGCTTTTTGAAGGACTATTTTCACATCTACATAAAATGATTTTACAGAAAGCTATAATGGAGTCAGATGAAGAGTGGTCCATGAACAAGAAGTTAATTGATCTTTCTTCAAAAGATGTTCGGAAATCTGTAAGTAATGAGATCTATTGAACACTGGATTTCTCAGCAAATTTTTCTCATCTTTTTTTCATTATTAACTGTTTCAAAGAGAGAAGAGAGGGAACACAATTAGATTAGTGCATCCGGAGATGCTATAGGTATGATGAGAATTAAGAATCTGAACTCCTAACTGACATTAGGGAAAAGATTCCCATTTATTTCAACAGTTGGTGAACTGAGCCACAAGCATTGGTTGAGAACAAAGCTGGCACTCTGAGGACATGTACCAGCATAATTTTCTTCATTAACTTTAAGAATTAAGGTAGATCAAAGATTTTCAGATTACTGTCCTGGAAAAAATATGATGCGTCTATTTCTTTGACCTAGAACAGCATTTTGTGTTCCTAAGTTTATGAAGCAAAAATGTAAATAGCTTTATTAAGTATTTTTTTCTAAAACAAGGGAACAGAACTCATATCTGTCTCCTGCATATTAAACTGAATGCCTTTGTATATGCAAATCTTAAAGGATTAATACTGAAACTGTTAGGTTCAAAGATTGTTCCATCTTTTTAGTACTAATGTGAAAGATATGTAGAATATAGACTACCACAAGTAGTTTACTATATGGGCTGCTGTGGCAAAAATGAACTCCATCCCTGCCAGACCTGATACATTGCTACACACAAGTAAGATAAACCTGCCATTTTCCTTGAGGTGTCACCTGCTGACCCATTTTTTCCTTATTTAATGATCTGATTTTTTTTTTTAGTTCATTTATAGTGTTTTATGTTTCTTGCTATGCTGCATTGCCCCTCTGTGTTAAATCTTAATTATTTTTAGAGTGAATTTTCAAGCCATACATGGAACATGCTCTGTGAAAATTGTGCAGTTATTTGGATTGTAGCAGAGGAAATGCTTATGAATTTGAGGTTTTGTAAACTTATCTGCACAGGAACACCCCCAACAACCAAAAGAGTGGAAAATAACTTGTAGTGAACCAGCAGAAATTATTTGCAGTACTGTAGTAATAAATAAATCCCACTTCTCTGTCAGACTGAAGGCTCTTTTGCTGTGGCAGTATAACCAGCGTCTCCTCTGTAGGCTGACTGAATTATAAAATTATCTGATTCAGCAAGTTAATGATAACTCCCAGTCGTGTAGTAGGGTTTTCTGGTAGTGTGTTCTCCATAGAGGTGTTTCCCCTTCCCCCTGAGTGCTGATGTTTCCACTGGTAAATATTTCCTGTTATCACACAATACTTTATCTTTAATAAAGGCAACTTACTGGTGGTTGTCCTAACATTTCTACTCAACCCATGTAATACAGAGATGTGGTCAGGAAGGCATTTGCTCAGCGTGCATGCTGCTGCCTGGTCGCTCCCCATCTCTTACCTGGTGCTGCAGCAGTGGCCTCTGGAGGTTCTGCCACCCAGTAATCACCTTTTCAGGTTTTGGTTTCTTTTTGTCTAGTAGTTGAGTGTTATTCTTTCCCCTTAACTGTTTGTCTTACTGTTACTCTGTTGCAATTTTACACTACATGTAGTTGGTTTGAGAGGTGGTTTAAAAGAAAATGTGATGCTGTCAACTGTAAAACTACTTTCAAATTCATTAAGTTTTAGGGTGATTAATTAAATGCCTGCGGTCTGTTAAATGTCTAAAAATGTGTGTTTATCTGTATAGGTTCCTAAAGGATTACCATACTTTTCTGTGGACTTTGGCCTTCAAGGAGGATTTGCTCATGTCATTGAAGATCAGCACAAGTTCCCTCATTACTTTGGAAAGGTATTGTAATGTAAAAGATCAATTTACCAATCATACTCTGTTCTGTAAAATTTAAGTAATTAAAATAGATGCTGCCAGAACAGTCACTCTGTATCTTATCCCAGTTTGGTAGCTGGCTTTTTTTGGTGAGCCATCATCATCACTTGCCTCGTTTAATAACGAAATGGTTCATTTCTTCCCTGGTTGATACTCAGTGATTCTAGATCCACTTTTCTTTTTCTTTTGAATTCGTAGAAACTCTAGATATTTGACATAATCTAAGAGATGGGAAATACTTGCATCTATTTAAGCGTTTTCACAGCTACAGTACTCTCATACAGGTGCACTGATTGCTGCCTGTATAAATTCGGGTACATCCACACACAGACTCAGAGATGACTCCTCGTAAAATACTTGTATGGTTAAATTACTCCATGTGGTATAGAGTATATACAGGAAGAGCTGCAATAAATACTTCCTTTCTTTATTATGTCACAACAATCATTTATTGAAAGGGTCAATATTGCAAAAACATTAAGAGTGACTGGGAAGAAATTTAACTTACTCCAGAAGGAGTTAAGAGCAAAGCTTTCTTTTTTCTGAACTTTTCTTAGTCACAAATGTACTAATATATTAACAATCTTACAATGTTAGGATATTTATGCAGTGCATTGCTGTGCTGTGCGTTAAAGAGTTTTACTGAGGCAAACATCTAAAAACTATAGTTCTAATTTTGAATTGATATGTTTTTCAGAATTTCAAGTTTTAATTTACTTGGAGAAAACATTGATAAATAATGTCATTATTTGAAAATACGTATTTCTTTATGGTACAATAGTATTAAGTAATATGGTAGTTTTACATTTATCATTATCTGCCTTTCTTCTACTTACAAAGGAAATTATTGGTGGCATGCTGGACTTGGAACCACAGCTGTGGAGAAGAGGAATCAGACAGAACTTTGAGGGTCAGAGGAAGAAGGTGTTGCAGTTTGCACAGTGGTGGAAACCATACGACTTTACAAAAAAAAAGGAATGAGTACATCCCTGCAGTCAAGGACTATATAAGCCATAAATTATATTAAAGGATATTTCATATGTTAAGAATAACACCAATGTGTTATGTATTGCTAATCTATTTTAAAACCAAGGATATTGTTTAATTGCTGGCTACCTGTTTCTGGCTTGGACACTGTGGATTACCTGAACCTGCGAGCCTGACAAACTAGAAGTGTACAGTGGTTTTAGTTTTTCATGTTTTAGATGAGCAAAAAGGACAATATCCATGTGGCCACTGGAGTTCTTCAAAACGTAGCTTCTACTTTTGGAGGTTTTTATAATCTTTGAGGCAACTGATATTTTTATGATTGTATTTAGCATAGAGACAGTGCTTAATTGCCATGGTGACTTTTTGTAGAAAATGGTGTACGTTTCAAGAACATTTGATTAACACAAATACCTTGTTGCAGAAGGTAGCTGTACAGAAAATAATTTTCTGATTTTGAGTCTGTGTTCTTTAAGTTGAGTCATTGCAGTATTACAAACATTCAAACCTGCTGCTTGCTCCCTGCACAAGAATTAATACAATTTTTTGTGCGTTTTGTACCTGCTTCTTTCAATATGAAGTAGTCTTCCAGCTGACCTGTTGCACAAAGGATGATGAGACAAACCATAGCTGGTGCCAAATGACAGCTTTGATGGTAACAGTTGCTTTTGATGACAACAGAAAAAAAAAAAAAAAGAGAGAGGGGAGGGTGGAAGAACCTTAAGGGAAAACACTTTGTGGTGGCCAGCAAAGAAGAAAGTCATCAGAGATCTCCCCAGGTGATCTCCCCTGGGCATCACCTCTAGTGTGGCAGGTGGTCCACCATAATACTTTTCCCATAATAACTGTCTAGTTTTCACTGGGACCTGCTCAAACTCCCTGCTGGTTGTTCCTGTTTGGTATGCTGTTAGTGTTGGTTGGCACACACTGATCAGAGGTAAGAGTTGCACCTTGATTGTTGAGCTTTGTGTGTGGATGTCACTGGGAAATGGCTGTCCGCTTACTGTCTTCACTAGTAACTAGTGTTACTCACTAGGCTTTTGTTTTTTCTTTTGTGTAAAAGTTACAAAATGGGGGTAGGAAAGCGTGAAGAGGGGGAAAAAGGATGACTCTTGCATTACTGTCAATCGCTTTCCATGGGAAAACATGACATAGCAGGCTCGGGCTTTGCAGGTGCACAGCTGGGAGAACAGGATAAGGACAGAAGGACACTGATGAAAACATTGTCATAGCATCCTCCCAGTGTGNNNGCATTTCAAAAAAAAAAAAAAAAAAAAAAAGACTGCAGTGCTACTGAGAATGGCTCCAAATGGCAAGTGGAAGGCCCTCTAGCACAGGAGAGGTTAAGGCATTGTGTAGGTCTCTCAACAAGCTTCCTGTTCTTTGTGGAACCATTGCCCTGTACACTTAGCTCTGCTAACTGTTGTGAACTGTTCAATAAGGTGGTCTTCTGCAACTTTTCTGAAGAGCTAGTACTTTTTTTTCCTCCCCGTACCCCATTTTGTCAAATAAGTCTGGTAGAGATAGAAATCTACAGTGCTGCGAATTGTTTTCTGTAGGATCTTTGTAAATGTATCACTGCAAGAGAAATAACTTAAAAATAAGATGTCATGGTAATTTTAGTGATTTAATGATTTAATGTCTGATTAATACTATTTTTTTTTCACCAGCAAGCCATGGATAAAAGGGCCAGTTCTACTGTTCTCCAGTAAGTTTTGGTCTTCCTTAGGCAACTGGGGAGATTACAGAGCAAATAGGACATGAAATAGTAGCTGCTAGTAGTTGCTTAGAATGTGATGATGCTGAAGCAAATTTAGGGAAGTGCAGTGTTTGATAGTGTAAAGCGTGACTAAAATTGTTTTCTCTGAAAGTGTATGTTGCCTCCAGTCTCATCCTTCCCCCTGGATGATAGCTGGGAAGCGGCAGGGGTGATTGTCTTTAAAGGCCACAGAAAAGTCTTTACCCAGTGCTGTGCTGGAGGTGCAATTTTTCTAAATAGTATCACTTCCCTCAAAATTTTTGTTTCTCAAGGGAAGTGCTGTGCTTCACAAAACCTATCTAACTTGTACATAGAAAAGGCGTCTGACTCATGGTCTGTACATATTGTATTATTCTGGTTTCAGCAAAACCTGTGATATTCTTTGGACCAGAAAGGACTCTGAAATGCAAAGTAAGAGTAACAATCTCAAGCTGGTGATAAAGGAAAATGTGTCTGTCTTACCCTATTAGAAGTTTTCAGAATGGGAGATTCTGCTTACCACATACACTGAGAATAGTATCTTACTGTAACTGGCCCCAGACCAGACATCTATATCTTCAGATTAAGCTGTTCTTCTTCATAAATATTTCTAAATACTCATGAGGTCACAAGAGTGAACACAGCTTATTAGGGCACTTACGCTGAAGTCATGGTATGCTTAGACTTCAGTCCTTACTCTTATAAATATTAAAATATTTTAAATAGACCTTCATCCAGAAGAGTGCCCAATACCTAAATTCTTTGGCAGTAAGAGGTGGAAAATGTAAATTCAGGTGCCTGTCTTTAGGAAGAATAGGGATTGAAAGCTGTGTTTCTTACATTGCTGTAAATGTGTTCCTACGTACTCTTTCGTATACCCAGGAAGGAAAAGGGACTTCTCTCCAAGTGAATCAGTGTGTGATTTAACAGGTGTTAGAACATATCCATGTCCTGCCCAAGATTCTTACATGTAATATGTGCTGCTACTCTTCTGCTCACTGCCTGGCATAAAATGCAACGTTTCCCTGCTATCAAATCAGCTTTTCCCAGCTTGGAGTACTCCCATCCTTTGTATTTCCTTGCTATGCTGAAGGAATTGTGTCCTCTTGCCTGCATTCCAGGTCTTTCAGCAGTTCCAGGGCAGGTGTGCTGCACCAGCTGCTTGATCAGGCCCTGGCTGAGGGCTGAGCAGGAGCTCGGACTCCAGAGCTTTCTATTCAATTACGTTTGCCATGAGGTTCTCTGGAGAGAACCAGGATGGGTGTTGTAGGCAAGCAGATCATCTGCCTGGGGCCTTGGTACCTTGAAGATTCCCAGACTGGGTCTGTCTTGGGGCACATGAGCTAAACAGGCGTCTGTGAGATGTCTCACTTTATTCTTTGCTTTTCCTCAGGCTGTACTGTTCAACCTGATATTCCCCAGGCCCATGTGGCTGCTGTAGAAAACTGCCTGAAGCACGAGGTGGCTGTCTTCCTATTAAGGGCCCGCATTTTGAGGTTGTTCCTGTTGCTCGATTTGAAGGAAAACACCATGAATTTGTACCCCATACCATTAGCTACAAAATGAAGTGCAAAAGCTGCCGTGGTATCGTTATGCTTATCCATCAGCAGTGGTTGGTTGATGTCAAGGTGATTGCCTGAAGTCATCTGTTGATGTAAAGTGAGGTAATGTAGAATGAGGCTGATGTAAGCTGAGATGACCTCAGCTAAAATGGAAAGCAAGGCTTTCTGTTAATGGCTGGTGTTGCTTCCAGATAGGTAGGTCTCATCTATGTGCATATTCCACTTGCTTTTCCCTTCTTTTTTGTTTTCCTTTGGAGTAAGACTGTGAGATGTTGCATTTAGTGCAATTTTGGTGTAATTTTGCTTCATACTTGTCAAAATACCTGGAAGAGAACAGATTGGATTTTTGTTGCTTTTCTAGAAAGTCAATATAGCAACACTCAATCTTAGATCTATTTGGGCTGATTTTTTTCAGTTGGTTCATGAATCCAAACAGTAAGTTATTCCCAAAGTAATAAATGAAATGTGATTTAGTGGGATTTTACATACTGAGTTCAACCAGCTTGTTTTAAATTTCATATGAGTTCTGATTAGAAAATAGCATGTTAAAATAAATAGTAACTCTGATGGCAAGAGATCACAAATCTCCTGCACTCTGTGAAAGAAGAAATATTTTGATGCGTCCCTTAAGGGTTCTGTCTGTGGTCAAAATGTCTTCAGCATTTCCTGTCTTCTGCATCTGTATTTTTATCACTAAAACATGTTTTCTCTTTCTAATTCCAGCTGGGCTGCTAGGTGAAAAGATGTGGCGACACAGGCTGCTGCACTCTTGCTTTAAGTGTAGCTGTTTTGGAAATAAGATCCTTAATTCCTAGTTAGAAGTGCCGCTTTTAGCCCTCACAAATCAAGACAGTCTAATTCAGTATGAAGGAACAGACTTTAGAAGTCCAAGCTTGCTAACGTTGTAATTCTCATGTGCATATTGATGTAGCTGTGTGGTAACATTACTTTTCTAGATGTTGCATTTGTGTTGTGTGAAAAGGAAGGAGAGTAGGTTGCCTTCAGGAAAGTCAGGCTACTACACCCTTTACAGGGAAGCTGGTGTAACTTTTACCTCCCAAGTTAAGAACCATTGGAAGTTGGTTCTAAAAGAATATTTAATCTGTCCTTGGGTCCTAGATTTCAAAGCTAATAATGCAATCCCAGGATTGTCCTAGGGAAATCTTTGGAAGAGAATTATCCATCATTGCAGAAGTTGATGATTTTGTAGTTCTAAACACTGTATCGTGCTTGGTGATCAATCTCACACAACTGACCTGCTACCTCTGTTTATTCTGATACTTATCATAAAAGTGTCTGTGAAGTACTAGACCAATATTTTAAAAGGACAGCATAATTGCAGGACATCTTTAACTGATACAAGTATTGTTACCCTCCCAGGTGTGGCCTAAGCACTGTACACAGAGAGCCCAGAGGCACATCATACAACATAAAATGATGTTATGTTAGAGGAAGCATAGTATGAGCTCTTGATGTGTGGGTAGGTGTAAAAAGTTCATTCCCCAGTGCACAAGCTGCATGTGCCTTTGTATGTGTGGTCTGAGGGCAGCTGCTGGCCTGAAATGGCTCTGATGAACCTGCTTTAACATCTTTCTAGGAACTGAAAATCCATCAATTAATTCTTTCTAAATTTTTAGCTTTTGTAAAGCAAGTACCCTAGAGTATACATGCAGTAAAAATTAATTTAGCAGAAAACACAAGAATAATTAACCTTTTAGAGTAAAGTCGAAGGCATTCTTCATGGACCAGTGTCCTTGTGGGAAGTATTTTTCTTCAAGATTTTCTGGTTTGATTTCTGGTCATTGACGTACAACTACTGGCCACACATCGATTTGGAATGATAGATATGTACACTTTGGTCTCGAGACAAGGTGAGATGACTTTGTAAATCTTTCTTACCTCTTTCCACTTTGATTTGAAGATCTTTGATGCTGATATTTTATGTGAAAATGGCTTGGAGCAGCACTTTAAGACAAGATACGAACAGCTAAGAGAGCTGACATTTATTTAATGTGACATAAATACGCAGTTATCACTGTACAGCTTCCCCATTGCCGTTGTCACAGGTTTACAAGGCTTCATTTGGGGATGCCAAGTGTTCTCTCATGTCTCTACCTGCTTTTTAAAGGCATCTCCAGGTGTGTGCTTTGTAGCTGTTGGAAAGCATTACAGCTCTTACAGCTCTTCCAATGTTCTCCCTTTTAGTGCAGAACAACTCTTTGAATGTTTGACCCCGGTTCAGTAGGTCCAAGAACTTGCCTGTGAGGTGGAAAAAGACAACTGACAGTAACAGTGTCTTTATGGATGATGTCATCTCCAACTGGAACCAAGTATGTAGGCTCTTAGTTTAGTGTTAACATGGGCAAATTCAATCAGAGATGATGACCTTGTGCTTTTTCAGTCCTTTTCTTTCCTGGCTGCTATTGCAGGACTTAGGTTTTCATCGTCTTAGTCCAAGCTGCTCTTTCATTAGGTAGATTGTCTTAGTGATACTTGCTCAGACAGAAAGTATTTGCTAGGACCGGCAGGTTCAGCCAGTGAGCCGCTAAGACTGATCAGTCTGTACTAAAATATTGGGTCTTTGCCTGAATCACCATCTCTCATGGTTGACTGTGAGCATTTGCTACTGTTACCTAGTAAAAAGGGTACAAACCCTGGCATGCCTACTGTTTGTTAAAGTAGTATTAGCACTCCGGTTCTCCATGTGACTGTATGTATTAGGATGTGTGTTGATGGGAACAGCTGCTGAGACTTAATACGATTTCACTAGCCTTACACTGGGCTTTACATCATTAAAAATGTCAGAATATGCCCCTTATCATGACGAGGAGGTAGTTTGAATTTAATTTAAAAAAAAAAAAAAATTAAAAAAATAAAGAAGGAATTACAACTTTACTTATTTATGTACTTAATCTGCTAACACTGGATTTAGTATTAAGTAAACCTTAAGCCTTTCATAAGTGGTTTGTGGCATCCATAGAATTGGAGGAGGAGGAGAGGAAATAATTTTTATTTAGTTGTTCCCAAGACAAGATCAGGTATATTAGTGGCATTACGAGATCAGTTTTCTCTATGAAGATCTCTGAGGAGGGAAAATCCACAGCCTTCCTGAACAACCTTTTCCAGTATTCACTCTTTTCATAAGTGGTTTGTGGCATCCATAGAATTGGAGGAGGAGGAGAGGAAATAATTTTTATTTAGTTGTTCCCAAGACAAGATCAGGTATATTAGTGGCATTACGAGATCAGTTTTCTCTATGAAGATCTCTGAGGAGGGAAAATCCACAGCCTTCCTGAACAACCTTTTCCAGTATTCACTCTTTTCATCATGAAATGTTTTTCTTCTTACTCTTTAATCTGAATTGTCCACGATTCAGGTCCAGTATTTATTGTCTTGTCTGTTATGGAACTGTGAAATGTTACTTCATTCTTCGGAGGTTCCTTTTACATGTTTGAATACTGCAATTAAGTTGTCTTTCTACATTCTGGTCTTCAGATTAAACTGTGCATATTCTTTCAGTGTTTTCATGTAGGTTATTCTTTCTGTTCTTCTTATCATTCTTTTGTTCTCTGGAGTCTCTCTGGTTCATAAAGATGTGGTGGAAGGTCTCGAGAGTGGATACGTTATCTCAGGGAGGCGTTATCAGTGTGTCTGATATGAAAGGGTTACTGCTGTTCTTGGTGGAGTATCCTCCTATTCATTTCCCCCTACCCGATGCAGTGTTTGCTTTTTTCACAAGAGTGATATAAAGCCCACGGCTCCCTGCAATCTTCAGATCTTCTCCTGTTTCCAAGTCAATTGTTTGCTATTATAGCTGGATATTTTTTGCCCAAGTCTATGTTCTTACTCTTATATTTTTTGTCTTTTTTTCCTTCTCATAGATAATATTTTTCCATTTTGCTGAGATGATTTTGAATTCCACTTCTGCTTTTAAATGATTTTCTATTTATTTACAGCCCCTTGAGTCATCTACAAAATTAAACAGCAACACTGTATTGTGGCAACTAGAAATTAATGCCACATCCACGCATACCCTGCAATATTTGTGTTCATTGGTTAAACTGTTTCCCTGCTATCACTTTTATTGTTGCTGGTGGACTTGCAACTTCTGATACCATTACTCTTGCTATGGATGTGGGTGCTGTGGGTGTCATAAGTAGCAAAAGCAAATAGGAAGTGTGGCTTTAGAAGAATCAAACCCCAATATCATCTGGGAGAGGTGAAGGGGAAATGAACTTCAGGATTTTATTCTGTTTTTATGGTGAAAAAATGGGCTGCAAATCAGACATTCCTGTGATACCATTCACAGTCAGGTCGTCTACCACAACCTCTTGCACATCCCCAGTCTATTCACTGGGAGGGGCAGAGGGAGAAGCAGGGAAAGCCTTGATGCTGTGCAAACACAGCTCAGCAATAGTGGAAACATCAGTGTGTTATCAGCGTTGTTTTGGTCAGAAATCTAAACCACTGCGCCATATGAGCTGCTGTGAAGAAAACTGACTCTATCCCAGCCAAAACCAGCACGTACAGGAGAAGAATGAGTGTTGGGTTCTGCTCAGACTCGAACGTAGTTTGCCTGTCTGGTGATGGTATAGGATCAGAAGATAAGAAACTCAGCTGATTTTCTCCCTTTATAGACTGTCACTACTTTTCAGCAGGTTTGGGATGTGCTAGATCAGGGGTCCTCAAACTTTTTAACCAGGGGGCCAGGACACGGATGAAGTGGCAGGCAGTCGTCTGCGGCTGCTTGGTTTCCCCCCACCAACCCCCGGCGGGGGTGGGGGTGTGTGTCTGTAAATACCGGGGGGCCAGATTAAGGACCCTGGCGGGGCTGTATCTGGCCTGCAGGCCATAGTTTGAGGACCCCTGAGCTATATGCTCTATTGTAGACTTAAGTGAGGGCCCCTTTGCTGCAAAGCAACATTTCTTCCAGATCCATCTATTGCTGTTTGTGAATATTCTTGAAATGGGAAGAAATCTTTGTTACCCACTGCCGGTCGGATTCAGCACAGTGTTAAATCACTTTTATGTGTCCACCTGTGAGCTGTGTGTCTTAAGTTCACATAATATTCAGTTTTGGCTTAGTCAATAAAGTTAATGGAGCCTTGGAGAGTGATTCCTCTTCCACTGCTATAGGTGGCCTGATGGGTTAATTGAACCATTCCCCAGGCTCTAGCGACTGTGTTGGTAAGGGAGCAATACCTACTATTACTACTTTTATTATGCAAAAGCAGTCTAAATCTGGCCAAGAGAAGGGCTTGATGGAGGTGTAGCCATCAGTGTGACTGTCCCTGTATAGCATTTGTCTTTGTTCCACATTAATGCAAGGATTCTTTCAAATGTTGCAAGGTACCTCTTATGTTGAATAGGGGTTTTACAGTCAGAAATCAAAGATTTATTTTGCTTGGGTTTCTGTCTCCCTAATCAGAAGTGATCAGAGTACTGACCTTTTGTCTGTCAGAAAAAAAAACCTTGGTCAGAATCAATGTATTTCAGTGAAATGGCTCAGCTTTATTCAAACAACTCACTGAATTAAACTTTGTGGCCGATGTTCTCAACAGTTCTCTCTCACTGATTATTATGTGTTGAAAATTAATGTGATATTCCCGTATTTAGTATTTTTAGCCAGCTGCATTTAAAATGAAGGAAGACAACTGCCCATGTAAAGCAGATCTGGAAAGCTCGAGGTTGGGTCCTAGTTCAGGCCATGCTGGTCCTGGGGCAGCTTACCAGCTTTCTTTGCCCGTTGCTGTTGGCAGACAGCGAGGGGACCAGCAGAAGTTTTGAGAGACTTGCTTGAAATGATGTGCTGTGAGTACTTGCAGTGATTTCCAAACAGGTTGGTTGAATTTAAAAAGTATATACTGTCTGCCTGAGAACTCTGGGGGAAATGTTATCTGTAATTACAACATAGATTTGGGATTTGAAAAGCCCTGAACAACTTAATATGCTTTTGAAGGCAGAAAGCAGTCAGAGGATTTGGCTATTATCTCTTTTTACAAACAGCACATGCTTCTCAAGAGATTTCTGTGAACCAGCTCTCCTCTTTGCCTGATTGTAGTCTTTTATGGGAAGCTTTTGGGTTATTCTCTCTTTAGAGCAAAAATATTTTGGCCAGTATCAGAGCAGAAACAGATGATAGGGAATTCACCTCACATCCACGTAAGTAGTTATTGTCTCTGTATATAGATGTCTGGAAGACTGGATAAATAACATTTTATGTTTCCTACTGAATATGAAACTTTTTTAAAACTTTGTTGCAAACTGAAAAAAAGAGTTAAGCCCTCCAATGAAATCTTAATCTTCAGGACTTTCATCTTCACAGCTCTTTACAAACTTTAACTTCATATGAGTGAAGATTTTGACCAACATAGTCCCTCTGGCAGCTGTGGGACTGCAGAGTCCTGCAGACTGGATTTGCCCCCATGCCTCTGCACATCCCCTACCTCAACCCAGTGCTTGGGCTTTGGGTTGCTGAGAGTGCCCAGACGTCCCCCTCAGATCCCAGCTCCTTGTGCACCCCTGAGATCCCACTCACTTCGGTTGATCCTGTCCTCCTTGAAGTGCTCCTTGTCCACGAACACTGTTTTAAATGATTTATGACAGCATGGTCTTTTATTTTTAGCTTCTGTGCAAATCTTCCAAATCAAATCTTGGTGGGAACTGCTGTCTGGGATAATCTTGTTGTCTTCCTCTCCACTAATGAAAAACAAGTTCAGTCTTGCAGTTAAACGGTAGGGTTGTCTTCCTTACTACATATTTATACAAATCAAACAGGAATACGGGTAGATGAGAACAGTAATATGATTCTGGCATATTAAATAATTAACTTTAGAAGGGTCAATGAGTCCCTGCCTAACAGAAGAGCAGTGCTAGAAAGCTTGGATTGTATTTCAGTGATGGGAAGAGAAGACGTGCAAGTGGACTCCAGTTGCCAGGACTCCAGTTCACCATTTCCTTGCTCTTGATTCATGGAAGAGTTGCGCAGCACTTGCAGGATGTGAGTTTGCTGTGCGGTGAAGACGCTCACTTGTCCCATCTTCAAGCCTCTTTATCATATGTTTTCTGTGAATTGCTGCGATTTAAGCATTAGTACTTATTTTTAAGGTATCAGAAATATGAAAATATATGATGATGATAAGGGTTTCTTCTAAACTAGAAGGAAGGAGCTGGTTTGCAGCTGGTGGCAGTATCCTGGCTTTATTTGTGTTAGAGACCAGACAGACATCAATGACAACCTTGCCTTCCCACTGGTACCTCTAATCTTAGTCTGCAAGGGCTCTATGGGGAGAAGCACAAAAGGCAGAAATGGGATGAAATCAGTATGGAACACATTTGCATTTAAGGAGACTCAGGACTCTGAAAAATATTTTTAAATGGATTTTTTTTTCTCCCCCTTGGAAAAATCTCAGAAGGGCTGGAAGCAAGATGCTGAAAGATGAGCAAAACACATCAGTGTTGCAAATACATGGCCTGTTGTAACCCAGGCAGGTAATGCTGACCACAATTCCTTCATTAGCTCCGAGTAGGTTATGCTAGCATACGTGTGTGTGATGGCTTCTGCAGCCAGTGGTGGCAGTGCCTGAGCTGCATACCATACACTGCTCTGGGATCTGGGGGCTTGAGAACAGGCTGAAGAGCATTTTTTGAGAATAACCCACTGGGGTGACTCAGTTTTGGAGCAGAGGAGTGCACTACATCACCCTCAGTCCCTTGTTGCCCATGGCCTGTAGTTTCTAGGGGATCTACACACCTTTGCTTGGCAGTTCAGTTTTGTCACAGGAACATAGGCTTAGGGACAGGATATTTTTGTCACAGATTCCAGGGGGCCAATTCACAAGCATTGGTCTTGACTGTCCATATTACAAGCTAGAGATTTGTAACTAAACAAAAAGAAGTCCAGAAAAGCTGTAAACAATTGCAATTTTACAGGAAACAAGCCAGAGTAAATAAGTGCCATTTTTTTTTATTATTATTTTCAGTAGCAGGAAATTATGCTGCTTGGAAGTAGAGCATGAGAGGCAAGAAGTCAGGCAACAGCTAGCCATGAATGTGGGGGCAAAAAAGCATCTGTAAGGGTTTCCAGTGTCACTTAAAGATACAGAACATCCCATCTTTTCCTATAGCCTTGCTCTGGTGTTTCACAGGAAAATGAAGAAATTGTCCAGGGATGAGTTTTACACCAAAGGAGGCCAAATTCAGTATGATTACTTCAGGGGAAAAAATTGTCAGCAACTTTAAACAACCAGCAGTTTATTTTTTTTAACTGGAAAACATTAGCTTAAGGTCCCATGCGTGGAAGACTGTGCTATTAACAAGTATTTGCTAATAAAAATACAACTTTTCTTAATAAATGCTTTTGTTAAAAAAAGTATTCGTTTCTCGGCTGCTCATATATTTTTCTTTGCTTTTATAATCAGGCTATTCTTCAGTTCCGTTGCTGCTAGTCCTGTGGTGTTTTGCACATATGGCTGCATTATTTAGGGCAATACTTTTGTGATGTTTCGTTTTCTTAAATTAGCCTATATTCATTACTTGAGTAACACGCTTATCTTTGTATACCTTCTTCTTAATGTGTTTTGGGCTCACAGAAGGTCTCTGGCTCTGTGATTCTCATTGGATGGTTTTTGTGTTGTTTTTGTTTGTTCGGTTGGTTGGGTTTGGGTGGGGTTTTTGTTTGCTTTGGTTTTTTCTTTTCTTTTTATCCCTGTAACACATTGCATGCAGTATGTCTGTTAATTTGAGGGTGCCAGCAAGAACACTTCTTCTCTATGCTATTGTGCTTAGCATCTCTGTACATTAATTCCTCTTTGTTAAGTAGACTGGTACTGCCTGATTCTGGGGAACCCTCAAAGACGTGTGCTGTTCTCTTTCCTAAGAGGTGGGGGTCTTGGGGACAGGGTCTGCTTATTGGAGATGGGGTGCATGGTTATTGATCGTCTCCCTCTTCTGAAGGAAGCGTGCTATGCAAGAGGACAGGTCTTGGGGAATAATCTAAACGTGATCACTCTCACCTCAGGAAGTGTGTTCCACATCTGAATCAGCTTATTAAGGATGTTTACTAATGAAACCTAGTGTGGTAAAACAGCAGCCAATTAATTTTTGCACTGAGTTGCCACTTTTTTAATGACAGACAAAGACAGCAGGACCTTTTAAAACTGCAGGCCTGACAACTTTATGTTAAATCTGTTATTTTAACAGCATGTCTAAACCCAAACCTGAATCCCCAAATATAATCACATTACAGACCAGTTATTTTGCTTGCTGAGTCACTTTGTCAGTTTGACAGCATGCCTTGCAGAAAATTTCAGTTCCTTTAAATTCTTTGATTAAATAAATTAATTAATTCAGAGTTTTATTTTGTTTGGAGATACCAGGGTCTGACTCTCCCAGTGATTTGTAGTCCCCACCTATAGTTACTAGTGGGATTTATCCTTTCTCCAGCCCTTTGAAGCTGGAGAGATCTCTTTTGTGGTGAAGGTAATGAGCAGTCATGCTTCTGGGCAAAATCCTTCTTACTGTCATGCTGGGGCACAGATTTCTGGTCTCCCTGTATTTGAAGACCTAGTCCCAGCTCATTGCTTGTATTGGCCAGAAGTCTGTATTTCTCTCTAGGAGCCACGAATGGCCAATGCAACACGTAGTCATAAAGAGGGGGTTGATCCTTTCAAAGGATGTCTTCCTGACGTGTTATTATTTAAAATCGGGAATATAAAGATGTGTAGACAGAGTTTGGAGACGGGACAGTCTCTTTTAGATTTGAACAAGCTGGGCTTGAAGTTTGAAGTTAACACATACTCGTGGTGTTTGAACTTTGGAATATATTTGGTTGCCTAGAAAAGCTGGGTACCTGCAGCCCGTAGTGAATGAAGACTGGGAACTGTTAACAGAGAAGTACTGCGTGGTCTCTGCTCAGTGTGTTTTTCTGCTCATTACGGGAGAGGAATAGTATCAGGATTGGCATTTTGAAACTGTGTCTCAAATACAACAAATAACACTATGGTTTAGAATTTATGAGTATTGTATTGGTATCAGCATGCTACAGACCGAATTGGCTGTAGTGCTGGCTGTTGCCCAGTCACATAACCAGGCCACCTGTATCACGAAGAGTTCAACCTCCAGCCAAAAAAACACTCAGAGCAGAGGAAGGTTCATACTTTTCACTCCTCGTTTTGACCCACAGAAAGATTAGAGTTTGTGGGGGTTTCCACTTAATGCTGTGCAGTCCCTCTGGCTCGGATGTGGTCAGCACAGGGCAACGTTTGATAGGAGGGATGATAACCCCCTTCTAAGTTATGGAAAGGAAAATTACTAGAGATCTGTGTAAGGACTATATAGGAATCTATAGAGGAATGTGTAGGGATAACATCAGAATGGCTAAGATATGAAGTGGATCTAGTGACTTGTAGGGTCATAAAACACAAGGAGGGAGGCTTCTACACCTATGCTAAGAGGAGGGCAATGAAAATATGGTGTCATTGCTGAATTAGGAAGAACGGCAAATAACTGATGGTGCAAGAGATAGATGAAGTGATTTTGGCATCTAACTTTGTAAGAAAGATTTGTTTTGACCAGGTGCTAAACACAATTGAATTTTCAAAGGAGAAAATAGTTGTCAGGAATAAGGAAAGAAGAGGTAGAACAAAATGATTGATAACTTACTTGCACGCACGCCATTCTCCAAAAAATGAGCAAGAAACTCTGGATGGTTTGGAGTATTTGGAGGAGATGTGAAAATACTATTACTGCAGATTAATAAATATTTACAGAGACTTTCTAGTGTAATGTTACAGTATGTGTAAAATTGCCTAGACCTATGGCCAATAGCTTTGTTACTTTTGTCAAGGACCTTTTTATAAAAACATTACATTCCCTCCATGGGAATCTTCACACTTCCTTAAAAAGTTACCTTTCCCTCTAAGCAAAGCTTGCAGTATTTCTGCTTTGAGGGGTTTTCTTTTTCTGTCGTTATGCAGTCCAAATAAAAATAATCTGTGAGAAAGTTCTTTCAGATGGAGCTTTACTGCCAAGATAAACGGTGTCATTTTCACTGTCCCCTTGGTGACTTGTGCAGCAGAAAGGTTGTTCTGAAGTGCAGAAAACCTGCTCTTTGTGCTGGGTAATTTTGCACCCTCTCATGGCCATGAGGCTCCTTTTTTTAGCCCTAAATTCCCTGAAGGAGATAAAACAGCTGCAAGAAGCAAAATGTTCAGATCCTGAAAATCATCTATGTGCTCGCCCCCTATAAAGAAGTAATCCATATCGATCTCCAAAAGGATATATTCTAATAACCGTGTTTTAATGAAATTTTTCTTTTTCCTTCCATTGTGCTCTACCACTGGGGGGAAGAAATCTCACCTGTGACAGTTTATGCCTACAGTAGGTATCTACTGTGGGCAGACAGGAGCCCCACCGTACTTTGGTGTCACCTTTGACGAGCTTTGTATTACCACAGAAAGGTGACCCTTGGGAATTAAAAAAAATGAGCTGCATTTCTGTGTCTGCATCTTCAGTCATCTTTCTTCCTTCTGTTGGGGTGAGCCCTCTGAGAGGAGAAATCGCTTCTGTGACTGAAACTATTTATGTATTCTTTCCAAGACAGGCATCAACGAGAGGTGGTGAAGGTCTGAATCCCTCAGTAGTCATCTGTGTTTGTTCTCAACTAAATCACAGAACTGCTTGAAACTTTGTACATGCGCTGTCTGTATGTGGAAGAAACTTCTTTCAAATGTCCACTCTTCAGTCCATCTCTTTGGCCTCATATAGCACTGGGATCCAGATGATTCCTATGATGCTATTAAATGTCATGTGGTCGTTAGGTTTGGGATATATGATTTGCAAAGCCTTAGCACAACCCTGGAAATGTGAAGTACACCAAGGAGGTAATTCTGGCAGAAAGGAAATTATTTTGAACTTGTGTTCAAATCGCCAACCAAGACGAAGGACCTCGAAAGACCGTTTTGCTCAAGATGGGATGAGGCACCGTGTGTAGTAACATGTGATGCTACTGGAGTGCAGTTCTGCTGCCTTTCACTTAAAACCAAGATGTTGATGTACCAGAGGTGATAGAAAATGAAGAAAGCAGATTGGACAGAAACAGTCACATCTCTTTTCTCCTTGTCTCCCACCCTTAATGAAAAGAACATGGAAAGAGCAGAATACCTTTTTGTGACTCCCTCTCCGGCCCCATTAGGCCACATTTTAACATGTCTGTTGGGTTCTGCTGAGCTCCAGTTCTCACGTGCTTCTTGCACAAGTGATGCTGTGTATTCCCTAGGTTACATCAGTAGCCTCTTCTGCCTGATAAGGGCCTCCTGTCTTTAATTCCTGCTGACTTTTACTGAACATTTTATTTAATGACTTCGGGTGGACGTTTTTTGAAATCCCTTGCTTCATGCCATTGTCAGTAACAGCATTTTCATTTAAGCTGTCAGATAGCAGCAGGGATCCCAGAGTCAGGGTAGCTCCAGGCTCCATACTCGTGCTGAGCACAGCCAGGAGGAGTTGCTGTCATGGAGCTCTGGATGCTTATGCTGACTGTGGACCTATTATTGCAGATAGGATGTGTATCTTTGGAGGATCTCATGTTCCTCGTGGTTCGTATTTCTGGATGCACTGCAAGAACCCAAACAAAAATAAACACTTCCACAAGATGTTTTTAGTGTACCAATTGCAGCAGTTTAATACTCTGTAAAAAAACGGCAGGAAATAGAAGATTTTTTTAAAAAAAAAATAACATGGAGCTTTAGAGGCCAGGCGTTCAGTTATGAATTCATGACTGTCTATATTTGCAAAAAAGTCTCTCTTCTTTCTAACCATTTTTTAAAGGACTGAGAAGAACCCCTGGCTCCAGACTGAACATCCCAGGATGGGGCATCTGTACTCCACCCCATAATTCCCCAGACAAGAAGTAGCCCGGATATAATTTTCTCAGACTTTGGGAAATATGGTTGTTACATGAATCTTGACTGCCACTGCAATTGCAATTGTAGCAAAAGAATGTTTATGTATTCTTGGGTTTTGCAGGTTTTTGGGGTTTTTTTTTGTTTTTTTTTTTTTTTTTTAAGAACTTTATTGTGGTGGAACTGCTCAGGACTTTGGAGACAATATGCACTGATGTTTCTCTCTTATTTTGCTCATTCCTGATTATATATGTTTCAGGCTAGTAATTCAGTTTTCTGTTTGCATGATGATTTTATTGTCTAATACTTATTTCTTTGATAAAACAAAAGTGATTTTGGGGAACAGAGAAAAAAATACATCATTGCTACTCCAACAGGATCAGACAAATAGTGCTGTGAATATACACAATGAGCAGTTTCTGTCCCAAATACATCATCTGTGGGAAAGACAGGACTATTAGCCTGTTATTTAGAGATAAGAAACTGAGGTGCAAAAAGATAACTTTTCCTTTTATGCTACTGCTGTGGTTATGGGCACTTGTTGGACTCAATATGATCATTGCGTGTGTTCAATTCTTTTAGATTTGAGCATGAGAAGTATTGGCATGTACATAACACCTTTCAGCTACATGAACCCAAAGAATTATGCTTAGAAACTATGGTTCCTCCTTTGGTGAGACAGAAGCAGCTGTTGGAATTCAAGCTGATCCAGTCCAGTGAAGACCAAAACTTTTTGGTTGCAGATCAGTAGGTCAGTAGAGGAATTACTCAGGCACAGCCTTGAAGTCATCAGCCTCAGCTTTGTCACAGATAAAGAGGGAAAGCATGATTATTGTGAGTGTTGCTGGGCTGGATATTTGAGGGAGCTTGTGGGCCTATGTGAAGCTTATTATGGAATATCAGAAAAGGTTTGTGGTATTATGTAAGATTTATTACAAGAGGTTTAGTTAAAGGGGATGGATCAGGGTTGATGGGTGAGGAACAAGCATGAAGCAATGGAGAGAAGGAGGGATAAATAGGGCCAGTTGGACTGAGCCCTGTGCCTAATGACCACCATCCATCCTATCTTCTTATTAAATCCTTTCCTGAACCGTTCTTTATTATCTGATGGTGCTGTGAGAGCTGTGCAGTCTAAGTACCAGCAGCTGGAGAAGGGGCTGTGGGGCCTGGGGGTCTAAATGTCAGCAACTGGAGGGGCCAGCTTGTGTATAGGACCTAAATGCCAGCAACTGGAAAAACCTCTGTGTGTTAATATTTCTGCAGTGAATTTAATCCTATGTGCATGTTTCCCTGAAAACTTCGAACTGGACTAGCTGGAGGAGACCTGCCCCTGGAAAGACTCAAGGTCTGAGTTGGTGTCTAGTTAAGGGTCCTGAGGTCTGGGCATAGATATCAGGTAGACTGAGAGCCTGTGCTGATATAGGAGGGGTTGTTGGTGGGGCCCCTGTGAGACAAGCATGTGTACACATCAGTTTCACTAGTGAGCGTCAAACTGGGCAAGCTGGTGGGTAGGACGAGACCCGTTTATAGGGTAAGGGGGGGGCAGGTTCAGGCGTGGACACTAGATGGACTCAGGAGCTGTGCTGAAATCTGAGGGATCTGTGAATGTGAATGCGCTTGTGAGCCTGGAGAGCGAAGTCATGTGTGCTCTCACTAGCGGGCTTCAGTCCTGACCAGCTGGAGAGGAGGGATGGAACTCAGCAACTGGTGCCTGTATAGGAGCACTGTTGGTGTTTGTGGGCATACTGGCAAAGGCTGTGCTGTCTGTGGCAGTCCGCATGGTAGCCCATGTCAGTATCCTCCTCTGTGTGTGTGATGCTCTCAGCCACGCTACTGGCTGAACCTGCAAGCATCTGAGATATTTGAAGGCTACTTTGTAGCTGACTGGCATTTCTGAAGGCTCTAAGCATATGGTATCAAAGGCACGGATCTAATTAAATGACTCTCTTAAAACAGTGGCCATATGGTATCCTGCTTCCCTTGACTCCAATGACATCTGCTAACAATAAAAGAAAAAAAAAGTCACGTCAAAGGTCGTGTGTTACTTCCATGAGTTAGAGAAAACATGCTTTCCTAAAACTCCCACAGCACCAAATGTAATGACTCATTGCCTCTGTTTATTCCTTAATTACAAAGCTTCTATGTGCGGGTCTCAGTTTTATGACAACAGATCTCACTGGCATCACTTTCTTAATGACTCTGGTCCATGGCATGTTTGGGTCCAAGCATGGGATTAGGCTGAGGGGAAAACGTACCTTGGGATTTCCAGTGGTGGAAAACCCCAGCATCCAAGCTCCAACACCTACTGATTCATAGCTGGGAAGAAAATGTGTGGAAAATTCTGGGAAAACTGCTGCACATGCCAAGCAGAGGCAATAAAGCTGTAAGGTTTAAGGCAGAACTAGCTGATGTACGTTGTGGTACAGCCAGAACCATATAAAGCAAGAGACCACTTCCAGGTCTGTGTTCCATCATCACGTGCTTCTCGCAGTGCTGGACGCAGACTCCTGAAAACAATGCTGGTTTATTTGGTGTAATTTGGAAGTCAGAAGGAATTGTAATTATCCAGTTGAGTGATGTCCAGCCTTCAGCTGAAACTTGCTAATGAAATAGCTTTGTTTTTCTGACTGCCTCTAGTTACAGCCTGCAGTATGCTCTTACCTGTGGCAGAGACATGACCAGTAGTGTAGGTGGTGATGCTGGCTTCTGTGGCAGGAGGTCCTGCCAACCCGAAGAGAAGCTAATCCCAAGAGAGGCATGGCACAAAATGTGAAGCTGCTCCAGGAGTGGTGGGAAGGTTGATCAGAGGGGATGAAAGATCAACATACAAAGGTGGTGTTTGAAAATAAGAAGGGAAAGGAAAAACAGGAATAGCAATTGAGAGAAGGTGAGGGAATGCTTTCCCTCTTAGGGTCACCCCTGATCGGTACAAAGATTAGGAGAGACAAAAGAGATTTGAGCAAGTCTGAGTCATCTCTTCTAGTCTGAGGGTGAAATATTCTTCTGCAGAGTCCTCTCTCCCCTTCAGGGGATGCTTCTGGGAAGCAGTCTGCCCAACTGAGGTGGCTTTAGGCCTGGCAGAGAAAATTGTGCTTAATACAAGCAAAAGAAAATGTGTTTGGGGTAGTAGCTGAGCTTGCAGACACCCACTTTTGATGATTTTGGTTTCAAAGGTGGCGTGTGTTACCACTGTATGATTAAAGTGTTATCCTAATTAATCTGGACCTGCAGATCACAGTGTCTCTGAAATACTTTTTCTTCATTAATTAGTGATTTAACGTTGTGGTTAGGTACAACAAAATCTGCCTTCCCCTGGCACAAGATATGCTCTAGCTTATTTTAATGTGATTTTTCTGAAAGGAAATGAATTTTTTTTTTTTTTTTAATAGTCTTCAGTTGGACGATCGTTCTTCATGAAACTGAGCTAAGAGGAGTTTCTTTAGATACTTAAGACTGCAGAAAGAAATAACTGGCACACGTTCAGCCCGAGGAGCTGGAGATGTCTCTTTTCTACCAGCCTTTTACCTAAGCCAGCGTGGGTTGCCCAACGCGTAGACTGCAGCCGAGCTGTGAAGATTCCCTGGCAAGTCCACAGACAATACTAACTCTCAACTTGCGTATTCTGTGCTGTTCAGGACAGCATCACCTAACGAGACTTGTGCTAAACTATCAATTACATTTTTATATTAGGGAGCCTCAGCACATTTAGATCCCAAACGTAATTTATTCCTCTTGTCCAAGGAAATGACTCAGTTTCTTGTAGCCGTTGTGACTGATTCAAAATTTATCACTCACTTTGCATGAAAAATAATGCTGGAGGCATATGACTCCGTAGTGACTGCTCTGTGGCCATTTTGTGGTCTTTGGCTCACTCCCATTATAAATCTTGTATTTCTGAGGTATTTCCAACTCGCTTGTTGAAAATTGCGTCAACCTGATGTTCAGTATTCAGGATGTTGGTTAGAAAAATTATCCAGGAGTTTAGTAAGATGCAGATGCCTTAGTCAAAGGTGAGCTCTCCTGAGACGTAACATTTCTTCTTGGAGCTATCGGAGTTCACATGAAAAGCTTTGAGGAGGGAGAAAGAGCAGAAATGCCACAGCTGTTCGATGTAGTTTGAGTAACCCCATATGACCATACACCCTATATACCTAGTGAGATTGTGCCTGGCCTGGGCAGCTTACAACCCAGAGAAAGAAAGATGCAAACAGGTGCAGGAGGTTGGGGAAAATGAATTTTCTGTGTATCGGGGCCAAGCCCTGCCTGCCCAGCTGCAGAACCATTCTTGAAAACCTGGAGCAATTCCAGGTGCTTGTATCTTTTTGTCATCGTTCTGTTGGTGTACAAAGAGTGAACTAATGGTCCTTTTTGGTCTCATTACAAGAAAGGCTTGGTATAAGTGGTCCTAACAGATTTAAGCAGGACTAGCACAGTTTGAGGTAAGTGAATAGTGAACAGGTGATTTTTGTTGTTGGTTTGTTGTTTTGTTTTTTTTTTAAAAAAAACCCTGTGTTTATCCGTAAGAAATGTGCTCAGTAAGCTGACTTGGTGTTTCACGCTTACTGGACAGCAAAATCAGTCTGCATTCGGGATCCTTTAGGATGTATGTAAAACTGACTTAAGTAAGACAAAGTCTGTTTACACAAAGCCCAGCCTACCAGTAGAGCATCAGACTGGACAGACGATAAGCGCATTGGAATTAGGAACCTCTCAGTTTGCTAGGAAGTTGCTCTAGATAAAGGAAAGGAAATGTCTCTGGGGATATCGCACTCAAATGCGTATGAGCAGAGAAGTGCTGGAGGAAGAATGCGGGAGAGGTGTGTGTTCCGGTGTCAGCTGGGACAGTTAATTCTTTTCTTAGTAGCTGGTGTGGTGCTGTGTGTTGGATTTGGTGTGAGAACAATGCTGATAACACCGTGGTGGTTTTAGTTGTTGCTGGGTGATGTTTATACTAAATCAAGGACTTTTTAGTTTCTTGGGCCCTGCCAGACAGAGGGCTGGAGGGACACAGGACATTGGGAGGGGACACAGCCAGGACAGGTGACCCAAGCTGGCCAAAGAGGTATTCCATGCCATATGATGTCATGCTGAGTATATAAACTGGGGCAAGAAGAAGGAAGGGGGGACATTTGGCATTATGACATTTGTGCTGGAGCCCTGCTCTCCTGGGGATGGGTGAGCCCCTGCCTGCCCGTGGGCAGTGGTGAATGAATCCCTCGCTTT
>JAVJGJ010000014.1:17102318-17168137 GCA_035590215.1 Microhierax caerulescens | reverse complement strand
CAGCTGCACCACCTCAGCCAACCCACCGCCCCTGAAGCCAGCCCACAGCTGTATGTTATCAATGCTAATTAACCCAGCTTCATTCCTTTATAATTCCTTTACACTCAGTTATTCATAGCACCCCATAAGAGACAATGAGGATGGAGGTATCTTACTGTGCCATTGTATCTTATAGGCAGCAGGAACCTGGCAGAAGAAAGATAATGGGGATGATGGGTTGTGTGGTCAGGGTTCTGGTCTGGAGAATGGATAGCTCATGGGTACTTTGCCACTCCTGGTGAGAAAGGACTTTCTAAGTTTGAGGTATCAACAGGATTTACTTATAAGAGTGGCATCAAGAATAGCAAGAGCATTGGGCTATGGCCAGGTACCATATCTATCACTGTGAATAAGTGATGTCAACCACATTGGCTGCATGATGAGACATTCAAGGTATGGAGAAAATTATGGCTTTAGGGTGGGGCAGTGGCAGAGACACCTAGAACTGTAAAAGGATCTTAAGGAGAAGCAGTGGAGAGGATCAAGGTAGGGGAAGAGGCCCCAAACTGTCTGACACCAACAGGGTAGAGATGTTTTATGGTTTGTAGCTCTATGCACAGAGCTGAATCTTGCTCTGTTTCAGTCCCTCTTATTGAGAGGGTCTGGTTTGTCTTCCACTTTCACCCACTTTCTCCTGTTTCCTCTCCGTTGGTCAGCCTGAGCTCCAGCCCCAGCGGTCCTGCCACTGCAGGTAGGAGAAGGGGGACCCTGGCTGTGAAAAGACCCTGGTTAACATCTTTGCTGATTTTTTTATTGCTCCCTTTTAGCTGCCCGGGGAGGAGGCAGCAGATGTGGGTGGCACTGGGTCAGTGGTTCTGTGATATTCCAGCAGGAAGCAATGAAAACAATTCATGCTGGTAATTAGCTCTGCCTGTGGGAGAAAGCGTACACTCTGTGTTTCTATAACTTCGGAGTGGGGATCTAGAAAACAAACAAGGAACTACTCTCAGACTTATATTTCACTCTCTTGTCTCTCATAGATTCTTAACCCTTCCAGAGCGATGAGCCTCCTTCTCATGTCAAAGAAACTTTCCCTGCTCCCACCTCAGAAAACCTTCCCAGCTCTAGAAGTAAGTCATGGACTGGGATGAAAATGCTGGGATCAGTATCAGTTGTTGAATTCGTACTGCTGGGGTGCAGAGATGAGTACTTTTGGGTAAACCTGCTCATGCGCTGAACTTCCCTGAGTATCCAGCGATGTGTCCAACATCCGTACTAATGAATGGGATCTTCTCATCTGGTGAAGCTCTTTCTCCTCACCTCTTGCTTCTTTTTCACTTCTGTTAACCTGCTGTCCTCCAGTCAGGCAGGGAAAGTACCAGCTTGCAAGTCCAGGATGGGTGCATTTTTCATCATGTTAGCTTGGAAAGCTGGAGTTTGAACTTCTCAGTGAGTCTGGCAACTTCTATGCTGGTTCACTTTGGCAGCTAGTTTTAGGGTCATGTTATGTGACATATCTTTTTTTTTTTTCTTTTAATTGAATTAGTGGATGGTAAGATAGCATTAGACTCAGCAACAGAAGTGAAGACACGATGGACTGTGCAGAACAAAGAGAGGTTCTGTATTTTTTTTCAAACATATAAACCAAGAAGAAATATATCTTATTTTTTGGACAACTTAAGTCTTCCTCTCTGTGTTAAAAAGGAACCAAGAATTACAATGGCAACAAAAATCTTTCAAAACAGTGCAGGTGCTCAGGATAATCAGAAATCAGCAGAATAAAAAAAAGGTGTTCACAGAGCCAAGATATCAGGAGAAAAGTGAAGCGCTTGCAGTAGCCTTGTTGACGTTGCATAGATACATATACATTGTAGATACCTAAGTGTAGTTAGGTGAATTCTACTTTCCATGGGCTAGAAGGTATTTTGCCACTTATGGCCCATTTGCAAGATGGTGGGGCTCTCCAGGAAAGGCACAGGAGCTGTGTTCTCACTCGGCTGCCTTCTCTAGTAACATAAACCTTCTCAGGGGATGTTAGAAAAAGTTACTTTAAGATGTATGTGGACTGAAAACATTCTTGCAATGGCCTTTGGAATGCCATTGGAGATAAAGCCAGTTAAGTGGCTTCCACATCTGGAAACAAAAGTTTTTGGATAAAAGACCGAGTTTCAAGCATTCTTTGGTGTTGCCAAGGGACCAGTCAGCCTTTGAAGCACATAACCCTCTGCCACTGTCATGTCAGTTTAAAACCAGATGCAGAAGATCCAGACCTTCTATGCTACTGATGGTGTTCTTTGAGGGCCAGGGCACAGGCTGGCTGACACTGTTGGTGTGCCTGGGTCAGACACACAGGCACGTTGCCAGCTGGGTGAAGGATGGTACTACCTGCCTGCAAACTGACAGTGCTGTGGTATGATTCCTGCGGCTCCCTCCCTGAGAAAAGTGATGTGTCCTCCTCTTAGAAGCATCCCTAATAACACAAAGTCATTAGACTGAGGCAGAGTCCGTGACTTCTCACCGCTCTCAGTGCAGAGCAGCTAGTGCTGAGAATTAGCTCTCCGAGGCAAAGGTTTCCCCTTTCCCCTTCACAGTTTCTTTCTTTCTCATATTTGTTGCTTCTTGCTCCTTTCTGTTGACTGGTGAGGCCACCAGAGTTGTGGTTCTGGTTCATCTAAGTTATGACACCCCCGTTTATTTGTCTACGCAAGAGTCCACCCGTTGCTACAGTGGGAATGCACACACTCGGTGATGTCTAGAAACCAAATCCACTGAACAGCCTCTGTGCAGGTGGTTCAGCTGCCAGAAGGGTAAGTGTCTAGGGCCACTCCATAAGGCATCCCATCTTGCTTCTGCTTTCCAAGCCAGAAGGTGCGTGGGCTTTTTTAAGCCTGGTAATAAGAAATTGGGGGCTACCTGATGTTTGCCTCAGCTTTTTTTTTTTCATGATTATGTCCATATTTCATGATAATGATTGCTCATGGGTCTTTTTGTCTCACCTGAATCCAATTTCTATGGAGAAATTGTCCTTCATGAGGACAAAGAAGGTTATTTCTGGAGAGAATCCTTAACAGGGAAGTGTTGGCAGTGGTTACAATCATTATTAAAAGTTGTATGTGAAATAGATAGCAAGCTTATCACACTGTGTGGTGGGTTAATCTTGGCTGGCTGCCAGGTTGCCCACCCAGCTGCTCACTCTCTCTCTCTCTCTCTCCCTTCTCAACAGGACAGGGGGACAAAACAGCATGAAAATCTCACGGGTCAAGATAAGGACAGTAAAGTCACTCACCAGTTACTGTCAGGGGCAAAACAGATTTGACTTGGGGAAGGTTAATTTTATTTATTGCCTATTAATAACAGAGGAGATAGATAAGGAAAAACCTAAAACCACCTTCCCCCCATCCCTCTCTTCTTCCTGAGCTCGACTTAACTCCTGACTCTTTATCTCCTCCCCATGAGTGACTCGGGGGATGGGGAATGGGGGTTGCAATCAGTTCATAACACTTTGTCTCTGCTGCTCCTTCCTCCTCATGCTCTTCCTCTGTTCTGGTGGGGGGTCCCACCCACAGCAGACAGTCTTCCATGAACATCTTCAACATGGGCCCTTCCTGCAGGCTGCATTTCCTCACAAACTGTTCCAGCATGGGCCATTTCCACGGGATGCAGTCCTTCAGGAATGTATTGTTCCAGTGTGGGTCCCCCACAGGATCATAGGTCCTGCCAGAAAACCTGCTCCAGCATGGGCTCCTCTCCACAAGCTGCAGCTTTCTTCAGGGCACATCCCCCTGACCCAGCGTGGGGTCCTCCACAAGCCAGTGTGGCTGCCTGCTCCCCCGTGGGCTCTGTGGGCTGGGGGCACAGCCTGCCTTGCTGGGGGCTTTCCCACAGGCTGCTGGGCAGCCTCTGCTGCCACGCCTGGAGCCCCCCTGCCCCTCCTTCTGCGCTGGCCTGGGGGGCTGCAGGGCTGTCGCTCTCATGTATTCTGACTCCTCTCTCCCCAGCTCCTGTGCAGCATTTTTATCCATTCTTAAATATGTTATCACAGGGGTGCCACCAGCATCGCTGATGGGCTCAGCTTTGGGCAGTGCTGAGGTCCCTCTCTTGGAGCCAGCTGGGACGGGCTCTGTCTGACATGGGGGCAGCTACCTCATGGAAGCCACCCCTGCAGTCCCCCCACTAGAAAGACCTTGCCACGTAAATTCAGCACATATTGGCAGACCCCGCTATAGTATATAAACTGGAATAAGAGGTCTGTAGTCACTCAGATTACTCTTGGAACAATTGTTTTTTTTTAAATTGACCTCATCTTTGCCCCTGTGTAGCCTTCCAGTAATTCTAAATGACATGTTATCCATCACTGCTATGACCTCAGCTCTTCCAGTTCAGAGACATCTTAGACCTCTTGAATACTTATTATCAGTTCTAGTTCTTTATTGCTATTCACTCTGTGAAATTTTTTCATCTCTCCTCTGAAGTAATTTTAATTTCTACCTAATCTTTCCTAAGCTCCCTAACCCCCAAGAGTGGTTGGAACCACCTGAACACAAAGTTTCTTCCACTATTGGCACTGATATAAATAAGTCACTTAAAAATGTCCACATC
This sequence comes from Microhierax caerulescens, assembly GCA_035590215.1. Taxonomy (NCBI): domain Eukaryota; kingdom Metazoa; phylum Chordata; class Aves; order Falconiformes; family Falconidae; genus Microhierax; species Microhierax caerulescens. The sequence continues at coordinate 17,163,559 of JAVJGJ010000014.1, read as the reverse complement.
TGCTGTTATCTTTTATACCGTCAGCTGGTCCTACAGATTTTCTGACAGGCTCCCAAATCTTTAATGTAAAGAAACATTATTAGTGTTAATTCTCTTTGCCATTTGTTCCTCAAAGGGCTTTTTGTCTGCTGTGTTTTTACATGCAATCTGCCACCAGATATGTTACGTCTATTTTTTTCCATTTGGCCACAACTTTAGCTTTCGCTGTTTCCTGCAGCAGCCTCCCTTCCCTCACGGTTTAACACTGCTTATTTCCCTTTACCCTTCCTCAAGTCCTTCTTAATAAGTTGTGTGCCCTGGTCCTGTACTTCCAGCACCATGACTGCTGTCAGTCAGTCTGCAAGCTCTAGGGTTTCCTTTACAGACTGCCTTTTGGCAGGAGGGATGCAGAAAGACCCCCTGCAGGGTCTGTGTCCAAGGTTTGTCTGTGACAAGGGGAAGAGAGAGACAGGAGCTGCTCTGAGCACTCCCGAGGTGACAGAGACCTGCAGCATCACCTTGGCCCTGAGATGGCAGAGAGACACGGGCATCCTGCAGCTGTGCACATGCCCCATGCTGAAATCAGTCTCTACCACTTTTTATTAGATTACACAGAACATTTTAAATAAAATGCTGCTGAGGAATGTCGTAATACAAATTACAGCTGTTGCTTGCAGAAGCTGCAAGGCAGGTCAGCAGCCTTTCCCAGGGACTTGCCTGCCTGTTGCCCAACTTGTTCCCACCTGATCCATGAGCAACAATCCTGGCTGCAGCTGGGGCAGGGAGTGGGGGGCTGATACTGTCCACAGCTCCCATGGAGAGCTTACTGGGAGGGTTTTTCTGAAGAGCTAAAGAGAAGGGAGAGTGCCAAAGTGAGTTGAAATTAATTGAGAATTAATTATTTCTCTTCATGTATGAGATCTGCTAAGAAATTGCTTGCAGGTGGTAAGTCCCTGGGGACTTTATCACTAGCAGTTTTGCTGGTGTTTCATACCAAGCAAAGCCATAGTTATCCTGGCATGATGTATTGCTGCCAGCCCTTGCTCACTTTGAAGAGTGAAAATAAATAAATTTGACAAAAGAATTTTCCCTGGGAAAAAAACCAAACCCTTCAAACCTTGACTGGATATGGTCCTGAGAAACTTGATCTTTTTTTGAAGTTGGTCCTCTTTGGGCAGGGTGCTCAGGCTCTGTGAAAAAAACACGTCTACTGGGACTGAACTGGTATAAAACTAGATATATCACAGTGGTACTGACATAACTGTGATGGCAAAACTCTTCTCTAGACTTGTTCGCTGAGTTAATTCTGAACACATTTTTTTCCTGATTTATGATCGTCCTTCCAGTTTATACAGTCATTTCTCTACTTTCATCAATTTCCAGACACTATCTCATCCCTTGTATTTCCTAAACCACAGAGATTTATCCTTCTGAGCTCTTCCTTTGCACTTTCTTCTGGTATTTTCTGTGTTTTCTGGGAACTTTGGACATTTGAAGAGTTAACCCCCCATAAACGTTGTCTGAAAAGTCCCTAAATTTGTCTTTAATAGCATACCTTCAGTGTGAGATCTGGGTTTCATGTATTCTTTAAGCGAATATGCACCAAGGACCTGTTTGCCAACTGCAAACCGAGAGGAGGAAAAAAGCCCAGCAATGAAAATACCTCAAGCACAAAAGAATTCTGCTTGTGAGGCTGGATATCGAAAGTAAAGGGGCAGAAGGGAGGTCATGGAAAGGAGAAATCTTTTTCCTGTCAGTGCAAATTCCTTGGTATAGCCACAGGAGGAAAAATGCATGTTCCCTTTGCTACCCCGGGAGCCTCCACGGGCACAGCAGGGACAGAGCCGTGCTGCTGAGCTCCTCTGTCCTGGGTGCAGCAGGAAAAGAGCAGGCAGAGGGCAGTGGCAACGGGCTTGCACGCCGACTGTTCATCTGGAGCCTACTGAAAGAGCAGTCACTGGGTAGCTCCCAGCTTTGGAAATGGAGGAATTTATACTCCAGCAACATAGGGTGGTCCAGCCTTCATAACTAACGCTGCTCTCTGCTCCTGTGCCACCTTAGAGCAGCTGTCGGGGTGAGAAGAGCCACTGCTCAGCACAACAGCAAGGCAGGAAAAGTGGCCATGTTTGCTGAGCGTGACCTGGGCCAGTTGGGCAACCCCTTGAAGTTCATTGGTAGGAGAAGTGGACATTAAATGAGTGTAAAGTAGGTCCTCAGCTGGCCAAGCAGAGGTAAAGCCAGAGAGCTTTCCTTTTTTCACAGTCCCATTTGCAGGACTGATGGTTCTGTCCTATTGACCCCCGACATCAGCAGTATCCCCTTTTGTAGGGTCTCCCAGGCTCCCTGATAATCTGTGCTCCGTTCCACTGCATGCACTGACTTCTGCGATCCTCCAGCTCCTCTCTGGGGCACGTTGGCATAGAGGAGGTGGTCTTGATTTGGTGGCTGTGTGACATGCCTGTGGTGTAAGGATGCAGATTTCTGATTTGGTATTGGCTAGGACTGTTACGATAAAGCAGATGACATGCATTATGTATTACTTTTTTTTTTTTTTGTCTTCAGATGGGAAATTAGTAGTAACCTGAGTTTAGCTTTGCTTCCTTCTGTCTCTTGCTTTGTTTTGTTTCTTATCAGTCTCTTTGTATTCTGCTCTCATCATGAATCCTCTTGCCCTAACCAAATCCAATTTCCACAGAAAAGCTTCATGAAGAACAAACAAGGTGACTTCTGGAAAGAATGAGAGAGAAAGTCAGTAGCAGGGAAATGCCAGGCCAGGTCATTATTAATGGCTGCCTATAAAATAAATAACAAGCTTATTAACTTTGCAGACCACAACAAGCTGGAACAGGCTGCAAGTACTTTGGAGGACACAGACTGAGCTTGACAAATGGTCTTGTCACATTGGAGAAATATTTTGAGAAAAATAGGATGCAGTTCTGCAGGGACTGAACTCCTGTCCCTGTGAGCTCCCACCTTATGCAGAAATAAGCAGCTGCATGAGGAAAAATGGCTGCATTAACATTGCTCTGCAGAGAAAGGTCTGAGGGTCGTAACAGATCAAAGGCAAAGCATGAGTCAGTGGCGTCAGGTCGTCTCCATGTCGAGATATATGAACCAAATTACAGCCTGCAAGACAAAAGGAGTGATTTTTCTTCTCAGCATGTGCGAACCCCCAGCAGGGATGCTCTGCTCAGCTGAGGGCACTGAACTTCCAGAAGGATGTGGCCCAGTTGGACAGAATCCAACAGCAAGCATCAAAAATAGCCAGCAGTCTGGAAAACATGACCTGTGAGGAATGAGCGTGAGAGCCGGGACCATGTAACGGAGAGAAGGGAGGACGGAGGAAAGGGAGTCATGGGAAGAGCAGTTCAACCAGGGGTCTGCAGCTAGTGCTGCTGTGGGAGGATGTGGGGAGGGCAAAGCAAAGAGAACAAGGGAGAAAACCTACCAGAGGGTTTCCCATCTCCTTCCTCGTCAGGCTGCCTCTGTGCTATGTAGAGCCAGGCTGGGTGACACAGATGTAAGGGGACAAGGTGAAGGAGGGTCAGCGTGGGGAGGTCTGATGGCTGTACGGGAACCCCTGTTTGAAGGGAGATGTAAGGAGTATGTTGGGGAGGCAGACATTGGTTTAGGGACTGAGAAACCATGTCATGGTAGGAGTGCTGTCACCTGGGGTCTGCAGGGAATGAGATCAGCAAGTCCCTCTGCCCAGCTCATGGCCACTGTGGGAGGGGGGAGGGCAGGAGAAGAGCCTGCAACAGCACAAAATATTGAAGATGAAGGGAATGACCTGGTCTCTGGCTGAGACAAAGAGTAATGGATGAGCATTGCAGGAGGCTGAGACTGGACACTGGGGTGCAGTTGATAACAATAGCTATGCTTAGAGAGGTTGAGATCTCCATCACTGGAGGACTGTTGGTGAAGTTTGAGGAGATATGCATCAGGGTTGATTGGCATGCTGCTTTGGGGCAGGAATGCACTAGAAGACCTCCTGAAAATCCTTCCAGACCTGTTTTCTCTAATGGAATGATTCTTTGCACAAGTGAAGTGACTTAGAACAAGGAGCCCACCATGACCTTCAGCTGGTGAGCAGGGTCTGCTTTCTTCTCTGGAGGGCCACTGGACACGTAGCTGCACCTGGGGCCGATGGGGACCCAGGTGGGAACAGCAAGAGGGAAGTGCCTTGGGGGCAGCAGGACAGTTGTCGTGGTCATGGTTCTGCTCACGGACCCTCTCTGCTGTCAGTGCTCACCACAGGGACTGTGCAGCCAGAGGCTCTTTGGTGAAGCACCAGCTGCTGGAGGTGTGAGCGACTGGACTGAGGGAGGAGGGAGACACCCCTTCTGCCCTCAGCCATGCACGGTCATGTCATATTTGTCGGCCAGCTTGCTGGGGACAGCTTTCCCAAGGGCCTTGCCTGGCTGCCTGCCTCAGCCCCCCACCGCTCTGCTCCCAGGCAGCAAAGCCTCCGCTGGTGCCACAAAGAGGGGAGTGTGAAATGGCAAGTGACAGGCATTCATGGGAGCTTCGCACCAGCAAACGGGTGACGACTGCTGCCAAAAGCATTGAAACAGCGTGTTTCTTTTCTTTGCATTTTCAGGGTGAAATTGGGAAAAAATGGAGAATATCAGCAAAGGCAGTTGAACAGCTGGGATCTAAGTGTTTACACAAACTGTTGATGGAGAATGTAAGTAACCAGGGTCACATATACATTACAGCATGTGCTGCATTTACTAGATTAAGTATATGAAAATATTTATTAGTTCACATATTATTATATGCATTACATTTTATTGTGATCGTAAGCCTGTACTGAATTTCCCAGCTCCTCTGTGACTGGCCAGCAGAATGGAAATACTAAATAATCTAGAACCTTTATTAATACACGATGGACTAGAGTTGCAGATAAGAAACCGTTGGACATTGGATTTCTGCTGCCTGGGGAGTCCTTTTCCTGACCAGTAATGTGAGCCTAGTGAAGGGTAAATATCCCCCAAGCAGCACTGAAGAAAACAAACAGGGAAATAAATCCTGCCTGGCACTGACAGGCAAGAAACACCATACAGTCAGTTTTCTAGAGATACTTGGCCCTTACCTCTAGCTACAGCATTGTTCATGGAGCTGGGTGAGCCCAGATGCACCTGCCTGAGCTCTGGCACCGGTTTGGCCTGAGCTGCGATTAGGAAACACCCTCTCAGACTGGCATCAGCTTTTTTCTAAGGCAGGGGTGGGAGGTGAAAGGATACTTCGGGGTCCAACAGGGGAAAGGAAAGATGGTAGAAACAGTGGTTTACTTGGGCTGACTGGAAAGCCTCTGTGCTCTGGGTCATCGGTAGTGCAGTAGCTGTGAAAACTCAGCATGGGAGCAGGGGCAGCAAATCTCAAATGCCTGTGTCGTGGCAGCAGCTGGCTGACTCACCACCACTGCTCTCCTCTGCAGAGGTGGTGTATTTTCTGGTTAGGACTGTGTGAGATAAGTGCCAAGTATCAAATGAACCTCCTGAGAAATCATCCTGCTGCCGCCGACATGCAAGGACTTGTGCATTTTGTGAGGATGCTCTAAAGCCAAAGAGCTAATGGAGTCTTCTTCAGGCCTTGTAGGGAAGCACAAGGGATCTGCTATGACTTTGAACACTGTAGGATAGTTCGCCACCCACACTTGCTGGCACTGGAAATGGTTGCGGGATGTGCCGGGCAAAAGTAAAATAAGCTGTTACCAAGAGCCACGATTTTCACAGCACCAGTGGCCCCAGCCTGGGAGCACTGTGGCTGTTGAAGAGGGAAGACTGGGACAGCTGGGTGGTGGCTGTGGCTGGGGGAAGGTCTTTCCACAATCACTGCCTCCATCTTTCCCATCTCCTCTGGCAGCAGCTGCAGAACTGTGCTGCCCCATGCCTGTCCCATCCTATCGTGTCTTTGCTAGCAGCACGGTGTGGGGAAGTGACAGGTACTGCGGGGAGACGCGTGGCCGCTGTGAATGCTTCCAAGCATCCATCTGCCCTGGCACCATCAAGAATAACGAGCCTTCATACATTTCTCTCTCCCAGCTCTGCCTCTTCCTGCTAATCTTTTCCCACAGTAAACATCAACACACACTGTATCTTCCTCTTTGGGGTCTCAGAGTTGAACTCCGCTATGCTGCTAAGGAGATTTGAGCCATTTCTGATTTGTTTTATCAATGTATGTTCATTTCTCAAAAAAGGATTATGATAACTTTGATTATGATAATAAGGATTATGATAACTATGATAAAGGATTATGAAAACTGATTATGATAACAATAACTCCAGGTTTATTATCAGAGCCTGCTCAGGAAAGCTGCTTCCAGGACCTGGGGGGAGATTTCCAGAGCCAAGTTCTTTAATGTATCAGACCAGACATCACAGCATTTGAAGTGTCTGTGGCTATACTTGTTCTTTCTTTCCTCTTTCTCCCATTTTTTACTATTCCTGACAGAGCTGAAGAAGGCATTTTCAGGGGCTAACATCTGAATTCTGTGTTATCTCCGAGTGAAACAGAATGTCTCCAAATACCCTGCACAGGGTATACTCTGGTTGGTGCTGAAGGCTCAGACTTCCCCCCCCCACCTGCACCACCATCCCTTCCTCCACAGCAATCCCACGGGGACCTGCACTGCAGCCATCCTGAGATGGTCTCAGCCCGCTGTTACCTCCTGGGAGAGGTGGTCAGCAGAGCCTCTTCAGCCATTGTTTTCCCTGAGGTCCATCCAACGCTCTGCATTGGCAGCTCTGTTCTGCCATATTGAGACAACAACCTCCTCCATGGATAAATCCTGGTGGTGTGAGCAAGGTGTCTTGGGCTGCAATTGAAAACAATAAAGGTGAGGCAGCACTGTCTTGCAGACACCACTTACCCCGGGGGCACAGAGCGACACTCGGTACATTTTCCATTTTCCCCTCTCTTGCATTTCTGTAGTGCCTTTCCCAAGTGTTTTCCTTGTCCTCCTGGTAACCTAGCCTGCTGCTTTGCTGGTGCAAACTCTCCTCTTGCTTTTCCCCTCTGTTTCTCCCCTGGAGAGGCAAGGTTGTCAGCCTTCACGGGGAGGGTGCACCATGCACATGCAAGTGCCCATGACTCTGTTTAGGCTGCTGCATGACGGGAGAGGAGAAAACAAATTACAACTCATAGTAATAACTCAATGACTTTGATACCTGTCCAGTAAAGACAGCTGCTCTTCAGAGCTGTGTCACCACCTCTACTTTTGGCAGACTCCACCTGGGAGGAAGTAAAGTTCTAGTGAGAGGAAAAAGACTGGAAGAGAAGAAAAAGTCGCTGGAGTATTTTTCAGGCATTCAATAAAATTCTGTGCATTTTTTGATTTATGAGTCTTTAAAAAAACAACCATTACAACTGAACTTGACATGCCACATTGTTTCAACACTGATCCACAAAGCTGTTCCCTGAGTATTTCCTTCTCACCCAGGCTGTAAAGCTGAGGTCCTGGACCTTGTCTGGAGAAAAACGAGGGGGCTGCCTTGCCCTTGTCTTCCCTTTCATCAGCTTGTTGTCCCCAGGCTTCAGCAGTACATTCATCTCTTGCAGCAACACAGAGATCATAACAGCTCCAAGCAGCATGGGGGGGAGAGCCCAGGCTTGATTTGCATTAATTTATGCACTAAGGCTTCCCTTTGTCTGAAGAGCTTTTAACTAATAGATCCCTCATTGGCAGGAGCCAAGGTCTAATTACATGATAAAATTGTGCAGATGTGGCCACAGAAGAAACACATGATGTTAACAGAGTATTTTTCCACAGTGGCCTGTCCCAGTGTGGAGAGAAAAATAAACTGTCTCCTCCTCTTTTTTTTTTTTTTTTTTTTTTCTCCTCTTTTATAACTGTATCTCATGTTAGCATATGGTTAAAATGAAGAAGAGTCGAGTCTCACTGGTGAAGCTGTTATGGCCAAGGTGTTTGGACCTGTTTTTCAAGAAACTCATGGGTTTTGCCCTTCTATATCTGGCCATGGGTGAAGAAGCGATAAAAGGATCAAAGCACTGAGGAAATTACCCAAAGCAAGTGCTACTCAAGTGAAGTGTATAGATACCATTTTTAGTGTTCAAAGCACTCCAAAGACCAAGTGCAATCTTATTTTGAGAAGTAAAGATGAGAAGAACAGAGCAGTTGCAAGGCTGACAGCTAGGGCATTTGTATGGGAAGTTTAGAGGGTCCGTGCCTCATGGATAGGATTGCCCTATTTTTGTGAAAGATTTTGTGGAGAAATGTCCATAAATTTCCAAGAAATGGAGAATATCCATATTCCAGCTGCATAAAATCACTGCAAAACTGGACATGCTAGGGGAAGCCTAGATATGAGGTAGTTTTTGGTATGCAGCCTGGGAAACTGTGAACTGCTGCTGTCACTGCAGATGGTGGCTCCCACGGAAAACCATGTTCTGGGATCAGAGGGAGTTAATGACATGTGGGTAGCTGGAATAGGACACTACTGGGAGCAGAAAAGACTGTTACCTTCAGTGCAAATTCAATGATGCATCCACAAATGCAATAGTGGGGATTCCCCCAGTTGCCCCAGGAATCTCCTCACTAGGAATAGGGAGGACAAAAACATGGTTTTGTGCATCTTCTCCTTGGAAGCAGCAGGAGAAAAGGAGACCAAGCCCCTGGGAGAGGGATTTGGTGAGTGTCTGGGTTTGAGCTCTGGCCTGGTGATATCACAGTTGTTGGCCTTTGGCATGTGGCCTGAGCAGGTCTTCAGTGACCTGTCCTGGCTGTCACTGACACGAGGCAGTGGAAGGGTGGGCAGCTGGTGTGTCAGTGCTCTCCGTTAGCAGCCTCCCTCTGCTCACCCCACTGCCCTGCAGCCCCAGTGGGGAGCCCTGATGGTGGGCTTCCTGCAGTTCTGAAGAGAGGGCCAAAAGCCAGGGTGATCTCTAATGAACAGAGGATGAAGTACCTGGTGAATGCAGCCTTCTTCCAAGGAATGCCTTTGTGGTTGCAAACCCTGGAGCGGAGCACACAGGCAGGTCCTGGCAGCAAGGCAAGCACGCTTTCACAGCAAGCAGCGTACAGCTGTGTTTTTCTCCTTTTGAGGAAATAAGCAGTCCTTGTGACAGCGCTTTTTTCCTGTTAAAATCATACCTACCTTTTGCCAGCACAGAAGTACATCTAGCTTTGGTAGAGGACACGCAACGGCTAAATTTTCTAGTCTTGCCTGATACTTAAGGCTTGTTCTGAGCAAGTCTTTTCTTAGTTTCAAACTTTCCTTTCTAATATTGCTTCTAGTTATTCACCACTATCAGCAAATGCAGGTCTTTGCAGATAATTATCCCACCTCCTCTCCAGGCAGCTGTTACCCAGACCATAGTGTTTTATCTCTTTTAAGCTCTTCCACCAAGCAAGATGCTGGGGGACTTCCAGCCCTGGGGACTCTGACCCTAAACTTAACCTCACCCTAAATCTGCCATGGGTCAGAGGAATGCTGCTGCTCAAAGGTACATTAAGAATAAGGGATTTTACTTGTTAATTTATAGAGTGTAGTTCTCTTTCTTAGTTTTCTCATGATTTCTCTCCTTGCTTGTACATCCTGAGCGCTCGTGTGCACACTAAAGCCTTTTAGAGGCCTCATTGAACACATTACTTTTTTTTTTTTCCCCCTGCAAAACTCTCTTTTGGGTTTCCACCCAAAATAATCTTCCATTTTTAAGAGGAAATGCAAGATATTTGGGCTCAGCAGGATGCTAACATTTTCTTCTAGGAAGAGTTACATGTGTTGCTGCTGTGTACAGGCTTGCTAGAAATGCCTGTTGAGATTTCCTGCTGTTTGCTTGTCTAGGACCGATTTCAATTGCTTGTAGCTTTTCCAGTCTGTAACCATTTGTGCTGAAATTTTCTATTTGTGGTTGCAGTTCCTGACTCAGTGCAAAAGTTTTTCTGGAATGATGAGTAGGCTATGGCTTGAGAGAGAGACACAGAAAACCTTGCATACTAAATATGGCAACTACAGTAGCAATCCCCACTTGGATGGTGGAGGTCTGTGCCATGAACCTGCAAATTTCAATTCTACCCACGCCACAGTGTGCACTGCTTGAAGGATTTAGTTCCTTTTAAAAATTACTTAGAACGTTAGACATCTAAGAGTTAAATTGGAACCTCAAGAACTAGTGTAGCACAAATAACCAATTATTCATTTGATATAGTATTTTTATGTTATTAATTTAATACTGAAGAACAAGACAGAATCAGAAAAGTGATGCAAGAAAACATTCTTCGAAGGAACCAAGGGTGGCAAGAGTACAACACAAAGACCATTACAAAAGAACCTGGTATATGGGAGTTTTATCTGAGTGCAGAAAAAGAAGGGACCACAGCATAGCAAATAGCTAAGAAAGGGAGATTTTTTGCCAAGGCACTCACCTTTTTTTTTTTTTTTTTCTTCCCCTGAAATAAGAAAGCAACCAAGAACCCAAAGGAGTAGCTGAAGGGCCAGGTATGTTTGCTCAGGCAGGGTGACATTAGTAGTAGCTCGGGACACCCAGACCTGCTTTTCGGCTGTAGCCTCCACAAATCTGAAGGAGTGAAGAGAGTCACTGAGAAAGGGCTTCAATCTGGAGGTGATGCCATAAAAAGAGAGAAGGTGGTGTCTGCTTTCTTCTGTCTCTCTGCTATTCCCGAGATCCTTCCCCCTACATCTATGTGGCTGCACCTGCATGGTGGCAGGGAGCACCCCACAGGCTCTCTCCCTGGTATCCCCTTTGTCCCCATGCTGAACATGAGGGTCTCTCCCACGCCTAGTGCAAGTACGTTATGAGGGATGAACGCTGGCAGAAGAAATGGAAACAGCAGTGTCAAGGTTTCAAGGACATGCTGAGAGCAGCGTGACTGGCAAGTGTATATAGGCAGACTCGTTTGGGTTAGAGCACCGAGATAAATAAGCAGCACAACTGGCACAGTCACAATGAGTCTTTCATGAGAAGAAACTCTTGGGGCTGTCTGGAAACCTGCGTGAGGCAGGAGACAGACCCCGCTAAGTGGGCTTCCCGGGGGGCTGCTGTGGGAGACACGCCACGGGCAAGACCCTGCTCAGATCACCAGTTCCCTGTTAATGCTCCACTGACAGCTAGAGTGGCAGGTGCCAGTGGGCATCAAACTTACACTTGCCGAAGCATTTAAGTATTTTAAAATACACGCATATACATTTACAAGCACGTATAAAGATGAGATGTCACTCATGTGCACCTAGCCTCTCTGTGAGAAGCTCTCAGGGCAGGTGATTTTCATTCATACTCACACAGAAATTTTAGGTCTATTCAGAGACCAGCAGCTCCCATCAGCGTGGGATGTACCTCTGCTCTGTGGTGACTCCAGAGAGGAGGGGATTGGGAAATTTGTGCCTCTTGGCTTCAGCCAGGAGGAGAGCAATGCAAACCGGCACTGGTCCAATGCATCTTATAGTGGGTAGGGACGCAAGTGGCTTCTGCTGAGAAGAAAAGGTCATCTGAGACTCACAGAAGCAGCAGAGGACTCAGAGGAGACTGGAGGGGAGGAAGAACAGCTGACTGGGTTGCCGAAATCTTCCTTTCCAATGATGTTCAGTTGGTTGTTGCTTTGCCACATCATGAAGGCTCATGGTGAAACATTCTGTGCCATGTACTTGTCTGTAAAGCTTCAGGTTCAGGCATTTCTGAGGAGGGTAGGGAAAAAGATACTGTTTTGCACCATTGTAGAGAGTCAACATTTCGGCAACATGAAGAGTTGGAACAAAGCAAAGTCTGACAAAATAGCCATCATATCATTCCCTCTCCACATCCCTTCATCATCCCTAATTAGCGTAAACATTAAATGTAACAAAAAAATTAATTTTGCACCTATGTAGGTGAGCCTTAGCAGCAATTGCATTAACTGGACTAGTTATTCCATCTCTGCTGGGTATACTTCAGCCCTGAGCAGAGAAGGATTATGGCTGCAAAAGCAGCTACGTCCTGGTTCTGGGCAGAAAGCAGGGACACAGCCCTCCCTTTTCCTGAAGTGCTACCTGTGCTGTACACAGACAACAAAGCATCAGAAGTTCCCAAATCAAATAAAGAAGGGCCAGAAACCTATCGCAGCATTCTACAAACTATCAAGCTACAACAAGGTCTTTCACTATCTCATACCAGCACACTCTTCATGCCAGTCCCTCTTCTGCCTTCTCCTCATCTTGCCTCATCCAGGGCCCACTGTGTCTTCTCTTGCTTCTTCCTCTCTCCACTTCTTCCTCGGCTGCTCTCTCCTCACTGGCTCTCAACCACTTACCAGAATCAGCCACAGCTGCACCTTATCTACATCAACCAACCCACCACCCCGAAGCCAACCACAGCTGTATGTTATCAATGCTAATTAACCCAGCGTCATTCCTCCACAGAAACCAAATAAGCAGAACATGGTAAAAATAGACATAAATGGCCTGAAATTGGAGATAGGAGCAAGGGTGAGGAAAAGGCATTGCCTTTTCTAGGATGCGGGATTCCTTCATGTCCAGCATCTCTTCCACAGCAATTCTTCTCCCCTTCTAATGGCTGGCCACAAGTGAGCACCTCAGATTAGGTTTCATGGGAGCAAAGCTGTCAGAGGAGAAGCTTCCTCTTGACAGCAAACACTTCGGTCCCACTGTCCCAGCTGGCATCGCCTTCTCCAGGTGGGTTTGCGTGAATGCATATGGCTGGGGGAGGAGGTAGGAGAGGGTCTTGTGGCTGCCAGAGCATCTGTGGGATGCTACCCTCTCCTGGGCTGGCAGAGGCTCCCCTGCCTTCTACCTGTGGCTATGCTGGCCTTCCCTTGCTTCTGTCTATGTTAATGGTCAGTACATAGGTGCAAGGAGAGAGACATCTGCCACGTCTGTGCCTCTCTACTACTCTTTCTACTTCCTCAGGACTTCCCTGCTCCTTGCAGCCCTCAGTGTCACCCATGACAGCAGGAACTAGTGGGATGTGGCACATATGCCCCCAATTATTGCTACACTTCTAATGATGCTGGAATAATCATTCCTCTTTTCCTTTCCTTTCCAAGTGTTTGGGCAAGGGACAAAGCAGAAAATGATGCAAGGGGAGCTGGATCTTGGCACCAGGTTTATGTGCAGGGAGTAAGGGGCTGGATATGGTCAGTCTGGGATGACTGGGCAGCAAGACAGGACCTGGAGACTGCAGCCTGAGCCCTGGCTGAATGTGAATGCTGCCTAGGGCACTTTGTCATGGCTCCCTTCATGGTTCAGGGTAGATCACTTCAGGCATTCATAGATGGTTTCCTAATTATTGGTTGTTTTCTGACTCATTTGTTCTTAGACACGAGGGTCTCAACTGCAGAACAGTTTTCTACAAGCAGTTGTAGCTCTGCCTTGAATTTATTATATCCTATGTAATACTTGAAACCTTGAAATCTAGTCAAGGAAATTTGGCAATCAGAGTAAATGGGTTCTTTTGTCTTTAGTCCATGCACCTTGGTGCCTGGACTGTTACAAGGAAAAACGTCACTCCCTCATTTCACAAGAGAAATGGATGTTTGTGAGCCCTTGGATACCTCAGTGAAGGACACTATGGAAACTCCCAAAGCAAATAACTGGACCTTTCCAGATCAGGATTTTAACAAAGCTTAAATAATTAATAGATCATGCCCCAGACAGCTACCATTGTTTGCAGGTGGTGACCAATTCTTGCTCTTGACATTTATGGCAGAGGTGAGGCAAGAGATGGAGGTTTGGACCAATGTATTTGCAGGAGTTGAAGCCAAGCAGACAGCAGGTTCAAAACACAGAAGATATAACTATTCGTAACTCAGAAGGAATAGCCTTCATGGTTTCACTCCAAACTACACTCAGGTATAGGATATCTTGTGTTAGTCCGACCTCAACCAGCATTTCCCCTCTAGTCTAATCTGTTCCTGACAGAGACCCCAGAGTCACTCATCAGCAAGCTGATTATACCTGATTTATCTTCTGGTTAGTCCAAAGCCTTCCACATGGTGCAATTCTAGATCCACAAGGAAAGCTGTTGGGTCCAGACTATTGTGATTCACACCATTCTGTGACAAAGAAAGACATTCTGTGACTGAACTGAAGCAGCATCAGGATCAGTGCTGCCTCCCAGGTCAGCGGTCCCCTGGTCAATGGTGAAGGCTTTGGGACCTCGGTTTGAAGGCTGCTAATTGAAGGTCTGAGCTTTTAAGGTGCTGCAAGCTCAAGTACAGCAAAGCCCTTTAGCTCTTGCTGAACTTTAAGAATATAAATGAAGTCCAGAAGATTAATGCTGTGCTGAAAGGCTTTGCTGGATCAATACACCTTGAAGCATCAGTTCCCGAGGTGGACAGCTAACTGTGGATGACAGGGTCTGTTTCACAGTAAATTATCTGGATCAGCATGTCTGCCTGTGAAAAGCTTGAGAGAAAGACTTTTGCTTGAGCTGTCCCATCAGTGCAAATGTTCAGGCTGCAGTGGCCAGCAGTAATTGCCCATGGGAATTCCCAACTATTTCTACCCTGCTCCAGAGTGGAAGGGGATTGAAATTCCACATGTGTGTTTCCTGTAAGAACATGGACTTTTCATCTTAGGTTGATGTCCTCAAGAATTTTTGTCAAAACATGTGGTATAGCAGAAACCATCAAATGGCCTGGCTCTGGGCGCAGGCCAGGGTGCAATCTGCTCTACTTATGAGCGTGTGTCTCAGAGTGGTGGTTAAAGTATTTTCAACCAACACCTGTATTACATTAGGAGATACAAAGGCTTGATATAAGAAGAAGGTCTGTCCATATTTTAAACACTTTCAGACATTTTGATGTCAAGGACGTGCCCTCTCTTTTCTTTTCAACCTCCCCTTCACCTGTGTTCAGGATCTCCTAATAAAGTCCTTTTTTAAAATAAAGGTATGCTTTAAATGATCTGGTATTTATTGAAATAATCTAAAAATATTCAACTTTCTTTTCAGAGCTTTATGAACGGTTTCTTTCTTTCTTTTCTGTCTTCCTCCCTCACTCCCCCAACCCTCAACCTGCTCTTTTTGGCTTGGGGTTACGGAGCCGGCGTGCCTAGCCACCCTGCTGCTGCAGGCATGGTTGGAACCCAGGTGCGGCAAGTGCTGACTTCTTCCACAGGGCAGCTCAAGGGGGAGGCAGGGAACTGAGGAGGATGGTCAAGATCCACCAGCAGGAGCTCGGGGAAGGCAGTGTCAGCTGCAAGAGCAGTTGCGAGGCCCCAGATCTCTGCAGGGGACACTCTGGGACTGAAGTACCCTTGCTGGCATTGCTGTTAGCACCAGACAGCTTCCCACGGCCAAGCAACTGTGACTGCCTTGGCTCTGTAGCCCTGATCGATCTGCATCCCAATGTAGAATATGTTGTAGCTGGTGGCAGCCTGTCCCCACCAAAGGAACCACTTTGTTTACTGGAGAAGAAAGCCTTGGTATGCGCTAGTGTGTGCACTGTATGTAAAGCCAGGGGAGTAGGAGCCTGACATGGAGCAAGGGGATGGATCACTTTGGACATACTGGATATGCCATAACACTCACTTTCAGGGGGCTGAACAGCCTTGTGACTGTGGTTAAAGCTAATCCTGAGAACTTTTCCCAAGGCATTTTCAGAATAAGTTGCTAGAGTTTTCAAATGTGAAGTGATATTTAGTTGAAGATATAGTAATAGACATGCAGAGAGTATAAACTGACATTTGGTCTCTGGCTGCCAGTAAATCTGCACTGCAGGAAGGTCTGTCTCTTTCTTATTTTTGTTAATTAGCAATTTGAATCAATGGTAAAAAAATGTCAAAAGTCCAATCCAATTGTAGAAACATATATCAAGCCATGTTCCACAGGAGACTGTTCTGGGTCTGGAATTACTGGTTCATCTTAGCCGGGATATTCGGTGCAGTTCTGGACAACAAAATTCAAGGAAGCTGCAGACCTGCTGATAGACGACAGCAAAAAAATATCCTCAAACCAACACCACAATTACCAGACCTAGAAAATTATATAAGCAGTACAACCGAAAGAACTGCTATTATTGAGTAGGAAGGCAAGACTGAAGAGGGATGTGAAAATAGCCCTTGTGTGTGTGTGCTTGTGAAAGGAAGAAACTAATAAATTGTACTATTGTGAGAAAGAAAACCCAGTAATCCTACCTTTCAGCAGACGTTAGGAAAGCCAGTCCAACAGTATGGACAACTGAACACTAGACTGTCTTCCTTAAGGAATCTGTAGTGTGTTTATCACTGAAAGTTTTTAAGCACAGGTTGGAGAAACATCCTTCATCCTTTGGGAACACTTAGGTGTGGACTGATCCTGCCTTAGGGCTGCAGGCATGGCTGAGCTGTCTCATTGGGTTTCTTCTGGTTCTTTGTCTCTATTCTCTGTTTATTTACAGATAGGATTGTTCCATGTCTCTCTCTGGTAAAAATAAACATTTTTGGCATCCTGGCTCCCAGACCAGAATCAGGAACTAAAAGAAGTTGAAAGCTCCCATTTTTTTGAAAGCAATTAGGCTTTCAGAAGAAAGTGTTAAAACAGTATCAGTCATTGTAAAGAAAAATTACAATAAGCAAATAAGGAATAAGGCTACAGAAAGAAGACTTACATACTTCACAGAAGAAGGTAGTTCTATAGTTAGTTTTCTAGTGAGAAACTGTAAAGATTGTTAACTTCCGTGTTAAAAAACACTAATGGATGCTCGGCCTAGTAGATAAGGTAACTAAATTGTCTACATTTCTGTGGAGAAGTTTTATATGAAAGTTGGGGTTCACAGGCAGGTGGGAAACTGCCTGAAAACAAGTTCACAACAAGAAAAGCACCACCTCAGAGTGGAGGTCATTTTCTTTACATCACATCACTAATGCAAAACTGTCTCCTCCTATACCTGAGAAATATCTATACTTAGTCTGTTTGCTCTAAAGCTTCTTTCTCTGCTCATGCACCTAGAAAATCTTGGCTCTCAGCTCACTTCTGACATCCCTTACTTGCATTTTTCCTGCTATTCTGTTTTCTATTAAACTGAGTCAATTAAGCATATGAGAAAATGAGGACCAGACAGTACATTATTTGATTGCTCATGTTCTCTTAAACATTTGCTCATATTACTGAAAACTAACTCCAATTCAGTGCTACTGTTTTTAGCCTACTAAAGCCTAAAAAGAGACTGAGGTTATAAGACTTGTCCAGAGGGGGAATCGTGCCTCCCTGTGTTCATTAGGGATGAATGGGCATCTTTAGGGAGAGGTTCACATATCTCTTTATTTCTATTGTTGTCACATTGTCTCTCTCAGTAACTATAAAGGGAGCCCACAGTGATTTTTTCAGATGGAGACATCTGCACTGTAGATGTCTACTTTCATTCAGAATCCCACCTCTTGTTTCCAAATAATACAGCCCTTTGTTTATTCACACTCTTATAGAATCAAATAGATTCTTTAATGCCCTTTCAGGTTTCTTTGGCAATAGGTGTGATTTCTGGGTTTTCTGATATGCTGTTTCTATGAGATAGGGTGCTCTTTTATAGGACGCAGTTACCTGTGGAGTGTTTCATCTTCATCCCCAGCTACAGGTGAGGGAGGTTTGACAGAGCCAGGCTATGTGATTTACACCTGCTTTATATCTCATTGTAATGGCTAATTTGAAACATTCGAGCTGTGGAGGGACAAGGCTACTGAGAGCTGATGGGTGGCAACCAGTACCTTGGTAACAGAGTGGGAGGAGTATAAAAAGGCCTGGAGCACACAGAAACATATAGTCATTCAGCCAAAACTGTCCCTTTGTACTTACTGACTTTGTCTTTGATGGATGCTGTTTACCTCCACTCCTCTAGTGAGCTCCTGGGCACTTGCTACCTTCAGCCCTTCCTACAGCTCACTCAAAACACATAACTAGATTATCTTCATGTGCATTTACCCTGCCGTGTTGTTCTTGTCAACTTCTCCTTTCTATTTCACAGAATCACAGTCAGAGAATGATCGAGGTTGAAGGGATCTCTGGAGATCATCTCGTCTAACTGCTCAAGCAGGGGCACCTACAACTGGTTGCTCAGGACTATGTCTAGATGGCTTTTGAATGTCTCCAAGGATGGGGACTCCATAACCACTCTGGGAACCTGTGCCAGTGCTCAGTCATCCTCGGTGGGGGGCAAAAAAAAAAGGTAAAAAAGTGTTTCCTGATATTCAGAGGGAACCTCCAGTGTTTCAGTCTGTGCCTATTACCTCGTGTCCTGTCTCTGGACACCACTGAAAAGAGCCTGGCTCTGTCATCTCTGTACCTTCCCTTCAGGTATTTACAGACATCGATAAGATCCCCTTCTGAGCCTTCTCATCTCCAGGCTAAATAGTCCCAGCTTTCTTGGGCTTTCATGGAGAGAGATGTTCCAGTCTTTTAATCACTGTGGACTTTCATTGGACTATCTCCAGCATGTCCATGTCTTTTTTTGTACTGAAGAACCCAGATCTAGACACAGTACTCCAGGTCTGACCTGAACAGTGCTGAGTAAAGGGGAAGGACCACCTCCCTTGACCTGCTGGCAACGCTTTGCCTGATGCAGCCCAGGGTTCCAATTGCCTCCTTTGCTGCAAGGGCACATTGCTGGTTCATATTCATCCTGGTGTCCACCAGGACCCCCTTTCCCACAAAGCTGTTTTCCAGTTGGTTGTCCCCCAGCATGTCCTGGTGCCTGGGGTTGTTCCTCCCCAGGTGCAGGACTTTGCACTGCTCCTTGCTGGACTTCATGAGGTTCTTGTCAGCCCATTTCTGCAGTCTGTGGAGGTCTCTTTTGGATGAAAGCACAACCCGCTGGCATTCAGCCACCCCTCCCAATTTTGCGTTGTCAGCAAACTTGCTGGGGGTACACTCTGACCCATCATCCATATCATTAATGAAGATGTTAAACAGGACTGGACCCAGTGTTGACCCCTGGGGTAGACTGCTACATACTGGTCTCCAGCTAGATTAATTCCACTGATTACCACTTTCTAGGCCCAGATATTCAGCCACTTTTCAGTCCACCTGAGTTTCCTCCAGGTTTTTTTTTTTTCACTTGCAGAGAAAATTAATTCACCAGAAGTCATTCTCACCTCCGCAGCCCAGAGGACCTGCTAGCAGCTTAACAGATGATCTGTGAGGAGATATAGTCCCTGGACCTCAATCTAAGATGCAAATTTTCTTCTTTTAGCACACAAAGAAGATTTTGCGCTAGAGGAAACTTTTTTTTTTTTTAATTCCATAAACTGGAATGGAGAAGTTCTTGCTTGCATCTGACCGGCTGATTCAAGTACCTTTCTGAGTTATGGACATGAGTGTACAGTGCTTGTCCTTTGTTTCTGTCCCTTGGCAAACCATCATACTAGACCCCTTCCTGCTCCTGGAAACTTCTGGTGTGAGCTGGATCCTGCAAAGAAGGGAGCGAGAACGAATGTCCAAGCTGGAGGGTGATATGAATAGTTGAACGTTGCAATGCAGTGCTCATGCCTACTTCTATGTCTGTCTTGTTGATAAAAGAAACATCAACCTTTTTCTAAATTAGTATATTTAGTCTTTTGTGGGGAATTATATAAAACACATAATAGAGGAAGTGATACAGATTTTCTCTGCCTGCCACAGAAATAATACTAATCAGTAGGTTTTAGAAATGCCCAATCCTTACAACCTTAAAGAATTAAAACCCCAAAATGACCCTAGTGCGTGACCTTCTTCAGAACACAGACAGCACCACACTGAAATACATCAGGATGTCCGCAGGCTTGCAGAGCTCCTGGCTGACCATCAGGAGCAGGGTTGGAGGGACGTGGGCTGTGAGCGGTGAGCAGCACCACTGGAGACTGAAACAGGAGCAAGAAAACTGAAGCAGGTGTGGTCTTGCACGACCTCACAGTCTAAGGCTGCACTTTGCCAAAGCTGTAGGAAGAGGCTAGGTAGTCTGGGAAGCCTCTGAAATCGTCGTTGCCCTTTGGGCAGCAGCAGGTGTACATGAATATGAGAAAGACAACACACAACAGTGCTAAATAAAGTTTGCATCACTAAGTGTGTGGTATTTGCAAGGGTAAAAATCTGAAATGGATTAGTTTTCAAGAGCTAATTATGCTCATGCATACTAGTGCATAATATTTCAATAACATATTAAAATAAAGCAAATTGCGTATGGTATATCTTTTATATGTTATAGATATAATTTAAATGTTCCATATAGATTTTAAGTATGCCATAGCATCAAAATATAATTGTATAAAATTAATATACTATGTAATATTATATTCATCTGTTTATTTTAAAATTTTAGAAGTATTTATAAAAGCTGGAAATTAGTGGCATATCCTCTGCTTGCAAAAATAACTGTATTCAGCTGGACAAATAATGAAAGGATGAAATAACCTGTATCATCATCGTTTTACTGTAGTCATGTTTTATTAATCAAATTCATCACTTTTCCAATTTTCTTTAAAACTGTGCTCTGACAGTATTTCAAGGATATTAAAATACAGGAAAGGAAGAGAGAAGATAAGGTACATGTGTTAGTAAGAGGTCTGGATCTCACCATTGTAGAATATTTTATTTTGATGTTTTAGGTAAGCTGATCTTAGAAAACTTTTTGAGGCACCCAAACAAAATTAATACCATTACTTGGCAGCAAAAACCAATGGCAGCTCTGCTTTTTACATATTGAGTGCTACTTGAGCCATGTACTCTGAAATGAAGCCCAAGGCATCTCACATTTGGCACCCAGTTACCAGGTAGTTTCTTTGGTTGTGAATGGGGCAAATGACACTCCCCAAGCCCCAGAGTGATAGAGCTCATCCTGGGCTTGAGGTTTCTTGGGGGCCTCTGCAGTGTGTGTAGGAGCAACTTCTCATGGCCAAATCCCTGGCCTCACCCCACTCCCCTCTCACACTACGGGCTCCCCATGCTCTGGGATCCTCCCTCTGGGGCTGGAAGAGACAGGACTCTCCTGAGCAAAGCAGTCTGAGGGAAGGTGGGTGCTGCCAGGCTGTGGATCTGCATCACTGCTGCCAGAAGTGAAGCAGCTGGGGGTGGTGGTTTTGGGCCAGCAAAGAAGAAATGAACATGGGGATCCTGCTTTTTCTTTTGCAGTATTAACAACAGACTTCTGCTCCTTTCCATTCCTGTGCAACCAAGGGCAGGTCTGGGTGCCCCCAGTTGCCACTGTGTGATCCTGCCTGAGCAAACACACCTGGCTCACCGGCTGAGGTCCTTGCTGGGGAAAGCATATCTCCTCTGGGCTTTGACACCCCCTTGGAGAAGTAAAATGAAAGTCCTGGTTTAAAAAGGAGAACAGGCTGTGCTTCCATCATGTGTTGCGCTCCTTTCGTGCCTTTCATTCAAAGGCTAATCCAGCCTCCCATCATCTCCACTTGCAGATATTGCTGCCTGTGCAAAGCACTGACAAGCAGAAGGGGAGCACAGAGCCAAGGGTGAGAAAGGCAACACTGCCTCTCAACGGGACATGCATAGAGGGAGCAGAGATTGGAAAAGAAACCTAAATAGGGAAAATCTTTGTCTTCTGACAGTTCATGGTTTGGCACCTCACCTTGCTATAAAATCCTGAGGTTCAAGATACTTTGCTAAAATGTATTGTCCTCTTTGCCTCTTGCACAGAGAAACAGCTTCTGCCAGAGCCTGCAAGCCTAAAGGCTCTAGGGAGCATTGGGTATCTCTGTTAAAAAAGTCTCAACTGCAGCATTTCAAATTCACCTTACCTTGCATTATGACATCCTCAAAGGCTGTGCACTCAACTTCAGTACTACCTTTCTGGAAAACCTGCCTTCCACCTTCCCTCCCAAAGGCATTTATCTCAGTGATCCCTGAGAATCATTGTGGGTGTCCCTGTACATCTGACTTCAATTAAGCTTGTTGCAAATCAGAGCAAGCACAATATTTTTTATTGAGATAAAAATGGTAATGGAAAAAACAAAGACATCGAAACCACTAATTACCTACACATGTCAAGCTTACCAGGAATCTATTCAATAGAAGGTATTGGGAGAGACAAAGTTTGAGTTTACATATACTTTTTTCCAGACCAGGTCCTTTCTGTTTCTCCATATAATTTATCTGTCTTGCCAGACATCCAGTAATAACTAAAATGGTTATGACAGTTTCTCTCAAAAGACAAACAACCCCATGGCCAAGTATCTGCCCAGCCAGATGCAGGAATTGATGCTGTGCCATGAGCCCAGCAAGGAGCACATAGGTCTTGCCACAGCCCTTCAGTGATGGTGGATACAGCTGCAACCACAGCATCTGCTTAGTGTTGGCTGTTGAACACCCAGGGGATCTCGTCATGGGCACTGTGAGCAGATCAGCAAGTGCTGTGTCACTGCCCAGGTGGAAACTATTGTTCCTATGATGTTCATCAATGGATTGGTGGGGAAAGGCAAACTGCTTTGACAGGGTATAAATTCACCTGTCCATATACCAACTCTCCTTCAGCAGATGCAGAGTGCAGAAGATGAAGCTCCTCATGCCAGCTACCCTCATCCTGCTCCTCTCCCTCTGCACCCCAGGCTCAGGGGTGCATGAATACACCTCTGTCCTCAGTGTGCCAAATGGAGGGCACTGGGGCAAGTGGAGGAGTCGGCAATTTTGCCACTACGGCTATGCCAGTGGATTTGTACTGAAAGTAAATTTCTCCTTATTTCCCATCACCTCCTGTCCCTGTGCCCAGCTGTCCATCTCCCAGGAGGGTCTTCTCCAGTGTTTAGACTTTCTGCAGAGTTTTTCCTCTTCCAGAGTATGGTACTCTGTACATAAAACTATGAATCTGCTGGAAAATTTAGCCTAGAAAATGTTGTCACTGTGGTTACACCAGTAAAGAAAAAAAAAAAGATATTCTTTTTCCCCCTAGCTACTGCCAGAATTGTTTTGTTCTCAATCTGGCTAGAAGTGTGCTGGTAGACACATAGTCTGCTTATAGCTGATGCTGCTGGGAGAAGCCACGTCAGTGCTGGAATCTGCTCCTGGAGTCTAGGCGAGTGGCATTCTCCACCAGTGCCTCTCCTGGGACTCAGAGTCTCTGCCTTACATGTTGGGTCAGAAGTAGTTAGAAAACACAAGAGCATGTTACAAGAGTACATTGCAGTTTCCCAGGGACAGACATTTTTTTCTATATGCTTTCAAAGACATTTTATCTTTGTCATTACAGAAAAGGGTTGGGACAGTTTATGACTGGCACTTAAAGGAATTTTCCTGAGTCTTCTTCCCCTTGCCTTTACCTCTGTCCCTCTGACTTCTACTGCAGGTGGAGCCCTCCCAGTTCGGAAGAGATGACACAGCTCTGAACAGCATATGCCTGCATTGTCAAGGTGACTCAGTCGTTGAGTCCTTGGTAGGGGAGTGAATAACACTGTTTTTTTCCCACGTTTGTCATATACCAGCTCACAAAATATCCATAGATATCACTGTGTGCAGGGGTCTCTCCTCTGACTTGCTTTGTCTGCATAGTGCTGTAGTATAAAGTAAATTAAAGCAGGTGGTTGGAGGTTTGTTCGTTCATTTTTAGGGTAATTAAACATGGTTACTTCACATTGCTGCCTTCTGTTTGCTCTTGACATTTCTGCAGAGCCTTAGGGATAGAGTCCTCCTTTGGAAATCTGCAACACGTGGGGCGAAGGTAAGAAAACTGATTTTTGACTATACATTCAGAAACGGTTTGGGTGAAGCCCCAGCCCTGCTGCACCTCTGGATGGCAGAGCGCCTGCCCTCCCCACTGCCTGGGGTATACCTGTCAGACAGGTCAGGGATGCATTGTAAAATATGTGCTCAGGCTATCCTTGGAGTTTCCACCAGAATCGTAACTCTCCAATCTTGGACTTCCTGATGTTTTTCTGATGAGATACCAATGAAGAGAAAAGTATAGCCTTGAGGGGGGAGGGAAAAATAAGGAAAAAGTAAGAGGCCCCATAATGCAGCAGGTTGTCATCCTCATCACTGCTGTGAGCAAGGAGGTGTTAAGCTTTAGGGCAACATGACAGGGAGAAGGAGCACTTCCCAGCAGGTTGCAGAGCCCAGATGTTCCTCTGTCTGCTTTTTGCCAGGTGGGGTACCTGGACCAGCTTCCAGGTTTGACCTGGAGGCTACTTGATCTCCTTCTCACTGAGAACAGAGAAGTCCCAAGGAGGAGGTGATGACACAGCAACTAGCAATATCCAATCCAGATGCTCATATGCAACTGTGCTAGTAGGTGATGGACTATCGTGGGGTAGATTTGGCCCATGGAGCAAAAGCTGCAACGTATGTGGTCTTCAGACCAAGGTAGAGCTCCCAGCTGGGCTTCAGGATGACACAGCACTCAACAATGTGAAGTTCTGCTGCAAATGCGTGCTTGCATCGCTGCCTACACATCCCATATACCACAGTAGATGAAACATCAGTAAATCTTGGTTTGGGATTTATACTGGGACATGCCTGTGATGTTTTGACTGCTTGCAGGCTGCAGTATTGGCCAATGCTGCTGCTGCTGCCTTCTGCAGCTACCACTGTGCTAGCATAGCTTGTCATAGTTACCAAAGTGTATTATGTTCACAGGAATCATCCTATCATGTAACTGGTGGCATACCGCTGTGAAAATGCTCAATCTGTGACAACTGCTCAGAGCTGAGGAACAGATTTCTGATTATTTTTTTTTTCTCTGACTGGTGAGTTTCTTTCAGCTTGCTCTGCTCATTTTCCCCTTGTATAAAATAGGATTTGATCTGTTGATCATGACAGACAGGGCAGAATAATTATTAGTTTGAGTATTCTTGAGGTTTATGACCAGAAAGAAAATGAAAAATGAGAGCTAAACAGGGTGAAACAGAAATTTGGGTGGGCTTGTGACAAGCATGAAACGTTTGGTATCAATGCCATTCCTAACTTTAATTGCCTCAAGACTTCTACCTGTTTTTAATAAGCAATCTGTTAGTGCATACCTGAGCTCCTGCCTTAGGAAACACGGTCATAAAAAGTGTGCTTACACTGGGCATCCCCCTGAGTGTGGCTATGGTGCCATGGGGTGGGCTATATTTTCTCAAACGTCCCTTGTTGCTGATTTGTAGAGTGTTCCACTGGCTCACATAGCTAACACATAGTAACGCAAAACTCGTGTGCATGGGACTTGGTTTTTTGTTTGTTGCTTCTGGGCTTCAAGGTCTAAATAGAATGGGGAGACTAGAAACTAGAGAATAAAGTCTGTGTCATTCCTCCATGTTTTATGCTCCAATTTGCTGGATAATCTTGAAGTTAGCACCTTGTCCTGACGGGCTAGATGTAAAGAACATACTCTCGATTTGTGGAAATATCATGCCTGGAGGTCATTATTGCACCCTAGTGGCTGAGCCACCGAGCCTCTCTGGCAAGACTTTGAGAAGACTTATTGCCTCTCTGAGCACCTTTTAGGAAGCACAGCTATTGTTATCCCCTCAAAGCAATGTGCTATGAGTCTTTGTGTACTTGAAAAAACCTAAGGGCATGGTATTGTAATTCTCTAGGTGACTGGTTGGGCTATGGGAGTGTTGTGTCCAGGACCACAACCATATGGAGCAGCACAGAGCTGATGGATGTGTCAGTTCACATCCTCTGCTCAGCACAAACACAGCAGCCATCACCACTCTGGCTCTTCATCCATGTGAAATTTTCTTTCTGTCGCTTACCTAACTGCCCCCCTAGAATAATAACTATTTTCTTGTAAGAAATATGCTTTCTTGTAAGAAATATGCTATATATTAGCCAAAAGAATAGAACAAACATGATACATACTTTGGTTAAAAGAGTTTAGATAAAAAAATCAGGAGTTTGCTTTTGAGTAAATCACTGGTCTGTCTAACTCTGTAATTTCTCTGGTGGCAGTGCTCAATATCTAACACTTGCTGTAATAAAAAGTTTCTCTGAGACAGGGAAGTACATAAGTATGGGTTTTATTGGCCAAGCCAACAGCAGTCGTTGGGTGTTTGGTGTTTGGTGATGTTGTGCAATGCTGGCCTTTGGAGCACATGGCGATTTCTCGTAAAGCGTGTCATTTTTCCTCGCAGTCCCCATTTTTGTCAACACAGGAGTTTTCCAAGTGATGAGTGATGAGTGGAGAAGCCAGCCATAAAAAATTCAGGACTGATTGCATCTACTGTAACCAGGTGGAGAATAAGATTATTTTTTTTTGTCTCTGTCCGTACTGTTCAGGGTATGGTTTCCCATCTTCTGCTTCCTGAGGTGCAGCTGGGGTAAACTGATGTATGTCCAACATTGTCATTCAAAGTTACTTCAAGTGAAATGCTTACCAAAGCCTCAATGGTGCAAGAAGAAATAGTAGAAAGATTCCTGGATTTGAATGATTTTATTTTTTAAAAAATAATATGAAACTTTCCAGCCAGACCTTCTGCTGCAAATTTCCATAGCTCTGATTTATTTAATCTCAAGATCTGATTTATTTCTTAACCTTTTAAGCTGTTTTTTTTTTAGTTGTTTTTTTTGTGTGTGTGTGGGGTTTAATAATTTGGTATTTTCAAGTGATCCTTTAACTGCTTTCTGTCCTCCTTTTGACTGCAGACATTTTAAGCATGCAACAGTTTTTTGTTTTTTTTTTTTTTAAATGCTTATTTTGCAAAACCAGCTCAGTCAGCACTTGAAATACAAGGGATTACTAGCCTCAAGGAAGCATTTTGTAACTTCCATCTCCATTTGAGAATTTCTGAAAAAATCCTTATTTGTCATATATTCAGATCTCTGTAAACATTCAAATCCCTCAGCTCTAGTGCTTAGTAGAAAAGAAAAACCACCACAAACTCAAAATGCTGAAGCAGCAACCTTTTTTTTACAAGCTGAACTAAACTCAATTAAAATTGAATTCTGATGCTTTTACAGTTAACTGGGGTTAGCAGTGACCACACAGAAATTTACTTTCCAAAATGACTGTGTTTTCAAACCCCACACATGGACATATCTTATTTTGCATCTAATTGCTTGACTTCAATTTTCTTATGAGATAGGAATCATGTCAGCTTGCAAACTGACCAACTACTATAATTAGTGAGGTGACATTTGAGGACATAATATTAAAAATAGCTGCACTGACCTAAACAAAATAGGCTTCATTCAATGGAAGTGAACAGGAATTGTGGTGACATTTTCTACATCATCTTCCAAAGCTGGGGGTATCCCTTTGCTAGGGCAGAGGCACCTCCATGCACTTCACAGAAGTCTTAGAGGGCCAACTACTGGTCACCTCCCACCAG
The DNA here is from genome assembly GCA_035590215.1 of Microhierax caerulescens. Classification (NCBI taxonomy): domain Eukaryota; kingdom Metazoa; phylum Chordata; class Aves; order Falconiformes; family Falconidae; genus Microhierax; species Microhierax caerulescens. The sequence continues at coordinate 17,136,398 of JAVJGJ010000014.1, read as the reverse complement.
AGCAAGTAGGACAAGCAATAATCATCAAGTGTTTCGTATTACAGTGTTGTATGATCAGTGTCACCAGCAAATGCGGCAGCATGACATTTAAGTGCTTTTTTCCTCAGCATGTGACTAAGTTGTTTGCCTTGGAAAGATATGCTGTATGAATCTAAGCTGGATGTGCAGCCACTTATGTGTGGGGAAAGGAGTTTCTGTGTCCTCCAGGTAGAGCTGGTTTCTAAGAGAGGCCATTATTGCTGAAGTGCCTAAAAGAAGGAATTAATTTTCTTTTGAGAGATTTGTTCATGAAACAATGCTTTTTTTTCCTTTTGTGTATGTATGTGTGTATGCAGGCAACTGAAAAACTTAAATTTTGTGTTGCACGCTTCTTCTCTAGAGGGTAGGCCAAGCTGGAAGACTGAACATCTGCTTCTTTTCTGCAAATGAATGATTCAGTTAAATTCTGAGGTTGTACTGGGGAAGAATTATTCATGTCATCAGCAAACCTGACCTTTTACACTTCTTTGTTGTGCTGGGCGTAACATGAAGTTATGTTACATAGCTTCATATCACTGTGTGAATAGACACTCCAAATAAGCTGTTCCAAGAAATGTTTGGAAAACCTAATACCACCTCCTCTTCACATACTTTCTTATGTCTTTATAAGCAACTTAAAAATCAAATGGGAATGATTTTGTTGTCTGAATACTGAAGTAATACTTCCAGCTGGGCCTCCTCTGGTGGTCCACTTGCCAAACGTGTCATATACAGAAAAGACGGGGTGGGACTGCAGTTTAGAAGCTTGAGCTCAGCGGGGCTCAGCCATTTACTGCACTCAGGGTGGAGGAATCAAACTTCTTCAACTCATACAAAGGTATAAGAACATCACCAAAATATGCTGGAAGTGATGTGGCTGAAATGGTATGTAGCTGGAAACTATGAGTAGCTACAATCGCGCAACTTAAAAAAGTCACTGTGTGTCCTTGGCCCACCCAGGAGTCAGAAACATCTTGCCAAAGAATTGCCAGCCAGTTCCTGTGGGATGACTATGGGACCAGTGGTAAGACCAAAGACCATGCAAGAATTATCCCTGTGTCTACTGATAAGGTGGCAATATTTGGGCTGGAGTATGAGTAGGCTTGGGGAAGGCAAAGAGGAGTTTTCTGCCCATCTATGCATATGTGGCACAGATCTCAGGGAGTCTAGCCAAAGCAGCAGGTTTGAAGCTTTCCAGAAGTGCTTTTAAAACCCAGTTCTATTGAATAAGGCTGAACCAGATCCGGAACAAACCTGCTGTTAGTGGTGCTCCAGTGAACCAAGCTTTGAGACTGCTTCTAGAAAGCTGACCTTAGAAATCATATTCTTTAAGGCTGCATTGTTCCCACCGCATGAGGAAAATACATATGCCATCCATCACACGTGTTCTGAAGCTTATTAGTTTTTGTGAGATGCAAAGAAAACGTCTGAAGATGCTTTAGCTACATATGTTTGTTAATACTATATATGATGAAGTGCACCGTGCAGCTCATGCTCAATCTGTCATAGTTACCTTTGCTAGCCCTTAAAGCCAAATCTAATTAACTAGCATGATTACCAGTGAGGAAACAACTGAAAACATCTGTTTCAGAATGTTCTGAGTGTAACCATTTGGAAATGTTGAGCATGCTACAGAATATGAGCAACAGACAATACTAACCTATGGGTCATGAAAAGAAAAACAGCAGGTCTTTGGAGAGGTGATTCCTGAAGGACTGAATTCTGGATTCCATCCATGAACCTGAGGGTACGTCCTTGTCCCACAGGGCTGTGTATTTATGGTATTGTTCTTGAATCCTAACTTTTTGTCTGAGAAGTTGTTGCATGGTTTGTACCTGCCTGCTTTGTCTCCATCTCTGCAGAAATGGAGCCTACCCAAGGTGGTCCAGGCTCTAGCAAGTCATGATAGAAACTGTTGCCCTGGCAGGAAAAGGGGGTAGAAGGTACCTCCCTGGCTCACTGAAAGCTGGGGAGGATGAATGAGCTGCTGGGCAGTTCAGAAATGCAATTAAACAGCAAGGTGGCAACACCAAATGTATAGAAAACATATTTCTCTTGAGCAGATAGTGTGGAAGCTTTCTTAGAGACTTTTGGGTTTGGTGCATGTTTCCTGTGCTTTCCATATCCTACCAGAGCAAAACTTGGTAGACCGCCATCACCTCACAGCACCTTACCCCATGGACTGACTCTGTGTGGCTTGCTTAGGTTTGATGGCTTCTGAAACAGTTCAGCTAGGTGATGACATTTGGCTGCACTAACAATTTTGCCTCTCCAGCAAAGAGTAAAAGCTATTTCTTTTTGATCACTCAAACCCAATTCAACGGCAGCAATGGGGTAGTGGTAGTTTGGAGCATTTGTTAATTAACATGAGCTATCACAATGGACATCAACGGCCTCTTTAGTGGCTGTGTAGCAAAGGAAACAAGTGAAGGTGCTGCAAGAACGCTTGCATGAGCTTATTCACTCAGTCTGCAGAAAACACTTTCAGAAGGAATATGACAGTATGAAAAGTCAGGTTACTGCATGAGTCTTTTCAGGATCAGGCTCTGAACAGATCTGAGAGATCCCCGTTGTGTTTCTGCTCATCTCTTTCTCATGGGGAGCATTCTGCAGCTGTTTTGTGAATGACTTAAAAGTGCATTGGCAAAAATGTACATGACTGACTCTGTTAAAACCCAGGAAGGGCCACTCAGATCCTAAAGGACAGTGTTTCTCCATGCTATCAAAAATACTTTAACCCGTTGCACTTTTTCAAGTAGTACAAGTAGATTAAAAAATTAACCCCCCAATCTGATGTTGTGTCTAAAATCCTTGCTCCAGCAAGGATTGTTGTTTCAATCCTTGCTCCAGCACATTTTTTTAATGTGAGTGAACTCTTTTTATGGTGAGATAACCAGAAGTAACTTAGAAAGCAACTTTCCTTCTCAGCTTTTGTCAATACTGTGATTATCAAATAAGACCAGCTCTATTATTTCTAGTTTATTGCTGTAGCATCCACAACACAGCTGGGAGTACTGTCAATGGGAAAACATGAAATATGTTCTAAAAGCTGATTTGATGATCTTATTTGCTGAGGAAAAAAGATAAAAATAAATTCTGACTCCTGCCAGCTACGGCGTTTGTGCTTCACTGCAACAGCGACTTCTGAGTGCTTACCAGGAGAAGCAGGGTCAAGGGGACAAAACCCTTCTTAATTTCAAAGGAGACTTTCTTCTCAGGATGAAATATGTAGTAACTAAGCGAAGAAAATGCCACTTCTATTTCTGGCTGTTTTCAAACAAACAGCTGGAAACACTTCAGTGTTTTATGAAAAAACATAACAGTGTGTGTCCTCTGGGACACACTGGAGTCAGTGAAGTTACACATGTATAAAATAGGGGGTAAGTGAGAAAGCCATAAACTTAGGAAATCATTACCATGTGATCCACCTGACGAAAATTTTTCTTTCAAGTCTAGCCAAATGACTGAAACTTTCCATGTGAGATTATAACACCTATGGTATGGTGCTAAGTAGTTATCCAGCGGTACCTGCTGAGTCTCACTCCTGTTAGAGATGTAAGAAAGCCACTGGTGTCCTCCCAGACTTTAAAACCCAGTTGAGAATGGATCAATGAGTTTTATTGGAGGTGGCTCACCTTGAATGAGATACAGTGTCACACTCTTGCTCGTTAAACAGGCTTTCATACAAGTGTTATGGTTTCCATAGCAACTTAACTAAATCTTTCCTCCAGCATAATCCCAAAGGCTTTCACAGACCTGGAAAATATGTGGTGAACAGTAAAATCACTTTTTATGCTGACAAAAAGAATGCCACAGTTGTCACCCAGTCACGTTTCTCACACTGAGCAAAATAAGTCTAAATCCCACATTGCAGAATTGCCTTGCATCATTCAGACATTTTCTGGAATTCCATTTCCCTGCAAGTTAAGTTTTTATAAACCTCTAATGAAAACTTGCAAAACTGCATAAGCTGTGGATGGGAAAGACTTTACTCATTTGTCTTCCCAAAGCACATTGGTGAGCGCAAAATGCCTGAGAACGGGAACAGTAATCATGCTGATGAGCTCTTTCCCAGGTCTATATTGTTTCCAGTTCTGCATTTTCTAGTGTTCTTCGTGTTGAGTTTTAAATGTTTCCCTTCATTGTTGGGCCTCCCAGCATGTAACAGGGATTTGCCAGGCAGCAGGATTTCCCCCAACAGTCAGTCTAGTGTCTTCTTGTGTAATTTCACCCCACTTAATGGCTTAGGAATCTGTTCACCTTTCTAGGTCACGGCTGAAGAAATTTCTTGATGCTGTTCTATAGCAGAGATGGGACTGATCTGTACTAGTTCTTTAGTAGTTTGTGGCATTTTAATGCTTTTGGCTAAAAGAAAGGCAAACAATAAGAGGCAATAAGCTTGATCACTGGGCCCAGACTGCTAGCTTCTCCTTGAGTGAGTTTTCCCAGCCATCTTCTTTTTTTCCCCTCTTTTTTTTTTAGTGTTATATATTTGAATAATATAAAAGAGGTTTTGGACTGTTAGTGGTCTGCAAATTTTGTTTTTTTCAGTACTGGGTTGTGCTGGTTTCATGCCAGCTGAATAGTCAAAAGAAAGAAAACCAAACCCAAATTATCTTTGTGCTCCTTTAGCTCATTTGTAACCTTTGTGATACCGAGGTGTTCAGAGAGATCCTTTATGAAAAGCTTCTCACCTCTTTACCTCCCCAGTCAGTTCTTCTGTCTCCTGATTTATGTCGCTACAAATTAAAGTTCCTGTATAATTTTCCTGGCATTGCTAATACAGTGCACAGAAGTCTGATTCTGGATGGGTAACTGGAAGCACTTTACATCTTTTTTTTTCTCACCATTAGAGCACAAAAACACTAGTGATCTCATCTAAACAGATTTGAGTAGAAGTTTAGGGCAAAGATTTGCTGCATTATTGTTGCCGGATGCATTAAGAAAAAATTCTGTATTTTGAAGCTGATTTAGCAAAGTTCAGTTTGACTGAACTTTGAGACCCTGAGCCACGTGTCATGAAGAATTCCTTCTCTCCTGATACTTCTGTATGGTTTTTTTATTGAACCCCTGCATATTCAGTAACTAAGCTGTCAAAAGAAGGCTTCAAATGCAGAGTTTGTACACACCAGAGTTTTCACAGATGGTCTGCAAATACATAAGGCCAAGAAATGTTGAGCTTGATGCTGTCAGTAGCAAGAAGCGTGTAGCAACTTGCTTTGCTCAGGCAAATTGTGTCGTGGATAAAAACTGAGTTAAAAATAGGGAAAATCCACAGCATAAAATACTGGAAAAAATTTCCATGTACTGTGTGCGAGAATAATGGATTTTAGAAAACAGGTCAGGCTGTGCAGCGGGACCCCTGATCTGTCTCCCAGCTCCTGGCAGCGGTCAAGGTGTTGTGTTAGTGCTGACTCCTGTGGTGGACTGCAGGTCCATGTTGCACCAGAAGGACCTCTGGGAATATCGTCTCTCTGGGTTTGTGCACTCAGACCAGGTAACATGCTCACTGGAGACTGCATCACCCTTCACTCACCCTTTCGGAGGCTCACGGGAGGCACTTGGAGGAAGAAGTCCCTCTCCCATGAGACATGAGTAGGGGAAACAGAAGTGAGATGATTGTGCACTGTTTTAAAAGTCCATCCATGCTCAGCTGGGTTCTGTTTCTCGTAGGAGATATATTCAGGTACTCCTGTCAGGCCGTGTGTGGAAATTCTAGCAGCACTGAGGTATGTTCTGCCTGCTCTAACAGTCTGCTAGAAATTGAGCACCAAATTTCTTTGGTGAAGCCAGCCACAATTCCCCCAAACCCTCAAGTTATAATGACCCCTTCCAGCCAACTCCAGTGTACTGAAGAACTACTTGACGATTGCCTCTGTCAGGTGTTTCTTCGGCATAGAAAGAAATGTGACCCGTGGCCACATGCAGAGCCAGTGGTGATGCTAGCCAGGGGATGCGGTGGAGGCTGACATGGAAAAGCCTGGGGCTGCAAGGAGCAGAAAGTGGTGAGTGTGCAGTGTGGAAGTGGAGCCTTGTTCTGTAAGGGCAGGAGCAAGGTTTGAGCAGGGCACAGTGATAAAGCAGGGAAATACAAAACATAGAGGAGGTGGGAAAGGGCTGCGTTTGTGCAGAAGCTGCATCTGTGTGTGTTTTCAGTCCAGCTCCCTTGTGCTAGGGGATGGCTGCCATGGTGTGGGGATCTGTGGGGTACTGATTGCTGTGGCTGGATCCTGAGCCTGATGGTACAGTCACAGTCAAGGGGAAGGAAATTTAAAAGCCTTCTGGTATCTACTCAGGCAGGTGTTTGTGACAACTCACCACCTCTGAGCCACAGTCTCCATTTTCATGGACCATGTTCCTAATCCACTGATCATTTCTGTGCTCTGCGTGGTCATCCTTATTGCTCTCCAATGTTGTTCAAGAGGAGAGAAATATTCTTTGACTTTTGGTTAAATACTTTGATTTCTGATATCTCAGGGAAGCCTCTTCTGCCATGGTCCTTCTGCCACACTGACCTCAGGCTCTTCTCCTGGTGCTCAAATTGCTGTTGGTGCCTCCTGGCTCAGCCTCATGTTCAGCCACCAGACCAGACTAATCGGCTGGAGGAAGCAGCCTGTTCTTCCACCGCATTGTGTATTGTTGTATCATTGCTAGTCTGGAGGTTTAAGATATTTTCAGCTTTGAGGAGGAGCACAACTTTGGCCAGGTGTTCAGGCCTGTTAGGGATCAATGATAAGAAGATAGGGAATCTTTTTATTTGAAATCAGGCCAGAGTTGTTTTTTTATTATTATTATTATTATTATTATTATTATTATTATTATTATTATTATTATTATTATTGTTGTTGTTGTTGTTGTTGTTGTTGTTGTTGTTATCATCATTATTGCATTATTATTATTATTGTTGTTGTTGTTGTTGTTATTGTTATTATTATTATTATTATTCATTGCAGTGAGAAGAGCATTTAACTGAGACAGGATCAGCCTGTGGCTGTACTTTTCTGAATGTCCTTAAAGAGACCAGCTACAGGGCTGCTCCCATTACTGCTCTCTATAGCAGCGCCTAGGGAACACTAATTATTTGCTGTCCCATCTTGGTATTTTGGAAACAAGAAGTGCAATTAGTTGTGTGTTAGATAAAATAAATGCCACATGAGGTAGATGCTGTTTCACAGGGGCTGAAGTGCAGGTGGGCACCAGGGGGTCCATCAATGGCTGGGTGGGTCGGGGAGGAGGGTCTGGGGGGCTTTAAGGAAGGGGAGGTTTGGACTGCAATGATGGATGGAGCATGAGTGTGGCACCTAAATAAAACCTGCTGTTCTCATTCAATGACAGAATGACATATATGTTTATAGTGAAGCCTCACAATGGACTTCAAGGACAATATTAGAGGGCCCATAACCCTCTATCGTGACTGAACTCTGCCATCAAAAATGCCTTATTTTCCTGCAATAGTTTGCTCTTCTGTTTATTTGTACTTACAGAAAAAAACCGAAATCCCTCTTGTTTTACCTCAAGTTTTTGTTGTTTAGCTTTCTTCTACTACTTCTTGACTTGAGGCTCTGAATAACAGTTTTGCTTCTGAGACTATGTATATTTTTCTATGTGTGTTGTTACCTTGCAGGTATATGCAGTCTGCTATTATTGATCCTCTTATTGACAATATAAATATGACTCCTTCAGTGTCTATATGATTTATTATTCTGTATATGAAGCCATAAGAGGTACATGGACTTGATTTCTCTTGACCTTGAATTTTAAAAATAGTTAAAAATTTTGAAACAATATTTTAAGCAACTCTAAAGCACACAAACTAACATCAGTTCAGTGCATGCAAAAGTATTGTGGCACCTATCAATAGCCAATACCTATCAATACCAATCTAGAGGTGGAAGTATGATCCCATGAATTCAGAATTTTTACCCAATCTGAATGGACTGGGTCATAAAAGTTGAGCCTGGAAATAAGCATTTCCTTCTGCAATGATGGAGAGGCTCCTCTTGAGCAGACAGCCCAGTGGTTCTTAGAAAACGTAGGGACCAGGCTGAGATGAGGATGGCTTATTTAGGACTTGTATTTAACCCTGCCTCATGTTTTACTCTATTCAGGAATGTGAGCAGAGTGAGCTGAAACTCTACAAAATCCAGACAAAACTATTATGATTCATCTAATTAGCACTGTATAAAGTTCTTTTTTTTCCTGAAGTTTTAAATATACGATGCTGCTGCAATTCAGTTAAGCAACTGAGTATAGGCTTAACGTAGGTGTATGAATAGCCTGTCACTTTCAACACTTAAACATGAGCAGGTACATTATTAGAACAGGGATAGATTTGCTTGCTGGAATCATTTATTATAAATCACAGCTAAACTATCTAAATCATATATATATATATATATATATATATGATTTAGATATCATGTATTTGAAGTATATAAGATATATATATGATATAAATAATATCTAAACTGCAGTGCCTTCAGGTGGAATACAGCTGAGTGAATAAGGACACCTGTAAACTGTAGTCCATGTGCTCATGAGTGCAATGGCCTTGTCTTGTGCTCCTCTTACAGGAACAGCACCTGAGATTTAGCGATAACCTAACTGTGTTAAGGGTAAAACTAAGTTTTCCCAGCTTGGTGTTAGGTGCTATATTCCAGTCAGAGAGAGAAAAATCTCCCAAGGAGCAGATTTGGGGCTGCTGGCTGTGGATGACCCGTGGGTGTTGATGGGAACTGATGGCTTGGTCACAGCCCTCCAGACAGCGGGTGCTTACTGTGCATGCCGTCGCTGCTCGGAACAGATGGTCTAGTCAGCAGCGAGGAGCCAGGCTGGTACCAGAGGTGGACACAAATCTCCCAGACTCCCCATACAGCTCCACTTGGTGTGGGAACATGGAGCACTTGTCAGCTCTCATTATGTCTCTGTGAGTGAACCCTATGCCTTCCCAGCTCGGCTGAAGCCAGACTGGCTGGTAGAGACCCAAGGAGTGGCAGCTACTCTGGGCACCCTCTGCTCCCACAGGGGAAAATCCCTCCCCGGTTCTCTGGCTGTCCTGCATGCTTTCCTTGGGGCAGAGCAGAGGGGCAGGGAGAAAGACTATCCCTTTTGTGCTCCTGGCACCAGGACAGAAGGAGAGGGGTTAGCAGTCCTTGTTAGAGCTGCCCTCCTTCATCCCGGGGGCGACAACCAGCCCATCAGGAGGGCTGAGCTGCAGCTTGGAGTTGCTGCAGAAATCCTCAGGGGACTTAGCTGGGCTGGAGAAGGGACACAGACACTGTCTTGAAGCTAAAGCAGATGGAGAAGCAGCTGTGAGATAAGCTATTTTTTCATGTCTCCATGTTTACCTCCAAGTATAACAGTTACTGCCTTAAACTTTGGGGGGTTAATTAATTCATTTTAACTGTAGTTAAGATACCTTAATGTTAGAAAGTCGCAGGCAGGCTGGCAGTTGGTACTGGTTTGCTCTGACAAGGCCAGGGTCCCTAGGAGCTGGCTGGGATCTCTGCAGGGACAATCTATGCTATGCATCTCTGCTGTGGTCATGTTCCAGCCAAGCTTCTGAGCCACCAGCTGAAGAGGCTGGTGGTGGAGCTAAGCCCATTACACAGCATCAGGTAGGATGGACAGGATACCATCCCTTCAGGCAAGACTCCAAGCCCTGTGTTGCATGGAAGGAGGGATGGCAAAGAGCAGTCCCTGAGCAAGCGGAGGGTGGGGACAACTGTGTAAGCCATTGCAACAGGAAGAAGGCTCCTTCACCACCTGCAGAGATGCAGGACCTCTACAGGTGAGACAGAAGATTGTGTTGGGGGAGGTTTCTGGTCTGATTGAGCCTGATTCATAATCTGGAGCCAGGAAGCTCTGCATGGCAGTTGTGGAGACACCTCCTTGTTGGTGGCAGAAGCACCCTTGGCCTGCCAGGCTACGTGTCTCAGGAGGTAGGCTGCTTGACCAGGGCTGTGATATGGGATGTACTAAACAGACTGAAAAGACTCATCCAGCCCTCAGACTACTACCCCTTTCCTGTTCATCCACATGGACACTAGTGATTCTTCTGAGAAGACCTTCAGTATATCAAGAGTAGCTACAGGACTTTGGTGGTAAGGGCCAAGGCCATGGGTGCCCAGGAGAGGTTCTCCCCAGTCTTGCTGGGGGATGGGAGAGGCTCACATCAAAGTGGCTCCAGCATGTGGGTCAAGTTTTGGTTAGGCTGCAGGTATCCAAGACAGGGCTTAAGCTCTGATAACATTTTTGAGGAATGAGGACAGCAGAGGGAAAGGCAGGATACATCTGACAAAGTGGTACAAGAACTGTACCAGGGGGCTTGCTAACCTATTAAGTAGGGCTTTATATTGGGATGCCAGGGGACGGTGACCACAGCCCAAAGAGAGGTGGAGAAAACCTTGTATTTATCTCCGTTTATTCACCTAAGTCTATGTGTTAACTTTGTGCACAGCAGGCTTTTTGGGATAACACAGGGTGCAAAGCTGCAAAGACAGCACAAGAAAACTCTTCCCAGAGCTGCCTGCTAGCAGTGGTACAAACTGCTGTGTTCCCAGTTAGTTCCTCTCCTCTGAGCCAGGGACAGTTGTGCTGGATTCCCTATTATAGGTTATACTGGGAAGTGAAGGGGCTAAGAATAGTAGGTAGACTTATCTTGAAATGCATAAAATACTTTTTCCTTCAGTCTTATTTTTTAGAATGTGCAAAAGCATGCAGAAAGCTTGGAGACTTTTTGCCTTTGCAGTACCTGGCTGAGTACATGTGTGTCTTACAGCCCTTGTGCTCCACATGGTGACTAACAGCTGGGCTGTCGCTTGTGTTGGCACACTGCAATCATCCTGAAGACTCAAGGCTCTGAGGGAGAGAGCAAAGGAGGTACAAGGTGGGTGAGCACAGGGATGGCATGTCTCAAACTCCAGTGATGGGTAAATGATACCTTTTCTGTGAGCACTTAAAATGACTGGGAATGTACTAAGCAGTGATTCTTTTGTAGATCGCCTAGAGGTGATTCTCAGGGTCTATAGGAGTAAAAATGCTGTAGAAAATCTCTGCTGAAATTGAAACAGCATTTGGTGGCCTCATGGTGATTGACAGGAAGAGGCTGAGGAGTATTTCTGCTTAATAAGTCCAGAGAAAGTATCCAAGCTTTAAAGCATCCCCAAACCAAGCTCTAACCCAAAGCTGGCCCTTGGCTTACAGGCAGTCAGCAGAGGCACTCAGTGCCAAACCAAAAGCTGGTCAGTAAAGCAATATTCACTTCAAGCCACAGCATGGTAAATATTCATCTAGACTGCTGGTATATAGTTCTGAACATCTGTTTCCCAAGATGCTGGACTTCTAGGGGCCTTTTCCCTTTAATATAAGCAGAGATTGGATTTCTTTGTGGTTGTCGTTGCTACAAAGAAGGAAAGTATACATCCTTAGCACTCTAGAAGTACTTGATATGTAATGTGTGCCCCAGTGTCTAGGGGTTTTAAGGAAGCTGGAAAGTGCTGCAGGCAGTGACAAGTCTATTTTGGTCTCAGCAATAGGGACAGTGATCTTCCTTTCTAAGGTGGATTAAGAATTTCTCTTGTTGCCCCACTCCACATGCGAAGGTCCTGGCCAGCACTCCTTGCCATATCTTGAATGTCCCTGCAGCCCTATGACTTGGGAGAGCTGGTGGCATTTCCTTACCTCCAGATGAGATGACATGTCATCTGGCTTTGGCTGTTCGGATCAGCCAAAGGTTAAGACCCAACTTGCAGCTTACCCTGATTAATAGCTTTTCCCTAGGACATAGCTCTAAAACTCAGGGGAGCATCAGTGGCATTTGCATCTTGGTCTGCATGCCTCTGGTCTTTAGTAAGGATTTAACTTCTGCTTATGGAGTTTTTTAATGCTTTTTTCTTTTTCTCATATCCCAGGAGGTGTCATGTCTTTGCAGTGATGCTAGAGAAACACTTTCTTTCTGTTGAATTCTTTGTTCCTTGTTTAATTTGGGTATTTATCCCATATGACAGTGACTGCTCTTACTTAGCGCTGTCTAGAACAAATCAGAGGAAGGGTCCATAAGGCCGTGTCCCCGAGACATACTTTTCATCAGATGTCTCACAAAGCCACCAGAGTCCCTGGCTGTGGCCTGCATTTCCCTGTGCTCAGAGGGCACGCTGGCAGGCAGTGCAGTTTCGCCAGGCTGGTGCATGCCGCTAGGTACAGCAGAGAGCCTGGGTCTCCATATCGCTGCCGGTTTGCTGCTGCTCCTGCAGCATCACTGCCAGTGTTGAAACCAAGGACACAGCTTCCAGGACTAATGGAAACAGGACACTTGTCATGCTTCTATATGAAATATACTCTAAAATTAAATTGCATCATTGTATTACTCCTCTTTATTCATCTCATGAAGCTTAGTCCCTCAAAGAACAATTATAATGTAGACTGCCTGTTATAAATACCTCAGACTGTTTGCAACGAGCAGGAGTAGCCAGGGAGGTTAAACTATAATTGCCTGTTCACTCCTGTTTTGCCTGCAGGAGGATTCAGGTTTTATGCCATAATTTCTTCTACTGATTAGCTGGATACCATCAAACAAATTACCTTGCTTCCCCCCATCTCCTGTCCGTGGTTTTCCTGTATTGACTCTAGGCTATTTGAGATCAGGATGGTTTCTGACAGTGGGAGCTCATACAAAGTTGCCTTTGAGACACCTGCAGCTCACAGAGATGTAGCCAGGTTAGCTTCATATTAGGTAAGTCCAGTGCTGCCAGGAGCAAAGCCACAGCAGCAGGAAGCTCATCAGAAGTGACAAACATTTCAGAAGCTCATGCTGCCTCAGATGCGCTTCCCCTCAGCCCACCTCCAAAGCTGGGCAAGCGCTTGGTGCTCTAGCCCATGCCAAGCGGGAATGTTGACTGCTGGAATATTTGACATATCAACAGCCAGTTGGGCTAAAGCAGACAGGCTCGACTAGAGAGCTTCAGGATTCATTCCACCTAACCAGAGCCACATACAAGTTAATGAATAGAATAGAATAGAATAGAATAGAATAGAATAGAACAGAACAGAACAGAACAGAACAGAACAGAACAGAATAGAATAGTTCAGTTGGAAGAGACCTACAATGATTATCTAGTCCAACTGCAAATGATTCCTAGCCAAAACTAGGTGTCTAGGTTTCTTTCTCCTTCATCAAGGCACCATTACCTCCATGTGATGGTTCAGTCTCACTACCTTTGACACTGTCTCCTGTGTCTACAGATGGAGCCCAGACTACTTGCCTGGCTTTCAAGTGCATACAGATAGCAAAGAAAAATGAAAACCCATGTGGATATTTGTCCCTTAGTATTGTTTAGGCTTCTCTGGAGCTTCCGAGCGCTGCTCCAATTCTAGCACAGAGCAGTGGCTTTGGTATATATATCTGCCAGCTCAGTGTCCATGCCAAAATACTGCTTTCTCTGGGTGAGATATTTGTCAAATTCTGCTCTAATGTCAGGATCATTGACATTTTGATAAGCATATACATTAACTACTCTGAACATGATCTCAATAGGTGCGAAGCTGCCATTGTGTAGTGGAGGTGACTCATCATACACGTTATGGGACAGTATTTTTCTTGGAGTGTTTCACCCTTGTGCACTTATTTGTCCTGCCATGGAGACTAAGGCAATTTTAATGATTATTTTGCAACTGCATTTTATTTTGATGCAAAGAGAATTTTTTATCACAGGCCATATACTTGAAGGTGTCTGTTGCTCTTTGCCTATTTTCCTTCCATGGTTATTTCTTCAAGGACAGCTGGAGGCAGGTAATATATTAATATTTATTATGTCAAGAATGAGAGTGACTGCAGTGTTGACAGCTCACCTACAGCTGTATTAGATTTGGCAAGCACTTCTTTCTTCTTGCTGTGGAGATTTCTGTGTTTGTACTTTCTCCAGTGTTTCCTCTGCAATTAATCAATAAACGACTTGTTTTTTAAAAAAGCCTAACTCTTGACTCCTTTGAGGATAAAGGAAAGGAAGAAGATCCTTTTTGTCTTTTGCCAAGACATCAGTAAGAATCTAATGCAAAGAGGTATGCTGGAAAGGTGCCATGGGTTGTAAGGTGATGTAATAGCTAAGATCTCAGCACGGACCTTGGAGTACATCGGTTTCTGCTTTAATTTGTTATATGGTCAAGGGCTAATGACTTTGACTCAGGCCCTTGATAACGTTCAGGTGCCTACCTTTCACCAGGAGAAATGCAGTGGAGGGAGTGTGTGAGTGCTCCAGGCACACCCATGTGTCGGTTTGCCGTGCTCCTGTCTATTACAGTCTTGGAAGAAATACCTAAGGCTTGTTTTTGCCAGAGCAATTTCTGCATCCATGCAGGCATGGGGTGGGGACTGTCTTGGCAGAGGGCTAGAGTCGCAAAGCTAATTGGCTTAAATTTGTTGATGGCAGTTTTCAGACTTTCGGCACCGAGAGTCAAGAAAGCCTATCTCCTGACCACCAAAAGCTAGTTGTAATGGCAAAACTTGGTGTTATTGTCCAGATCTGACTCCCTTTGCTCTTCACTCTTGCTCCCTTTTTTTCCCAATCCTGTAGCTTGACTGGCATTAAGCTGGCACTGAATTCTCAGGACTGATCTTTAAAACTGAAACTTCCATGTGATAAATGTGAAACAAGTGAGATAGGTCAGTCATGCCCCTCAGAGCTGTGAGATGGTTTTGATAGGCAGCCTGGGAGTCAGGTAACACTTGCTATGACTTTACAACCATGATAGAAGATTTTCTCTCTCTTTAATGGAAATGTATGGTTTTGATGAATCTGAATGTCATGTATGACACATAAACAGGTTATATTGATCAGATAACAACCTGCAGTCTGCATGCATGACCATGCCCTTCCTCCTGCCCCACCAGGATGGAAGGATATGCACAGAAAACACAGAGTTCTTTGGATCTGTGTATGAATTCTGGGTTGGATAATGGGAGTTAAGTTCTTGAGCTGTTGCATGACTGGGACATGTTTTCTTGATATGATGACTGCTGAGGTGGGGATAACACATATCACAGTTGCAGTCTGCAACATTGCTTTGCTTTTGCTAGAGCAGACCAGCTGCAGTGACTTTCCAAATGTTTTTGACCTTAAAAATAATCCAGAAGCTTTGTAATTATTAACTATAGCTTATTTCTCATTCAGAGTAAGAATTGCAATATTATATTCCTTAATAACTGCATTATATTCCTTTTTACTTGTAGACTTTCAGCAGTGGTTTGATGACTAAGTTCATCTTTGTAGATTTCCCTATGGAAGGATCCCAGCTAAATTCAAGATTAGTTGCCTGGGAGACCAAGTGATGCAATTCAAAATGCAATGTTGTGCAGACTAGTTGCATGCTGCCTAGTATATGCCCAACCTTCTCCACAGAAGACCTAGATTCCGAAGTTTCTGGATGCTTCCTGCTCTTACACTTGCTTTTTCCAATGGGATAGGAAGCTTTAATTTTATATCAATATCATCTGTTTGTTTGTTTAGTGTCCTGTCTCTAAGAAAGGTGATGTTTTCTCCCACTACTGTGTTTTTGTGTGTTTATGATTTTAATAGACACCTTCAGCAGTGTTATCTACTTCTTTTCTAAATGTTCACATGAAGATTTTCAATGTTGGGTACCATTGGAGCCAATGAGAGTGGCAGCTTTGAAAAAAATACCTCTTTAACACATTAACTGGACTAACTAGGTAAGTAGTATTACTTGTTTCTTACTAATGTCCAGAAACATGAACAAGATCCATGTCACATTGCCTGGTAAAGACTGCCTGTCTTGAAGAACTTACTGTCAACAGATAAAACAAAAATGCATCACAGTTATTTGGCTAACATGAATTACAGATCAGCAGGAGAGCTGGGATAAAGATAAGGATCCTTTGAGCTCCATGATCTTCTCCTTCCACTCTGCCTATCTGCCTTTTCTGCAAGCAAGTGTAGAATTACCTGGTTTGAGATATTTCCTCCTTTTCCATTATTGTCTATAAACCATTTCAGGTCATTCAAATGTGTTGCTGCGAAGAAACCTCCTGAAAATCAACCTTCCCTGCTGGAGCATGTCTGTGATGTGTTGACTCTGCCAGGTTGTTGCCTCCACCCCTACATGCTGGCAGTTTGGAGAGAGGAGCATCGGATGCCTGATGCAAACAGCTGTCTCATTGTGCACTGATTCATTTGTCAGCAGTGACTCTGACTACTAGAGCACAACTGTGACCTATGAGATGCCTTGTGAATGTGTAAACGCTGGCTGTTTAAATTGACAGGAGATAAGCAGCAAATATCTAACTTTCCAGCTCAGAGTGAGGTTCCTTTCTGTTGTGCTTCCAGCTGGGGCTAGGGGACCATGATGGAGGGTGTACAAACAGTGTGCACACAGAGCATGCTTCAAAATCCCTGACCTGTCTTGAAATGGTTTGCTTTGTTTTATCTGATGGCACAAAACACATGACAGACACTGACAATTGACATGGCACATAACCCTTGCAAACAGCAATCCTGCCTGGCTCACCAGTTAAACAACACCGAGGGAAGTATTGTAACAATTTCCCCTCAGTATTGGCCACAAACATGCTTTGTATTGCTGGTAGCTGCAGGGTCATTTTACGGGTCTATATTTAGAGGACTGGGAAATTCTGTCCCAACTAAAAGCCAAGCTTAGTACAATCTAGTAACTCTTCTCAGGAAATACACTCTTTTAGGTTCTATTTCTCTTTGGATTTTACTTTGGTTTATTGTATTAGGTGAAAACAAACAACAGCTTTTTATTTCTGTTTGTGCATCCACCTGCCCTTTACACGGTGTCTGAGTGATGCAGGAGTCTGGGTTGTGTTGTCCCCACCTGGCTGAGAAGCTCCAGTGCTACTAAGGTACAGTCACAACAAGAACACATAATAAAGAAGAATTTATGCAGGATGCAACTGTGTGCCTAGGGTAAAACATGAAATCAGATAGGGCATCAGCTGATGAAACCATCAATCCAATTCAGCAGCTGCTTCTGACTGCTGGTGGTGACATGCTGCAGATCACTATCACTGCCTGGCTATCAGTACAGAGCTCCTTCGCAGAAAGGTGTTGATATGAAATAAGCCTGTAAGGTATGACTGGAGGAAAAAGGCTGAAGGAATGCAAATTGTATGGAAATGCCTGATTTGGACATGATGGAGCCAGATAAGGACTAAGCGAGGATTTTTTACACTGTGCTCTGCGCCCAGGTCTGCAAAATGCACCATTGCTTACCTCTCATTCATATGCAGAACGTTTTGCTGTGCTGCACTTCTCAGCCCTTTTCCCCTTAAATAAAGATCCAGCTTCCCTTCTGGCCTTTCCAGCTGAAAACGCTAGCAAGGAAGACCTGCATAAGCACTCGGTATCTGCTGTCGGTCTCCACTGCAGGTGATGCTGATGCGATACCAAGCAGCAGTAGGAGCTGGGCAGCTATTCGGAGCACTCTGGAGCACTTGGGTCTGCTGAGGAAAAAGCCATTTTCCCTTGTCCTGGGCAAGATTGGGCTGTGAGGCTGGCTACGAGGCCAAAAGCATGGTCAGCCCACGTGGCTGAGGTAGCCGCAGGTGCCTGGAGCAGGCTTGGGAAAGCCTGGTGGGGTTTTGCCATATGGGGAGTCCTGTCTACCTCCTGGGTGCTGGAGCATGCAGAAAGGCAACGTCATGTAGATGCTGTCGAGCAGGCAGGGTGGCCTGGGGTTCTTCCCACAAGGTCCCGCTGAGAAAAAACCCTTGCTGAGATGCTGCAGGAGCAGAGAGGATTTGCAGGCAACCAGCATTTAATTGCCATTCAGGTTGTCCCTGAAGGAAAGATGGAAGGGAGGTGGTGGTGCTTTGGAGTACTTCTCAGCTGAGCAGGGCCAAGGTTTTCACACCAAACCCGCAGGATGGGGGACTGCAGCCTAGAAAGCAGGCATTCAAAAAGGATTATGGTGACACAAGGGTCCAGTGCCAGCCCCCTCTGAGATACTTTGAGAAAACTATTTTCTGCATGCCTCAGGAGAGGGGTAACAAGTAAGACTGGGCCGATGATTCTATCTCTGTATGCAAGGCATTGGGAGACCACACTGAAGGACCTGGAAATGGTTCAGGGGAGGGATTGAGGTGACTAGAAGCAGACATCCATATGCATTTGAAGCCAGGCTCTCCTGCTTTCCTTTTAGTCACTGGAGGTGCTTTTGGGGACTGACACATTGCATCCTAATGTGGGCTTTTTAAAGGATGTAGGCTGGAGGCACAGAGAAGACTCAAAAAAAGGAGGTAACGTTTAGAGGAAATGCTGAAATGCATGAGCTTCAAAGGTTTCAGTACGTTCAGGCTACCGGAAATAAAACATAATTTGATTGCAACCTGGAAAACCTTGACAGGAAGAAAATATCAGTTAGCAGATGACTCGTTAAGCTCAGGGCAGAGGAAGGTATAATGAAATCCAGTGGTTGGATGCTTAAGATGGAAAATTTGAGTAAGGAAAAATAAGGCACTAATATTAACTCAGCAAAAGCAGCTATTAGAGCAGGCAGTCAGGGAAGAAGTAGGCTCTCCACCTCCTGAGGGCTCCCAACAACAGGAGGACTCTTCTTTGGAAGACTCCGGTCAAATAAAGATTGTTAGGCTCAAGGAGGCACTCAAGAACATCACGTAGTAGCTGTGACACCTGCAGTGAAGTGAGGGAACCTGCTGTTCCCTAAGGGGCTTAAACTCTCTGGATCAATGAGTGAAACTACTAGGATCTCATTTCGTCTTGCAGCAGTCATCGATTCCCCAATTTAGAGACGTGCATCAAGCTGAGGGTCATGCAGAAAGTCTGGTTAGGTACACTGTCACTCCACTGAGCTGGACGCCTAAGGGAGTTACAGAAATGCAAAATATAGTTATTAAATTAAATCAGTCCCACTGAGGTGTTAATAGACAGACTGGTCCAGTTCTTCAGAAGGAAGACTTGCTGCCAGAGCTGCCATTTTCCAGTAAAAATAACAAACATGTACTAAGTATGCCTTTTACAAACATTCATCCAACAAATACCTGCTCATATCAAGAAACAGTTTGAGTAGAAGATGCAGAAAATAGGACAGCCTAATCAGAGGTAGGCTGAAATCAAGGTCACCATACCATATTCCAGGTATATAATACAACTATTCTCTGGGACAGGAATACAACATGTTTGTAGCGTGCAGCTGATGCATTGGTACCCCATTTGTGGTGCCTTCCTTGCACCTGCCTGCTGTCCTCCACCCTGCTCAGCACTCTGTGCTGAGGTCTGTGCCAGGCAAAGGCAGGGATCCTTCCTTGCCCACACCTTGTGAGAGAGGTTGGCAGGGATTTACAGGTGGACACAGGAGCACTCTCAGCATTTGAGACCTTGCATTTGCATTCTCAGCTTCACGCCAGCATTACCTTGTACCCTGGTCGAATAAACTAGTTTCAGCTTTGTGCCAGTGGTCCCGCTGCAATACAAATCCAGGTAAGGACTTAAGTTAACTGTGCAAAGAGACAAATCCATGCATTCAGACAGTCATTTGATGCTTGCCTTAGTTTTCCCACTGACAAGATATATTCAATAGTTTAAGTATAAAAACAAATATAAAAATTTGTAGGGCCATAGTGAAGAAACCCTTTTGAAGTGGTCTGACATTCTTCGGAGAAAAGCTATGTTTTCTGTTTATTTTCTGAAGAAAATCACCCAAGGATTTTGGGTGACCAAAGTGGCAAGTTCAGAAAATAAACTGCCAGTGTTATGTTGAACTGGTCTATTAGTATGGATGCCAAGAGGCACTCTGCTCATCATTTGCACAGAGAATGAATGATTTCACATGCTAGTGCCCTCCCTCCATCAGTGTCCTACAAACAGAGTCATAACAGAATCTTGCAGTCTTGCTTGGATGCTTGCAGTTGTGTAAGAATCACAACAGAAATCCACACCAATTCCTCATCTTTGCCACCTGAGAAGAGGTGGTGTTTAAAAAAGGACCCCAAACCACCTCTGAGCACAGCAGCCCCTGGAAGATGCAGCATCTTTGTGTTGAATGGTATTGTTTCAAAATGGGTTGATGTCCATTTGCAATAGCATTTCAAAAAGACAGAACAGTTCCTCAGTAATTACAGCTACATCAGCTTAATTTACAAACTCCTGTAGATCTGTTGTCACATGGTAATAGTGGTATATTTAATCATGATTCTGATATCAATTTTCTACTGCTTTGATCCACTTGTTGCATTTCATTGCTAATTTCATCCTAAGCACCCCTGCTGTTTCAGAGGTGTACAAAGGAAAAATTTCTCTCCGACTTGACTGCCTGGCAATGCACTGTGATGCAGGTTTCATTCTCCTGTGAGAGTGAAATGGTTGTGTCAGAAGCTTTGTGTTTTCCAACAGCTGTGTGTTTTAGGACATGCTAAAGAAATGTATTTTAGGGAATGCTGAGGGGAGGAGAGGGAGAGGGAGAGGGAGAGGGAGAGGGAGAGGGAGAAGGAGAGGTCGAGGGAGAGGGAGAGGGAGAGGGAGAGGGAGAGGGAGAGGAGAGGAAGAAGTCACGGAAGCCACTTTAATTGACAGCTGCTCAGGAACTTGTGCTACTCATACAATATTTGGCTATACAAAAAGGTAGACTCCCTGTCCCCACTGATCCAGAAGAATTAGTCATTCTTAGATACCCTTGGGAATCTGTGCCCAAAAGTCTGATTTAAGAAAAAAAAAAGAGAAAAAAAAAGAAAACTCAGCTTTCTTTTGCATCACAGTTTGCCCATGGGGGAACCACCAGATGCACTTTGAGAGTAACAGAGGGCAAGCAGATCTCTCAGTGCTAAGTGAGAGCCATAAGTCAACCACATCTGTTTCTGAGGCTGTTGTTATTCAACACATGCTTCAAATTATTCATCAATTTCCCCAAAATAGAACAAGTTAAAATCTCTAAAACTAAAGCCCTAAACATGTTTGTTTGAAAATAAACAGCTACCATCACAACTTAAAGTTGCTCTCCCTCCTGCGAGCAACAATCCTTTTAGAAAGAGTAGTAATTAGGCAAAGTGTACATGGCCTTGCTGCCCATGATGAAATTATTAGCTAGTCCAGAGCACCCACAGTGCTCTGCTGGGGCCAAGGGTGATGCTGGGGCTCAAACTGAGGACACTGATGTTCACGTAAATTTAGCTCTGCAGGATGCACAGGGAGCCCCAGGACCAGGAGGAAGGCAGGAGCAGGGGCAGGTGGTTGGACGTGCAGCGCAGCCCTGGGGTGCCTGCTGCTCCCCCAGACCCACTTCAGGCAAACGTGGCCCTGCCTGCGTGGTGCTGAGGGGAGCCTGCGTGCAGCTGTGTGTCCGCACGGCTCCCGCACCCATTGCCAGCTGCAGGAGTCAGAGGTGTTACCCACACCCTTGGGCTGGAGTAGTGTAACCTTGCTGAGAGTAATAGTAACAATAAAGAAAAAAATCATGTACCTAAGAAATTAAGTACATGGTCTGAAATATTTTGAATACAATTAAATGGCATATGGAGCTTTCCCTCACATCAACCAAACCAGCTACTAAATATTTTTAATGTGAGTCTTAGGAAGATTTGATGTTATAAACCATTAAATCCAAATATTATAATGTATTTTCCCCCATACCCTGTATGAACACCTTATTAATCATGCTGCATGCACTGCAAGCTATTTCTACCTTAGCGGTTTTGTCCGGTTCCCTAAACTATTGCAATCCATCTACTACTTAAATTTCCTGTAATGGATTGTACAAAGTCCTCTGTGCAGCATGCTGAGTGAGTGATCAGAAGTATTGTATTTTTTCCTACCTTTTCAACATTTTCTTGCATTATCTTTAGTGACTCATGGGCTTCAGTTTTTTCCAGGTGTGCTTCGGGGGAAAATGAAAATAACCCACCTCCAGCATATGCTCAGACTCTCAGGAGAAACTGCAAGTTTTTGTTGTTATTCTAAACAAGATTTTCTGCTGTGGAAGATCTACTTAAGAGCTGTACCTGTTCCCTGTATCCTCTGGGCAGGAGGTCTCTTCTCAGGCTATTAATGGCTTGCTATTTTTTTCCTGTGTTTTTTAAAACAAACACATAAAGGGCTCTCATTGGCAGTGCTGTTCATATTACAAGTTCAATTGCCAGAGGAAGTATATGTATATTTCCGTATGAAAATTTCCCTATCAATCTATATATAAATATATAGATTTTCATTCCTGTCAGCATAGTCATTTGCAGGTCTGCATTAAACAATGAATTTCAATGCAGGTGCTGTAACAGTGTCAGTCAGCAGCTCTCTTGCTTCTGGGTCTGATGGTAATAGATTGGCTAAGCAATCTGGACACGTTCATTTTGCCAAGGGATCATGTGCTGCTGGAGGTAATGCACATCAGATGAGATGTCACACTCTCAGAAGAAGTGTGGAGGCGTTAAGACAAGCCAAATTCTGGGTTGTTTATATTCTCCTTTACCAATCAGAATGTCGGGATGGGGACTGAATTTATAAATACTGGAATGGGGTTTGTTGCATGACAGAATGTCTTGGTGAAAAGAAATAGGTTAGACTATTTGCCTCTCAAAGAAAACTGATTATCTGTGTTCACAGTTTAAATTAAATAAATCTGTTTCAATGTGGAATGATAGAGAAATTTTCAGAAAAGAAAGTGCTTCAAACATCAATGCTGAGGGTTGCTAGGAGGGAAGCAGAAATCAGCAGCTGAGTGTGTTTTGTGCTGCATGGGTTTACTGAATGCTTCAGAACAGCCCTGTGAAACTTTGCAAGTGTTTTAGAAACGACTGCCTCCAATTAGCACCAGTTCTTGGCTCACGTTTGAAAGCTGGTTTAGGGTCAGTGGTAACTTCCCCAAAGAAGGAGTGAGGGGAAAAAAAATACCTCTGCTGGAGAGTCAGTGAGAGCCAGAGACATCACTGTGATTTCATTGCAACTGTGGAAGCACCAGTGGAACGGGGCAGGGGGGCAGGGGGCTGTGGCGGGATGCTGTTTAGGGTTTAGCTGTGGAGAGCACGTGTGGCTATGAGAAGATTCAGTCCAGTATGCATCTCCTGATCTTTTTGCCTTTCAATCTTTTTGCCTATCATGATTTGACTGATCCTTTAAATATATTTTGCATTCATTTCTCAAATAACCAGCAGACATATGGTGCTAATGAGAACTAGAGTTTTGTTGTTTGGTTTTTTTTAATGAACAAGAGCAGCTGGTAAGCAGAACGTAAAATTAAAAATGGAGGGGGAAAAATAATCTCAGGGGGATAGATATGGTTATTAATCACAGCAGAATTCCATAGCCTTCTCCTCGGATGAGAAGAATCAGGTGGAGTGGGACACCAGTGACCTTGTGACAAGTATGTGACAGCCTGTTGCACTCGGTGAAAAATAAATGCTGATACACTTGACTGTGTCAAGGCTTTCCACAGCAGTGGAAATGATCTGTTCTGTCCCCATGCAGGCAGCCTCACTGGCAGTGAGCCCTCCAGCTGCCCAAGCCTGTCACCGCATGGCCCTTCAGCCAGGGACACCCGTGTGGGTGCAACCTGCAGCGGAGCAGGTGAGCCCAGACCAGCAGCAACACATCTGAAAATATTTGTAAGGAGGAGAAAACTGCTCCAGTACATCCAGGGGTAAATCTGTCATTTCTGAGTGGTGCTGCATTGCTGGGAGGGTTTGCAGCAGATGCTCACAGCTTTCTTTAAATGAAAGCCAGTTCATTTTCTGCCATTTAAACATGTCATCCTAACCAACGCAGAACAGTAAGAGACCGCTCCCAGGATGCACTGACTAAGAGGCTGGAAAAGCAGTCACTTTCTTAACACAAACTGCCACTCTGCCCAGTAGCCCAGAGTTTCTGCTGCGCTACAACGCTATTTTTTAAAAATCAAGCATATTTCATTCAATGACTTGAGGCAGATATAGCCCAGCTAATGGCTTTAGTGCTACCTTACCTTCACCATGAAATACATACTTTTCAAGACTGCTGTGAATCAACAGTCCCCTTCCACTCAACAGAACTTGCCTGCAATACATTAAAGCCTGTTCCTGCTACAAACCTGCTGCTCACATAGTTACTGTCAGCCTGCAGTCAGGATACCTCATACCTGCTCCTAAGACAACACCTGAGTCAGGACTGAAGTTACTACAGGCATTACTCATCCTGTGGTGGGTTTTCAGGGGCCCTGAGCACCTTCGGCTGTACTGTCTCCATGGACGTGGCTGTCACTGTCTATCAGACCCTGTGCTATTTGCCAGAGAAACATGTTTTGTTCGTAGGTGCAGCTAACTATAAAAACAAGTCAGGTTGTCCTCTGGCCTTTGCACATATCTGGTCATGAAAGATAGAAATTATATGGCCTAGTTCTAGATGTCCACATGTGAGCTAGTCCGTAGGTTTCTCCTATAGTCCAAGGACAGAGAAAGAAGGTGTGACTTGTCTCCTTCTGGTACAGACATGGTATGCTGGACAGGTTAGTAGCTTTAGAAACTTTTCCCTACTGTGGCCATATCAAGGACAAAGAACAGTCCTACCCCTCCATGTGCTTACTGGAGAAACCTTGGATCCCAGTAACTCTGGGGCAGAAATAGAATTGCAGTCCCACTTCACCGCTCCCCTTGGCAGGTGAAGGACATTTAGAGACACCAATGGCACTTCCAGAAGACAGTGTTGGTCCTTTTGGCACTAGGAATGTGCAGGACCAGTGAATCCTTTAGCTAAACTTTATTGGAAAGGATGTGGTTCACATCCACCAAGATTCATTTTATGATCCAAACCCAGGTGCAGCATGATAGGAGGCTGTAAAGTGCCGCCTTCATCTGAACTGAAGCGCTGCTGTGGATACACCTTAAGAGCATGTAACAGGCTGCAGCATGACCACCACCCATTGCTGGTTTCTATGGCACTATTGATCTCACAATTATTATGCTGAGAGATAACGATGATTTACACAAGACAAAAGCAACCTCTTACCAAAAAGCATCTTCTTTGGCAAATTCTGAATCCCTCAACTTTGTCCAGTTCATGCCCTTAATTTGCAGAGTTAAATGGATGCTGCACTAAAGTGACTGCTCTGGGCAGGAATCTGTGCTGTGTCTTTTCCTCCTTGAACAGTGTAACCACCTTTTACTCCTCTGAGTTTACTGTAGGTCACTTTTTCTTATTATTGAGTAAAAATGTACATTGTTATTGCCACCAGGGCAGCAGACCAGTCATTGTAGCAAAGGATTATGATTTCTTCACAAGGTGAGATCCTAAGAATCTGCTATATGGGAGAAAGCCCTTGTTTGAACATGTCATTTGCACCGGGAGCAGAGAGAATCCTTACAGCTGAATGACAGTAAGTGGCTTTTTCTGTTTAGTAAAATATAAAAAAATCTGTCTAGATGAGCTCGATGCGTAATGGAAGTGCTCAAGCCCTCTAGGGACATTCTTGCTGTCTTGCAGGATTGGGCTCCTTTTGCATCTGGGAAAGGAAAAATGGAAAAGATAACAGTGGGAGATGATTGCTGCTTCTAACACAGCAAAGAACGACTGCAGCTGTGTTGGGTTTTGCGCCCTGCATGGCAACAACCTTTCTAGGAACAAAGAGATGCTGTGTGCTGTGAGATTTAATAGGAAAGGGTGTGTGTGAAACTTCAGGAGCATAGCTGAAGATGCTGGGTTCAGAGAGAGAGAAGGGAACTATTGCAAATCCATTTGCTTCTTATGTCAGCCTGGAAAAGTCTTTGGTGGACATAGGCATTAGGCATGCTGCAGCAGCCCAGCTTTGTACCTAGAAAATGCTCTCCTGCTGTATGCTCGGCAGCAGCAGTCTCTTCAGAAAAAGGCTCCACATGGCACACTTGCACCAGGGCTGAAAAGTGCTATTTGAGCTGTTTGCGCTGCGAGATTCCCACTAGCCCATTGTCGGGGATTCAGATTTTCAAGATCTGGCTAAGGCAGCTCTACCTTATTCACTCTACTGTGCTGATTATAGTGATATTTTTTTGCTGTATACTGTGCTGAGAGGGAAAGGTCCCTTGGTGTGCCTTCATGTTGCACAGTGTAACACAACACGGTGCTCCTTCCCACCTCTCCCAGAGCCCCCTTCAATCTCTCAGCAGTGACAAAAAAGCTCTTGTATAAGGGGTGCTTGCACTGATGTTATTCAAATTAGCAACCTACAAATAAAGTGATATTTAGGCATTGCCTTTGCTTCTCAATAAATTTCTTTGGGCAAAATTACCCACAATGGTACTTAAGCCTCCTTGGGGGGTTCATAGCTGTTGGCAGTATTTTCTTTCCTGCCTGCTGCAGTTCGAAGAGAAAAAATATTCCTTACTGTACTAGCATAGCCCACAAACTTGCTGAGATCCAGATGGGAACCACTTGTCTTAAGAAAAGCCAGGAGGGAGAAATCTGAAAAACAACAACCACAACAAAAAAAACCTAAATGCAAAGGCAGAAATTTGCAATTATACAAAGTTTTCCCTCTGATTTTAATATTTCCCTAACTTGTTACGAGATTCATTATGTAAGACTAAAACCTCACTGTATTGAACAGTTGCTGGGTAACATGTTTGTACGGAACAGAAATATTCCAGGGCCCAGAATCAATACTCAGAGGGGACTGAATGGCTCAAGCTATGAATGAGCATATGGAGGCTGCTAGGAAGAGCTTAGCACTTTGAAAATCACCCAGGTCAGTAGAAACAGAAACTAATTTCCAACTAATGCCTTTTCTGAGGCCATTAGTTAGAACCTGTCAAGTTAATATGACCTGTCCAATTTCAGGAGGGCAAATGCTTCTATGTTCTATTTACAGGCTGTATGTTATTAGTGTAAAAAGCAGTCTTAGCTATTAGATTGGAAAAAAACCCCTAGCCACAGAAACTGAAAGAGTCCCTCCAAGGAAGGGCAATCAGGTAGTGCAGGAAATAAGGCACAGCCATGGATTGTGCATTGGAGAACAGTGTCAAGTGTAGTCAAGCTTACATAAGCTTACGTGAGCACAGGGTTCAGTCTGCTTTGTGTGAGAGTCAAAGAAGTAAATGAGAGGTGTCACAACACACAATCAGGAGAGAGGCTGGCTATTTTGATTTTATATCCACTTTGGTGTGGGAGTGTAAAGGAACGGAGGCAGTGGGTTGATTAGCATTGATAACATGCAGCTGTGGCCTTGCCTCAGAGGCAGGGGTTGATTGACCTGGACGATGTGCAGGTGTAGCTCATTCCCACTTAGTGGTTAAATAGCCCTGAGGATGGTGGGAGAGGAGGTCGGGTGGAGCAGGAGCAGGGTGGTCTGGCCTCTGGAGGAAGGTGATAGAGCACAGACTGTAGAATCTGATCAACGGTAAAGCCTTGTTGCAGTCTACTAGTTTGTTTGTGCTGCAACATGGGGGAACCTTGGAAAGGCCTTCAGCCTCACTGCCTGCACAAATGGCAGCATAGCCATCAACTGCAGGTGACTGATTTGATTGATTAGGGGATAGAAAGGCAGGAGAATAATATTAACAAAAGAGGCTTTAAGGAAATGAAATTATTCCAGAAGAGCTTTGATTTTCCTGATTAAAAACCCAAGGGCTACTAAGCAGGGACTTACATCAGTTACACTTACTGCTCCAGCACAGTCAGTGGGTCAACTCTTCAAATTAAAAACCCCACCATTAAACCCAGACTATAGATTTGATGGGAACAGTCATCTATCATTCTCTGATAGCTTCAGCATATGCTGGAACCAGTGGATTTTATCTAACTCTAATTGGGAACTGGCAGGTGGCGAGCAGGTCTGTCTTTGCCTGCTGGAGAAAAACTCTGTTCTGTCCTGCCACAGCATGACTAATGACTAACTTCCCCCCCCACAACAACAACAAAAAACCAACACCTTGCGCTTGGAAGATCAGATGGAAAATATTGGTTGGGAGCAAAGCCTTAGACTTGCAGGTCAGCTATGTCCTAGGCAAGTCAGAAGTGCCAGAAGCAGCAGAATTACAGCTGACTCAGCTGGTGATGTTCTGGGAGGGAGCCCTTTGTGGGAGGCCTGGCCGCTGTCAGCCCCCATGACCAGCAGTACCACTGGGAATGGATCCCTCTTTGAGTTGCCCAGCTCCAGCGGGCAGATGTCTGTGCCAGGTACAGCTGAGCTCACAGACAGTGGGTAAGGTCACTAGCATGTCCTGGTGTGAAACTGGTGACCATGTCATCAGTTGTTGTGAGGCATATGTACTGCGGAGCACAGAAACCTGTGAGACTGTACAAGATTTTACCAGAGTGTTTGCCTTCTGCTGTGGAGACTCAAGCTGGTACTTTCAGATCCAATGAGAGATTTTCATGCATTGGGTCATTTGGTTTCTCTATAAATAGATGAGTATAAACATATTAAACTCTTTGCATACCCCACTTAGAGAATACCATAACCAGACACTTCCAGGACCTATAAAGATTTAAGAGATAGCAGTTGCTGTTTCTCTTTGCCTGCTGAGAAGCTGCTTACATTTCCACAGGCTTCTCATTGCCTTGAGCCTGACCCAACAGAGTGGGCAGTCTGTCCTGCAGCTGTTACTGGAGTGGTTTTGTAAGTCTTTCTCAGTAACTTTTGCACAGAGGATCTTCAGACCTTAGTGACCTACTTTCAGCTCCGTTTACCTGCACTGATGAGAGGTGGCCCATACTCCTTGTGCTTCTGCGCTTCACTGGCTGAGATGAAGTCCTGCGCACGTGCTGAAGTGCAACGGGCCATGCTCCCCGAGAGACCCCTCCCTGAGAGACCCCGGCAGCTGGCTGACAGCTTCCCTGTCCTCCCTCTGTGCTCCTGGCAGGAGGTGACACTGCAGCCACAACAGCACAGTCCCCTGGCAAAACACAGCCCACACAGGATGAAGCCAATAGCAGCTGGTTAAATTAGTTTCTTTCCTGAGCACAGTGGAAAAAAAAAATCTCTTCCTTTCTTTGCAAGCTGACTGTATGTGCTGTAGATTATATCTGTCATACCCTTGTCTGTATTACCTGCATTAATCTAGTACAGCGTGGGATGAAAATGTGCCCCTGAGATTAAGCATGTACGTAACTTTAACCGCCGGCTGCCAACATGGATGCAAAGTTATCACTTCAAAGTATGCATAAAACCCTGTGGATAGTGACATTAAGTAGCTCTCTTGTATGCAATGCAGACATTACATTTGTGTTAGTGTGTTGACATATCATTGTATTTCTCAACAAGGCAAATTAGAGCAATGATATGAAGTTTTGTCTTGAGAGTCAGAATTTTTTATGGTTCTGGGAACCAGCATTAAGGTAGACTGTAAAATGGGGTGTAAATATTATACCAATGAGTTATTCCTTCCTGCTTACTAAGAAGCGACAGACATCACTGGTAGAAGTCAGCATATCCCATAAGGATTACTTGCACTGTATTTTAACAACTGCTGCATGTACTGATTGCTTTTCATTTGTAGGGACCAAAGATAATGTTACGAATACTCAAAGGAAAACTTCCATTTTGCAGATGGCAGCCATGACTAACTGCCTCCTCAGCTGGCTCATTTGTCCTGCTCTTGCTGTGAAGACACCCATGTAGGATCTTTTCTGTCTTCTTTTTTTGCTTTTTCTTCTGCCACCAGTTTTGATGTCATCGTGAACATGTGCAATAAATCTTGAAACATTTGTTTTAAGGCCTATCTGTGTGCTACAGGTGCTTACAGGGATGGGTTCCCCACATCCTTCAGATCACTGAGCAGCTGGTGTGTGATGCCAGAGTCATTGTGGTAAAACCTTGAACCCATGCAACCCTTCTGCCTCCTTAATCCCAAGAGCCAGCGCCATCATTTTGTCTGTGGCACCACAGCCTGTATTGAGAAAGAGGACTGGGACTGGGGAGGCCTGCAGTCACCATGCCAAGTTACATTTTTTTGGGCACCACTTCTCCCTGCTAGTGCTACTTGTCAGCCCATCTTCTCTGATTAGCCAACAGGTATCCTGATTGACTTGCTATAACACACCCCACAGGAAGGATATTTCCACCTGAAAGCTGAACAAGCAAACGTAGAACTTAATATTCCACAGGAACCCTCATTCTCTGTCTGTGTAGATACCTGCTTGGTTTCCCTCCTTCTTGTTTTCAGAGATGTATATTTAAACACAAAAATAATCAGGGCTGGGCCATCTGAGATTTCCTCCTCCAAATTCACTGTGCCACGGACATTCAGCGTTTCAGTGGCTGTTTTTAAGCTGCCAGGTTGCTGGGCATAGTCATCTGCTCAGGCTGCACCCCACCAGTCAAGGGAAGGGATGGGTGAGCACCACGGCGCCCTGATGTTCACATGGAGAAAGCATCGCTACAACAGCAAGGCATGGTGCCATGTGCTCTTCTGGGGACTATCTCCTTACAGACATGTAATAACATACGTGTTTAGTGGTAGTTGCTGTTCAGTACTACTGCTACCTAGTCTGACATTTTACATACCACAGGACACGCTACCCTGCTTTGCACCCAGCAGTTTGTGTTTGATTACAGCAGGACTTGTATTTTGCCATAATTAATGTTAGGAAAAGCCATGCAGTACTCATGGGAAACGACAAAGGGGGGGAGAACATAGCCCTTTCCTTGGTCATTTGTTCTGTTGGTTAACCATCTTTGTTCTTATAATTGTGTGCTGTATTTCTAATTGAAATGCATCTGATTTCGGCTTCTAGCTGCTGCAACTCATTTTTTTCTCTGCAAGATGAAGAAGGCATGTGGTGCTGAACTTCATCTCTGCAGTCAGGTCACCCTCCAGCCTCCTCTTTGATATGGGAACTGCAATGAGTGCCTTAAGCTTTGTGAGGTATTTTCCCTAGACGTCAAATAATTTTAATTAATCTTCTTTAAAAGTCTCTGATTGTTGTCAGATCCTTGAGTTGAGCAAATTATTCCAGTAGAAATTTCTGTAAACAGGAATGATCTGAGCTGCCAGCTGCTGCCTGCTTTTTTGCACTGCTGCTGCCACCCACATGAGATGTTGCTGCTCTTCAGCTCATCCACTTTGACCCCTCATGCCTTGTGTTTCAGAAGCCATGAAGATTACATCTCTTGCTCCTAGATACAGAGCTTGATGCTTGACTGTTCCCAGTATTAAATTTTGTAGTTCAGTTGCTGATAGCTTAATGTGAAACCAGATAAGCATCTCAAGAATAAGGCATTGAAATCCAGGTTTGTTTCTGTGTCCTCTGCGCTCATTACTGGACTACAAAGGCTCATCTTTGTTCTTTTGCTTTCTGATTCTTCAAATCTGCCCTCGCAATTGGGAGGACAGTCACCAAGAGGAGTGAAAAGTGATTGTATGGCAGCGCTGATGCCATCCCAGGGGTTTGGGTGCTCCCTTGGCAAGACGGCAGTCAGTCCAAACTCATCCAGCCCGAGGAAGGCTCAGATTTGTGTCTTCCCCTCCCTGGGCGATCACACTGACCATCAGCCTTTTCTAGCACCTTCAGCTTAAAAACAGGGAATAAGGCAGTATCATGGACCCATCAGAAAGCTGACAACCTGGGAGCAGAAGTCTGTTTTGGAGCGTGCATATCAGGCTCCCTTAGGCATCCCGCTAGAGAGGCATCAGACCTAAATGTGTTTTAAACCAGAATTTAACATCTGCAAAGAAAACATGCAGGATATAAATCCCAGTTCCAGGTGCTTTCCTCCCTTCATTCCCTGCAGAGGGATCTCAGGAGGCTAATCCAGGTTTGTAACCCTAAGCCAGGTGGCCAGATCTGCTACTTAAGCACTTTTACACAGCTGAAATTAAGATCCCCAGTTTAACTCCTGGTTCCTTTGGTAAAACAGATCTGGAAATGCTTCCTTACCCAGAAGAACATTGTATTAAAGGACCTGAAATGTGTAGATAGGGTGAGTGCCAATTAAGTTTCTTAAACAGCATTTACTTTTATATAGAGAACCTTTCAGCAACAATATTAAATTGTACTTAAATCCCCTCAAAACAGTATCTTCTTAGTACAGCTATTAGTGATAATAAATCCCTAATTAATGGTAAATATAATTGCAAACCCAACAATAAATTCTCCTCTTGCTCTGGGGAGTAAAATAGTAATTTAGTGCTGTGAATGAAACAAATTGGCTCATAGTTATTTAATTTTGGGTTTGAAATGTCTTCTTTGATCTTTTGTTAGTTACTTCTTGGAGAGATAGGCAACTGCTCCAGAGCTGAAAGCAGAAGGTCACATGAGTGAACAAATAGTGGCCAATGGCATGCAGAATTCAAGCATTCATGCATTAAAGTATAATAACTATTGTGCACACTGGCATGTCTCATGAACACCTTTGGAGAGAACTGCTGAGGCAGGTCACAGTGAACTCTGACAGATGAACTGTTTGTGCTGTGTGCTTTTTGCTTAAAAATGCTGGAACTGTATAATTTGATTGCATAATGCAACAGAGCTCTGAAGTTTAGGATGCTGGACTGTGTTTTAAGAAAACTGAAACAAAGAGAATGCAGACCAGATTTCTAGATCATAGGACATAAACGCAGCAGGATTCAGCTGTGGATGCAAATTTTTTCTCATAATGACCAGCTATTAAGAGAGGTTTAACAGGAAGATCTTTCCTTCGAGTGCCAGCATTTGATTTCCTTGCCATTATAGTTCCATGAAAATTACTTTTTAATCTAGTCAGTTAATATCAATGCATGAAACACTGGTTCCCTGTCTCTCTTTTAAAAGTGGTTTCTAGTTTTGCTCGCATTTCTGACTTAGCCAAGGTGTTCTCAATGAAAAGCTAAAAGGAGTCTGTATTGAATCAGAAGCAGCGTGTAATGTGTACCCTAGAACTGTGATGTACACTGGGGCTGTTTATCAAGACCAGGTAACGTGCTATGTGAACATGTGTCTGCGGTAAATGGGATAGCTTACAAGGATTTGACTGGCCTGAATTAAGAAGTTACTTTATTTCAGGCACTGTAAGCTTTCAACAAGAACATTTCCATCATAGTTAAATGAAGTGTGTTTCTTGTACAGCTGTATTATTCTCCTCTTTGGAAGCAAAAAAACCCAACCTAACAACGGAACCAGATATTCTTGAACATTTCCTTTACCTTCCAAGCAGTACAACTGGAAATTTGATGGTTTAAAATGACATTTATAAGAATACTTCTAACAGAAAAGCAGAACAGAAAGTTCCAGGTTTTATTTTGCACTTCTTGTAATTCTAGATTATCTGTCTTACTATTTATAGGCTGTCTGGCTCTTCATTCCAGATAATTTCCTAAGTGCACACAGGGGCAGAGCTAAATAAAAGTCAAAGTAATTCCAAACAAAGAGATATTTACCCTCAGCATTGCTTTTCTTTCTCCAAAATGAAAGCATTTATTGAAAAATCTTCATTAACACCAAAGACAATACTGTTTATCACTTGTCACCCAGAAGATAAATTCTTCAGCCTGCTCCTATTGAAAGCCAGAAGAGTATATAAAGGTCACTGGATGCATATCAGTGTTTCTTCCATCTTAGTAGGACCAAATGGACCTTTGATTAACCTACTGCGTAGGTTTTTTGATAAACCTACTGTTTAAGATAAAATTGATGCATTTTAAAGATGCATTGAACAGAACAAGAATTAGGTGGAGTGGGTTTACTGTAGTCTTTATACCCTTCCATTAAATATGAACAAGAAATTGCTGTAGCATGCTTTAAAATTTCTGCATATGTCCTTTGTATGTGATGTGAAAACAAGGAAATCTTGTCTTGAACCAGAATATTTTTTTTAATCCATTAGTCACTATTCACCATTCTCCTCCCGTTGTGTCATGCAGAGAGTGTGGCTGGCATCACCTGACCTGCATCGTCAATCACATAGTCCAAAAATCCATTGGCACACACCACAGATGACCAGCCAGCTAAAAATGACTCAGAAGTAATGCATTATATGGATTGCTTCGCAAAACTGCTAACAGAGGTAAGGGCCAGACTCATCGGGAACATTTACTTATTGGCATTGAAAAATCAGCTGGGGATTTTTGTGTTTCAAAGTCATTGTGCCTGGGGAAAGTTTCCTCGGCTGCTGCATTTGGGTCACAGAAGACTGGATCCATATTATCTTTAGTTTTTCTCG